>OZ007563.1:168770841-169970841 GCA_963931875.1 Pollenia griseotomentosa
AAAAAAAAAAATCAATTTAAAATGCTTTTATTTGTCTAAACAATGAACAGAACAGGGAGGAAAAAAAACAAGAACTAAAACTTAATCGAGCGTAAATACAACTTTGTCTAGTGACTTTTTTTTATTATTCTGACAACTTTATAAAAATGAAAATTCCAAAAAGGAAGAACCAAAGCAGAACTTTATAGCCGTAATACTCCTCTAAGTCTAGGGGAAAGGGGGGCGTTGTAACTATGCAATTATGTGAAAATTGTGTAATTTTCTTAATTTCTTAAATTTTTTCCTGTAAAACTCTCTGCCAAAGCAGAACAGGACGCACTTGAAACACATTAAGCTATTGAAACAATTTTTCTGCATTAAATGTGTCCGTAATCATCCAGGGCTTATGTTCAAGTTGCTTCATATGACGAAGCACAAGGGCGTCTCGGTTTTTATTATTTTGCAAGGAATTTAATAACAAAAGGACACGCATGGTCACTAGTTTTGTTTCTTCAAAAACTTATTTGCCAAAAGCTGTAGGGGTGGGGGTTCAGTTAACATCCATATGTATATGTATGTATGTGTCTTAACTAAAGTGCTAAAGTTAATAGGTTTACATGCATTACAAACACACATTAATGCACAAATTGGTGGAATAATAAAACACCTACTTAAATTAAGTATTTAATGATGGCTTTAGCAAAAGTTGTCAAACTTTTGAACAGTTATTATTAAGGTTTAGTTAATTTTTGCTGTTCGACCGATTAATCGGCTTCGGCATCTGTCAAAAATTGCTAGTCGGCCAATAATCGATGTTCGGCATTAGTTTGTCCGATTTATGTATGTTGTTTCTAAAAAAGGTAAACAAGCAAGCAATATCGGAAGAAAAAAAAAGAGAAAAACAAATTAAAGAAAATCAGGACTTAATTCCTCACATTAAAGTGGAAGAAAATAATGAAAAAGTTCTTAAAAAGGAATTACGAATTTATGTAAAAAAGCCCATAAGTTATATTATATTTGAGCATTGAAACACAAGTCCATTTAACAACTTAAAGGCATTCGCAATGAAATACCTGTCAGCACCACCAATTTTTTAATCGGGCTCCCATACACAATTTTCGATACAGGCTAGAAATATATTAAAGTAAAAGTCCCATAACTGCCAAGGACTCGCCCCTAGGGGAAAAATGTTTGACCGTCCTCCATAAGTTTTTCGGCCTTAACATGTTCTCAAAACATACTTGCCCTTTATCTCCCCCCCCCCCCCCCTTAGAGGGGCCACCCATATAAATATGGCGTTTTATGAAATTTTTCAATTTTATTAAAAACTAGCATATACCCGCTACTTCGTTAGCGTCTCCTTTTCTTCGTGGACATATTTTTATGCCAAAGTTTATTTTTCTAGGTTTAAACTTGTTTAAATTCTAGCATTTAACTCGCTACTTAAGTAGAACCAAAAAGCTAAAGAAAAATATCAAATTTCCCGTATTTCCTTTTTTGGGTACTCTATTTCTCCCCCATTAAAGTATCAAAAATTTCAGTATTGTAGTGGCAATCCATAATTTAGTACGCATATGTCAATGAATAGAGGAAAATGCTTTGTAAAAAAAAGTTCCAAAAATAGTTACGATTTCCCCCCCTTAAATGTTCGAATTTCAAAAAAGTACCAAATTTATATACATATTTTTTTGATAAGTTTCGAATGTGGTATTAACATTGTTTCTATGTTTATTGGTTCACAAGATAGATGGGGTGGCAAAAAAGTACTAAAATTCAGATTTTACACGTTTACTCCCATATAGGGCCGAATTTTAAAAAAATACCAGACAGATTTATTTATTTATAATTTTTCTTAAGAACAACGATAAGTATTACATTTATTTTGCATCTCTTTTAGTTTTGGTGACATTCGAATTTCGAAAAATACCGTCTTAGTGAATCGATTTGGGGAGTGACCAATGGCTATTCCAAATTTCAAGTTTCTAGGGTGAGCGGTTTGGGCTGGGCGATGATGAGTGAGTGAGTCACTCACGCAACTCTTTTATATATATAGATAGATGTCCTTTTTGTGAATAAAATCAAAATTATAGATAGATTTTAATCATTTATTGCCTGTTTTGTTAGGAACCTAATTTTCTATACGTGTAGAAAAAAATAGCGTCGGCTTAATATACAAACCTGCTAACTCCCTTTCAGCACATTTTACAGGAGAGACAAAAACCTTTTTATATCTCGTATTTGAAGCTTAAAAGGACAACCAAAAATATAGTTGGTTTTACACACTTCAATACTCAAATTGAAGAAAAACTAAATGCTGGTCGAAGAGGCTGGTCTACCACAAAACATCAAAATCTCAATTTACTTAAAAGTGGATTTAGCAGGTTTGCATTTTAAGCCAACGCTATTTTTTTATGCGTTTTAAAAATCAAAAATTTTGCTAATAAATTTTTTTTGGCAAAAAAAAAAAAAATGGGTTTCTTAAACGACTGCGAATATTAGAAAAAAGTTTATCCTGTGGCCTAACTCTGGCAGTCGTGATCGAGTACTTTATCGTTTCGAAAGCAATTTTATATCTTATATCTTTCTTATATCTTATATATTTTATATCTTTCAATCGATACTGAACGAATCGAAATTATTTTTTCACTGTTGTGAAACTCAAATAAATGCTTTACAACACTGAAACAATAATTTCGATTCGTTTAGTATTGACTGAAAGAATTAGGTATTAAATTGCTTTCGAATCGAGAAAGTACTCGATCACGACTGCCAGAATTAGGCCCCTGGCTTAAAGCTTATTTAATTGTGGAATTTCGGTTTTGTTAGTTTACACCTCTTCCTTTTTCGGAATAACTGAATATCTCGAAAGCAAGAGCTAACCACTGGATTCAGCGTACTCGAATTAGTTAAACTCGCCAGGTGCCCCGCTTGACAGTTTTTTTCAACTAACACAGTGTGCAATTATTTGGTCTCAAGAATTTCGAAGTTTTTTATTGTTGTAAATTTGTTAAATAAAGTTCGGCTTAGGTTCGGCAGAATTTAGCCAATTTGGCCGTACTTCGGCATTGCCCTAAAAAAAGTTAGTTCGGCCGGACACTAATAATTTTGCTAAAAATTATGCCTTCCTTGCTGGTTTCCAATAATAAAACTTTATGATATTTTGTTAATTGCTGCTCAAAAGAAAAAAGAAAATTGGTAAGCCATAATGTTATCAGCAATAAATTACATTTATAATTTCATTATGGTTTAAGTATCTCTTTAGAGAGTATTTTTTTCAAAGTTTACAAATTCTTAATACATATTTATGAATTTTCGATTATATTATAAATAGTTCGTTTTTATAAACTATAATGTCATAAACATTTACTGGTTTATAAAAGAAATTTATTTTATACAAATTTATGTTTTAGAGGCAAAGCTTCCAAAAATGACTTTTTTGTCGTTTTCGTATTGGCTTAAAGCCAAGAACTCTTTTATTTACGTTGCTAAACCACTACCAATTATTATTGCATGTATCCTTTACAGTTTAGCTTTTTTCCGTCTTTTTTTTGTTGTTGTTGCTTTTCCATAGACAACACACTGAGCATTAGACTGTGTTGTAGTTGTTGTCTGTTGTTGAACTGGCAATCAGTTACAGAGCCATAGAGTTAAGGGAATAGAACTTGAAAATTTGTGTATCACAACAATTAAAAAAAATCAGTAACAATGTTTGCCTGTTTTTTTGTTGTCGTATAAACAAATTATTGGGGGAGTAGTAAATAAATTTTGGTTGCATTGTGTAAACTACAAACAAAAAAATATGCCGACTTTTTTCTAGTTACTTGTGCACTATGGCGTATGAGTGTTGAATAAATATTGAATAATACTTGTACGCTTAGAGGAAGGGAAATATATTTGGGAAGAAAAAGTGTAATCTTAAAATGTTACTGCTTGTTTTTAGAACACGAGCGCAAAAGTGGCTTGTTTAACTTAAATTTTAAACAAAATTTCAAAATTTGTTTTTGTTTTAAATGTTGGTTAAACGAGTCACTTTTACGCTCGCGTTCTTAAAATATAATAAAAATATATTTTATTTTGTTGAACTTTCGAAATTAAACTTTTCTCAAAAGACGCTTTATAAAAAAAAATAATACTGTTTTCTTTTAGGTACTTTCTAAAAGAAGTTGCTGTTAAAAAAAGAGAACAATTTTTTAAGAAAGGCCGGTTTTCATATTATTACCACTGTGCTAGTTGAAAAATCTGACAAGCGGGGCACCCGGCAGGTAAACCTAATTCTAGTGGTGCTAACCATTCGCTTTAGGTTTGCACTTGTTTTCGAGATAAATCGTTATTTCTTAAATTGTGGAGGTCGCACAACATATATTTGTGTAACTCAAAAACGGTTTAGTTTATAGAATAATCTAAAAAAAATCGAAACTCAGCATTAAATCTGGCTTTAAGTAAGGCTAAACTTTTCTCTAATCTGCGCAGTTATTATAGAATCATAATTCTTTTTTGGCAAGAAAAAAATAATTTCTTAGCAAAATTTCTAAATATTTGTTTTTTAAACGGCATAAAAAATTGAAAAATGCAGCTATAATTCAAATTTTTTTACACGTATAGAAAATTGGCTTCCAAACAGGCAGCAAATAATTAAAATCAGTCTACAATTTTTGATTTTCTTCACAAAAGATGAACAATTTTTATTAAATTTAAGAATTTCATAAAACACCACATTTTTTTGGGAGCCCCCCTAAGGGGTGGAGATAAAGGCTAAATATGTTTTGAGAAAATGTTAAGGACGAAAAACCAATGGAGGTCTTAGGGGCGACCCCTAGGCAGTTATGGGACTTTTTCTTCAATATATTTCTAGCCTGTATTGAAAGTTTTGTATGGAAGCCCCCTTAAGGAATGGAGATAGCGGGTGAGTATGTTAGAAACAAATGAATGGAATGAAAAATAAAGTAGGGTTATTCATACATTTGACCAGTGTAGGGGCATTTTAGGCGCTGAAGGGGCCAAATTTAAGAACTAAATTAAGCCGCCATGTTTGTATGGAAGCCCCCCTAATGGATGGTGGTAAGGGGCAAGAATATTTTGAAAAAATGTTAGGGACAAAAAAATAATGCAGGTTGGTCATACAATTTATCCCCCTAGGGGCGACTCCTGGGAAGTTATGGGACTATTTTCTTCAATATACTTCTAGCTTGTATTAAAAATTTTGTATGGGAGCTCCCATAAGGAATGGAGAAAGCGGGTAAGTATGTCAGAAACAAATGTTGGGTATGTAAAAAAGAGTGAAGGTGGTCATAAATTTAGGCCATCTAGGGGCATCCTACGCGCTTCAGGGGCCAAACTTAAGATTTTCATTAAATCGCCATATTTTTATGGGAGCACCCCTCAGGGGTGGAGGTGCATAAGGTGCATAAGGGGAGCCCCCTTAAGGAATGGAGATAGCGGGCAGGTTCGTAAGCAACCAGTGATGGGGATGTAAAATAAAGTGGGGTTGGTAATTTACTTGTCCTGTCTAGGGGTATCCTAGGCGCTGAAGTGTCCAAACTATAGAATTTTATTAATTAATGGAAACCTCCTAATGGATGGTGATAAGGGGCAAGTATGTTTTGCGAAAATGTAAGCGAAGAAAAACCCATGGAGGTCGGACATATATTTTATCTCCCCAGGGGCAAATTTAACAATCTTATTTAACCGACATGTTTGTATGGAAGCCTCCCTAATGGATGGTGATAAGTCTGTTTTGAGATAATGTTTAGGACAAAAACTAATGGAGGTCGGTCATACATTTTATCCCCCCTAAAGGCGACTCCTTGCAAATTTTGGGACTTTTTCTTCAATATATTTCTAGCCTGTATTGCAAATTTTTTATAGGGAACGCCCTTAAGGAATGGAGTTAAGGGTAAGTATCTTATAAACAAATTATGAAGATGAAAAATAATGTGGGGTTGGTCATACATTTGACCCATTTAGGGGCATTTTAGGGGCTGCAGTGTCCAAATTATAGAATTTTATTAGTAAATGAAAACATCCCTAATGGATGGTGATGAGGGGCAAGTATGTTTTGAGAAAATGTTAAGGATGAAAAACCAATGGAGGTCGGTCATACATTTTATCTCCCTAAGGGCGACTCCTTGGCAGTTATGGGACTTTTTGTTAAAAAAAAAGATTTAACGCTTGTTAAAATTTACAAAAGCGAGATATCAAAACATTCATATCGAAAAATTTACAAAATGTACTTTTTTGAGAAACAGAGATGTTCAGAATAAAATAAAAATTAATTTCAATTAAAAAAAATTTGTGATATTAATTAAAAAAATTAATTAAATTTGCAAACATATTAATAGTATCAATTAAATATTTTGTGATACATATTTACAACATTTTCTTCAGTAATGTTGTTGATATAAGTAATGGTAAAGAAATTAATAATTTCAATTAAATATATCTTCATTTTCTTGAGTAATGTTGTCGATATAAGTAAATGTTTAATTTAATTGATTAAGTTTTTAATTAAAACTGAATTTATTTTTGATTAATGGTTTAATTAAAAAGAGATTTTTGATTTTTAACATTTTGATTGTAATATTTTGAGAATCGTACTTTTGAAATAAATCATTTTTTAATGTAACAAAAACTTAAGCAAAATCAATAAATGATTTTGTAAAAATTTTCCATTTAAGAAGTTTTGAAAATTCCCTAAGTTTAACATTGACCCCATATGAATCATTCTAAACAAACCGTTACACAACTGACCAAATAATAATTAATTATTTTTTTAAGCTGTAATCTATTCAATTTATATGAAGTAAAATATTTACTTAGTATCCACAACATGTTGAACAAAATTCTCAAAAGTCATAATACACTAACTGTACTCATTTTTGTGCACGGCTCTAAATTCCCTTAGGTCATTTTTTTGTTCACAAATTGTAGTTTTATTGTGAATCTTGATATGTTTGGCTTCTGAAAAAAAAAGAAAACACAAGAAACATGCAGCCCAACAGTAACAAGTGTTGGCACAGATTTGCCTCCAACTCTTTGCCTCTCTAAACCCTGCTATAGAACTAGATTTTTTTTTCATTAATTTTAAATGAAGTCTGTTTCGTTGTTGTAATTGTTGTTGCTATATACAATAGTGGCCAACAAAAGTACAAATAAGACCTTTACACCAAAAGTGATGTAAGAAAAAGAACGATAGACAACAAAGTGTAACAGAGTGTTGGCAACCTGTGTATAGAAAACATAATAACTAACTGGGCTGTTGTACTAGAAGAAATTATATTCGTTCATCCATTTATGGTCTGTTCGTACTTTTGTCATTATAATCATTTGGCCACAGATAAATAGCAGATGAATAACGAACCAAAATGTTTTATTTTCCTTTTTTACATTTCATGTCTCCAAATACAAAAATGATTCATGCTGGCTTTTAGTGTTAAGTTTTTGCTTTAGCAGTGTGAGAAAAACGTAGTTACACAAAATGTTTTGTAATTTGGCTTAAATCCAAACCAAAAATCGTGTCAAAATAATTTTTTTATTTTTTTTCTTTCTTTTATTTTTATTTTGTTTGCCTTATTTGCCATGTGTTGTGTTAACTGTTTTGTGCAGACCACCAACTAAACCACATTTGGCGGGGGTGATTAGAACGATTGCACATTCTTCGCGTGTTTGTGTGTGTTTTTGAGTTTGATTAAATATTTATAAATCTTATTCATTGCCAGTGAAAAGATGTTGTTTGGTTTTCTCTGCAGCTTGAAAAAGATGACAAAAGCTTTAGGGCCCATAGAAAATTCTGTGATGTTCTAAAACAAGTTGCCGTGTAAATATTATGAAATCCTTGAAGTCATATTTATTTTAATCTTTTGATAAAAAATAAAATTAAAACAAATATTTTACTTTTTTTTTAACATTTTAATGACTCTCTGGAGATTCGTTTGGAGGAAGAATCTTCTGCTTCAGCTTGTTAATACTTTTTACACTTTTTAATAAACAGTTTTAAAAGACACTTCATACACTTTGGTCACACCTGGGTCTTGTTTATTTATTAATTTTGTTTTTTTTTTTGGAAAAGGAAATGTTTTGCCGTCGCTGCTGGTTGGATTTCAAGCCAAATGAGCGAGATTTTATACAGTGTTCCGGACCTTGTGCCTGGTTCTTTCACAATCGTTGTGTCGATTTGCCAGATGCAGTGGCACGCGAAATGCTGGCAAATCAAGAATTAGAATGGTATTGTTGCCATTGTCGTCAATTGTATCGTTTGCAGTTATATTTTGAGGTACTTTTTCTTTTATGGAGTAAAACTATGATTCTTATATTATTAAAACTTTGACATTTTGTCTCATTAAAATTTAAGCCATGTTGTGTTTTCTGTTTAATGCGTTCTATTTTTTCGTTTATATTTAAAAGGTTAAATAAAAAAAAAAATTAAACACGTTCGCGTTGTTTAGGAAAGAGGTAAAAGTTTAACACAACAAATAGCCTTCAACTTGAAGAAAAACTCTTTCTGAGGCGTGTCAGTCTTGTCTTGTCTGGTCGTATTTGTACTGAACAAAACAAATTTTGTTTTCGTGTTTGCAAAAGTCATGTAAAGTTTTAACAAATAAAGTTTTTGTTAACATTTATAAATGATTAATATTTTTCTCATTAATAAAGACAGTAATTCCAAAATTTTTTTTTATAAATATTTGCAGACAGTTTGCAAAATAACGCGCAAAAAGTGTCAGTACAATTAAAAAAAAGACAATGGGGCGTATGATAAATTATAGTTTAAATAACAGAGAATAAAAACTTAAAGGCCTTTTGCAAATAAACAACAATAAATTTTAGTGTATTTATCAAGAATAAAAAAAAATGGGAATTTAGCACATCATAAAAAAATTGTATTAATAAATAAAAAAAATCAATTTTCTAATAAAACTTAAAAAAAAATTACTTCCAGAAGAATTTTTGACAAAAAGTATGAAAAAATAGACGTAAAGGAAAACTAAAAAATATAAAAATCAATTGAAATGGATAATTATTCACAAAAACAAATATCGATCCACCAAGTAAAAATACCATTTGTCTTAAAGATTGATATTTGACTACTGACTGCCTGCCATTGTCAATGGCGGTGATTGTTAAACGGCAAAGATTTCTGAGGAGATAGATAGTGTGGTAACTATCGTAACATGTCAAATCAATCTGTTCGTGAGTTCTATCGCTCGAGCAGCTAAGAATATAAAATTTTTAAAAAAATTTTAATTAATTTCATCTTGTAAAATTCCTTCTTTTATGAAAATAATTTAATGGAAATTAAATTTGACGAACTTAAGCCTGATTAAAGAATAAAAAATTTGGATTAATACCCATAAACGGTTCAATAAAAAACCCACAATACTTATTAAAAGGTTTTAATTTGAAATTGACAAAGATTAAACAAGAAGGTATTTTAAAAATTTTTCTAAACTTGTGTTTCAAAAAAAAAAAAAAAAAAAAACTAACTAATTCGATAAAATTTTAATAAAGTTTTGTTTTTTTTTTTCGAACTAAAATGGCGAATAAAAAAAAAATTTCTATTAAAAATGTTGCCAAAAATATTTCTCCTAGAAAAAAATGCAAAATTTTAAATATTTACTAAAAATTTGTTTTTTTATTTTTCCTAAAATTTTGAAATGTGTTTTTAAAAAAAAATTTAACGAATTCGGTTCTTTTTTTTTTTTTTTTTTTTTTTTCTCATTATTTTTTATTGAATCTTCATATTTTAAATATGAACTAACAATAATTAATCAAATCTTAACCTAATACGTTATTTTACGTCCTGCCAGTGCAGACAAAAATTTTCTTCATCACGGGTTCTGTTCACTTATATAGGTGTTTATCGCTCATCTAATTGGGTAAGTGCTGCAGTGTCTCTTCTTCTTAAGCGAGTGTGGCCGCCATGGTTTAAAATATTTCGAGCTAGTGGATTTGGGTGTTGTTCAAGCCTTTTTAAATATTTAACTGCATATTTTGTAATCATAGTTTTTACTAAAGGAACATTGAGATCCTTGTGAATATTTGAGTTTTTAACATACCAAGGGGCAGCTGTGATTATTCGAAGAAGTTTATTTTGGCGCCTTTGAATTTTTTCGATATTAGAGGCCGAGGCAGTGCCCCATAGTTGAATACCGTAGCACCAGATTGGCTTTAAGATGGAGTTGTAAAGTAAAAGTTTGCAGTCGAGACTTAGGACAGAGTTTCTTCCAATAAGCCAATGAATTTGGATGGCTTTTAGTTTCATTTGAGATAATTTTGCCTCTATATGGCTTTTCCACGTTAAACGGCGATCTAGATGAATACCGAGGTATTTTACATGCGAATTTTGAGGCACTAAATGATTATTGATTTTAATAGGGGGGCATGTTTCCCGACGCAAGGTAAATGTTACATGTACGCATTTTTGCTCATTGACCTTTATCCTCCATTGCTTCAGCCACAGTTCGAGTTGAAATATATGATCCTGTAGGTATCGAGATGCTTCTTGACTGTTTTCGTGCACGCTTAGAAAAGCTGTGTCATCAGCAAATGTTGAAGTTTGGGTGTAGTTGTTTATTGGCATATCCGAAGTATATATTAAGTATAAAAGTGGGCCTAGGATGCTTCCCTGAGGGACTCCAGCTTCAATTGGTTGAGGAGAGCTTAAATAATCACCTTCTATCGGTTCTATTCTATTCGGTTCTTAAAGCTTTAAAATTATGAATAATAATATTTTGTTTGATTTTTATAATAAAATGGCGAATAAAAAAATGTTGCAACGTTGTTTTTTAATTTTTTCTTAAATTTTAAAACGTGCTTTTAAAAAAAACTTTAACGAATTCGTTTTAAAAAACCTTTATAAATATTAACAATATCGGTGTTTTTTTTTTTTTTTTTTTAAATGGCTAATAAAAAAATGTTGCATGTAAAAATTTTGTCAAAAATGTTTCGCCTAGGAAAATGCAAAATTTTAAAAATTTGCTTAAATAAAGTTTTTTAATTTTTCCTAAAATTTTGAACCGTGTTTTTTTAAAAAAAACCAACGAATTCGTTTTTAAAAAAGCTTTATAATTATTAACAATAAAATTTTGTTTTTTTCCAAATAACATGACGAATCAAAGAAAAAAAAAAAAAATGTTGCATGTAAAAATTTTGTCAAAAATGTTTCGCCCTAAAAAAATGCAAAATATATTAAAATTCAGTTTTTAAATTTTTCCTAAAATTCTAAAACGTGTTTTAAAAAAAAATAACGAATTCCGTTAAAAAAGCTTTATAATTATTAAAATTAAAATTTTGGCTTTTTCTAAATAAAATGGCGAATCAAAAAAAAAAAAAAAAAAAATGCATGTAAAAGTTTTGTCAAAAATTTTTCGCCCTGAAAAAATGCAAAATTTTAAAAATTTACTAAAATTAAGTTTTTTAATTTTTCTTCAAATCAAATGCATTTCGTGCATTCGTGATTTTTTAGGTCAGCATAATCGACCAAATGTGTCCACAATCGGAAGAATTGTGCTCAAATTTCAGCAAACCGGGTCTTTAGGAAATTTTTAATCGTCTGTGCATGTCCGCACAGTTTGATCTGCGTCATCGGGCCGTACTTCTTCAAAAAAGAGGTCGGCCAAGCAGTGAATGGTGTTCGCTATCGCTGGATGAGAACGGACTTCTTGTGGGCAGAAGTTGAGGATATGGACCTGTGCGATATGTGGTTTCAACAGGATGGTGCCACTTGCCTCATAGCCAACGAATGGCTCTTTTGAGCGACGAATTCAAAGGCCGTGTTATATCACGTCGTCGTGGCGATGCTAATTGGCCGCCACGATCATGCGACTTGAAACCGTTGCACTTTTTTCTTTGGGAATATTAAAAACTAAAAGTGTAACTCAAAAAGCCAAGAGCAATTCAAGTGCTAGAGGATGAAATTATTCCGCACATAAACCACATTTAACCTCAATTATGTCTCAGAGTTATTGAAAAAATGGACCATCGGATAGAGGTATGCCACCGAAGGTGTGGCGAGCATTTGGCCGATATTTTGTTTCACACATAATCCCCTCTATTATAAAAAAAAATAAGATAATTCTCTGAACCCTTTTTCTTTATTTTTTTTTTATATATTTTTTGGAAAACCCTTTATTAACATTATTTTCAAAAGCAGGGTTTTAAAAACTGCAGTCGAAACCAAAAACCGTCGAATAAAAAACAACAAAAATTGGTGTACAGCTTTTCGCTTTTTAAGTTGGCTTGTCGTAGCTGTTTACATTTTATAAATCAGAAGTAGAAGCAATTTATTTTGTTGGCCAATGACAAATGAAGAAGTGGAAGAAAAATTACAGTTTTTAACTTTGACTGCTTTTTTTTAAAGCTGTTCAAAGGCCGAGGAGTCCTGACCTTTTAAATCAAAAGGTATTTAAACAATTGTGGGAATAGGACTTTTGCAAAAGATCTTTATACAACTTAAATTTGACTCTGTTTGAAGTCAAATTTCAATTTTATAAAGATTTTTTGCTTGGCTATTAGGCGTTGAGAACGAGTGTTTTACTTGGTTTCGGTAAGGACCAGATAAGAACAGTGTTAACGTTCATGACGGCTCACTGAGTGATAGGGACTCATGCGGGGAGTATGTGTCTGGATTATAATGACTACTGTAGAAGTTGTCATGATGAGGAGGAGGAGCAAACGGTGTTTCGTTTTCTCTGCCAATGCCCTGGTCTCGGGACCATTAGAATTAGGCATTTTGGGAGACTGGAACGCTGTGTCTAGTAGAGGACTTAAATAGATGTTTCTGTTTTGCAGGCAATCGGCAGTGATGTCTGGGGAATAATCCGGTGGATACTGGCTGACTCTGGTCACCGACTCTGGGTATCACACAGGGACTGCTATAAGGACCCAAGTGAGCAGTCCTCGTGTTGCCTGCCCATTGAACCAAACCTATCCAGCCTTTTTCTTGAGAAGCACATTCGAATAATGTTTAAATAATAAAATAATTAATAAAACGGTCTCGGGTTAAGAAAGTAAAAAGCCCATATTAAATTAATTTTTACTTAACGAAACAAAATAATTTTTAGGTTAAATCTCCCTGCTAGAAGTCCAATTAAGCCAGCCTTTTGTTAGCTGCTCTAAATTTTGCTTAATTTATACAATCCAATTATTATATTTAACTTTCAAAAAAATCCAAAAAGTACCACACCAATATTAAATTTTAATTTCTACCTCACACCGTGTTAGTTACATTTAAAGAATGATAATTATTTCCTTCATCTACAAAAAAATTCACAAAAAATAAAAGCAAGTACCAAAATTACCCCCCTCCAAAACATAAGAAGCTATTAAAAAAGCCCTGTAGTAAGGCAGCTTTTAATGGTATCAAAAAAAAAAAAAAATAAAAATATAAAATAAGGACTCATACTCCAAAGGAAATGCTTTTTAGAAAATGAAAAATATTTCAACACAATGTACAGAAAAGATGGATGGGGAGTGTAGCAAAACAAAAATTCTGAATAATATCTAAAGAACAATGCAAAATCTCATGCCATTGAGCGAGCAAATTCAACTATGATAATTATAAAATACTTTTACTTTCAACGAATAATTATGTTTTATGAAATACTTCGATTCTGTTTTTTTTTTCTCGCTAGCCCCTGCCAGTCCTGGTTTTTCCCAGCATTAAAACTCTGCTAGTGGTTTTTTCTATTTCTATTCAACAAAAACATCATCATCAGCCTCAACGTTATCATAACGACTCATTTGCTGACCTTCTCTAAAAGTGTTTTTTTCTTTTTTTGGAACATCCTTAAGGCTTTTGTTTTTTTTTTGCTCAGTCTGTCAGTCAGTGTGTATTGTTCGAATGGCAAATTATTTGTTTGTGTTTGTGCAAAAGAATGCGTGCTTAACTAGTAAGAAAATAAAAGTTGTTCTATTTTGTCTTTAAAAGAGCTTTTGTCTTATTTTGGCTTGAGTGTGTTTTGTCTTATTTTTTATTGAAGGGTGCAATTTACTATTATTTTTGTTTTGCAGTATTTGAAAATAAATTTAAAATATCTGCTTAAAATAAATTTAAGAACTTTTACTGATTTCCTAATTTGTTGTATTTTAGATTGCCATCTGTGATGATTATAGTCTGCCTGTGGACTTTGTTAAAAAACGACCGTCCAGCTTTGATCCCTGTTTAGCAGAAGCTTTACCCACAAATCCCGAAAATTGGGCAACAGCAGCTGCAGCTAGTCCACAACAGGAATTTGTAAGTAAAAGGGTTTTTTTTTTATCATATTTGTATAACCTACAATGAGGATAAAAAGATAATTTATTTTTTATAATTTAATTGAAACCCAATTTTAGTGTTTTTGTTATTGTTTTCAATATAAATATTCGAAAGATATTTTCTTTTCGACATTGTGGGCCAGGCAGTTTATTTAATTAAGAAACTTAAAAATAAGTGGTAATTAAGCTTTACAAATATTTATTAAAAAGCAAGTTTTCAGTTTAACTTGAAGTAGTTTAAGATAAATAAATCCAGGGACCGTAACGGTTATAAGTTTAATTTTAAAAATTACTTTTAAATCATTATTTCTTGAATTATATTTTTCGGTTCGAAAATAAAAGTTACTGCCGAACAAAGATTTCGTTCGCTTAACTTACATTTAAAACAAAAACGAATAAAATATTGTTTTTGTTTACATGTAAATTAAGCGACCGAAGTCTTCGTTCGAAATTGTTATTATTTCCTGAGATTTATTTCTT
The DNA here is from genome assembly GCA_963931875.1 of Pollenia griseotomentosa. NCBI lineage: Eukaryota > Metazoa > Arthropoda > Insecta > Diptera > Polleniidae > Pollenia > Pollenia griseotomentosa. The sequence continues at coordinate 168,785,548 of OZ007563.1, forward strand.
CCTCAGAATTATTCCTTGATTGTTATTTATTTCTCAGTAAATTAAAAATGTTTGACAATACGGCCGTAACCGGCGTATTAAATAGATAAAATAGATCTATGTCATCGTACGATGTAGATACACTTTAACGTTTACGCAAAACAAATGAGAACACTTGCCTCCTCTGTTTGTCAAACGATTTGAACAAAAAATATACCATATGAAAGGTATTAACTTACGGAAAGTGCACAATATATACTTCATACAAATCTAAGGGGATATAAAAGCGTAAAAACGGGTAACCTCATATCCCCTAAACTAAAAGAGATGCCCACACAATTTTATACTTATCGTTGATCATTAGAAAAAATAAGCGGACAAGTGTCCGGGACTTTTCTTAAATTCGGTCCTTTAGGTAATCTTTGTCAACCCATCGATCTTTAAAACCAAGAAACATAAAGTTTATATCAAATACGTTACGTATTAAATTATGGACTTCTTTTACTTAATTGATATTTTTGATGCTTCAATGGGGATAACAAAAGTACCAAAAAAAGGGAAATTTAATTTCTTCTTTTAATTTCCCGTGATGGATGTGGTAATTTAAGAATTTTCTATAATATTAAACTTAGAAACATAAAATTATAGGTGCAGGCTCCTGAATTAATGCAAACCTTAAAGATGAAAACTGTTGGCACTTTTTGTTCTTTAACTGGTACTTTTTGAATTTTCGTTTATATTGGGACAAGAAACATAATATTAAACATGCAATGTCCTGAGTGGATGAGAATCTAAACGGAACTTTTTGGTCCTATTTTGTTCTTCAACTGGTACTTTTTGAATTTTCGTTAATATTTGGGTAAGAAACATAAAATTAAATATGCATGGTTCTGAGTAATAAGAATCTGTAAGGGAGAGTTTTTTGGTACTTTTTAGTTCTACAACTGGTACTATTTTTTATTTCCATTAGTACTGAACCCAGAAACAAAAAATTGAACAACAGAATCTGTGAGGGGAAAGCTTTTTGGTACTTTTTCGTTCTTTAACTGGTAGTTTTTTTATTTTCTTTAGAATTGGACCTAGAAACAAAAATTAAACATCAATGTTCTGAATGGGTAAGAATCTATAAAAGAGAACTTTTTGGTACTTTTTTTTCTTCAACTGGTACTTTTTGAATTTTCGTTAATATTGGGTAAGAAACATAAAATTAAATATGCATGGTTCTAAGGAAACAAGAATCTGTAAGGGGAAGCTTTTTGGTACTTTTTCGTTCTACAACTGCTACCCTTTTATTTTCATTAGTACTGGACCTTGGAACATAAAATTATACACAAGAATCTGTAAGGGGTGAGCGTTTTGGTACTTTTTCGTTCTACAACTGGTACATTTTTACTTTCATTAGTATTGGACCTAGAAACATAAAACTAAACATCAATGTCCTGAGTGGATGAGAATCTATAAAGCGGAACTTTTTGGTACATTTGTGCTCTTAAACTGATTCGTTTTTGAATTTCCGATATTCTAGGTCCAGAGAAACATTAAATTTAAGATGCAACGTCCCGAGTTAATGAGAATCTGTAAGAGGGATAATTTTGGTACTTGACTGGTTTTTCTGAAATTTTTATTAATACTGAACCTAGAAAAATAAAATTCAACATGCAAAGTCCAGACTGATTGATAAACTATAAGAGAAGACTTTTTGGTACTTTTTTGATTTTCAATTGGTATTTTCTGATTTTATTTTTTATAAAATTGAACTTGCAAAATAAAATTAAACATTCACGGGCTTGAGTAGAAGATAATCTATGGACCGAAGGTTGGTCATAAGTGCTTTTTTTATAAATATACATTACAGTGCTCCAAGATTGTAGGGACAAGAAAAAATGTCAAAGCACAGGCCGTCGCCACCCCCTAGAATTGTTATAAGTTTTGTAGATATATGTTGCTTAAAATATTAGGATAAAAGGATAACGCTGACCTGGGGCGCAACGACGCTGAAGTTTGAAGCTGCAATTACAAAGGGCAGAAATAATTTTTTTTTTTAGTTTTTGTAAAAATTTTGCCATTAAATAATTACTTTCCCAATTGAATGTGAAAGAATGGAAATATGTATGTTAATAACGTTCTAATAAGATATAAAAGACAAATGTTGGTTAAAAAATTTTAAAGTTATTGAAATTTTCCCAGGCTAATAACAATGTCTCAGGCTACTTGAACAAGAAATGTAGAAATAAAATTAACATATTTTAAGAAATATTTGAAAAAGAGCTTATTTTACCTAACTTATATCTGTATTTACTTGTATATGAGTTTTTGTCTTCGTAGTATACCGTTAACCCACTAGCAGGTTTTTTGAGTTATTCCTTTGTATGAAATTTGTTCATTATTTCATAAAAAAATATAGAAACAAAACGAAATATAACAGCACGATAAAATTACCTAAAACAACTAAAAAGAGACAAGACAAAATAGAACATCATCAAAGTAAACTGTTGTAACAGAAACACTGGCACAACTTTCAATTCAATTTTATTTTATTGATCACAACCCAATACAAAGATGAATCTTATATTAAAGTACTGGATTATAAGAGTAGGTATACAAATCTTATTAAAAATAATTACAATAATAACTTAATTTTAACAAGTGAACATTATATAAACAAAAACATAATAATTTGACAAATGTTAAACAAACTTTAATTTTATTTTTAATTAATTAGCAGTTAATCTTTTTTTTTTCTAAAATGTTCAAAGATTAATGTTTTGAATTGCGTTGTATTGTTGTTTCTTTGCAAATCAACGGGTAGCTTATTCCAAATGTGAATGGTATTAATATAAAAATGTTGCTCTGATATCTGAGTCTTATACCGCTGCTGTTTGATTCGATTTCCCCTATTCGATCTAAAAAAAAGTAGTCTATCATATAGATATTTTGGTTGACGAGTGTATATAATTTTATGTAGGTATATTAATGACCTACATTGTAGTAAGGATTCAAAAGACACGCCAAACACTTGTTTGGTATAAAAAGATATTCTATTGAAACGTCTAATACCATATATGTACCGTGTTATGCTATTAAAAGCAACTTTAAGCTTTCGAGTACTAGCAGCATCACAGTTCGCAAACAGTTCACAACCATATAAAAGAGTTGGTACCAAATATGTTTTAGCTAGAAGCATTCTAATTTGAAGAGGTATAAACCACTGAGTGCACCACAAATTTCTTAACATTCCATATACTCTTGCCGTAGCAATATTTATATGGTTACTCCAATCCAGGTGATTGTTAAAAGTAACTCCAAGATTCTTTGTTGAGGTAACTATTTCAATTTCCGATCCATTTAATAGCAAATCCGGAAATATCGGTATGGATAGTGTTTTCTTTGTTATCACTGAGCATTTTGATTTGTTTGGATTGAGACACAACCCGTTTGAAGTTGCCCAGTTATAAATATTTGTCAAATCCTTATTAATTTTTCGGACACATTCATTAATTTCGCAGGGTTTGCAGCTAATGTAAAGTTGTACGTCATCAGCATACATTTGTACATTACAATATTCCAACTTGGTTGGCAAGTCGTTAGCATATGCAGAATACAATAAAGGCCCTAAAATAGAACCTTGTGGTACGCCTCTAGTCAGTAATATACTACTTGACATCCTATTTGCATAAAAAACGGACTGTGACCTATTTGTTAAATATGACGACATTAATTTGGTAGCTGTCGATGAAATATTGAGACAGTTTTCTAGTTTAGAAGTAAGAATTTCCGTATTTACTGTGTCAAACGCTTTCGAATGATCCAGTAAGATTAAAAAAGCAACTTCACCATTGTCAATATATGACCTCACGTCTTCAGTTACGTCAATTAACGCTGATACACAACTGTGAAGGGGTCGAAAACCAGACTGCCTGGGGGTAAGAAGGTTGTTATCATTTAAAAATGCACTTAGTTGGTTGTGCAATATTCGTTCAAGTATCTTAGAAAGAAATGGAAGTATTGCTATTGGACGAAATTCAGTATCTGATTTTGGTTCAGGTACTATTTTGGCATGTTTCCAAATTGTTGGGTACGAAGACTTTGAAATAATGTTATTAAACAGGTTTGTAATATATGGTACAATTGATGGAAAGATTATTTTAATAAATCTGGGATGTACTCCGTCACAGCTTATAGCATTGGACTTTATACTGAAAAAACTTTTGTATACCTCAGTTCGAGTTACACATCTAAAATCAAATTTATTAGAAGTATTTGTCGTGGTATAATTTCTGTATGGATCCACATATGCGACTGGCATTGGAAGGTCTACGAATTTTCTATTAATTTCATCAATATTTATATCCTGATCAGCATTATTATAATCATTCAGATCACTAACCATTCCAATATTACGGATTTCCTTCCACTTACTTTTGCTGTCTAAACAGTTTGAGAATTTATCATTATAATAAGACGATTTTGCAATCCTAATTTTAGTAGTGACTGTATTTCGTAATGAACGAAATGCTGACAATAGTTCAGAAGTCCTAAATCTCTTCCATCTAGTATAAGCTATATTCCGGAGCTCTATTAAATATTTAATTTCCGGCGAGAACCATTGATTGGTAGTCGATGTTTCTTTTCTCGTTTTCGTCCTTATAGGAACGAATTCTTCAAAAATTTGTACCAGATTTTCCTGTATAAATTGAAGTTGTTCATCCACTGTTGGCATATAGAAAGTAGAGTCCAATTGGATTTGTGTAATTCTTTCACTTAATGCGTCATAAAATAATAAATACACTGAAATTTATTGTTGAGAGAAAGCTAGTTTCTATGCGCATTTCACTGGCTGCTTAGGCCTTTTGCTGTGTATTTATTGCAAATAAAAATATTTTTCTTTAGCTACTTTTATATAGCGTTTAAAAAACTGCAGTCAAAGTAGAAAAACTGCAATTTCTTCCACTTCTTCATCTGTCATTGGCAAAAAAAAAAACTGTTGCTTTTACTTCTGATTCATAAAATCAGGCGCTGTCTATCCAACACAAAAAGGGAAAAGTTGTACTCAAAAATTTTCGGTTTTTTGTTCGACAGTTTTTGGTTTCGACTGCAGTTTTTGCAACCTTGCTTTTTTATCATGAAGACTTACACAACTGTATTTTTTTTTGCCGAAAGAGTAGAGAAAATGATGTAAGATTTTGCGTAGACATGCCCTTTGTGCATCGATTTCTTGCAAAAGGTTAAAATTACAAAGTTTTGAGTTGACTCTCTTTAGAGGAGCCAGTGCTGCATCCTTTATAGAACTCACGTTGTTGTTTTTTTGATGATTTGATGATTTTTTTTGGTCTATTAGAAAGATATTGCAAATTTGTTCTGGCCAGACCAAGAGGGTTATCCAAGGGTTAAAAAAGTATTGATTTATGTAAGAAAAAGTTGTTGTTTTTTTTTTTTTTTTGTAATAAATACTTTTTTGCAAAGTATTTGAAATATGTTTCTCTTCAATTAATTCTTTAAATTTTATAGAATTTAAAGATTTTATTTTAATAAATTTTATTATCTAACTTTCTAGATTTTTTATAGTCTTCCGTATACGTTTAAGCACATATACAGGCACACACACACAACCATCCAAGTACATTTAAACAAATGTTACCATTAATAGAACGACTTTCAATACAAACATTGATTTTTACTTTCAATTTTCCTAAGGCTTCAATGTCATAAAAACATAAATGTATTTGTGCTTTTCCACTTGAGCCTCTTATTTAAAGGGTCTGAGGTTTTAGATATTGCAAAAATTTTTTTCTTTCTATTTTTACCTTCTACAAGATTGAACGTCAATATTAAACGAATGTGAATGCGTTTGTGGAAATGAAAGTACTGAGAGTGTACAAGTACATGTGGGACATGTGCTGATACCGTCTTAGTTTCAACTCGCTGATGGAAGGGGGGGACGGTAAAAATAGATACGAGTGAAAAGTGTTAAGAATCGAGCAGAAAAAATGGTAGCAAAGCAAAAGTTATATTTATTAATAAATGTGTTGTTTTAGCTAGAGGCCAAACTAAATAACGAAAAATAAGATTTTACTACAAAAAAATTCTGGTAAAAAATTTTTTTTAGCAGTTTTTCAACCTTTAAGAAATAATTTAGTTTGTTTCTAAACTTTTTTAAAAAGTTATCGCCTCAATTTACTTTAAATAAGTTTTAGGCGTTTTTGAAGGGAGAAAAAGTTTAGACTCCCACATTTAAAGCAAATAAAAAAAAAAACAAACCAAAGATCATTGATAAATTAAATTAAGAATTTTGTTTGCTAACTAAAAACGATGAGTCATTGCTGTGAACAAACTCATACACAAGCAAAAACACACAATATCTATTTAGTAAATACAAAACAAATATAAATTATTATCCTTTAGATACAAGTGCTGTTATTTGATAATACTAAAAACATACAGGCAGACATACAAAATATGTGATTGTATGTAAACATTTATAAAATATTCCTTAATGTGTGTGTTTTCATTTATTTATGTTGGTTTGTTTATTGAAATTAATAAAAACGGAAACCCTTCGACTCGTCTACTTACGTGCTAGACTTATTTGCTATTTTGTTTTTGGCTTGAATAAGAGAATGATAAAGAAAGATTTAGAGAGAGAGAGAGAGGGGAGTATATAAATTTTTTTTGCTTTTAAATGTCTGCATTGTTGTTGCTAAGGTTTTCCATTTTTTTTTTGCTAGCTGTTGTTCTTGTTTATGGCACCCCATGGTGTTCTATTATTTCTACCAATACCCCATTAAACTTTCAAGCCCACCGACTAAATAATCAAAAAACCAGCCGTATAACCCACCAACTAACCAGCGAACCATGTTTTTGTATACAACCATCTGTGTATGCAGCACGTTTTAACTCTTGATGTTTTTTGCGTAAATATTTATTACCACTCTCGTCGTACTTTCTTTTTGTTTCGTTGTTGTTGGTTTGTTTTTACACAACAAGATAAAATTACGCATATTTTAGTCTAAGCGAAAACAAATACAACATGTTGTAGTAAATTTCTATTGTTGTTGCCAGTGTTTACTACGCAACCATTATTAATAAAGACAAACAGAGGCAAATATTTACACACTCATAGTGACGAGGGCGTATGAGTGATACGCAATAAAATATATCAAGTAGCGTAAAGTCTTTATTATTATACTCAGTTTCTTTATTACAATCACTGTTGCCAACTTTTTCCCAAAGAATATCTCTTAAACAGATTGAAAAACCGCTAGAAAGTAATTGCGATAAACCGCTTACAACGGAATTTTGCAAGTAAAATCAGTAATTTATGTTAAACAATTACAATTTGGTAATACAACATCAAGTGCAATTTTTAACAAAAGAATTCAGGAATGTTAAAAATACACGTGGACGTTTCACTGGAAATAAAATATAATTTTTTAGAAATACTGTGTTTAAGCATTTTTTACTGGGCAACAATCAATCATTTCGAGATTTATTAATACAAAGTTGGACAAGTGAAACTTTTCTAATTTGGATATTTACATTGAATGTTTTTTTTTTGCTTTGACTTTTTCGCTTTAAAACCTTTCGGAGGGTGCAAAGAGCCAAAAAAGAATGCATAAGAAACTATGCGATTGCAAATAACTGCAATTAGTTGTTTGTAATACACACATATCTCGATGTCACGTGCGACATTGAAAAACAACATTTTCAATAAGTGCATTGAAAGTAAATGCAGAAAGCTCATCAAGTTATCAGAACAAACAGAAATGTTTTATAAAATTAAAATTAAAGAAACTTTACTGAAAAATAAGAAGATTTGAGATCTTGGTATTTATATAAAGTGCGACATCGTAAAAGTGAAAAAGTTTTCTTTAATTTTAATTAAATTAATTAATTAATTTTTTTTTAATTTATATTTCTGTGGCATTTTGACAAAACATCTTAAGTCGAGATAAGATATCAAAAAAGTTTTTAAAAAAAGCTCGGTGAAAAAATCATTTTTATTAAATAATAAAATAAACTAAAATTAAAGAAAAATTTTGTTTATAATACAAATTTTTTTTTTAATGAAAATTCGTATGATTAACAAAATTTTTTTCCACTTTTTAAATTTGATTTTTGTCAAAAAGCCACAGTTTTATTTACTAAGCTTTATTTCTATTATTTTTATAAAATAATTGATTTTATTTTATCAGATATTTCCTCACGCCTTTGTGCGACTTCTTCAGGGAAAATAAACAATTTAAAATTTTTAATAATTTTTTAAGAATTAATATTTTGTACGATTTTATAGCGAAAAAAATTAACGAATAAAAGGATATGTATGTGAAAAGGGCTTTTTTTTTAATTATAATCGCTCTAAATTAGTTACCTCAGCTCATATGCCCAATGGGCAAGCTTTTACAAAAGAGCTTTTGTGCTTTCACACCGACACCAGTACAACAAGCAATCACACAACAATGCTTGCGTTTTTTTTCGTAAAAAAACAACGTTCAGTCGATGTTACTTTGCCCAATGAGCAACATGTACACTAAAAAACATGCACTGAAAAAAGAGCTTTCAAAGCTCTCTAACACAAACTCAAGTATCGATGAATGCGTGCTTGGCTGTAACTGCTCTAAATTGAAGAATAAATCACAAATCCATTCATATAAAGATTTATTTTTGCAGTAACTGTCAAGTGGTCGAAATTCGGCCACCAGGCGAACCATCTACATTAAGCATTTCTGTTCATTTAAAAACATTTTAGCTAAGCTCGTTTATGTATTATTTCGTAATAAGAGGAACAGAAACAACTTATATATAAAATGATAGTAAAAAATGTCACGTGCGACAGGTCACATGCGACAGTGATTAAAACTCACTTAGAAAAAAGTATACATAAATTATTTATGGGTAAAATAAAAAAAAAAAAAAATTTAAGAGACATAAGTGCATAAAATTCTAAAATCAGTTGCATTAAAATATTGTCTCCGGTTTTGCTGAAAAAGGCGTTTGAATTATTGGAATGACTTGTTTTTTTTGCAATTGTCCTGAAAATGAAAAAAAATGAAACATTTTTAGTTTTTTTTTTACCTAAAACGTGAATGTCTCGTTCGACCTGATGGAAATTATTTATATTATTATTTGTTGCTTTTACGCCAGATCGTGGGCGCATGGTGCCAAAACACATAATGGAAATGCCCATATTAAAATAAAAAATAAAATGATCTACACTTAGCTGAAGGCTTTGCTGAGATCAAATTGTAATTTAAAGTATGTCAAAGAGTATACTTGTCTAAAGTTATCAACGATTTTTAAAGGATTTCGTTGACGGATCTAAGCTCTCTTCTTCGATTGAATATTTTAATGGGGTTTGAACGGCGAAAAGTTAAGCTTTCTAAATAAATTCATGGGGGCTTATCTGTTTATTATTTTCAATATATATTGTTAACATTTTAATTAAAAAATTATTAAAAACGTCATTTAGAACTTCATATAAATGATTGCTTGAATAACAGTAGACACAATTTTTCAACAATACTTTAGCTAAATTTTTGTAGTAAAAATTACTTAATTTTTGCACTAAAAAAAAAGTTAATATGAAACACTTTGGGAAAGTTGGAGACACATGAAAAACAAAATAGCTGCTAACATTGTGAATTAGGCTTTAAAGTCAATATTTTTTGTATGTATAAGAATAGAATGTATGACAAACTATGAATTGTATTAAAATTTAAAACTCTTGCGAGGCTAATTCAAATATCAGGTGTCGAAAATACTAAAACAAGTACAACAATAACAAAGTGCAGTGTTGCCAAAACTTTTTGACTAAAAATAGCTTAATTTACGAAAAAAATGGCTAAAAAAATAATAAAAACTTTTTAAAAAGAAAACACATTAAAATTCATTAACAAAACCAAAATAATTCATTAACATTTTTTACAATGAAATTGTATATTGAGATCAGTTTGTTACTTAAGAATAAACGTAGATTAACAGCCTGTTCATCGACTTCGAACGTTAACGTTCGCATACAAAATCATATTTAAAACAACAACAAAATTCGAAAATTTGTTTTTGTTTTATATGAAATGTTTTATGCGAACGTTGACGTTCGAACTCGTTAAACAGGCAGTAAATATTTTAGCACTTAAAAAAACTAAATCATCGATAAATTCGATTTCGTTATTGTTCATCGCTTAGGAATCACTTGTGCCTTGCAGTTTTAAATATTTTAAGCTAAATCATAATCATGACAACATTTATCCAAACTTTTAGGAACAAATCTACATCAAAAAATAAAAAAAGATAAAAAATATTTTATTGTCATGGTAAAAATATTTACCTAATTCTTAAATCGAATTAACTTTGGTAAATGTAACGTATTTCTCAAATTACTTTTAGCGATGTTCACTTGGCTAAATACCCTCTCTACTTCAGCATTAGACCATGGAAGTGAGATCAACTTTATAGTAAATTCTAAAACTTCTAAAAGTTTTTTGTTGCCGCCTGCATCTCTATATTGAAATATTTCCGATCAGAAAAAAACAGTGTTGTTTGTGTTGATCAATTTTATAAATTTAATATTGGAATACGGTTCTTTTATTTTAACATCATCAGTTATAGCGATTTTTAACATTTGTAAAAGTTGTGATTTAAATTAAATGCGTTTTTATTTTTAAAAATATTTATTTTACCTTTAGCTATTTATTGAATTTTTTATAAGAAACTAATAAATCCAAATTTTTAATAATTTTAATTAGGCTTAAGTTCATTAAATTTAATTTTCATTAAATTATTTTAATGAAGAAAGGAATTTTACAACATGAAAATTAATTAAAATTGTTATTGATAATCTTTCATTTTTGACCGTGGCCGGGGCTCGAACCCGGGCCGGCAGGTTACCATGACATGTTTCGATCGCAACCACTCGATCTCCTCAGATGGATTTGCCGTTTTACACTCGCAGCCATCGACGACTGCTGACGTCAATAGTCAAACATCAATCCTTAAACCAAATTGTATTTTAACCTTTGGTAGATCGAAGTTTGCTTTTTTTGAATGATTATCCATTTTAATTGATTTTACATGTTCTTCCTTATAAATAAAATAATAATAAATAAAAATTATTATTTTAAAAGAAGGTGAAAAAAATTTTGTGGCTAAATAAATTGAAAAATGGCTAAATCAAGCCACTAAAAGGCTAAATTGGTAACACTGGGGAAGTGAGTCCACCTTAGTTTTTAAGGGCCAAGCAAATGACACAACAAACAAACACAAACATGCTCCATCCCCCAGCTACCATTTTGTATCATAATCGAATCTTTTAGGATCAGCTTTAAGAGCAAAATGAGCAAAAATTAGCTCACTTTTCGTGAAACTATCGTTTCACTTTCTGATTCCTTTTTAAGCAAATGAATGAATCATATATGAATTCTTTTTCAATCGCTCAGGTGATAAATCAGTTTTAATCATCAAAAGTGGTCTGAAACTGCTCATTTAGGTGATTTTTACACAAAAATTATCACCGAAATGCTAGCTGGGATACTGTTTTCCTTTGCTTGTGTAACCGTTTGTGTGGTTTATTTGGCCTATTAGTTTATTTTAATATTAAAGCAACTCTAACAGTGTTGTCAAAAAAAAAAATTGTATTATAAACATCCAAAACAATAATAAAAAATAAATCACAATTTTTCCTGCAAATTTGTATTAAAAATCGCTAGATTTGACGTGAAAACAGCTAGATTGGCAACAGTGATTATAATTCTCATGCCATCTATTAACCCACAAACACTCTTTAAAGAGCATTTCCTTTATAAGAAAGGGAGTAGAGAATGACATTGAATTGAATAAGAAACATTAAAGAACTGCAATAAAACAAAATGTTTTAACTGTTTTCTTTAACACGTGTTGTGATAAGATAAATTATTTCCTTTATTTTTAATGAAATCATTCTTAAGGAATTGTTTACAAACAAAGGTGACAATTTGATTTGCCTATGAAAGAGATTAATAAAGTGAATAAGAAATAACATTGATTGATTTTAAGATATTTTGTTCAAGATTTGCATGTCAATATAAGAAGAATTTTAAATCTGTCGGAATCTTTTTCAGGCATAAACTACCGTTGCATACAAAAACGTAATCGAATGATTCGTGCAATAGATCAAAATAAAAGTTAAAAATTGGATTTGAAATTAAATAAATTTATGTAGCATTTTACTTTAAAGCCTAAATTCAATTTACATATTATTTATCAATTCAATTTTACAGGTTTGTTAAGCTTAATATTTATGCTCATTTTCAAGTTTATTACAACTGAGTCTGTCATTAATTTATTATCAAAATAAATGACCATTTAATTACAATTTATTGCATGTAGTTTTATATTTTCTTGTTCAGCAAAAAAAAAAACATGTGCATTTATCAGAAACAGAACAGGTGTTCGGAAATAAATTCAAAAGTAAAAAAAATGACACCAGCTAAAAGGACAAGTATAAATAAAACAGAAGAAAGTAAAGTCGGCCAAGCACGATTATTTAATACCCTACACGCAAAGAAAAATTATTATTCAATATGGTCCCCTCCAACAATTTAACCATTTTATTTTTACCGTCAACCATATTATGGTTAACATAATGCTCTGTCACCAAGCCACAACCACATAATGGTTGCTTCTAAACATGTTATGGTTGAATATGACAATAATTTATTTTTAAACTAACAATAGTATTTCCTCTTTTCTTAAAACAACTTGATATGATTGGAAAACAACTATGCTATTAAAAGTGTTATGGTGTTTTCTTTTCTACAAAAAAGGTGACATTTTATTTAAAAAAAAAATGGAGGTTTGTGCCTGTTTCTTAAAAATTTTTCTCCCGAAAAGGGTGGCTTGCTTTATTCTAAAAAACTCATCCTTTTCGGGAGCAAAATTTTTAAGAAACAGACACCAAATTGCATTTTTTTAAATAAAATGTCTCATTTTTTTGTAGAAAAGAAAACACCATTAAACACATTTTTGTTATAACTAACCATAACATATTCGGAGGCAACCATAATATGGTTGTGGCTAACTAAATTTACCATTTTTTGTAAAAATCACCTAAATGAGTCCTTTCGGATCACTTTTGATGATGTAAAAGCCTTTGCTGCAATAGAGTCATAGCTCAATTTTGAATTTTCTAGCACCTTAAAATTTAATCCTTCTCTTTAGAGTTGAGTATATAAAATATTTGTATGAAATTTTTACACGATATGAATAAACGATATGACACATTCTTGGAAATTAAAGAATTAAATATATAAGTTTAGAAATATGGTTTTTTGTATTATGACTATTGCAGCAAAGGCTCGATATGTTCAAAAACGAATCAGAAAAGTGTATTACAAATCGTTCTTTGAAGCTTTCTCACGACGGGAGTATCACTTACGATCGAAAAAGAAGCTCATATGCGGTAATTTTGCTCTTGAAGCTGATTTCTAAAAGATTCGATTATGATACAAAATGCTAGCTGAGTACAGACAAATTAATAATAAAGTTTTGGCATTAAAAAGCTATTTCTGGAAGTTGTATTTGTATGGCAACCATGACTTATATGGACCGATTCTAATAAAATTTACTTTGTTACAATAAAATATGTTTTGGTCAAATTTAGTTTATGTACCGACAAAATAAGGTGGCTTATCAGTACGATGACCATGTTTTTAAAACCAAAACTGAGAACACAAACATTTTATGTTATGTAAATAGATCATATTGAAATGTACATTGGAGAATCCGTGATTTCCACGAGTTTAATTTTAAAATTTAGCCCGTTCTAAAATCAAGGTAATTCCTTAAAATTTTCAATAATTTTAATTTTATTGCTTGTTTTTAAAAGTTTCGGATTTCAAGGAAAAAAACCATATGAACTTGAACTTAGAAAGGTATTAAGTGTACATTTTGGGACACACTAGTGTATATATGTCGGTAACCGCAAAATAATATAAATTTTTATATTTTAATCAGGCTTTAAGTTCAACGTTCAATGGCAAAGATTTCTAAGGAGATAGTGTGGTTTACTATCGCAACATGTCAAGTCGTCTTGTCCATGAGTTCGAGCCCTGGTGCAGTCAAGAATGAAACATTTTTAATTAATTTCAAGTTCTAAAATTCCTTCTTTTATTAAAATAATTTAATGGAAATTAAATTTGATAAATTTAAGCCATATTAAAATATAAAAATTTAAATTAAAAACCATAAACGGTTCAATATAATAACCACTATACACACTAATTTTTGTTAAATAATATTATGGTAATTACGAAATTATGCTTAAAACTTTCTGGGAAACTAAAGCTATCAGTTACTATATTTTTTTATATTTTTTGAAATTATCTTTATTTTGTTGGTGTCGAAAAGAGTGTTGATATTGCTAAAGTCCTTTACAAAAAATTACTCTTAGAAAGTTGTTTATTGAGATCTTAGGTACATTTTTGTAGTTGATTGTTTCCTTGAATTTTGAACGGTTTGCAACCTATGGACCCGAACAGGGGAAAAAAGGTAAAAAAATCGAATTTTTTAAAGTTTTTTGCGATTTTGATCTTGAAGATGAAGCTTTTTTGATTTTATATGTTCACCATATTTGTTTTTTATGGCAAGAGCTACAACTTTGCTTCAGAGAGTAAATCAAAACTCCTAACGGTTTGCAAGATAGGAGCCTGAGAAAATGGTCACTTTTTTGCAAAAATGACACCGAGGCCCCAAATCTTTGGGGGCCCATAAAAAAAGGGCATGACTTTGGGCAAAACTGGAAGACACGGTTCTTTTTTTTTGGAAAAATTGAGCGAACAGCCGATTGGCTGAAAATACAAAAATTGTGTGAATGTTAGTGAAAAAGTGTGAATGTATTGAGTTTTTCGAACTTGCATTTGCTTGGGGCAACGGGGGGCTAAGTCGAGTAGAATTGTCTCTGTTTTATTTGACAGGAAATTTTGCGACGGCTCAAATGAAAGTTTAAGAAATGTTAAATAGAATGAAAATATATGTGTTATGCTATGCTCACACTTGGGTTTTGAAACGCGTTTAAGCAAAATGTTGATTAAGTTAATCAAAGCCGTTCACATTACATCAAGATAAGATAAGATGACAGATGATTAAGAAAAAAAAAAACACAACAAACCAATTTATATTTCTTTAAAGTATTAAAAATGTATAAAAATTCTTTTATAACGTTATGAGAAAATTATTTTAAACATATTAATGTTGAAATTATGAAAATGTATGAATTATTAAAGGAAAAGATCAAAAAACATTAAGCAGAAATCGTGGTCGGTTGTACACGTGAGGAGTACGTTCATGGTGGCCGATACTACATAATACTCAGTTTAAGGTATGTTCAGAGGATTCTCTGTGATTAATGAAGTGATTTAATGCCCAACCATAATGTGCCTAAATTGGCTTAAGCAAATGTGCGAATACATGTAAATCATATGAGGCAAACTTTATTGAACTTAAGGAAACTTTTTGTTAAGTTTAATGAAACTGTGATTTGCTTAAAAAAAGTGCGATAGAGATTGCACATTCCGTACGGAATCAAATGTTTTTCGATTTTGATTTTGTAGGTTAAGCAAGGCTATGCATATTAATGTCAATTTGAAGTGATTAACAAATCACTTCAATGTATGATTAATCATCTCGATTTTTATGTGATTAGAGCTCATTCACGTTCGAGTTGCTTAAACGCATTTAATAACCCAAGTGTGAACATAGCATTTAATACGTTTGAAGTAAAAAAAATGAAATTTTAAAAGAATTGAAGTGATGTTGTCGTTGTCGTTGACTTAATGTGGCAACAATTTAAAATTAATGTCGACAGCGACTTACATAATAGGGGTGATTATTCCTTAAACATTTTCAAAAAAAAAAAAAAGGAAAAATTTTTCAAGATTTAGTAATAAGAAAAGTCAGATAAATTGGGAATGTTTTTCTTTTAGTTATACATATATTTAATTAAATACAGTACAAATACAAAATATTTTATTAAATACAGAGCAAAAGGACCGTTTTCTATATTGGCATCGTACGTATAATTATCTGTGCTGTCAGATTAATTTTTAAGTGTAAAAGTATAATAAGCGAAAAGTGACCCTAACTTTTTGTAGTTTGGTTTTGACAGTGCTTCGATGCCAGAAATCCAGGGTTATTCTTAAACTTCAATTTTAGATGGAGTACGTACTATTATCTGTGTGACTGTATATGGTCTCAAAAGACTTTTGCGAAAAGTCATTTGGCGACGTTAACTTCTATAACAACTGCTATGTCATACCAAAATGTTGTGTTGGTAGGTCTAGAATTTACTATAGGACCCATATAAAACCCCTCTCTAAAATCACTTTGTGACGACTAATCCTCATACAGATGCAGATTTTTGTATTTTATTCGCCATAATGAATTCTTTTATGAAGCAAACCGCTCTTTCTTACCTAAAAAAAATACGAATTTAAGATTTAGTTTTAATATGTATTAACAAAATTTAACTTAAAACTTATTTATGTAGTTTTCAACGAAATAACGAATAAAAATTGCCGAGAAGTTTTTCCTTTCTCCCATTTGTTCGGCTTAAGCACGGTTGCAAAAATAAAAAAAGGGAGAAAACTCACTCTCCGGGAGTTTTATTGATATTTGGGTTGTATATCGTCGGCCTAAAATGCAAACCTGCTAAATCCACTTTAAAAGTAAATTGAAATTTTAATGCCGTGCGTGTGGTAGAGAAACATATCGTCAGTTCAGAATTGGTATGGCGCATATCATGGTAATTTAACCATGATATGCGCCAAACCAATTCTGAGCTGACGATATTCCTCGTCGATCAGTATTTCTTCAATTTTGGGCTTAAAGTGTGTAAAACCACCTATATTTTTAGTTTTCCTCTAAAGCTACAAGTATATTTCATACTAAATAAAAAGTTTTTTGTCTCTCTGGTAAAATGTGCTGACAGGGAGTTAGCAGCAGGTTTGCATATTAAGCCGACAATATATTATTTGTTTAACTATATTTAATATAAAATGAAATATTTGTTTCGCCTTAACTACTTTTTTTTTAAGTTGTTCTCCAACTCAATACCTTTGAGAATTTATGCAAATTTTGGAATAGCTTTAAATTGAGATTAAACAATTTTAATGATACATTATCGTTTACACAAAGAATAACAACAAATTATTATTCATAAGCAGGGCAAGTTTTTAAACGCTTTTCTTTTAGTTTTTTTCAGAAAAAATAAATTTTTATATATACATATATTTTTTTCATAACTTTGTATGATACGCGTTTGCCAGACTTTTTTCAACAAAAGAATTGCTTTTTAGTCAATCTGTTGCAATTGCAAAAAAAAAATATATATACATATGTCCTTTTCTTTCATATGCCTTTTTCTTCTATCGAAATTTTTAACAAGAACAAACAGAAATTACTTCTGCTTAAGTTTTTCTTAAATATACCAGTGTTCAAAAATAAGCATTAGTTGCCGTATTCATAAAAAATTAAAATGGATTTGAAATGCATTTCAAAATATTTCAAACTTATTTTATTTTTTATGAATACGGCAGTAATTATCGTTCTTTAGTGTTCAGTTCGGTAGATTTGCGGAAATCAAAAACGCTAATAGTGCTTGTGTAGTAAATCATTTAAAGCAAAAACGTTTCTCTGTTTGTGATCTATGCACACAAAAATAATACTGTACTTATCGAACTCAGCAAAAAGATGAGAATATTTAGTTGCGTTCTGTTTTATTTTTAATCGCAAACTTTATTGTGTTCGATTCTGCACATTAATGCTCGTTCGTTTCAGTTTTAGTTTTACTTAGCGCCCTTGGGACTGATAAAGAAACAAAAAATTGTTTACAAAAACAGAATATATATACGATAAAAAAAAAACAAAAAGCGTGCAAAAAAATTTTACACAGACAAAACATATACACACACACACAAGCTATTCGTGCTGTAGACGTTGCTAAACTTTGTTGTTTGCTCATGACTTTATCAATTTTAAAAAGAAACACTTAAGATCATTAAAATATAATGTATGTCTACAGAAACTCTACAATTGTTCTGTTTTATAACGAAGAACAGAACGCTATATAATGTTTGTTACTTTTTTGAAAATAGCTACGAACCGTAATAAGAATTGTGTTCTAATACATTAACCGTACGCTAAATAATTTTCACCTCATATCAACTTAACTAAAAGAGATATAAACAAAATTTAAGACATTGAAAAAGTAAGCGGAAAAGCGTGTCATACGCCTTTTTGAAATTCTGCCCTTTTGGGAGTAATGGGTATAACCTGTTTTTTGGTTCTTTGTCACCCCATCTATCTTTTAGAGCAATCAACACAAAAATAAAAATGACAAAGATAAATTTGGTACTTTTTCGAAATTCAAACCCTTAAGCGATGAAAATCGTGCCTATTTTTGGTACTTTTTTTACAAAACTTTTTTCTCCATTTGTTGACATCTACATACATATATTTAATTATGGGATCCCAATACAATATTAAAATTTTTGATACTTTTATGGCGGGAAGAAAAGAATCAAAAAGGGGAAATACGGTTAATTTAATTTCTTTATTTTACTTTTCCGTGCGGTATGTATGTGGTCCTTTTTGAATTTTCTATAATATTGAACGACGAAACATAAAATTATAGGTATAGGGCACTGAGTGAATGAAAACCTTTAATACGAAAACTGTTGGTACTTTTTTGTTCTTTAACTGGTACTTTTTTAATTTTCGTTAATACTGCACTTAAAAATATAAGATTAAACATGCATGGTTCTGAGTGCATAAGAATCTGTAAGGGAGAGCTTTTTAGTACTTTTTCGTTCTAGAAGTGGTACTTTTTTAATTTTCCTTAGTATTAGACCTAGAAACCTAAAATTAAACATTCAATGTCCTATGTGAGTGAGATTCTCTAAGAGGGATCTTTTTGGTACGTTTTGGTTCTTTTAATGGTACTTTTTCAATTCGCGTTAGTATTGGACCTAGAAAACTAAAATAAAACACTCAATGTCCTCATCATCTATAAGAGGGAACTTTTTTGGTACTTTTTTGTTCTTCAAATTGTACTTTTAAAATTGCGTTAGTAATAAACCTAGAAACCTAAAATTAAACATTCAATGCCCTAAGTGGTTTAGAATCTATAAGAGGAAACTGTTTTGGTACTTTTTTGTTCTTCAAATGGTACTTTTTCAGTTTGCTTTAGCATTGGACCTAGAAACATAAAACGAAACATTCAATGTCCTAAGTGAATCAGAATCGGTAAGAGGGATATTTTAGGTACTTTTTTGTAAACTGTTATTTTTTGAATTTTAATTAATACTGAACCTAAAAACATAAAATCCAACATGTAGAACGTAGAGTAATTAAAAAACTATTAGAGGAAACTTTTCGGTACTTTTTTGTTTTTCAATTAGTACTTTCAGATTTTATTATATTATTGAACTAACAAAACTATATTAAACATTCAAAAACCTAAGTGGAAGATAGCATATGGACAGGAGGATGGTCTCTCGCCAAATCGATCCTCTAATACGACAAAAAACAAATGCTTGCAACATGTTAACTCATATATGTACACTTTATGTACGTTTTCTTCATATTTGCATAAATAATTATGGTCGAATTTCGACCACTGGGCAAACACTAGTTTTAGTAAAAGCGAATCCGATGAATATATTAAAACACTATCTCCATGTAAACTAATATTATTTAAGTATGCGCCAGTAGCATCGACTGATGTTGAACGTAAATTTTCAATATATCCTAAGGTTTTATGTGATAAACGAAGATCATTTTAAAACTTTAAAAAATCATGTGATTATATTTTGTAATAAAATAAGACTTTTTGATTGCGTTTTTTGCATGCATATTTTTAGGTGTCTTTTGCGAATAGTTGCGTGCATATTTTAAAACTGTTTGAGCACATTCAAACTTACCCTGTACAAAAGTATACGAACACAAAAATGTCATTTCCAATAATTCAATTTGAATTTTTTCGAAAACATTAACAAAGTATCACTTTCAATTTTGTTGAACTGAAAATTTTACCAAAAAAGCATTAGAGTTAGAGAGAGACTAACAAAAATGGGAAATTTATGATGACGTTAACAACGTCAAGAGGATGATGTTGATGACGACAATGTTGTTGATTTCGACTTAACAATCATTTGTGCAATTGCTTGTGGTAAATAATATACAATAATGAGTGTTGTCATTTCTATCTTTTAACAACTACAACGATGAGTCCGACAAATATTTTAGCACAGACACACAGATACATAAAATTACATAGAAATTCAAAGTGACATACAGACACTGGTAATGACAAAAACGTGCAATATTCAACCACACTTCGCTGAGATACTTTGTGATATTGATACTTATTATTACGAACATACATACACACATTCATACATTCATACATACATACATACGTTGCTCCAAATACAAATATTTTATTAATACTGTATGTCAAAGTAATGAACGCTGTAAGCAATTTATAAATAGGCTGACTGGGTAAGCGCTCTCACCCAAATTTCCAGATACATAAATAATGTTGTAACTCTGTCTCTTCGTACAGTAATGACTGCAAGTCAACAGCCACTGTAAGACTTTAGAGTTGCTGGGCAAAATTAATTTTTTTTTTAAATTGTTGTTATGTGGTTCAGTGGTTAGAGTTGGATGAGTTTTTATTGTTGTCAATATTAATATCATGTCATTTGTCATTTGTGAGGTAACAATAGAATAAACTTTTATTCGTATTACAAAATAATGGAGAACAATGTTTAAGTAGTAGACTTTGTGTTTGTCTAGCTTTGTATGTACTTAAGTAAATGTTGTCTGTATACAGCATGCATATGTACGTAAGCATGTTTTTATGTTTGTATATAAATAACAACAAAATTACCTATACATACGGACTTTTAGATACATACAAAAGGTGAGTTGTTGCTTCTGTTATTTTGCCAATGTTGCTGCTATTGTTCATTTTTTATTTATTTACATCATTACACATTGTTAAAAATACATTGTATGGATTTATGATTTAAATAAAGTAATTTTTAAACGTTCATAAATTTTAATGGATGTCCTCCTCAGCTGTAGCAGGTGTATTTAAATTTAACAAGATGTATGTCGTCAGCTCATTATTGGATTGGCGCATTTGCCAAAAGAAAAACGCCAATTAAACCGATGTTACAGGAAGTTTTCTGCAAATATACCCGATATAATTTCTTTATAAAAATTTTCACCACTGCTTCTGGCATATGCTTTAAAGAAAAATTGAAAATTTGGTTAACATTCATGAACAAACTTAGGCCGAGGCCACGAAGTGAGCGGCTAAGCGTCAAGTGGCTGAGCGGTGAGTGGCTCAGCGGCAAGTTTGAGCGGCAAGTGTCTTATTACTGAGCGTCACTTCTAAGCGGTTAGTTGTTGAAATGCCATTGTAAAGAGTGGCTTGTTTAATGTTATTACGCGAAAATCGTATTCATAAGAATTAAATGCGTTTATTAAGAAAAGAAAAAAAAATTGCGGCCTGTTCGTCGATTTCGAGCGAAGACTTCGTTCTCTTAACGTACATTTAAAACAAAAACAAATTATAAAATATTTATATATATCGAAATCGTCGAACAGGCCTTGGTGTTCATCCTATAAATCCAGCAAGGCGAGATTATGGCGAATTTAACCATTAATATACAAATTCACCCAAATTTCCAGACAGATTTTGGCAATACTGCTGTATGTCTGTGAAATCTTTTGATTTGCTGTTGCAAAAAGTTAACACTAGATTGACAAAACAAAAAATATATCTCGGTTATATTTTTATTTTTACAATTTGGTAATTTGTCTTGCCATAATAGCGGTCGGCTTTGTACAGCTGAAATAAAAGCTCCACATTCACTTTTGTCATGTTTATTCTTTGCCGCGCAGAAAACAAATAAAAATTAGAACAAGCTTTATTCCTTAGCCGTTCAGAAATTTCGCTCACATGCCGTTCATTGCGTGGCCGGTTCAGTAGTATTTCATATGTTTTAATTTTTTGCTGCTCATCGCTCAGCCGCTCATTGTGTGGCCTCTGCCTTAGAAGTTTTTCGTATTTTATTGAAATTAAAAATTTTTGTTTTGTGCCGCATACGCCACTTTTCCAAATTTATTTTAAGAAAGTAGTTTTTTGTGCTGCATACGTCTACTTGCTGCTGTGTATTGAGTTGTTGACATATTATTTTGCTTTCGCTTTAACTCCTTTTTTTCTTACGGCAATGAAGCAAAGCAAGAGTAAAATTTTTATTTTTACTGTCATTTTATTTTGCTTTCGCTTGAACTACATTTTTTCTTATGACAATGAAGCAAAGCAAACGTGAAATTTATTTTGTAGGATTTTGTATGAGGAATTTGCAGCATTCGCCAAACAGTGGCGTGTAGAGCTAAACAATACTTAATCAACCTTAAAATTATTGATATGGTGCAAAATTAATGTTGAATACCTCAGATTCCACAAAAAAAAAATGAAATTCGTTAAACTGGTTTTGGATTCAGAAAGGGGGTATTCAAAATATATATACCCAATACCTAACTCAATTTTCTTAAAAATGGTCGGTAGGTCAAAACAATAATGAGGTGATGATGTAACATAAACACAAGGACAAACAATTGATTTTGAAAGTAACGTTATAATCAATACATTT
This sequence comes from Pollenia griseotomentosa, assembly GCA_963931875.1. Lineage (NCBI taxonomy): Eukaryota > Metazoa > Arthropoda > Insecta > Diptera > Polleniidae > Pollenia > Pollenia griseotomentosa. The sequence goes on from OZ007563.1 coordinate 168,808,224, forward strand.
TTTGTATATTTTGCTAAGAAGCTAGTCTATCAGTGGCAGGGTTCAATTCTCTCTAAGGTCTGTACGCTCCTTATTTACTACAACCTGTGTTCGTTAGTTGGGAACTTCTAGATCTAAGAATTATAAGATTCTTAAAAAAAACTTGGTGAAATTAAAAAGGAAATTAAGGTTTATAATACTTTATAAGAAAGATGTTTTGTTCAGTAGATGTTAGAAAAATATAGGGGCAAGATAGTTTCCTGGTAGTTTCAATTGTTTTCAAATTCTCCTGGAAAATACAAAAAAAATATATGTGTATACAAAAAAATAATAATAATAAGTGCTGGTTCACACTCTTCAAGTTTGAGCCGTCAAGTCTTGAGTTTTTAGGAAAGAGAGGAAAATAAATGGCGTTCTATTTTCCCTTCTATCCTAAAAGCTCAAGACTTGACGGCTTAAACTTGAAGTGTGTGAACCAGCACTAACAATAAAGTTTAATGCTGAAGAAAAGAAAAGAACTAAAAAATTGGGAATTTAGCACGCCATAGAAAAATTTTATTAATAAAAACTTTTGTATTCCCAAAAATAATTTTGAAAAGAATTCGTTATAGAAAATTGTAAGGCAATATATTTTAATGAAACACACCCATTTTCGTTCAAAGTACTTACACTCTAAAATATGGAACACAAAAAAAAAAATAAATTATGATTCAAAATGTATAAAATTCTCTAAGTACTAAATACCTTTTAAAACATGATGTGATTTAAAACGTTCTTCAAAGCACGTTCATTTTTTTGCTCAAATCACGATTCTCTTTACACCAGACATGGAAAATACAGTACTTTAATGTTTTATCAGTACCATTTATGATTGAAAATAATACAGTGCACCCTCGATATAAAACTTTATGTAAAAACAAATTTTTAAATTAATTTTTAAACAAAAAAGTACAAAAAAGTAAGGAAAAAAAACATGTAAATAGAATAGAAAATGGATAATCAATTATAGAAAATTTCGATCCACCATTAAAGATTGATGTTTGACTACAGACTGGCAGGCTCCGCAATGGTGCAAACTGTAGAACGGCAAAGAATTCTGATGATGAAAATGTGGTTGTTCTCGAAACGTGTAAATTCTACCCGTGTTCAACCCCGTGTTCAGTCAAGAATAAAATTATCAAACAAATTTAATTCATTTAATGTTGTAAATTTCTTCCATCACTAAAAATAATTTAATAAAAATTAAGTTTATTGATCTTAAGCCTAATTAAAATATTGAAAACTTTAATTAATTGTATCTCTTATAATGACTGACTTTGGCCGGGGTTTTAAGGTGGATTAAGTTTAAACTTAGCTTAGCCCAAGGTATATTTACACAAGGTAGACTCGTTAGCGGACAGACATAGACCCCAATTGTCATATTCGTGTGTATGAGCCTAAAATTGTACATGTGTGCCTTAAATTGTTATTGTTTTAAATGAAGACAATTTTGACAAGTCGGGTTATTTTATAGAGCAGCATGTCTACACTCCAAAATGAGACTACCTTGTGTTAATGTACCTTGAGTTAAACTACTACGTCTGAAGTTCGGATTTTTTCGGGTGATCTTTTTCTTATTATTTCATTAAAGAGCACCATTTTTAGCAAAACAAAACTGTATACAAACTTGATAACAGCGGCACAAATTTGTTTTCAGTTTAACTAAACCTAGCTTAACTGAGATCTCAAAATCTTAATTACTGACTGTAAAATTTACAAGTATGGTTAAACTAAATTTTGCTTTAAGAAACATTTTTACAACTTGTTAGAGAGTTAGAAAATTTTAAACTAAACCGTTTGAAAGTTTTTAAATTAAAAATTAGGTAAAAACCAGGGCTGTGGAGTCGGAGTTGAGATTTTTGTACCATACGTTCTATTTTAAGAGGACAATCATTTATTTTAACTGGTTGTCATCTATAAAATTTGTGTCCTCTTTTTGTCATCTTTTTTCATAATCTGTCATCTTTTTTTAAAAAAGCATGATCAATATTTGATTTTATTTTTAGAAATTATTTTTAAAAGCATAATCATATTTGTTTTTATATTTATAAATTAAAATAAATTTTATTTCACGGCATTTTCCATACGTTTTTCTGTCAAATCGTATGGAAAATGTCGTGCCGTGTTTGTTCTGTTCATACTCCTACTGAACTTTCATACACTTGCAGTATGAAATTTTGAATAAGTAAGGCTCAAATTTACAGTCATTAGTTAATTATTAGTATAATAAAATGCTAATTATTATTGCTTAACTAAAGTATCATATTTACAATAATTGGTTAAGTAAATTTTAAATCAGATCAAAAAATGGTAACTATTAAAATAAAAAAATAGCAACAAAACCAAGCTGGGAGTAATATTTTATTTGTTAAACTGTTGTTATTAGCTAACTAATGACTGTAAATTTGGGCCTTAGTGAAATTTATTTTAAAGTTTCGTTATTTTTTTTTTGTAACTAATTTTACTTATTTATAAGTAAATGTAAATATTTATTTATGTTTTTTTATACCCTTCACCACAGGTGGTGAATTGGGTATATATAAGTTTGTCATTCCGTTTGTGATTCCTATAATATTGATGTAAGACCCTATAAAGTATATATATTCTGGGTCCTTATGAGGAGCGAAGTTGATTTAACGATGCCCCATATATGATGGGGGCCAGGTTATTATACATTTATGTCACATATGGTCCGGAGTGCTTTGCTATTGACATTCAGCAAGATCGGTCCACAAATGGCTGACATATGAGTAAAAAACCACGACTGCCTCAAATTTTTTCCTTTAAAGGTCCAATTAGACGTTACATTACGATACCAACACTGTATTACCAAAATGACAAAAACATACCATACAAACCAATTCAATTTTGATTTCTACGGTCATACAGTGGCTATGGCAATACAGTGTTGGTAATGTGTTTTTTTTTTTTTTGTTTTTTTTATACCCTTCACTACAAGTGGTGGATTTAATTTGTAATGTGTTTAATTTTTCGCATCCACTACACATTAATGCATGTATATGATATGCCGCTCAAATAAAGAAACAAACTCATAGACTTAATATATTTTAATTTAAGAGCATTCGTAGCCGAGTTGTTAAGTTCTCTCCTGAGACTGATAATATTGCCAGTTCGAATCCCAAAAAGATATTTTTTTAAATTTTTTTATTTAATTTTTTTATGTTCTAAAAAACGATGTTCTACACAGAAAAAATTATTTTTCCAATTCAAACAAAAAATTTGTAGAATCCAAAAATTTTTTGTCTGAAATCGGTCCTACGAACAAATTTGCATATTCAAACAATTTATTTGCATTTCGTTTATTGAAAAAAAACACTGATTTTTTCAAACAAATAATTTAACTGAATCAAACAAATAGTTTACTGAAAATCATATAAATTTCAAACAAATAATTTTGCTGAATCAAACAAAAAAGTTTTTGCACAAGCAATGACGCGCACACAAGCAAGCACTGTAGAAGTAGATAAAGGCAGAGCAGAGCGGCGTCGGCTGGCTTTGAGACACATTTTTTTGTTGGAATAATTTTTGAACCAAGTCTTGTTTGTTCACACAATGTTATTCTTCTTCACTCACTGTTGCTGTATCCGTACCTTGGCAGCAGACCGACTCGACATGTTTTTCGCCATCATTTTATTTTTGTATTTGATGTAGGTATTTAACTAAACATTTTTAAAAAATTGAATACGGGATTTTGTTTTTCATTCTTTTTTACCAACTTTGAAACCAACAAAAAATTTATTTTGTTTCTTCTAATGTTGTTGTTGTTTAAAAAGAGTGAAACGATTGTTTACCTATTATTGTTTTTGTTGTTTTTTACTACAAACCTCGCCACGCTATTTTATCATCTTTCTTATAGTTGTACTTTTTCCAAGCGTCCAAAAATAGACTGTATGTGTTTTTTGTTGTTGTTCTTATATTTCACATAAAGAAGTGTTGCTTACGGTCAAATAAAAAAAATGCAAAAAAACGACAACATTAAAGAGCGTTAAATATTTCATACAAAATTATGAAAACTAGAAGCCAATAACGCGTATATTATATTTTTGAATAGTTGTCAACATTTCTGTTGGCTAAAATAAAAATCAAACAAAAATATTAATTGAATCAGTAAAAAAATTTAATAGAAATTAAAAAAAAATTCAAACAAGCGTTTGTTTGAAAATAATTCAGCAATAATTTTTTCTGTGTACAAAACGAATTTCAAACATCAACTTTGGCAAAAGAGCAAATGGGCTTAAATACATAGTATATAAATTTTTTGTTTTTTTTATATTCTTCGGCATGGCGAAATGAAAAGTTGGCGTGGCTCAATTAATATTTATTTCTACCTATCTAAAGAACGTTATTTATGTATATAACTTTTTGTTCTTATCTCATCATGGTGAAGGGTATATAAGATTCGGCATAGCCGAAAATAGCACTCTTACTTGTTTTTTAATAAATATGTGAATGTTTGTCTGTAAAATATGTAAAAAACCTTGAAGTCAAAAAAATTTTTGTCTTAATGTCCTCTAATTTTATTTTCAAAATCTGGTGCCCTTAATTTAGCATCAAGGTTAGACTAGGAGTCTGAGTTGACCTTAAAAAATTTCAGCGCCTGGAATCGAAGTCGGAGTTATAATTTTTTTTGACGGATCCACAACCCTGGTAAAAACTGAAGTTTTTGATAATTTAATTAGTTCATCAAATTTAATTTTCATTAAGTTAGTTTTGGTGAATGATGTGTAAGTAGAACGGCAAAGAATTCTGATGATGGGAGTGTGGTTATTTTCAAAACGTGTAAATTCAACCCGAGTTCAATCCCGGGTTCAGTCAAGAAAAAAATTATAAAAAAAAATTTTTTTTAATTAATTTCAAGTTGTAAATCCCTTCCTTTACCAAAAATAATTTAATGAAAATTAAATTTGATGAACTTAAGCCTAATTTAAATATCAAAAACTTTTATTAAAAAACCAAGACAGTAAAAAATCAGAATTAAAGTTTAAAGCAAACTTTAAGTATTTGGAACTATATTTTTTTAATTTGTTAGAATTTAATCCAAATTTTGATATTTTTTATTAGGCTAAAGTTTATCAAACTTAATTTTCATTAAATTATTTTTATGAAGAAAGGAATTTTACAACATGAAATTTATTAAAATTTATGGATAATTTATTGTTCTTGACTGCCGCGGAGCTCGAACCCAGGATTTCACGGACAGGTTACCTTACATGTTTCAATTGTAACCACTCAATCTCTTCAGAGGGTTTTGCCGTTTAACACTCACAGCCATCGACGACTGCTGGCAGTCAAAAGTCAAACATCAATCTTTAAACCAAATTGTATTTAACCTTTGGTAGATCAAAATTTTCTTTGAAAGATTATCTATTTTAATTGATTTTACATGTTCTTTCATACTTCTGTTTTTTCGTACTTTTTGTCAAGAATTCTTCTCGAAGTGCAAAGTACATTTTTGTTTGTTTTTAATTTGTTTGTCTTTCTTTTTCTCGTTGACCTTTTTCAGCACAACTTGAAGGACAAATGTTAACATTGAGCTCGTGCCTTAGTTCTTAGCAATAATTAGTATTGAAAGCCTGGGTTCGAGCCCTGCGGCAGTCAAGAATGAAAAACTATCAATAAATTTGAATTAATTTCATAAAAATAATTTAATGAAAATTAAATTTGTTTAAATTAAATTAATTTAAATATCAAAAACTTTAATTAAAAAACAAAGACTTCAGTAAAAATCAGAATTAAAGTTTAAAGCAAACTTTAAGTATTTGGAACTATATTTTTTTAATTTTTTATAATTTAATCCAAATTTTGAAATTTTTAATTAGGCTAAAGTTCATCAAACTTAATTTTCATTAAATTATTTTTATGAAGAAAGGAATTTTACAACATGAAATTAATTTAAATTTATTGGTCATTTATTATTCTTGACTGCCGCGGGGCTTGAACCCAGGCTTTCACGGACAGGTTACCTTACATGTTTCAATTGCAACCACTCAATCCCTTCAGAGGGTTTTGCCGTTTAACACTCACAGCCATCGACGACGAAAATTTGAAAATAACCACAATACTTATTTTTAGAATTTATTAAAAAACAAGGTTTATTTGGGTCACTGTATTCAAGTAATGAATTTTTAATTATTCGAAAAGTGCACATTTGGCTTGAAATTAGTCTATTTATAGAAATCACATTTTCCAGTCCTGCTTCACACCACAAAGTGTAGATGCCATTTTTCTCTTTTTTTTTTTTTTTTTTTTTTTTTGTAAAAATATACATTACAAAAAATAAACATAAAAGCTACGGCTGGCTGGCTTAATGGTTGACTAACTAATTGCTGGTATAGTACTTTCCAGGCAACCTTTTAGGAAAAAATGACTTTGTTGCTGTCGCATAATGGTTGTTTCCCTTGCTCAGGCTTGAAAGGCAAACTTTTTCTCGTTTTTTGGTTGTTAATGGCATTTGATAAGGATTCAAACAAAAAGTAGCATTTTATCCACCGTAGTCAATATTCAAGGTGAAGAATGTATTTCGCTTATAAGTTTTTTTTTTTCTTTAATAAAAATATTAATATTTTGGCAAAATTAAATCATAAGTAGAAGAAATCCAAAAATTAATTGTTAATTTTTAGTTGGAAAACTGTTGAAGAAATCTATTTCAGAAAAATTCTTTTAATTTTTACTAGAATTTTATTTTGGATTTATTTTTCTTGCCCCCTTTTGTTGAAGTCTATGAATTAAGGTTGCCAACAGCAATTTTAAGTGTTTTTAATGAGATGCTGTCGGCAATTTTAAGATGTTGCTTAACTGTAATAAAGATGATGGAAAACTTGCTTAGTTACTCACTATAATTGAGTTTTGTTAACAAAATTTTAATTATTATTAAGTGGTTGTTTAGCAAAAATTAATTTATAACACGATTTTTTTTTTTGGCATTTTTATTGCAGGCAACATTCTCAGAACATCAACAGCAGCAGGCTGATTTACAGGCACCACCACCTCCGGCCCCTTTATCGACTTTACCCTCCAGAGCAAATGCAAATCTAAATGCTTTAGCGCAGGAAACGACAGTCCATAACAGTACTTTACCCACACTCACTGTTGGTACTCTACAACAACAACAACAGCAGCAACCATCACAAACCCTTCAACAGCCACATCAACATCATCATACGCAAAAGTCATATGGCACACGTAGTCAGACACATCAACGCATACCACATCCGACAAGTGCTGTAATATCGACAGCCACTGTTACCTCTCTGCCACCGCCTTTACACATACAAAGTCAAATTTCTAACATTAAACAAGCATCAGTTAAACTTATTGAAGGCTATTCGGATCCCAAGGATACTAAACGCCATAAAAAAGTCTATCACAAGAAGGCTAAGCGACGGGCTCATAAAAATCGCCACCAACAGCAGCTGCAGCAGCAACAGCAGCAAAAAGAACAAAACAAACAACAACAATCCAATAATTCGCAAACATTAACAACAGCTGCTCAAACCAAAGAGAAGGATAAACGCAGCAATTACAATTCAGGTGAGTGGTGAAAAGAAATCATCCCTGACAGAACAAAAATCACTATCAACTGAATATTCAATGAGTAGATCGAGTATGGACAATGGACAGTCAGACAGACAGACCGACTGACTGACTTATCCACATGTACATACATAAAACAATTGGCAATTAGTTACAGATGGGGTCCTGTACGTTTTTGTTAAATTTTTTGTATATTTTTCTTTTTTTCCACTTCATCGCAAAAGTGTTATTTGTATACTTTTTTTCTTCTTTTTTTTCCAAAGACCAACTAATCAATCCGTCAGAGTTTTTTTAACGGATTGTTTGCTTGCTAAACTCTTTAACAAAGTTTAAACGATTTTAATCAACTTTCACTTACTCTCGACAACAACTGCATGATATAAATTAACTTTTCAAACATTTGCAAAAAAAAAAAACCCCTCTACCACTTCTTTATCATCTCTATGCTTTACTAAACAACAGCTTTGAAAATAGAAAATAAAAACGAAAAACCACTGGATTTTCCAATGCAAATATCAAGTGCAAAAACTTCTGACAGTATAATTATTTCTTTTTCCACCACATTTACAGATACCGAAGCACAGGCTTTCAAGCATGAAATAGACATTTCAACCAACACCTTCCACTCACTCATTCCCACATTTTGCATTAAATGAAGTTATCTGGTGAAATTTAAATTAAACTATTGATTTCTTATTTACTTTTTAGATTCATCAGCTCCAAAGTCATCGGATGACGAAGAAGACAATCAATCAGTTAAAGTTCCTGATCTGAATTCTCCAGATAGTATCTCAGATGATTTGGTGAGGCCTTTGCCACCTCAAACTCATAGGAGTCCACGCAAGTTAACAGCTTCTCAATCAGAGCACAGCAAACGGAATCCGTCTCCCTACTACTACTCAGATTTACTTAAATCCAAAGATCCTTCAGCATCGGTGGGGGCGAACGACAAGGAGGCCAAACAAAAGAGTCGCCAATCTACCGTTTCCGAACCTCCACAATCTACTCATACTCTGCCACAGGCTAGTGGTCCCTATCGTAAAAGTACTAGTCTAGACGTTCCCGAACGTTCGGAAGAGCGCGAAGAACAAGAAGACGATTTTGATGAAACTGAGCCAACCAATAGCACTGTCCTCCCCAATCCCTTGGATACCCCTAAACGCTATTCGTTTACTGAAGAAGGTGTTCACATAATACGTTGTGACTCTCCTTCGACTACAACCTCGGAAGAGTCGGATTGCAGTGAATGCTTAAAGCGCCGCGAATGGCATGCACGAGCTTTGGCTTTGGTAAGAAAAACGTGTAACGTTCAGCCTTTGATACCGGCTGCTGCTACTGATTTCGGTAATATTTGTCAAGAAGCATCGGTGGAATTAAATTGTGGTAATCTACCAGCAGAATCACCGTCAATGCCACCACACAGACTGCTAGGACCAGCTGTTTGTGCCTGTGTTGCCCCTTCAATTGGTGATGACTTAGATGAATATTTTCGTCCTCGTAGCATCTTCTACGTGCACCCACATGGAGTTCATGAATGTGTTGACTGTGCTCCCGACACGAAAAACCTAAACACGAATACTAGTTCTCACAGTGCATTAGATTCGAATAGTCTAGCACAGTCCGATAACGCTCTCGACGAAATCTCAGTAGTCGCCAAAGACGAAGAGGAAGACGACGAAATGTCAGGACGTACTCGTCAGTTATACGAGACTGCATTCGATTGCAAAATTGCCAAATCAGACGACGACTTAGATGAAGTAGACCGCATAACAAATCATTCGGTATTGTTGCAGCTTAACAATGGCAATTTGCCACCGGCCAAGGCGGACACACGTCCCTCCAAATCATCAAAAAGTCGTTTAGAGGGTAAAAGGTTAAAGAATTCAAAAAATCAAGCCATTCAAGAACAAGGCAGCAACTCAGGTGGAAATAATAGTGGCAGTGGTTCTCCTCTAACGGTGGGCGCCACTAATCGAACTGTTGAGCCAGTGGTGCCAAGCAGTGTGTCGGGCCTTACGACTGAGTTAAATAATGTCCATATACGAGAAGCAAATGTGGATCAACAAAATAATCCTACAACGTCCACCTCGCAACTACCCATGCGTGGTTATACACCATCACCACCATCTACAGCTCCGTTGCCTATGAAGTTTCCCGGTAAACATGATCGTTTTTTTATGAACAGCATTCGGAGTGCACCCAACCTGCCATCATCGAATCCGGCCCATCCGCGTTTACGCGATCTTCGTCTTCCACTACAATCCAATTTGAGGCAACAGCAGCAAACAGGCTCCTCACTGGTCACGAGCAATGAGAATAGTCTTACCGACAGCGCCTACGTAAATCCACCATCTTCCAGCATACACCATAATCATAATACACACCATCACCATCATTTGTCATCTCATCAAGGCACGAATAATGTAACAGGTGGCTCTAGATCCCGCAGCCGACCACGATCGTTTGTTCTAGAGTCGGGGCGGGTGCTGGAGCTGCGAAAAAGCCACGCCTCTCACCACCACCACCATGTTGGCAATGGCAGTCGAAGGCCGCATAATTATTCCTCGACCGAAAGCATAGCAACATCGAGTAGTGGTGGCAGCATGGAATCGCTGCGCTCGAGCACTAGCGAAGGCAATCGCAGTACGTCCAGTTCAGAGTCAAGGCACTCGACCTCGTTGAGTTCACATAGCTCTGAATCTGGTAGCTCGAGTGTTGCTTTTCCCCTTAGAGCACCAGTGGTCATACATTCCAAATTGCATATCCTTAGTCCCATATCAGACAAGTCCTCCCAAGAACCGGCCTCAGAACTGTCTGAACAAAATAAAACACAAAATGCTTCACCTGAAGACGGCGCAGCCTTACAAACGAATACCAATAATCAACAGCTGCAGCATCCGCAGCATCAGCCGCAACAACAGCTTCAGCTGCGTTCAGGCGATACAGAAAATGTACGGCCTGCTCCCCAGCTTCAAATAGAAGCCTTGAAGAAACGAAGACCACCGGCAAATAAAACGTTAATGCAGCTGACAGATGAAATTCTCGGTTCGGACAGTGGAATTTCATTGCACTCGAGAGAAGATGGCAAACCGCTAATGGGTTTGCAAAAGTTTACGCTGCCAAAGTTAAATTTCCCGCCAAATGACAAGGGAAATAACCATAGTGATATAAGTGCGGTAGGAGCCATGAGTAACAGTGTGGGCTTACCGCAAGATTTAAGAGATCTTCCGTTCGATATGCCAAAATTGAGACGAAGAAAAACTTTACAACAGGTTCGTACAAAAATTACAAAAAGCCAAAAAGGGTGTTGATAACTAAATTGTTTCTTTTTTTTCAGGATGCTTGTACTTCGGGCAGTGCTACATCAGTGGATTTAGGTGATCTACCATTTGATATGCCTAAACTGAGACGACGTTTGCGGGCAAACCAGGCGGAAATAAATAATCTTATGATGCATAGCACAGAATCCAGCGGTATCTCACAGGCTTCATCTAGTCACTCTATGAGAGATGATAATAAAACCGCTATGAAACTGGGTAAGTGTGAACTATTTTTCTCAGTGTTGTAATAAATGCCATTGTTTCCTGTTTATTTATTCTGTGGCTGCATATTGCCAGGGTTTGATCAGCCATTTTTTAATTAACCTCATTCCACTTCAGTAGCCATCATACAACATAAAGTGGCTCACTTTGTTTAAACACAAGTCTAAAAATACATATTTATTGTTTATGCACAAACACATACACTTTTATAAATTGATGCAACATACGGCTGATGTAGTCGGCCAGAACAAAAGCCAATAGGATGTTGAGTGTGAGACTAATAAATAAATGAATTTCTTTGTTTATGCTCCACAGACTCTGCAATATTCCGTCAAAATCTCACCTTGAATCTCAATGAACCACGTCAATCGAACAATAAGTTTGGTAGCCTGGATTTACGTGGTCTTACCAACAACAAAGAACTCAATTTGAATTTGAATGCAACAGCCTTTGCCACTGCAGTCGATCTAATTGATGTCTCAATACCATTGGAAAGACAGGGGTAAGTGGTTTTTTTTTGTTGAAAGATTTGCGAAACGTTAAGGAAACTCAATTATTTTTTGGATGTTGTAATCAAAGATGGTATCATGGTTCAATAACACGCATTGAGGCCGAAACTACACTGAGGCCATTAAGTGAGGGCAGCTTTTTAGTACGCAACTGTGAATCAACCAAACAGGACTATTCATTATCCTTAAAGTAAGTCGTTTTCAATTAAAGAAATCTGAAATAAAAATTTAATGTAATGTTTGTTTTTTTTCTCTAAAGGGGAGCTAAAGGTTTTATGCACATGCGTATACAACGCAATGAATGCGGTCAATATATACTGGGTCAGTTTAGTCGTCCATTCGAAACGGTTCCCGATATGATTAGACATTTTTGCTTAAATCGTCTACCGGTTAGAGGAGCCGAGCACATGTGCTTAATAGAGCCCGTTATTGCCCAATTACTTTAAAAGTACTCTCATTAACCACATACTACTAATCAAGCAAGCATTTTTTTTTTGATTAATTGATTGATTGATTAACAAAAACAAAAAATACATTAACAAAATAAAAACATACTTACATATATCTTCCAGTTATCGTAGAACTATATACTTTTACATAAATACAACAATAACAAAAACAACTAACGCACTCTCTCTCATACTTAATGTTAGGAACAACACACTGAAGCATCTCAAAGAAAATTCAACGCAAATATTTTATTTTACTATGTAGACAATATAATTTTTAAAAATTATAAAATATTAAAATTTGTTTTTATTTGTTTTTTTTTTTTTTTTTGTATTTTTAAACAAAGAGAAGGAGTTTCTTTTTAAAATTCTCTAATTAAAGTGAATTTTTAAGAATCCCTTAAGATATGCAATAATTTTTTTTAAAGATTTTCTTTGTAGAAACTATGAAAGTTCTGAGTCTGAGTTTATTGGTGAGAGGGGAGAGAACTTTCGCATGTTCCTTGCTCTCTCACCAATAAACTCACGACTTTCTGAAAGAAAACTTTCATGGTGTAAACCCAGACAAACTAAAGAATCGATAGTTCAGCTCGTTAGTAATTTAATGATTCAAAAGTGTAACGATGACAAGATAATTATGAAAAATAACTTTGTTAATTAATTTTATGTAAACAGTTTAAAATACTAAAGAAAAATTACTTTCTTAGAAAAGCCTCTCAAAGAGCAAAACTATAAGTCATACATATTTTTTTTAAACTAACACTACACACATATGCAAATTAATGCGTGTGTGTGTGTATGTGTCTACTAGTTGTATGTTAATTTTATCCTTTTTAAGTGCAATATTTATTTTATTGTTTTATTTTTTAATTTAATTCTGTTTTAATACTCAATTAGTTTGAAGTTATGTGTGCCAAACAATAATTTAAGTTTAATTAATATTTTTTTTTTATTTTCATTTATTTTTTTATGTTAAAAATTGTCAGTGCAATATTTCTTTTGGTTGTTATAAAATTGTTTTTCTTTTTAGTTGAAAAGTTTACAACTCGTTAAAAAAATTATCAATAAAAAAATTTTACCTTATTTTAGTATATAAATTATAAACATTTCCATATTTATAAAATAAAAAATAAAAACAACAACAAGAAATAACAAAAAAAAAAACATATTAAAACAGCAACAACAAAAAGAAAATATATAATAAATATATATATACAAAAAAAACATATTAAAACGATTATAAATGATAAATAAACGAAAAATAATAATGAAAACTAAATATTATAAAAAAAAAACAGAATAATATTGTATTGTATAGTTTTTAGAAGTTCATACATAGAAATAAAAGAAAACAATTATTAGAAAACCAAAAAAAAAAAATTGTGTAGTTTTCTTTATCAGGTGTGATAAAAAGCGATCGATTTCAAAACGATCGTTTTTAAATGCGAGAAATTTTTAGATTGTCAGCTCATTATTGGTTTGGCGCATATGCCAAAAGGTCGTAGTGGAGAACAGAGACAACTAGGGTTGCCGTTGAAAATTTAGAAAAAGTGTCATTAAAAGGTGTTTTTTAGAAAAAAAAGGGTCACAAAAAGGGTATTTTAAAGCAAAATAGGGTCAAGTTTATTAGTATGCATTAAAATAAAAGTAATTTTACATCAATTATAAATCAATGTTAAAACTAAGAAACAATTCACACACAGAAAAATTATTGCCGAATTATTTTCAAACAAACGCTTGTTTGAAAATTTTTTTAATTTCCACCAATTTTTTTACTGATTCTATTAATATTTTGGTTTGATTTTTATTTAAAATGTTGACAACTATTCAAAAATATAATATACGCGTTATTGGTTTCAAGTTTTCATAATTTTGTATGAAATATTTAACGCTCTTTAATGTTGTCGTTTTTTTTTGCATTTTTTATTTGATCGTAAGCAACACTTCTTTATGTAAAATATATGAACGACTACAAAAAACACATACAGTATATTTTTGGACGCTTTAAAAAAAGTACAACAATAAGAAAGATGATAAAATAACGTAATACCCCTTTCACACTCGGCAAGTTACTTGCGCAAGACTCTTGCGCAACTCTTGGTTTGTAGACGTTAGCGGTAAGGTCGGGGTACAGAAAACAAATTTGTACGACTTTGTTGTTGTCGGCAAGTAACTTGCGCAACTAACTTGCCGAGTCTGAAAGGGGTCTAACGAGGTTTGTAGTAAAAAAAAACCAAAACAATAGCAGGTAAAATAAAAGTTTCACTCTTTTTAAACAACAGAAACAACAACAACCGACCCAAAACAAATTTTTGGTTGGTGTCAAAGAAAGAAAAACAAAATCCCGTTTTCAATTTTTTAAAACTTTTTAGTAAAATACATCAAATACAAAAATAGAATGATGATGAAAAACATATCGAGTCGATATCGAGCTGCCGTTTTTGGTTACATTTCTTCTTCTTTAGCCAAGGAAGAAAAACATTGTGTGTATAAACAAGACTTCGTTAAAAATTATTCTAACAAAAAATGTGTCTCAAAGCCAGCCGCCGCTCTGCTCTGCCTTCATCTTCTCCTTCAGTGATTGCTTGGGTGCGCGTCATTGCTTGCGCTTTTTGTTTGATTTAGCAAAATGATTTGTTTAAAATTTATATGAATTTCAGTAAACTTTTTTTTTGATTCAGTTAAATTATTTGTTTGGAAAAATCAATGTTTTTTTTTCAATAAACAAAATGTAAATAAATTGTTTGAATAAGCAAATTTGTTTACAGGACCGATTTCAGACAAAAAAATTTTTTATTCTACAAATTTTTTGTTTGAATTGTAAAAATAATTTTTTCTGTGCAGGTATCGCTTATCGCTTTTTAGAAATACTTATTTTTTAAATAGTTTTTCTCTTGAAGTCCATTCTTCCAGCTCCGATTCGAGAAAATTGAAAGAGGAAGGCATGGACTCGCAAGTTTCTATTTTAAGTTTGTTTGTAAATAGTGTCGTGGACACAATAACGCTGGACGTTATGACATGCTACAAACTTGTTTATGTATGTTTACAAAACTCATGAGAACTTTCGTAAGGAATATGGAAACTTGTACTTATTTTCAAAAAGGTTCAGATATGTCCTAAATTTTGTTAAAATGATACAAAGGGATAAATTAAAAAAGGGTCTCAAAAAGTGTCATTGGCATGAAAAAGGGTCAAAAGTGTTACTTTAGTGTCACAACGGCAACGCTGAAGAGGCAATGAAGCAAAGCAAGAGTGAATTTGATATTGAAAACTTTGTACGCTTTTGTATTAGGAATTTGCTGCATTCGCCAAAGGGGGCATGTAGAGCATAGTTGATATTTATATTATTTTTTATTTATTTATTTAAGTCTATGGACTTAAATCCTTAAAGACTTTAATTAAATTACAAACAATATTATTAGTTTATGTATTTAAAAACAAGGTAATACTACGTTTAATGACACTGGCACTTAAAGAGAAGTCAACTAAATCATACATTTCATTAAAATCTTTACATATTCTTCGAAAAGGATCAGAATTTGCATAGTATGTGTGAAAGGCCTGAAGCAGGGCTGCCAGATAAATTTGTGAGGAAATCGTCAGTTTCCTGAAAAAAAAAAAAAAATAAAAAAAACCGTCTTTATCGTTTCGAAAAATCGTCAAAAAAAATCGGACAGCTTAAAATTTAGTTTTTTTTAAACAATTTTTGTTCGATTTTTATAAAAAAAAAAACATAATCAGCCCAATTATGAATAAAAATTCCACGGGAGTTTTCTCCCTCCTCCCATTTTTACAATTGAATTTACAAAGAAAAAATGGGAGAAGGGAGAAAACTCCCGGGGAATTTTTATTCATAATTGGGCTGAATTACTTCATACCTCGTATTATGTTCGTCGTATAATTGTTGAAAATATGATTTATACAGGGAGTCATAAAAGGTTCATTCGATGATGGTTTGACGAATGATAGAAAAAGTGTAACATTGTTGTTTTTGTACTCTGAAAATAATCCAAGATTTTCTTAAGACTTGCATATTACATCCGTACCGTAAAAAGCGGCACGCGTTTCCTAGTTTTTGAATAGAGCGACCTTAACACTTTGCAATTGGGAAAAACCGATTTTGACAGCTCGTTTGAAAGTGAAGTTTGCCGCTATTGTTAATTAATAATGGCAATTAGCTATTTCTTTTGGTCAATCTAGCGTTTTTATCTCTATTTTTATTTTTCTTTTTTTTTTAAAAATCAGCAAATCGGCACTTTGCTAATTTCGGAACAAAAAATCGTCAAAATGACGATAAATCGTCAAATCTGGCAGCCCTGGCCTGAAGATATAATGGTATGTAATTGCGAGTTGCTCGTTGAGAAACGTTGAGTTTAACGTTATTAAGAAAGAGTTCAGAACTAACGTTACCATTAGCAAATTAACTAAAAACGTAATGTTAAGCATTTTTCTTCGGCTTACTAGTGATGGTAATTTAACACGTGCAAGTCTTACAGAGTCAGATGGAAGTGCTTCAGAAGGAGTTTCCTAAGCAGAACAAAAAAAATGGTTATCTTATATTTAGCAAAACTAATTCTTCATATCTCGATAATAATAAAAGCTTCGTGAAACAGGTTATGGATTCAGAAAGAGAGGAATTCAAAGTATTTTATCGTTCCCCAAAACGCAAAAGGTCATATCTAATATTTTGAAAATTTTTAGGTTACGTTTAAGGTCACGATATACCCCATGTCTAACTCAATTTTTTTTAAAAATGGTCGGTAGGTCAAACCAATAATAAGCTGACGAAATTTGAATTAAAAATCCTAATTTTTGTTTTAATTTACATTTTTAATATAAAAAAATAAGCAGAGAAAAGTCAGAAAAAAACGGAAATTGTATAAATAGTCCATTTTTAAAGATATTGAAAACTAAAACTGTCCGTGCTAAATCGTTTCGCATTTAAACTTGATTTCCCTCACATACCTGTCTGTCTTCTTCCAATGTCAAAAGAAAAGTTTGTCGAAATTGAAGAAATATTTTCATTAAAACTTGATAGATTGAATTTCTTTTGTCACGAAGTAAGAAATTTTGTTATTTTATTTCCTTAGATCGAGCGTTGAATATCAGTTCGAAAAGAAACACTAAATATTGCTCCTTAGTGTTCGGTTCGGTCGATTTGTGGAAAACACGAACGCCAATAATGTTTGTGTAGAAAATCATAAAAAACGTGTCCCTGTTTGTGTTCTTTCGAACACAAAAATAATACTGTTTTTATGTAACTCAAAAAACGATGAGAATAGGGCGTGTGTTCGTCTATACAAACACAAAAAAAATAGATATCGTTCCTGGGTGTGTGAGCCGAACTCTAAATAATGTTTTGGTTATTTTGAGCACTGAATATTTAAGTTTAATATACATTTATCTACTTACATTTCTTTTTTTCTTTTTTCTCGCACTTGTTGGATACACGGGAAAGCGGCAAATACAAATCATATTCCTTCATCAGCAGTGGTGGCCATACTAAGCTTATGATTTCATGCGAATATTTTTTAATATTCTTCTTATAAACATTTAGGCCTTTGGGTGACAAATTGATTTTAGTTTTCCTAGGCAGTTTGGGACTGAACTGCTGCAGAATTGGTTCAGTAGGAAAAGAGTTATGTAGGAAAATGTGAAAGTTTAGAGAAACTATTATTTGATTAAGACAACTGATCACATATTCCGTACGGAATGAGATGTTTTTTTATTTGGTTTTTTTAGTGCATTTGAAGGGCTTTTCGTTTTTTTTTAAAGTAGCTTAAGCTGGCTCATGCATATTATGGTTGGGCCTTTATGCTTTTTTAATCAAGCCCGACCATATGATATCCTAAACCAAAGTATAAAAGAAAAAAAGTATATAAGACCCATGGGTAATCATAGACCCGTCAGAGCAACTTATTTAATTGAGGTTAAAATTCATATAAAAGTTCTTTATGCCAAATTTTATTTAGATTTTTTCATTTTTATAAGATTTGTGTGCCTTAATATGATTTTAGGATTTTGGATTTTGTCATGTCATAGTAGTTATCGTAAAAGTCATTGTAGCCAATTTTTATATTATTACCAACATTTATAAGGAAGTTATGGCATTAAAAGCCATTTTCGCAAGCACCTAGTATTTGTATGGTAGCTATGGTCAAATATGGACCGATTCCAATAAAATTTGAAAAGATGATTTAAATTGCAATAAAATTAAGTTAAACCAAATTTAATCTTAACACCAACATAATAAGATGTTTTATGGGCACAAAGGTCCTATTCCGGGAATAAGCTTGTATAGGGGCTATGTGAAAATATGGACCGATTCGCCTCATTTTCAATAGTCTGGGTCCTTGTGCCAATTATAACCTTTGTAGCAAATTTCATTAAATTATCTCTAAAATTGCGTCCTGTACTTTGCGTACAAGGATTTTATAGACAGCCATCTGGACGGAAATCGTAAGATCGACTCAGAATTACTTTCGGTATACTTAAGGTGTTACAAACATTAGTACAAATGCCTAATACCGCCTCCACTATTATGGTGCGGATATAAAAAGTGGTAACGTGTAGGACAGCAAATATTTGTAATGTTTGACCTTAGTTTTTAGCTCCCACCAGTGCTGCCAACTTTTTTTTTTGGGAAATCGTCAATTTTAAAAAAAAAATCGTCAAAATCGTCAAGTTTAGAAAAAAAAGTCGTCAAGAAATCGTCATGACAAAAATACGTTAAAAAAGACAAAAAAAAAATTATTAACTTCATCAGTTTTGGTATTATATTACTTTATTCTGGTACATTTCCGTGTGAAATTTTTTTAATAAGTCATTTTTAATTGCTATATTAAAACACTGAGAATTATTTAATTTAAGATAATCTTTAGAAAATAATATTCCTTGTAATGTTGAAGAATCCAAAGCATTTCTGGTTTTTGTTTTATTTAAATTTAAAATAATAAAAATCCGTTCAACGTTGGCCGACGAATGTGGAAGTGCCATTAAACTCGAAACAAATTGTGTTAAAATTGGGAAGGCCCTTGCATTATTAGCTTGCTTTAAATTAGAAACATTTTTCCAAAACGCCAATGTTTCGAGTTTGCTGAATTTCATATTACGTAATTCTCGAACTTCATTATCGAGTTCTTGATATTCTTTTCCATTTAATAAATTTGGAAAAAGTTTGGCCAATTGTAAAATTGAATCATTTTTTTTTTGTTTAAAGCTACAGTTGGTTCAATGGCGTTCAATCCTTCTAAAAGTTTATCGCTAAAATCGAAACGTTTTAAAATTTGTGAAACCAATTCAATATAAAATTGTACGCAGCATTCAACAAATATATTATATTGACTATATTCAATATTTAAACTAGATTGGGTCTCCTTCACGTCAATTCCAAGATACACTTCATCTTTGCTTAAAAATATGTCTTCGTTGTTAAAACTTTGGATTTCAAAATTATCCACATACTCTTCTTTCACAAAATTTGTTAATACTGTTTTTAACAACCTGGACAACTCACTATATACATTTTGGATTTGTACACTTTCACTTTGAAAAAGTTTGTTGACGTTGTTTATAAGACGAAGAATATACTTTAAAAAATAAAAATATAACTGGTGGATACCGTTCAAATTATTGAGTATGTCTTTGGCTGTGTCTATAAGGTCAATATTGACCGCGAATCCAAAATAAATTTTTAGTGGCTCGAAAAGTTCCAGTAAACGGTTAACAACTGATTCCAGCGAAAGCCACCTGGTCTGTGAAGGATGAAGAAGTTTTTTCGGCTTAAATTCCAATAAAGATTGAATCTGTTGAAATTGATTATTTCTCTTCGGGCTATTTGAAATGTAATTATATATATTTCGAGTCAAAGTTTCCACTGATGATGGCAGCTTCAAACAAGCATATGATGAACAAAGTGCTAAGGAATGGAAAACGCATTTTAAAATAAACAAATTTGAAATTTCTTTTTTAAAATGGCTTGCAACGGAATTGTATTTTCCAGTCATATTTGGAGCCCCATCTGCAGCAAAGCCTATCATTTGTTTTTGGTAGTCAATCTTGTTGTCCAAAAAATATTTTTTTATTGCTGTAAATAAAGATACTGCATCACATTTATCAACTTCAATCAAACCAAAGAAAAAATCATATATTTTAAAATCCAGGCAAACTCTTGACACCAAACACATTAGTTTTTTGTTACTGATATCAGTAGATTCATCTATACATAACGAAAAAGCATTGGTATTCATGATTTCACATATGGTTTCGAGCTGGGTTTTACCGACAGCATTTTTTACTATGGCCGTAGATTTTGTTCTTCCAATTGATATGTTTTTTGCATAATCGAAATCTGTAAAACAGTTTTTTAGGTTCCTATGTTATGAAAACAAATAAATGTATACTTTTCTCTTTCCTTTCCACACTTAAAAATAGCATACAAAAAATTAGCTATCTTGCTTACAAAATTTGAATTTCTTTGAAAAAAAGGTTACCATACTTTTTGTATTTAAAAATCGTCATTTTTGTTCCCGGGGAAAATGAAAAATCGTCAATCGTCATTTTACCAAATTTGACTTCAAAAATCGTCAAAATGACGATAAATCGTCAAAGTTGGCAGCGCTGGCTCCCAATTTTACTTCTGCAAAAAAGTACAAAGGAGCATTAGTAGAACTCCTCAAGGCAGCTGATAAAAAAACTGTTGAGAAAAGTGCGAAAAAGTTTATAAGATTTACCACAAATTTCACCAAGTTCAGTTAAAACTAACTACTAGTTTAACTTTCAGTTAACAGTATGTTTTGACAGCTATAACTGATTGTTAATTTTAACTGAACTTGGTGAAATTGGGTGTTACACTTATTTTCCCAATTAGCTATTTTTGTGGTTTGCGTCTCTACTAATGCCAAATTTTTTTTTTTTCTTAAATTCGTTAAAGGTACTTTTCTGTGTTATAAAGCTCTATTATTGGTAGGAAAGCAAGCTTTTTTTAGTGTTGCCAGAACTTTTATAGGTAAAATCAGCAAAACAAAAACCTAATTTTTCATAAAAAATCTGCAAAATCTGCGTCCAGTTTTTAAAAATCTTCAATAAATCTTCAAAACACATTTATTACATTTTTTAATGTAGTTTATCTAGAAAAAGATATAACATTAATTTCAGAATATATGGCCATGGAATTTGAAATCGATGACAATTTTAAAAGTAGCTCTGGGAAAGATAAATGGTCCTCGAAGTATAAAGGAAATATTTTGTTGAACTTTCAACACAGAAAAGTTTTACAAATTTGCTCGTTTATAATGGCTGATAATTTTTTGATATTTTTACATTTAAAATATAAATTTAATTACTCAGGCTGAGGAAGGATTAATCACATCTTTGTTATTTTAAACAACAAATTAAGAGTTAATTGCTTGACATGTTATTAAAACTTTTAAAAGTCTAATTGAGAATTTAAAGGAGATCAAATGGTGCAATTATTAAAGATATTTATAAATACAGTACATATGAATATAACTATACTTACATATGCATATTATTTCGTGTAAAATCAGATGACATAAGCCGGCGATGGCGATATTAATGTGTCAAGACAATGCAAATTTTTATGTAATCTTTTGTATAAAAAAATTTCTACCAATGAATTTATTTTCAAACGGGTTTTCCATGCAAGAAGTGGAAATAGTACAAACATAAGTGACAAAGAAAAGAAGTTTCAACCGAGCTAAAAAAAATCTGCTTATTTGAACCAAACATCTTCAAGTCTGCATTTTGGCGATTTCGGGGTATAAAATCTGAGCTTTTTATGGATTTAGTCTTCCAACGAAGCAGGTTTGTGGGGGAGAAACATAAGAGTTTCGCTTACCATTGCGCTTACGGAAGGCATGAATTTTATATGGCGAGTTCCCACTTTGTAGCAATACATTTTTGACACATAAAGCGCATTATTCAGCGCATATAAAAATTGTTAGATGTAACGATCAGCTTTATACACTGAATATTTTGATACCTTTTTTTAAGTATTCTCCCTTACAAACCTGCCTCGCAGTAAGAGAATGCCGTAGCACTTGAAATGTTATTTTTTTTATAAAATTTGTTGAGAGTTCTTTTACTTACTTTACTGCATTTCTGTATGTCTTATTGCGTAGCGCATAATTGTGCGCTTATTTTTTTAAATGTACCCTTAGTGCTTCGCAAAATGATAAAATTTTTTGCTGGGCTTATAAAACATAATCATAGTCAAAAACAGTGCTGTCAGATTTGACGATTTATTGTCATTTTGACGATTTTTTGTCTTGAAATTAGCAAAGTGCCGATTTTCTGAATTTGTTTCTAAAAAGTGACGGTTTGATTCAGACTCCGAAAACAAAAAAAGTTTTGTAAACAAGACAGCTTTAATTTTAAAATTAACTAATCCCTAAAAAAATCTATGGGGAAAAGGAAAAAGCTGTTCACTTTTTAATCACGATAGGCGTGAGTTTTAATGCATTCTTAGTGTGATAAAAACCGTAAACGGTTACCACAGTTTTTTGCCAATGAAGAGGGAGTTTTGAGTCAATTCAATTTAAATAAAACAACAAGCTAAAGCAAAAATATACGGCTGTGTCGATTCTTATATACCCTTCACAATTGTACTAAAAATCGTACGCAAACCTTGAATTCGAGTATGGTTACCAAGTGAAATACGGACCGAGCTCTTGATACATATAATACTCCTTATATTTGTCGGCAAAATTCAATCGCCCTTGCACTAATTATTTTATCCAAGTTTTGGATAAAAAAATATTTAATTTGTCTATAACTCGGTCATTTATGAACCGATTCTCTTAATGTTCACTATCAGTATTTTACGAAAATAAGTAATAAAGTTCATAGATTATTAGAAGACATCAAAAAGTTAAGGTTTATAGGTAAACATTAGAAATTTATGGGTAAAAATTAAAAGCAATCGTGGTCATTTAATACCTAAAGCACTTGTGGAGCGATCTAATTAATTTTAATAGCAAACTATTCCAGATTATATGATCCAGATATATATGATAAAAAATGCTAGCTGGTCATGAATTATGTTTTTTTTATTGTTTTTTTTTAAGAGAAAGTAAAAATCAAACAAAAATGTTTAAAAAGCTGACTTTTAAGTTGTCCGATTTTTTTGACGAATTTTGAAAACGAGAGAGACGATTTTTTTAATTTTTCTTAGGAAATTGACGACTTTTTCACAAATTTATCTGGCAGCTCTGGTCAAACGTTAAAGTCGGTTCTTTTTAAAAACAACTTTAAAATAAAAACATACTTTTAGTTATTTAGCTTTCATAGTCGAAATTAAAGTATGTTATAAATTGAACCGACTTTAACTGGGTGCCACCTCAAATGTTGAAAATTTTTTCATACAACATACAACAAATATGAGCAAGTGGCACCGCTCAGCAGCTGACATTTAAAATTTAAAAATAAATGAAACATTGCATATTTTGTGGCGTTGAAAAATTTTTAAAACACAATTAGGGTATTCATGATATCGCGTAAAGTTGCCTTTTGTGCAAATGAGCAAACTTGCGAGACTCGTTTCATGAAGTTCCCTTTTAATTTTTGTGTAATTTTAAACAATTAATGCGATTTCAAACTGAAACGTCAATAAAAAAAATATATTAAAAAAATAATAAAAAAAAAATTTAAATTTGTGAATAAAAGTGAAATTTGTTTTTAACCATGCATAAAGAAAGCCAAAAGACTCTTTTGCTTAAATTATTGCAAGAATTTATTGTTTTTGATTTATTAACACTTGAATTTTTCATTGAAAACGGTGGTAAGCATTAGAAAAATTTGTTTGTATAAATGCACAATTGAACAGCGCAAGTTTACCAGTCAAAAATGTTGGGCAAGTTTAAGAAGTTTGTGTACATGAATTCTCATACAATTTTTGACAGTTCATTTGCGAGGGCGTAAAAATGCACAGTTTGCACAGATTGCGAGACTTTTAAGCGATATCATGCAAGCCCTTAATATAAATTTCCAGCTTTTAAAATACTGCAGTCAAAGTAGAAAAACTGCCATTTCTTCCATTTCTTCATTTGTCATTGTCCAAAAAAAAACTGTTGCTTTTACTTCTGATTAATTAAATATAAACAATCGCTGTCAAACCAACTCAAAAATCGAAAAGTTGTACAAATTTTCGTTTTTTGTTTGACAGTTTTAGGTTTTGACTGCAGTTCTTAAACCCTGTAAATGGCTGAAGAAAGCAACAACAAAATCACAAAATATTTATGACTTTGTTTTTGCTTTCTACACAATTTGAGCCTATACGTATTTTGTATTTCTTTCTAGAAAACTTTTTCTCCTAATCTTTAATAATTGTAAAAAATCGGCCAATATGTTGTAACATAAATATTTTTAACTTTTTGCGCAAACTTTTTTATTTGGCGAAGAACAGCTGATGCTGTTGTTAACTGATTTAAAGCAGCATCAGCTAGTTTTATATTTAAAGTCGACTTTAACAGCAAAAGTATATTTTAACTTGTCTATGAAAGACCCAAAGTCGACTCCTAAGTAAAGTCGACTTTAATTCTATTAAACTTAATTAAAATGGTATCAAAACTTTGAAATTTATACGCTTTTTTACGTCAAGTTTTTGCCAATGAACAACACAAATATATTTTTTTACAAACATTAATGTTTCATTTTTGTTTTGTTTTCAATTAATGCAGACACAAAATGGTGAGCCATCATTATCTTGTTTTTATCTGGTTTTAACAATTGTGGTTTTTTGCAAAAGATTATTTAAGGAAGCTTTTAATTGTCAGGAATTATTTTCAAAACCAAGATTCTTTTCAAGAATTTTGCAAATCAAAATTTGGCATGCCTAAATTTAAGGAAGTTTTTAATTGTCTAGAATTTTTTACAAAATCAAGATTTTTTTTTGTAAATGGCAAGAATTTTGCAAATTTAAATCTGGCAAGCCTAAATTTCGGCATTAATACTTGACAAATGTAGAAACGGTTTTTATTGTGAAGGTTCTTGAACTAACTAAAACGGAAATATTGGACTCCCAATTTTTTGGTAGAAAACTTCTTAGGTTTTTGAAATCAATATGGCATTTTAGGTGAAATAGAATTTTAACGTTATTCCATTAAATAACGAGTTTTGCATTAAATTTCCAGTTAATACTGTTATGTTAACAACATTTCTTCCAATCTCCACTTGAATGTTACCGTAAGTAAAAAAGAATGAATAAATTTAGCGCATGCGTTTCGCATTAATCCTTATTAGACATTGAAAAACATGAAGATAGAAGAAACACAACAACGCAATGAAAAAGAGAAGAAGAAGAAAAAAAAAGAAATCAGACATAAAAACCGAATCTGGCTAACACACTGACCGCTATAAAAAAACAAAAGTTAGTAATGTGCTGTCGTTATGTAGCGCATACAACAACTCATCTCAAATTAGATGCTCAGGACTAAGACAAGAGCAGGAGGCAGGCATTCAAAGTTTGTATGTGTGTATAAATAAAAATACGCAGGCACAAACACATACCAGCAAACTCATTTTTACAATCAAACAAACAAACAAACAAACAAAAAAAAATAAAATTTAAAGCAAAAAAGCGTATAAATACTAAAAAATGTAAAAGAAACGTTTTTGTTACAAAGTAAAACGAACGAGCAAGCAAGCGAACAAGAGTGAACTTGTAATTTATTTGCAACGCTCTTTAAAATAAATCCTTAATGTATATTCTTTTTAGATGGATTTAAAATTTTAGATGCTCTTAAAAATAATTATAAATTTTAATCTTTTATGAGTTTGTTTGTATGTATGTAAAAGTATTTGTGTATGTGGGTTTTTTCTTCTTCTTTTCACTCTTAAAAGCTATTAAAATCTTTTAAATGCTTGGCAACGCTATTAAATCAAATCTTAGTTGTCTTAATTGAAAAGACCATAAGCCAGTTTGATGTAGTACACTTACACTCAATGTTGTTGGAAGGACAAAAGCATGAAAAAATATGAATTAAAAAGAAAAGAATACAAGAATGTTTGTGTCCTGCCTGCCTACCAAAAACACAAACATATTTTAATGGCAACTCTTGGTCATTAAAAGGCTGCGCAACATGTTGCACATGGACTAAACAAAATAGTAAAAAGGATAAAAACTCGTTAGGCTTTTAATAAAAAGGGACTAGCACAACAAACAAGAACAACTTTAATAATGTATTTTTTTTTTTTTTTTTTGATTTTTATTTTGCGGAACGGGAGGGTGTTTTGGAGATTGTATGAAATTAAAATGTGCGAAAAAAGGCGAAAAGTCCTAACGTTTTTTTATGTGTCAGTTAAACCCTTTTTCAGATCATTTGATTAGCAGTCTTTTGTTTTTTTTTTTTTTTTTGGTTGAAAAATTTAACTTAATTATATTATTTTAAGTACATACTTTCTGCAAATAAAATCCTGTTTTTCTTCTTTGTTTTCTTGACGTTTAAACTCATTTTACGTACGATTTGATTTTGAGTTTGCTAGTGAAAAGTTTTTAACTAAAAGAAAGAAAAAATAAATGCAACAATTGTCTTGGCAGTTTAATTAATGTTAATTTGTGTCAAGTTAAAATAATACCAATTTCGATCGCGGTCCACACCAAGCAATTTGTGTTGCTTTTTCCACTTTTAAGTTAATCCACTTTTTTAATGAATTCCGATTAAGTTATTTTTTTCTCAAAAAAAAAAAACTCGTACTAAATTTTTAGTTTTTTCTACTAACTTTTAGTAAAAAAAGTACTAAAAAATTCAAGTACGAAAAACCCTAGAAAATTCTTATAACATTAAAAAATGGGATAACTTTCGAAACCAATATGAGTGCATACGCATGTGTTTGTAAAAGCTTGTTATAGAAACAACAACACTACAAGAAGAAAGTCATACATTATTGTCAATAAGTAGCACAAATTCCCATATTCCATTTGGTTTTAAGAGAGTGTATTTAAACTAAGCTTAGCGAAAGAAAACGTTCCGCTCTTGTTTAGGTATGGCTGTAAGTTGCTATTGCTCGCTTAATTAATTAAGTAATAATAAACAAGATTCCGTTTGTCGTGCATAATTTCAAATTTGTATTTCCGATAAAAACACTGAAATTTATTGTTGATGGGATAAGCTATTCCTATGCGCATTTTACTGGTTGCTTAGGCCAGATCATCAAGAAACTTCATCCAACGATTTTAGAAAAACTAAAGATATTATAAAAAAAAAAACTGTTAAGCGAATAAGAATTATAATTAAAAATTGGGAATTAAGCACGACAAACGGAATCTTGTTAATTAAAAATTTTGTATGCCCAAAAATTACTTTGATCATTAGTAATTAACCCTTTAACCTTAAGACGGTCTTGCCGATTTTTGGGCTCTAGTTCTGTATTATAAATTTTTAAACTTAAAAATAGACAAACTTGTCTTAAGACAACACTTTTTTGGCGTTAGGTCAAAACGCCCAAGGGCGTAAACTCTTTAAAAAATTTTCTTATACCACTCGAGGCATTGGCTTCACTCAAAAGAACAGAAGGATTGCTGCATTGTTTTTAAATATCCTCAACTGCCTTCAACTCTTTGTAAATCTCTTCCTGCTGGAGGTGATTTGTATGTTCTATTTTTTGTGATTTAACATACGTTCCATCCTCTAAAATTTCAGCACGTGCCTTACAATTTGATGCATAACATGTATAAAATGTTTTGCCTTTATAAAATGATTTTTTTTTGTATAATTGTTTTTCACTTGTTAAATACATTAATTTGGAATTACACCGCTTTCCACTCACGAACTCAAAACTTTCCGATTGCATTATGTTTAATTATACCCTTCACCACAGGTGGAAAAGGGTATATATAATTTGTCATTCCGTTTGTAATTTCTACAATATTGATCTTAGGCCTTGTAAAGTATATATATTTTGGGTCCTTATGAGGAGAGAAGTTGATTTAACGATATCCGTCCGTCTGTCCGTCCGTCTGTCCGTCTTACGTTTGATATGTGTTTTCCGGAGACTCCAGACATGATAGCGGCTAGGTTGTTTTACATTTATGTCACATATAATCCACCATTTCTTGCTATTGAAATTCAGCCAGATTGGTCCAACAATGGCTGAGATATGACCAAAAAACCACGACTGCCTCTAATTTTTCCAAAAAATCCCTTGTGGTTGTTGTATTTTTATTACTTTTTTCTGTATATCTGGAGAACGGCCAGAGCCAAAGTTTTCAAATTTGGTACAAGCATTAAGGTTATAAATACACACCATTCCACAAAATGTGGGCGGGATTGGAGAAGTGGGCGTGGTACCTTCCATACAAAAAGTATTAAAAATTGTATAAAAACCTGAATTTTTTGACTGTTATATGACCTATGGTTACGCCTTATATATCAAAAGATCGAAAATTTAATTAATAAAAAATATTTTCTGAAAAACTCGGGAAAATCGGTTCAGATACGAAAAAGTTATGACCAAAATATTAATTTTTTTTTTGGAAAATACCCATTTTCGGGAACCATAGATCTTCCCGAGTCCAAGTCTTACAACCGAAATAAATGGCAAATTTCTTCTTTAAAACGTCGGTATATAAATCTTTCAAATCGGTTCAGAAATAGCAGAGTTATGACCAATAGACTGAAATCCCAAAAATTACTCTTTTTTGTAATTAAGTTTGTTTTTTATACCCTTCACCGAAGGTCCTGCACCCTATAAAGTATATATATTCTGGGTCCTTATGAAAAGCGAAGGTCAAATCCGGTTGTCGTCTCATCTCTCCCCCCCTTCGCATTTGTTTACATATATGTACTAGCATAATGCCCAATATGATTTTCGTTTATTATTTCATCTATTTAACGAAATAATTTTAACAAATAGAAACTAGGAATTTTTGTGTTTTTTTGCTACTTAAAAACTCGCCAAAAGAGATAAAAAATGACAACAGTGCCTTTACAAAAAGAAAACAAACAAAAAACTGTGTTGAGTTGTAAACAGTAAACGGTCTATATTTCATTTTAATGATATTTAAACAGCGTTCCTTCATGGTAGGGGGTGTGTTAAGTTAGAAACTGTGAGTTCCCTGGTTCGAATCTTGGTTTTTTAAAAAGAATATTTTTTTAATATTGTTATGTTCCAAAACAATTTTAAAAAAATATTTACCAGTTTTCGCTTTTTAAATTTCATTTATAATGAAGTTTTAAGTATTGTAAATATGTATGTATATGTAAAAATTATTTAGTTGCTCTGTATTCTGCTCGCACTATGGTGAAGGGTATATAAGATTCGGCACAGCAGAATATAGCACTCTTACTTGTTTTTTACTAACGACCGCACTCTGTGAAGGCTAAATAATTGTGATTGTTTTGTTAAAGAAGTTTCAAAATCTTCAAGTAAACTAACTGTTTTTATTATACAGTTTCACTAAAATTAACAGAATTACTTAAAAAATTCATATTTAAGAAAATGCCACAACACTCAAATAAATCTGTCTATTTTTCGAAAAAATGTCGTAACGCTTACAACGCAAAATGTCACATCAACCAAACTTTGTCATTTGGGCGATATAACATAGCATTTGGGCATTTTGCCATTATTATTTTTGGGTTTTGGGCAATACAACAAGATTTGGGCGTTACGACCTTGGTCGTTCTGACCTAACGCCCACTTTTTTATATTTGTTAAGCTTCCTAACACATTCTGACAAGTCATTTGCCAGCTGTTATCAACAAAGTTTAAAAAGTTAACAAATTATCATCGAAATTTTACAGAAATTAGATAACATTTTATATTTTAGTTTTATAATGTATTTGATGTGAACAAAATAAAAATATCGTGTTTTAAAGCGAAATAGTGAAGACTTTCCGGCAGACGGTCTTGCCGGTTTATGTGTACAAAATTGTCCCCTTCTTTTTCATTGTTTATTTTTATTTTTATTTTAAATAATATTAACCTTATATAAGACTAATATGTTTACAAAAGTATAGCACTAGCTACTTGGGCTATCGGCTACTTTTAGCTTGTTACTTTTACCTTTTGTTTATAAAAACACAATTGTTTCTTTATTGTTTTATTTTTTGCACCCTTTTAATTCACTATTGTGTTAAATATGGATCTTACTTAAGGTTCTGTAGACAACACAAATGAAAATTTTGATAGCGATGACAGCTTGACTTCTGCCCAGCGTTTATAAAACTGCAGTCAAAGTAGAAAAACTGCAATTACATCCACTTCTTCATTTGTCATTGGCAAAAAAAAAACTATTTCTTTCGAAAGTTTTTACACAAATTTTCGTTTTTTGTTCGACAGTTTTTGGTTTGTTTTGGAAAATATCGAGACCGATAAATTTCCATAGAATGCAGAACCGTCCACAGCTGAATCCGTTCAAAATATGACAATAGCCGACAACAAGAAGGTTTCGTGGAGGCAATAAATTTTTCACTGAATTTGAGCGCAATGGCCGATTATACTTTCGCCGGGCTATGACAAATTGTTCAGCATCGATGTAAATACTATGTTATGGAATAATAATAAATGTGTCCACTTGGCAGCGACATACGTCAGTATTTTACGTTTTGAAAGAACCAATCCTGATGAACAAAAATCAAAGGCTCCTCGGTTTAAGGGAAAGCAGAAGAAATTCATAGAAATAAACTGTCCTCAAATCATCTCAGAATACTTTGCTCACATGGATGGAGTAGATCTCATGGATGGTCTCATGGGTCGATACCATATTCGAGGTTATACTCGAAACATTATGGTTAGATTGTTCTACCATTTTGATCGAAGATGGCTTTTATTTCCAAAAATTTATGCAATGAAAAACCAATCTTACAGCTTCCAGATTTTCCTAAAAAAAATAGCTGCTCGACTCGTTTCCTTTAAAAATATACGGCGACCATTTGCTCAAAATCTCGATGAGCCGTTATTACTACAGGCTGGCACATCAGGTGTTGAGAATAGAACAGCCAGAAAAGCCAAAAATGTGCAAATATTGCAAGAAATCTGACACCTAAATCGTTTGTTCCAAATGACCTTCACTTATGCGGTCAGATTAATAAAAATTGTTTTTGGGACTACCACCACCGCAAAATAATTGTATAACAACTTTTTCTTAAGACGGTCTTTAATATTTTTCACCTGGCGTCCGTCCAGAATGGTTTTTTTCACCCAAAATAAAAACTTACGCTTGTTTTGATTTATCTACTTGCAAAGAAAAATATGAGCTTTATCCGATAATTTTTACGATCTTGCCGGTTAGAGGGTTAAGTTAGAATATAAATTTACCCACGCCACAATAGTGGCATTTGTGCTGATGTGTGTAACGCCTTAAAATATTGGTCACTTTCTGAGTCGAACTAACGATGTCAGTCCGGCTGGCTGGCTGGCTGTCCATGTAACCTTGTGCGCAAAGTACAGGTCGCCATTTTGGAGATAATTTAATAAAATTTGGGACATAGGTTCTTATTGGCACAAGCTTATTGAAAATGGGCCGAATCGTAGAACCACGAGGGAAGGTAGGGGAAAATTTCTGCCTCTCAGAAACTATCAAACCAATTTTAATGAAATTTAAATCATAGATAGAAACATATTTATATGGGCACATACCCATGATGTGTTTTTAAATACTGTGGTGTAGGGTATCATATGGTCGGGCTTGGCCGGCAATACTTTCTTACTCGTTTGTATTTGTATTTGTAACCTTTAATAAATAAATATACGGGGCATGCAAAAATCTATTTTTCAAGCAAAAACTCTTTCACTGGTTGTGAAAAATTAAAAACAAAAAATAAAATAAATAAAAATTTTATTTTATTAACATTGAAGAAATGTGGGCCCTTTTAGCATGACATAAATAACATTCATAAATTCATCACTCTGGCCAAAGAAAAAACTACAACATGAAATTTGCTAAAATTTAAGAAAAACAAGCTTTGAACTTCTTAACCTTAAATGTCTTTGTAGTAGGTCTCGGTATACATCAAGCAATTTCGATTTTCTGTTTGCATAAAGATATTTTGCTAAAACAATTTCTCTTACATTTTATTTTGTTTTATACAAACTAAAAAAAAAAATCCTTTATCAGGCTAGTTGCCTTTTTTTTCTTCTTTCCAATAAACTCAGATTAAAGACAAAAAGAAAAACAAAGAACGCATTGTAGTAGTCTACTTCCTTTATATCTCTTGTTAATTAAAACTTAAGATTTTGTAAAAACTATTTCCTCTCAATCCCTTAAGTAAACTAAAATTGCTACCAAATACAATCCGAATGGAAACAAACATTAAGCAGAACGGCACCCAAGAAACTTCACATCTTTTGCTGAGAATTCTAGGCGCACAGCATAAGAATGATGACAGGGTTAAGCAGCAAAACATGAGAGCGGATTGAAACAAAAAACCTTGCGGATAATTAAAACGGAATTCATTTGATTTAATTGTATTTTATGAGTTTCTTTTTTTAGACTTGAGTGTTTTTTTTTTTTTTTTTGTAGATGTTAAGGCATTTACGTTTGCATGTATGTCTTGTCTTGTGTGAGAATTCATTTTTAAATAAACTTTGTCGTTTCCAACAAAATACAATCTCTCACACAGCCACACAAAACAACACACACTGTGTGTTAAAAGTAAAGAAAAGTCACACAGTTAGTTATTTCAAACTTTTAGCAAAACAAAAAAAAAAAAAAAAAAAAAAACAAAAATAAATAAATGAGAATAAAGAAAAGCCAGATAATAACCAACAAGTATACATTTATCAAAAATATGTATGTGCGTAAGAGTATGTGCAGTATTTATGTATGTAACAGCATTTTCCCAACAAACACGGAGGTTTGATTTCAAATTGAATATTATTATTTGAAAATCATTGGAAAATCATGGCATTCTCAACAAAAAGGGAAATTATTTTCAAATTTAAAAATGCCTTTATTTTCAACTTGCTTTCAAACGTAATTCTCCAACGTGGATTATAACACAATGTGGAACATAAATAAAAAAATTTTATTTTTTTTCGTTTAAATCCATTATTTATTTAAATAAACTGTGAGATAAACATTCGGCACCATAGCTAAAATATGAAATAATATTCTTTCCGTCCACTAATTCTTGCAAAGACGAAATAATTGCCATGGCACCCTTTTATTTTGAGGATTGTAGCACCGCGATCATACAACAAACTTATAATTTCTTCACTTTTCCGTTTTATTTTTTTAATTCGTAATTGTAATCAGTAAATTACTCACAAATATTTTTTATTTTTCACTAGAAATAAATCGTTCACTTGTAAAACACATTAACCACGAAGTAAAAATTTAACTTTAATCGCCATTTTTAATGTTTGTATTGTTTGTATTTAGTATTGCCAAGTTTAGTTTTGATTTGAATTAATCATTTGATACCAATTTGACATCAAATTGATAAAACATTTAATGTCAAATGTTTATTTTCAAATCATTATAAATTTGAATTTAAATGTAAAAATCAAACATTTGAAAAACGTTTGAGAATTGTGTTTGATGTCAAACGACAAAGTCATTTCATATCAAAGGTTTGACTTCGTGTTTGTTGGGTTGTATATTTCCCGCACAAGCCACACACTCCTGGCATAGATATGAGTGTGTAGGTGATGGTTTATGTGTATATGCGGTGTTTAACCAAGAAAGAGGTAATTAATCATACTCCACATCAATGAAGGCAACTACCCAGCGGGAAAAAGAAGGAGTAGGAAGGCCTTCTAGAAGGCCCCTGTACCCCTTCTTTTGGATGTACAAGGCCTTCTTGCTCCATTCCATACTCATATCTTTTTTACACACGTTGTCATTGCGGAGAAGGCCTTCCGCTCTCGCTTCTTCAGCAGGTACATAAGAAGGGTAACGGGACCAAAAAAAAAAATTGATTTTGCTTTTGCTTGTGCAAAAAAATAATACAAAAAATGTTACTCCTTTTCTACTCCCTTCTCATAGAAGCGAGTGTGGAAGGTGTATCTTATCTTTTATACGGAAGAGCCGAGGCCTTCTACGAGGCCTTCTTTAGCAGTTAGATAAGAATAGTAATTGAATCAAAAAATCTTTTAAGCAGGCCTTTAAAAAGGCCTGAAGTAAGAAGGTCTTCTGAGTTTTCCCGCTGGGTACATGCAATCTCACACATATTAAAACACAAACAACATACTGAGACGCAGGAGTAGTCATTTGGACTTCTATGCTTTAGTATAACGTATGTGTGCTTGTGTGCTTGCAATGGTATTTGTTTTAAGGAAATTTCTTATATATTTTCTCTTGATATAGAGTGTATGTTGTTTATATTTGCTGCCGTTGATTTTTCACTAGTTTAATGTTCATTTCTTTGCTTCTTTTTTATTTATTTTTTTTTTTTTTAATTTTTGCTGTGTTGTGTTTATGCACCATAACATTTTTTAAACTCAAATCAAATGGAAATATAAAAAAAAATATATTTGTTTGTTGTGTTTATTTGTGGGCTTCCTTATTTCTTTCATTTTATATTAAACATGCCAATAAATAAACACAAAAGAAAAACGGTTTGTTGAAATTGTTAACAATAAGTGTAGAATTTAAATGGCCTTATGGCTCTTTTAGAATTTCTTTTTAATACTGATTGAACAATTTTCGTTCGTTTTTATTATTTTGCACATTATACGGTGTTCAGAAAAGAGTATAAAACAAAATTGTATAGCAAATAATAATGGAAATTTTTTTGGCGACGAAAAGGGTTTGCAGAGCTGAAAAGCGGGCATTTTCAAGGCATTTGATATTAATACATTAAGGCCCGTTTTTACAACTTACCGATAGCTAAAAGTAGACTTTAACCGGCCTTATAAAAAGTGTTCCGTTAATAAAACTTTACTTAAACCTAAAGTGAGCGATAAAGTAAATTAGGGTTCATCCTACCTGGGGCCTGATTCTGGCAGTCGTGATCAAGTACTTTCTCGATTCGAAAGCAATTTAATATCTAATTGTTTTAGTCAATACTAAACGAATTGGAATTACTTTTTCGGTGTTGTAAAGCATTAATTTGAGTTTTACCATACTGAAAAAATAATTTCGATTCGTTCAGTTTCGACTGAAATAAAATTGCTTTCGAATTGAGAAAGTACTCGATGACGACTACCAAAATTAGGCCCCTGGTAGGTTGAAGTAAAGTTGTTATAATGGAACACTTTTTATACGGCCGATCGGTTAGTTGTGAAAACGGACCTAAAAGAAAATACGACAAATAAGTAAAATACACAGAAAAAATAATAATTGATTTCAATTAAAAATTTATGTTATTAATTCAAATGCACCAGTAAACAAATTAAAAGTATCAATTAAACGTTTAATTCACTTGATTAGACATTTTATTCACCTTATTTAATATTTAATTAACTTGATTACATTTTTATTTAAATTTAACTGATTTTTTTTTTTTTGATTAATGCTTTAATTGGTGATAAATTTTGGAGAATTTTGTCTGTGTAGTTTTCCTATTTTCACTCTCAATATTAGGCAAAGTGTTTGCTACGAGTTTGCAATTGTATTAGACAGGATAGCGCCCTTGCAGTTGGCTTATTGCCATTCGTTATTTGAAATACACTAAGGGTGGTCCAACCGTAATGCACGATGTTAATTGAGTGTCACACCTTGACGTGAAGTTTTTTTGCTCAACTTAATTTGACATTTCTTTGTTTCTGTGTTTGACAAATTCAACCATGGAGAGGTACACAATTGAGCAGCGCGTTAAGATTGTTGAAGCATTTTATAAAAGCGGGCGTTCAAATCAAAATGCATATCGTGCACTTCGTGATTTTTTTTTTGGTCATAATCAACCAAATGTGTCCACAATCGGGAGAATTGTATGCAAATTTTCTGTAGGAAATGTGAAAACACCTGTTCATGCTCGCCTAGTAAGTTCTGCGGAAAATATTGCTGTTGTTCCCGATAGTGTGGCAGAAAAACCGTCAACCTCGACTTGCCGTCGTGCCCAACAATTGAACATCTTACCAAGGTATATTTACACATGGTAAACTCGTTTGCCCATATGTTTGTCAGCTGTTACCCCTAGTTGGAACCCAGACGTCAAATTCCGTGTATATGAGCTAAAATTTGTACATGTGTGCGTTAAGTTGTTTTTGTTTTATATGAAGACAATTTTGACAACTCGGTTCTTTTTATAGAGCAGCATGTCTACACTCCCAAATAAGTCTACCTTGTGTAAATATACCTTGCATCTTACGAACACCACTGATGAAAATTTTAAATAAAGATTTGAATTTGCACTCATACACAGTTCAATTGACTCAAGAGCTGAAGCCTACTGACCATTTCAAGCGTCGTCAATACGCCGAATGGTTGGTTGAACAAACAAAGAAAATCATCTCCAGCAACGGAGCACACTTTCACCTCAGTGAATTCGTTAAAAAGCAGAGTTGTCGCATTTGGAAAGATGAGAATCCACAAGTGATTATTGAAAATCCGATGCATCCACAAGGAGTGACTGTTTGGTGCTTTATTATTTATCGGGCCGTACTTCTTCGACAATAAGGTCGGCCAAGCAGTTACCGTGAATGGTTTTCTCTATCGCGAGATGATAACGGACTTCTTGTGGCCATAAATTGAGGATACGGACCTGGACGATATGTGGTTCCAACGGGGATGGTGTCACTTGCCACACAGCCAACGAAACAATGGTTCTTTTGCGAGACGAATTCAATGGCCTTGTTATTTTATGTCGTCGTGGCGATGTTAATTGGCAGTTTCGATAATGTGATTTGATATCATTGGACTTCTTTCTTTGGGGATATTTAAAGGTAAAAGTGTACGTAAATAAGCCAAGAAGAATTCAAGACCTTAAGGAGGAGATAATTCGGCACCTTAACGACTTTGAACCTCAATTCTGTCTAAGAGTCATTGAAAACGTGGACCATCGGATAGAGGTTTGCCCCCGAATCCGTGGCGAGCATTTGGCCGATATTTTTTTTGTTTCACACATAGTTGTCATGGATCCTTCTATTATAATAAAAAATGTTAAATATTAATATTAAATATTGTTACGAAAGTAGCTTCAGTTAAGAGTTACTGCCTGTTTGTAGAACGCGAGCGCAAAAGTGACCCGTTCAACTTACATTTAAAACAAAATTTCAAAATTTGTTTTTGTTTTAAATGTAATTTAAACTAGTCACTTTTGTGCTCGCGTTCTACAAACAGGCAGTTAGATTAATTTATTAGTTATCTTGTATTGATTAGTTATGTAGTATTTGTTAGTTATTTTATTAGTTTAAACTGTTATTGTATTAGTTGTAGTGTAAAAATCAATGTACAGATGTTAAAATTGTTGTGCATAATTGCTCTTCAACCCCACTGTAAATACTAGAATTTTCGTTATAGATAACTTAATTTATTCTAACACCTTAAAGTATTCCTTCGTTTATGATAATAACGCAATTTTAATTCAGCCATATAGTAAATGCACAATGTTAATAACTATAGATGCATAAGTTTAATTAACAAAATAGACGTTAGGGGACGTACGTTCTAGAGCCATCTAGACGTCTGAGCTCGAACGTTTAATCGTCATTTGCCCGTCTGGGCTAGAGAATAAACAGAATCGTAAAAGATGGCATAAGATTATTGCTGGGTATTCACGTCACAAGTTGCACCCTTGCAAAAGTGCAAAAATATAACAACAACCACACAGACAATTAGTTGTGCGTAAATAATTGTCTTTGTGGTTGTTGTAAGTTTTTGCCCTTTTGCTTTTTTGCAAGGGTGCAACTTGTGACGTGAATACCCTTATTATAAGTTCAGACTTTGTCAAGTTGATAGCGCATTACGCGGAGAAAATGATAAACATTGAAGTGTGTTGATCACAAAAGTGGATTGTGAATAAAAGCTGTAAATTACGGTTCTTAAAAAATCTGTATTGTTACGTTTTTCCTTTAATAAACGCGTTTGAGTTCTTTTAATTGCAAATCCGAATAAAAACCCACACTTATTTAACTTAACAAACTTTATTAATTATTTTGTTCACAATTGTTAGTTACGAACAGAACCGTTTCTCAAAACAAACTAAACTAATTATTCATGAGTCAACCCTTTTTATATTTCATAACTATTTCTTGAAATTTCCTGAACCTTCCTGTAATAACTACTTATTATGTTCTAAAACCATTTCTAGAAATGACTGGGAGATTCATATAGGAATAATATTAAAATAACAGTTGTGTTGAAAATTATAAATGACAATTTTAAATAACTAATATGACATAAAACTATATCTTACAAGATAACTTATAACTATTACTATAAATAATTCTTAGATAATTTAACTTTCGTAACAGTATTAAAATTAAAGTGTTGTGTTTATTTTATTTTATTTTATTTTATTTTATTTGAATTTAAAGGAAATAAACCAAAACGTTATTAAAAGGCAGTAACGTCACAATATTATTAAAACTATTTGTATTAACAATTTACATCGTGCGTTTTGGTTGGACCACCCTTTAGCTCAAAGCAAGTTCTAAGAAAAGAACAATTAGAATTTACTAGGGAAAACATCCTTTCTATTGATTAGGTTTTCAGTCTGCAACCCCTACATGCAAATAAAAACAACTTATTCTAAACCTGTGGAATATACAACCATAAAATAAAAATAAAAATAAAATTTAATTGCGTTACTTTATAGCATTTTCACTTTTAAGGCATCTTCATAAATTTTTTAAATCTTCTTTGTCACTTGCAAACCCTATTCTAAGAGTTTATAACGAAGCTGAAATCCGGATGTTAGTTGAGTAAAATTGATAATGCATGTCTGTATATGTAAAATATGTAGGTATGTATGTCTTTCATACAATTTTGTACACATAGAAAGGAAAGTCTAGGAAATGCTGAGATATTAAAGTATCCTTTTATCCTTGCAGCTATAAAATTAAAAGCAATTGCTACAGGCGACGTTAAAAATCAAAATAAACATAACAATAAAAAGAGGACAACGGGGAAAAGGGGAAAAAGAAAGCAAATAGGGCTAAAAAAGTTTTGCGCGTTTTCTTCTTAATTGTCAGTACAGTAGCAGGAAATGAAGCAAATAATAGCAAAGTACGCGAACAAATCCATCACAAACAGCGAAACTACAGTTGTAACACAACAAACCTTCAATAAAAAAGCATCGCAAATTGAAAATCAAGTCAATTGTAAAAAAAGTATTATTGTAAATCATTTACAAAGGGACAAAGCAAAACTCCTAAAGTCAAACAAAAGTAAAATGAACTTTAAACAATTAAGGCGTATTTAATACATTTCTAAACAAATAGCAAAAGGAAATTAAAATTATTTATATTTAACACTTAGTTACTGCCTCTATTGGTTTCGGGCAACCAATACAAAACAAAAACAAATAATAGTTCAAGCTAAATTTGTTGTTTGCGTTCATTTATAGTAAATAAAAGCAGAAAAAAAGAGAAACCCAAAACCATTACACCAAAATTTATTACTCATTTTGGCCAGTAACTTTTGAGTGAAATAAAATTAAAATGCTACATTTACACAAAACACCCAACCGTAAAAATAAAAAGGAAAGTTTTCAGGAAATCATCAGAAACAAAACAACACACCGAAAAATCAGGGCCAACAACATCGACATGCACAAACACAGTTACACAAGCACAGTTGACAAAAATTATAACACACAGACGTAAAAAACATCAAAAAATAACTTTCAGTTTCATGCATTTTGATCATGTAATTGAAACATATTTTAAATAAAATTGAATGAGTAAATCCTTTTCTCCTACGGGCCATCATGTTCAGTCAGTTTTTTTTTTTTTTTTTTTTTTTTTTTTTGGTAACAGAAAAACAAGTAAAGCGATTTTAAAAGTGAAAAGTGGAGTGAATGTTAAATTCCCCATATAATTAAAATATAATTGATTGTTATTTAACATAATCTTGTCAGATTTAAATATTACATTCAACTGCACATAAATAATAAAAAATTTTGGTAAAAATAAAGAAATTAGAAACAAATTTTAAAAGCTCGTTTTGTTTTCTTTTCATTAGTATTTCCATGGTGTAGACGTTAACAGGAAGAAGCCAATTCACCTAATTGGGTAGTTTGTTTAAGTTATTTGAAAATCAAGAAATTTTTATTAGAATTGTACCTATCAAAAAAAGAACGTCTTAAAAATGTTTCACCTAAAACTCGATTTTATTTGTTAAAAGTATTTTTAAAAACAACTTTTTCTAAAAATGTATCTTATTACAAAAGCTACTTTAAACAGGTAAGAAAGTAAAAGCTGTCAAGCCCAACCATTTGATACTCTACAATGCAATATTAACAGAAACTTTTCGAAAGTTTAATTACTCTATTTGGAACTTTGGGGCAACCGCCCGTGGGGATCTGTTTGCTACGCGGACGGCTCTAAGCTGAGGAATAAAACGGGCATAGAGGTGTATGTTTAAACCCCTGATATTTTATCGCCTTTCTGATCACAACACTAGCTTCCAAGCGGCAGTTCGTGTAATCACGGAATTTGTGGGATGGATTCGATCGAATATGGGGCAGGTTGACGCCAACATATTTACCGATAGCCAAAGGGCAATTAGGGCGATATCAGTTTATAGGGTAAGACGAGGACCTTATTCGACTGTAGGAGGGCCATAACCGACATCTCCTCTGGCGGCAGGATCCGTATCATATGGGTGCCGGGCCACTTGGGGATAATAGGTAACGAAAGGGTCAATACACTTGCTATCAAGGTAAGGGCAGTTGATGCGCTTAATCTGGCGAATGCGAAACCGCTAGAGGCAACGAAAACGGAATTGAAGGCGTGGGCTAGGGAAACCCATACGTCCAGCTGGAACAGTGGGACTGTGGGTAACACCACTAAGATTTTGCGGGGTAACTTAGACGAGAGAAGAACAAGAAGCCTCCTCAATAGGAGTAAATCCGAGGTTAGTATGATGATGCGTATCCTGACAGGTCATGCAGGCTTACGGGCATAACTATGCCAAATTGGACGGGCGGAATCTGACGAGTGCAGAGCTTGTAGCGAAGCGAGCGAGATTTAGAACACTTTCTTTGCTACTGTCAGGCTTGGGATCGGCAAAGATAAGGGCAAGCGTTGTGATAAGATTAAAAATGATTTTGTAGTCATTGACCGTTCTGAAGTTGCTCGAATGTACAACGAAAGTATAAGCGGAGTAGATTTGTTAGATCAAATGATCTAATATTATGGAATAAATATTTGCACCACCAAGTGGACACTACGAGTCATAATGCACTTCGTTGATTTGGCGTTAACTGCTGCGTGAATGGAATATCATCGAGACTGCATCTCAAAAGCTGTCCCTAAAAAAAATTCTAGATTCTATGAATTTTCGGATACAGGTTTCTCAAACTCAGGTCGCCTCTCAACAAGAATATTTACCGCAGACAAATACACCACGACAACGAGGACGGCCATCAAAAGAAAGTTGCAAAGAGAAGCTAACAGCAGCTTTGACTTCAGACTTGGAAAGCCTCGACAGCTCAGACGGAGCCGATTCTATGTTTACACCACCTCAGAAAAGAAAAAAATATTTCAAAAAACTCTACCGCAAGAGGTCCGCCGTGACGAGCGTCTCCACATACCCATTTTTGTGCAAGTTAAAAGCGCTGGTCGGTGCAAGGCGAAAGGTTGTGATAAACGTTCTTTTATTGTCTGCAAAAAATGCAAAGTTTTTCTTTGCATGAAAAGAAATTCAAATGCTTCGGAAATTTTCATAAAGTTAATAAAAACTAAAAAATAAAATTTGTGGTTATTACTAGTTGTACTTGTTGTAAATAAATGGTAAAAAATCAATTTTTTCTTTTATTTCGGTACAAAAAAAAAAAAACCGATATACGTTACAACAATAATAAAAAAATAAAAGAAACGAATAAAAGAACTTTTTCAAAAAAGTGAATTTAAATTAGAATTTTCTATTAAAAAGTTCTTTTACACAATAAAAAAGACTTAATCTACATATTTTAGTAGAAGTTCGTTTTTAAAAGGACATTAAGAGAAGGACATTTTAAAAAGAACATTTTTTAATGCAATAAGATAGTTGAAAAAACAAAAGAAATCATTTTAATTAAATTTTTAAAAAAGTACTTCCTGAAAAAACCTTTTCTTTGCTTAAAGATTTTGATTTGTTGTACCAAAAAGTACTTATTTATTACTGGGGTATAGGGCACTTTAGCTCCTTCTCTGACCTTAAACACTTGTGTATGTATATTTTTATTTGGCTGATAAAAATACAATTTTGTGTGTCCCAACTGTTAAAACTTTTTTCCAACATTTTTTAGAATTTAACTCATAAAAGTCAAATCAAAATTCCAAACACACAAAAGACAACAAAAGTTCATCTAACAACGTACACGAAAACTTTACCTTAACAAATTGCCTGCCCTGTGGGACGATTTTACAGAGCAGCAGAAAACAAGAAAATCTGATATTTAATAAGATTAAATTTTTTTTAATTATTTAAAATTGCTAAGAAATGGTCTTGGGAGAAGGACGCACACAAAATTAAACATACAACTAAAAACTAATTAGCAAATGTTTATGTTCGTTTGGGCAAAAACGTCTCCGCAGCCACCGCGTTTATTTGAACGGAAACCACAGACCGAAAGGAAATTGGCCACAGTTTCCGTTACGAATCCCTTCGTCCAAACTTTTTTAAATGTTAGTTAAATTATAAAATCAAAACATAATTAAATTCATAATACACTAATAAAGCATTAAAAGAATTCACAGTCCTAGAATTTTAATTCTAAAAGGCCTTTTGCTGTTATTAAATATCCTTTATAAAGCCAATTATTGTTATTATTTTTATTTTTAGGTTGGTGTGGTCATTATTTACAATTAAGGCTTAACTTCTCTCCCTAAGGCATATTTAGTGTTTTCGTTTATTAAATTAAATTAAACTGTGAGCACCTTAATAGCTTTTGGTTATTTATTATTGCAAATATGATTTAGTTTTTAATTATAACACTCTAGTTCCCTCTGCCCCTTTTTAAACATTTTCTTTGGCGCATATTTTCAAGTTTTCTATTTCTCCTTTATTTTTAAATTTTTTTATGTCGTTGTTATGCTTATATTTTATTTATTTATTTTTTTTTTTGTACTTTTGTTTGTTTAACGTTAATATGCTTGTTAATTTGATTATTAAAATTTCCTTTTACACACTTTTCATTTTCTATGAAATTTTCATATGAAATTTCCTATTTCTTTGCCCCAAGTTGAAACCATACTCGTCTACAGAGTCGTGCATGAAAGCCATGGATGGAGTGTTTTTTTTTTAACAACCACAAAAACAGCATTTTCGCACAAAAGAGTTTCCTCATATTTAAAATATTTCAATGAGAGTTTGTGGGTAAAATTGTGCTTATGGTATTGTCGTTGTTGTTGTTTCAAACAAACTCACACACATACAAAATCACTCTTATAACCCAACAAACAAAAAGGTTTGATTTTAAATTGTAAATAATTTGAAATCAAACCTGTTCTCAAAGGACAAACTTTAGATAATATTTAAAAAATCATTTGAAAACAAAAATGAGAAACTATTTTCAAATTGAGAAATGCATTTTTTTCAACTTGCTTTCAAACGTTATTATCCAATGTTTTTTGAATATGGACTCGCAAGCTCGTTTCACCCATGCGTTCCGAACAATATTTTTGTCCGGACAAAATTTTTCTTATATTGAGTATGACGTCTTACTTTTGATAGAGAGAGAGAGAGAGAGAGAGAGAAATTATTTTGTTCGGCAAGGTTTTTCTTTGGTTTAATTTTAATTTCTGTTCAGAACAAAATGAACTGAGTTGCCACTTTTTCTTAATTTGTACATAAAAGCTTAAATTATTGTTTTTTTTTGCTGAAAAATTCAATAAAAAAAAAAAAAATAATTTTCGTCCATTTTCTTTAACGAACTTTTAGAACACAATTTAAAATAAGTGGTTTGCTAGTTGTGCTGTCATTTGTATAATTCTTTACATCTGTAAACTATATGGTAGCTTTGTTTTCTAAATGGGTGAATCGTTCTGCAGAACATTCTTGTAAAAAAATTATTCTCCGGACGAAAATATTGTTCGGAACGCATGGATCTGTGTCATGGATCTGTGTAGCACCGCGATCGTACAAAAAACTTGTAATTTCCTCGCTTTGTAATTTTTTTTTTAAA
This sequence comes from Pollenia griseotomentosa, assembly GCA_963931875.1. Classification (NCBI taxonomy): domain Eukaryota; kingdom Metazoa; phylum Arthropoda; class Insecta; order Diptera; family Polleniidae; genus Pollenia; species Pollenia griseotomentosa. The sequence continues at coordinate 168,852,473 of OZ007563.1, forward strand.
CAAATTTGGCTAAATTTTTAAATATAAACGGTCAATGGAAATCGCTACAGGCAGATTATCCGAAGCTTTTTGTGGCGGAAAATTATGATTTCGACGTAAACACATAGGACAATGCATCTTCATATTGAAAACGCCATAACACCAGAATTATGACATCAATGAGGAAAAAAATGACAAAAATTTTGTCATGTTTTATGCGTCATATATGCCATGACTACAGTGACATTAATTCGCTGCCACATTTTGTGTATAATTAACACTATTTTCATGATTAAAAAGTAAAATAAGAAGCAAAAATTCCCATATTCTATTTGTTTAAATTATTGAGTTAAATACATCAACTTTTCAAAGTAGAAAGATTACGAAAAACATATCGGGCATGATGCTGGTGGGTTATAGTTAAGAGTTCTTCTGTAAAAAAGTGCCGGATAAAAAAAGCAGCAAACATGTGTAAGCGGTAAGTAAATAATAATGTTCTCCCACCTTGACTAAAGTCAATCACAGTGACTTAATTTAATGACAGTTTGTCATTGGTTCAAAAAAAAACACACTTGTCATTGTACTGATGTCAAAATACATCAGCGTTATGACGCCATGTCTATCAGTGTAGAGAATATGTGGTTTTAACAGGATGATTCCACTTGCCACACTCCAAAAGAAACAATGGAAAGCCAATTTAAAAAATCGCATTATTTTTCGTAGAGGAGGATTGAATTTGTTACGATTTTTTATAGGACCAGCTCTCAAAGGATGACCCCTGCTAATGCTTTGCATTGCGCTGGAACTAGGGAAATAGATTATGCGAAGGACGATAGAGGGAGTCGTGTTTGTAAACATTCGTCTTGAACGTATTCATGTTGAAAATGAGAGCGAAGACTTCAGCAGGAAGGTAATGAATGCTACATGTAAACAGTCCGGTCAAAAAATTAATTTTTCCTGTAACGCGTTTTACGATGCACCGGCCAATCGACTACAAACGGATGGCCTCTTAGGAAAAACATGTATTACGAACAAACGTACGGGTTTCGAGAACCAGATCCCTAATTTCATCAGAACATATACCCCATTGTAGTAACGATAAAATAGGCAAAAACAACCCACATTAGGAAGGTGCTCCAGGTAATCAATAGAATTGGATACCCTACTGTCACCAATGAGAACGTTCGCTCTCTCACTATTCTCACAAACATTTTAAAAATCAACATATCTTTAAAAAAACTAATTTTTTGGATCAATTTAAAAATTAAATTAAAAAAATTTTTTCAATATTTTTCTTAACAAAAATTTATTAATAAATTATTTTAATACCTGAAGTTGATGGATCCATTTAAAAAAATCGTATTTTCTAGGAACCAATTCTCACAAATCGCAGTTAAAATATTTTGATTTTCACTTTTTAACAAATATTTCCAAATTATAAAATATTATTCAATTTTAAAAGCGTATAACAAAAAAAGTTAACAACATAGATCTACAATTTTTACAGTTATTCGAGTTGAATTTTATCTTCTTTCATATGGTACCAAATACTAATACGAAAAACTAACTTTATTTTTGAATTAATCCTCGTTTTTGGTACTGTTCGCCCTGTGTGCACCGTTTTACAAAACCGAAGCACTTGAATGCTTCTTTCTACACCTTGAATATATGTTTTGTCTATCGGACATGACATCGTATTTTCATGCCCAGAACGTCAAGAGATTCTGATTCCTGTTGCTGTCATTCTTATGGCGATTTCACTTCACTTAATATGTAATTTTTCTTTAATTGTGAAAATAATAGAAGTAATAAATAGTTTTTAATTACTAGTAAGTACTTAATTAAGTTTTCAGAAAAAGGACAATTGGAACGACAACTACTTACCAGGTAACGTATGAAATAACTACCATATATTACTAAATATCAAAAAGTTTGTCCTGGGAGGTTTAAGAGCTGCGTTTGATGTCATATGATAAAGCTATATCATATCAAAGGTTTGACTTCGTATTTGCTGGGATATGATATACGAATGCGTATATATGTGTGTGTGTGTGTATGCATTGTTTTTTTATTATTTGCTAAATATAATTATTATAAGTACATTGCTTAGTTGTTTAATTTGTGGTGAAATAAATCATTTCCGCTCACTTTACACAAAATAACGTAAAAATAAGCTTCATAAAACACACTCATACTTACAAAGCCACACATCTTCATACACCTCTCATTGCTGTGGGCTTACTCCTGTTGCTTTCATATCACTTTCTCTCTTTCATTTTATTTTAAATTTAACTTCATATCATGAGAACGTTTGGTAGTGTTAGTGTGTGTGTGTGTGTGTGTGTGGGTATGCAAAAGTATTGAATTATAGTGAAATCAAATAAAAGCATTGCTGATGTGTCAGGGATACAAAAAACGTTTTACAAATGTTATTTACCTTTAGGATAATATGTAAATGGGCACTAATTTGTAGTTAGCTGAAAAAAAACTTCACAGTTTAAAGTAATGTTTATTATCAAAGTAATTTTTGGAAATACAAAATTTTTAATTAACAAAATTCTTTTTGTCGTGCTTAATTGCCAATTTGTATTCTTATAAAAACACTGAAATTTATTGTTGGGGGATAAGCTCGCATTTCTCTTGTTGTTTAGGCCAGATCATCCGGAAGCTTCATTCAAAGATTTTAGAAAAACTAAAGATATTAAACAAATAAAACGAATAAGCGAATAAGAATTATAAGCAACAGTCTTACTTGTAACCAACAACAACAATAAACAGTGTGTTTATCTTTTCTTTCATTCTCCACTAGAATTGCTTGGAATTCTCTCTACATTAATTGTAGTTGTAAGTGGGTTTAAAAATAAAAACTAAAACAACTTGCTTTATTGTTTTCGCAAGAAAATCAAAATAAAGTAAGTTGCCAGTTCAGTTTTTAATGCAGCGCACTTTCATATTTATTATAAAAGTAATTTTTGGGAATACAAAATTTTTAATCAATAAGGTTTTGTTAGTCGTGCTTAAGTCCCAATTTTTATTCTTGATAAAAGTATCAAGAAACACTATGTATTAGTAGATGAGATCTGAATATGAGCATTACCACAGAAAATTTCTTATATTTAACAAATATTTGACAAAAAATTAGAAAAAAGCGTGGCCTCTAAATTTATCTACTTTTAACATTTTTTATAAAAGTTTTTGTCAATAAAAATTAAATGCTGTTTGATCTAGTAAATGTAATGCAAAATTTAACAAATGTTTTGTAAAATTAGTGGTTAGACCTTTAGGCATTTGTAAACTGTAGCAGCAGCAGTTTTTGCACCAATCACCACAGGTGGTAGAAAAGTTTGTCATTCCGTTTGTAATTTCTACAATATTGATGTTAGACCATATAAAGTGTTTATATTCTGGGTCCTTATAAATAGAGAAGTTGATTTAACGATGTCTGTCTGTCTATCCATTGAAAGGGGTTTTCCGAAAACCGCAGACATGATGGGGACTTGGTAGCTTTATATTTATATCATATATAGTCTGGAATTGTTTGCTATAAAAATTCATTCTTATCGGACTAAAAATGGCTGAGATGACATGAGATGCAAAAAACACGACTGCCTTTATACAGACATATTTTTCTGTATATCTGTAGAACGGCAGGAGCCAAAGTTTTTAAATTACAAGCATCTTGGTTATCAATACACAATATCCGACAAAATTTGGGCCAGATTAAACAAGTGGGCGTGGCACAAAGTTAATTTATTTATATCTTAAGAGCGGTATTTATAATACTTTGTCTTACTACCGCATAACGGTAAAGGTTTAAGATTCGGCATAGCCGAATATAGCCTTCTGACTTGTTGTTATTCAATTTTCATACGAAAATATAATTTTCACTTTTGCAGAAGTTTGTGGAATTGATAGTTTTTCTTTAAAAATGATTGAAATATCTGTTCATTTTGTTATTTTTACATCGACCATAACAAAACAACAGCTGATTAAAACAATTTAGAACGAATTGTTATTCTAGAGTTGCCATATGCAAATGAGGTAAATTAAATGAAAAAAGGGAAAATGATGACACAGATTTTTTTTAAATACACTCGAAAAAATATACTGCCTGGCCCGCAATGTCGGCAAGAACATTTCTTTCATTTTTTTTATATTGAGAATAATAGTAAAAACTAAAATTTGTTTTTGTTTTCATTATCAATATACAAAATGAATGTTCTGGTCGACATTGTGGTTCAGGCAGTAAATAAAAGTAAAGAAATTTTTTAAATAGTGCTAAATTAGTCATAAAGATGCTTTTGCAGTGCTAAAAAAGGACAATTTTACCAATATCTGCATTCCTCTGATCTGTTGTTTTACAAGAGAAAACTATTTTTAGTTTTTAATGTCTGTTTTATTTTCATTTCCTAAAAATCATTGAATGCTTTACAAATCAGGTCAAGTTTTATGTTCATGGCGGAATTGTTGGTATTTTCTTTGTGTTTGTTGTACATACATACATGTGAAAAGAACAAAAAAAAAAACTCTTGTTTGATTGTTTGTTTGCTGGTGTCGTTTTTGTTGTTTTATAATAATGCACATTAAATTGATCAAGTTAATAAATTTCCTAACAAAGACAAATCAAACTCATGAGAAGTACCTTTCTATAAAAAGGACATTGACTACGAATACATAATATTTTAAGTAAAGGGTAAAAGCTGCTTTCTTATTAAAAAAAAAAACTAAAAAATGTTTCCCAGTAACAATTTAAAGACATATGTTCTTATTTAAATTAAACTACTGATTTTTTACGGCACACAGTGGATTGAAATACAGGTAAATAAAAATATAGTTATTTTACGAATATTTTTATTTTTTAACATTTATGTTTGTTTTTAAAAAAAAAACAAACTAGAAAAAAATGTATTTTTCCGTACTTACTTTGTTATGTAGTTTGATTTTTTGTCGGTAAATATTACGGAATATGCTGTGTTTAATAAATAAACAATTTTAAAAATTAATGTAAATTGAATTTATTTTCACAAATAAAATCTGGGAATTTATTTCTCATGTTGAGTAGCATTTATTGTATAAATTTTCATATTATTCGAATGTGTATTCTAAGTCAAATTATTCGTTTTTTAAATGAATTTTAAGTTGTTTAAAAGGAATTTTCGTTGGAATTTAACTACATAATATTTTGAGTGTATATTAAATTTAATAAGACGCTTCAATTTGGGTTCCTTTTAACTTTTGTTATACCCTTTACCGAAGGTAAGAGGATGCGTTTGTAATTTCTACACTATTGATCCTTATGAAGACCGAAATTGATTTAACGATGTCCGTCTGTCTGTCTATCCTTGTGTCCGTTGAAATGGGTTTTCCGGAGACCCCAGATTTGATGGGGACTTGGTAATTATATTTTTATATGACATATATACCAGAATTGCTTGCAATTGAAATTCAGCCTGGTCGGTCCGCAAATGGCTGAGATATGAACAAAAAACCACCCACGACAGCCTCCAATTTTACCCAAGAACCCCTTGTTGCTGTTGTTTTTTTATTTTGTTTTTCTGTATATCTGGAGAACGGCAGGAGCCAAAGTTTCCAAATTAGGTACAAGCATCTTGGTTATCAATTTACAACATTCGACAACATTTGGGCAAGATTGGACAAGTAGGCGTGGCACTTCCCATACAAAGTCATTCAAGAGTTCTGTATATCTAGAGAACGGCAAGAGCCAAAACTTCCAAATTAGGTACAAGCATCTTGGTTAACAATTCACATCCGATGTGGGCGGGATTTGAAAAGTGGGCGTGGCACAAATTTGTTTTATTAATAACTAAAGAACGGTATTTATATAACCTTCTGTTAGAATCGCACCATGGCGAAGGACATAGCTGAATATAGCACTCTTGTGTATGTATTCTGCTGTTTTCAGCAGCTGTTTTTAGCAACTGGAGTTCTTTCACAATAATTGAAATAAGTAAAAAAAATTCCTCATATTAAAAGAGCAATCAATAAAATTGGACCGATTTCACCCTGGACATTTTCAATATATTTATCGAAGATACCCTATTTATGAAGCACGTTAAAATCACATTAAAAATATTTTCAAAACATCTATCGAAACAAAGATTGCTTAATTATGTACTTAAATACCTTAAGTAGATGGTTCCATTATAATATTTTTACTTTTAGAAGACTTAATTTTTTTTTACTTTAGAAGACTTAATAGAAGACTTAATAAAAAATACTAACATCTCGAAAGTTCTCAATTTTCAATTTTAACTACGGCACGCAAAATTTGTAAAAATTATTTGACTGACTCTTTGCCAAAAAAGTTAGTTATTCAAAGCAGTAATTTTAGCAGTTGCTGATGTAGAATTTTATTTGCTTTCATATAATACCAAATGTGACTGTGAAGAATAAAGTTCAGATGTTGAATAAATGCTCACTTTTTTTAAGTAAACTTCAATCCTCTTACCTGAAATACATATGTTTTGCAATAATTTAGTCTTTTCTTTATTTGAATATACTGTATAGATATTTTCTTTTAGCAATGTTTTATAATACTTACCATAATTTTAATAAGATCAAAAGAGGCTTTCACACATGAATACATACATACCATTATAAACATATCATAAAACATCTAACAATCAGATTTGTTCGTCATTTACAAATTTTGTATATATGTATACCCAGCAGGAAAAAAAGAGCCCTTCTTAAATGCTGCTTTTTGCAGGCAAAAAGCTTTCCAGTCACATTCAAACTAAATTTCTAATTTACACGTCGTGTTATTTCGCGTTTAAATGCTTTAAATGCTTCTAAAATTAAGACTTAAATTTGCATTAATTGTTTTTGCTCATAATGTGACTTGAATTTTAAATGTAATTTCCAGACTTTCTCACATAATTACTAAGAGGATGATTCTGACAGGCCTTTTCTTAGATTCTAAATTTTTGCTTGCAAAACATTTCAAATAAAACACATACTAAAACACATTTCCAAAGTCGGCAGAGTCTTATGAGTCTTACGACCTAAAAACTGATTACAAATTTTCCTGCTGGGTACTTATTAAGAAATATATACTATAACTCTTACTCCATCTCAATTATTATTATATTTCTAATGGGCTTTAAATGGTCTCTTTACAACAAGTAACTAAAAAAATTTTAAATCTCTTAAATGTATGTCTTATATACATCTGTATACACCCTGCAAATTATAGGACCAGTCCAAACACGCGTGTAAAGAGTAGCCCACAAAGGACTAGGACTAATCCAAAAGTAACCCAAACGTATGGAAAAAACATGGTCTATTTAACATTACGATGTCCTAGGGCAGGACCATATAACCCAGTTTTGGACTACAAAGGAGTAGTCTTATAACTACTCCATGGTATACTCAAGAGGATTAGTTTTGAAATCGTTTAAAAACGAAAGCACGTCGTTAAAAAAACGAAGAAATGTCGTCTCACTAGAAACGCTTTTTAACAATGGCAAGGTCTATGCTTGCATTACATCGGACCAGTCCATGGAGTAGTCCATTTTATCAAAATGGATCAGGTGGTCCAATAATATTTGCAGGGCAGACATGTGACAACATCAAACATATTAAAGCATCATTCCTTAATATTGGAAAAAATTAAAATTAAGAATTTATGTTTTTGGAAAATGTAATGTAAGAGTTTTTATATAAGTTTGTCATTCCGTTTGTAAATTCTATAATATTGATCTTAGACTTTATAAATAACATATATTCTGGGTCCTTATGCAGAGCGAAGTTGAATCACCGATATCCGTCTGTCCGTGTGGCCGTTGAAATGGGTTTCACAAAGACGCCAGATACGAAAGTGACTTAGTAGTTATATATTTATGTCACATATAGTCCGGAATTGTTTGCTATTAAAATTCAGCCTGATCGGTCCATAAATGGCTGAGATATGAGCAAAAATCCACGACTGCCTCTTATTTTACCCAAAGATCCCTTGTTGTTGTTTTTGTTATTTTATATTTATGTATATCTGGAGAACTGCAGGAGCCAAAGCTACCAAATATGGTTCAAAGATTTTGGTTATCAAAAGATAACATCCGACACGATGTGGGTAAGATTGGACAAGTGGGCGTGTTACAAAGTTTATTTATTTACATCTAAAAAACTGTATAAATATAAATTTCTGTTATTATCGCACCATTTAAGTAATTGTACAGCACTTTGTTTAGCCGCAAAACTGTCGTCTTTTCATTCTGTATACATCCTAAATTATTTTTTATTGCAGATTTTTTCTTTTTATAAAAAAAAAAATAATAAAAATGGACCACGAAAAATGAAGTACATTTTTTTGTACAAATTGTTAATAAAGTTAAGTAAAATGTATATACTCATGCATACAGACGCACATTAAGTCAAATTTACTATTTACTTATAAATTGTAAGTACAGAATAGCACGGTTATTACAAACTTAAGTAAAAAATGTAATAACAAAAAAGGGACATTGATTTGTACTAAAGCAAAAGAAAAAATAATACACAAACTACAGCATGAGCTCTAAGCTGCATTTTTTTATGTATAAGGTACGTTTTAACCTTGTTCTACTGTTAAAACAAATAAAGTCACATCTGCACCTACATATTCAAAAAGTCTTTCGTTTACTCATCAAACATTTGCTGTCAGTTTTTTTAAGTAACTCCCTTAGGGGACCTGCAACATCGCATTTAAGTAGTATTTACCATTACAACAACATACTTCCATACTATGTTTGTATGTTATGTTGCCACTTATGTATAAAAATTACATGGACATGCCTCATCAATTTGAAGTAATAAAACTTTTACAGCAACATGATTGCAGTCGACAAAAAAAAAACTGATCGTTTAAAATGTGCTCTAGAAAAAATCTTTGGCAAAATCATTTGACTTATGCGGTTAGCGACATCTAAGGGCGTCCAAAAGTATCTATAAAAATGAAGAATGAAAAAAATTTAAAACTTAAGATAAAATTAAAAAGTTTAAGCCTACTAGGAAATAACAATTAAGAAGATTTTGCCAAAGTTTACGTTTTATAGGAAATTTTGCCAAAATTTACTTTACATGGGAAACTTTTCCAAAATTTACTTTTTGATGAAATTTTATTAAAATTTACTTTTTATAGAAAATTTAACCAACATTTACAGCCTGTGACTCGTTTAAATAACTTTACTTTTTATAGGAAATTTTGATAAAATTTACTTTACATGGGAAACTTTTCCAAAATTTAATTTTTGATGAAATTTTATTAAAATTTACTTTTTATAGAAAATTTAACCAACATTTACAGCCTGTGACTCGTTTAAATAACTTAACTTTTTATAGGAAATTTTGCCAAAATTTACTTTACATGGGAAACTTTTCCAAAATTTACTTTTTGATGAAATTTTATTAAAATTTACTTTTTATAGGAAATTTAACCAACATTTACAGCCTATGACTCGTTTAAATAACTTAACTTTTTATAGGAAATTTTGCCAAAATTTCTTTACATGGGAAACTTTTCCAAAATTTACTTTTTGATGAAATTTTATTAAAATTTACTTTTTATAGGAAATTTAACCAACATTTACAGCCTATGACTCGTTTAAATAACTTTACTTTTTATAGGAAATTTTGATAAAATTTACTTTACATGGGAAACTTTTCCAAAATTTAATTTTTGATGAAATTTTATTAAAATTTACTTTTTATAGAAAATTTAACCAACATTTACAGCCTGTGACTCGTTTAAATAACTTAACTTTTTATAGGAAATTTTGCCAAAATTTACTTTACATGGGAAACTTTTCCAAAATTTACTTTTTGATGAAATTTTATTAAAATTTACTTTTTATAGGAAATTTAACCAACATTTACAGCCTATGACTCGTTTTAATAACTTAACTTTTTATAGGAAATTTTGCCAAAATTTACTTTACATGGGAAACTTTTCCAAAATTTACTTTTTGATGAAATTTTATTAAAATTTACTTTTTATAGGAAATTTAACCAACATTTACAGCCAGTGAGTGACTCGTTTAAATAACATTTAAAACAAAAACCAAATTTCAAAATTTGTGTGTGTTTTTGTTTTAAATGTTAATTAAACGAGTCTGTTGCACTCGCATTCTTAAAACAAGGCTGTTACTTTTTATAAAAAATTTTGAGAAAATTTACTATTTTTTTTATAGGAAATTTTAACAAAATTTACTATTTATAGAAAATTTTAACAGAATTTAATATTTATAGCAAATTTTAACAAAATTTTTTATATATAGGAAATTTGGCCCAAATTTATTATTTATAGGATATTTGGCCAAAATTTACTTTTTATAGGAAATTTTACCAAAATTTACTATTTATAGGAAATTTTAACAAAATTTACTATTTATAGGAAATTTTAACAAAATTTACTATTTATAGGAAATTTTAACAAAATTTACTATTTATAGGAAATTTTAACAAAATTTACTATTTATGGGAAATTTTACCAAAATTTACTATTTATAGGAAATTTTAACAAAATTTACTATTTGTAGGAAATTTTGACAAAATTTACTATTTATAGGAAATTTTAACAGAATTTAATATTTATAGCAAATTTTAACAAAATTTTTTATATGTAGGAAATTTGGCCCAAATTTATTATATATAGGATATTTGGCCAAAATTTACTTTTTATAGGAAATTTTACCAAAATTTACTATTTATAGGAAATTTTAACAAAATTTACTATTTATAGGAAATTTTAACAAAATTTACTATTTATAGGAAATTTTAACAAAATTTACTATTTATAGGAAATTTTAACAAAATTTACTATTTATGGGAAATTTTACCAAAATTTACTATTTATAGGAAATTTTAACAAAATTTACTATTTAGAGGAAATTTTAACAAAATTTACTATTTATAGGAAATTTTAACAAAATTTACTATTAATGGGAAATTTTAACGAAATTTACTATTTATAGGAAATTTTACCAAAATTTACTATTTATAGGATATTTTACCAAAATTTTCTATTTATAGGAAATTTTACCAAAATTTACTATTTATAGGAAATTTTAACAAAATTTACTATTAATGGGAAATTTTAACGAAATTTACTATTTATAGGAAATTTTACCAAAATTTACTATTTATAGGATATTTTACCAAAATTTCCTATTTATAGGAAATTTTAACAAAATTTACTATTTATAGGAAATTTTAACAAAATTTACTATTTATAGGAAATTTTAACAAAATTTACTATTTATGGGAAATTTTACCAAAATTTACTATTTATAGGATATTTTACCAAAATTTACTATTTATAGGAAATTTTAACAAAATTTACTATTTGTAGGAAATTTTGACAAAATTTACTATTTATAGGAAATTTTGCAAAAATTTACTACTTATAGGAAATTTTGCTAAAATTTACTATTTATAGGAAATTTTAACAAAATTTACTATTTATAGGAAATTTTAGCAAAATTTACTATTTACAGGAAATTTTGCAAAAGTTTACTATTTATAGGATATTTTACCAAAATTTATTTTTATAAACAATTTGACGAAATTTACTATTTTTTTAAAGGGCATTTTAACAAAATTTACTTTTTTTAGGAAATTTTAAAAATTTTACTATTTATGGGAAATTTTAACAAAATTTACTATTTATAGGAAATTTTACCAAAATTTACTATTTATAGGAAATTTTAACAAAATTTACTATTAATGGGAAATTTTAACGAAATTTACTATTTATAGGAAATTTTAACAAAATTTACTATTTGTAGGAAATTTTGACAAAATTTACTATTTATAGGAAATTTTGCAAAAATTTACTACTTATAGGAAATTTTGCAAAAATTTACTACTTATAAGAAATTTTGCTAAAATTTACTATTTATAGGAAATTTTAACAAAATTTACTATTTATAGGAAATTTTAGCAAAATTTACTATTTATAGGAAATTTTAGCAAAATTTACTATTTACAGGAAATTTTGCAAAACTTTACTATTTATAGGATATTTTACCAAAATTTATTTTTATAAACAATTTGACGAAATTAACTATTTTTTTAAAGGACATTTTAACAAAATTTACTTTTTTTAGGAAATTTTAAAAATTTTACTATTTATGGGAAATTTTAACAAAATTTACTATTTATAGGAAATTTTACCAAAATTTACTATTTATAGGAAATTTTAACAAAATTTACTATTAATGGGAAATTTTAACGAAATTTACTATTTATAGGAAATTTTACCAAAATTTACTATTTATAGGATATTTTACCAAAATTTTCTATTTATAGGAAATTTCAACAAAATTTACTATTTATAGGAAATTTTAACAAAATTTACTATTTATAGGACATTTTACCTAAATTTACTTCGTATAGGAAACTTTAGCAAAATTTACTATTTACAGGAAATTTTGCAAAAGTTTACTATATATAGGATATTTTACCAAAATTTATTTTTTATAAACAATTTGACGAAATTTACTATTTTTTTTATAGGAAATTTAAACAAAATTTACTATTTATAGGAAATTTTACCAAAATTTACTATTTATAGGAAATTTTAACAAAATTTACTATTAATGGGAAATTTTAACAAAATTTACTATTTATAGGAAATTTTACCAAAATTTACTATTTATAGGAAATTTTACCAAAATTTACTATTTATAGGAAATTTTAACAAAATTTACTATTTATGGGAAATTTTAACAAAATTTACTATTTATAGGAAATTTTAACAAAATTTTCTATTTTTAGGAAATTTTAACAAAATTTACTATTTATGGGAAGTTTTAACAAAATTTACTATTTATAGGAAATTTTACAAAAATTTAAATTTATGTTAATAGTAAATTATCCAAAAATTTAAATATGTAAAAATAATTTAAAGTAAAATGAAATTTTATTTACATCTTAAAGGCCCATTATGACAACTTGGCGAACAACGGATATTAAAAGTTATTTATTATTTCAACTTTTCTTTAATCTACCTGATAGGCTGCTCTTGCCTTTAAGATATCGCTTACTTTATGTTTAAGAAATGTAAAGTAGTTTATTAATAGCCGTAAATATTTAAATTAACGTCATATTGTAAATTACCCGAATTTGCCTTTAATTGATTTTTATAAAATAATAAGTGTAAACAACATTTATCTTTCTCAAAATTATTCTTAGAGGAAATTTTCTTTCGTTTTGCCTTTTTTGTTTATATTCTTATAATTCAGGATCATAACGTAGAAAATTACAAGTACATACCAACTTATTGTAATATTTACGATAATGCAAATGTTTGTTTGGGTGTGTTTAAGGGATTTAAAGTGAACACTGTCTCTTCGTTAAATGTATATTTATGTTGTTGTATTTTAATGCTGTGTTGTTTAAATTAATTTTTGCATAATCTATGTAGAACAATAACTTAACAAATGTCTCTTGTATGAGGCACTTTTTAATCTCAACCTGGATGACACTCTTTTTTATGTCATTGCCGTCGTTGTTGATGTTTTTGTTGTTGGTTTATTTATTTGGGTCCTGTCAAAGTAATAATTTTTTAAAAGAGACAGCTAAACAACAACAAAAATTCACAATGTACAAAAAAAAAAGAATTAAGGAAATGTTATAAAATATGTTGTCTCCATACTTTATTTTACTTAGCACTACAACACGAGTATAAAACATTAGGAACATTATATTATGAAAGTAGTATAAATATGGGGATTTTGTATATGATTTTTGCTCCCTACGTGATTCCCATAAGGAGGAATTTTTAAATTTCAATTTGCTCCCTACGTGTTTTCCCATAAGGAGGAATTTTTTCTTCCCATAGGGAGGAATTTTTAAATTGAAATGTTACTTTAAAGTTGATTTTAGTTAATTTTGAATTTTTTTTGCTCCAATGGATTTTTCCATAAGGAGGAGTTTTAAATATAAACAAAATAAAAAACTTTGAGTAATTTTAAATAAAAAGAGAATTATATAAAGTTGATTATATTTTCTTCAATGAAGAGAAATTTAAAAATGTGTACAAATAAATTGTTTGAGTATTTTAAAATAAGATAGAGTAATGTGTAATATATTTAGAATATGCAGCACATGTAAGTATAGAGATTAACTCAATTTGAAAGTTTGCCATTATTATAAAAAGGCTTAGGGAGTATATTCCACATCATTATTGTAATTGTCACTTTAAAGGAAACTTAATAAAAATGGTAAGCATTTCGTACATAATAAAGGTATATTTAATTATTTATTATTTTTTTTTCTTGTTTGTTTTCAGATGTATAAAAAAATTGTGAATATTGCCCAAGGTATTAAGCCTGAGTATATTAGAATAGATGATATACCTATAAACCAGTCTTTGAAAATTGTGAATTTTGAATGGAAAGAAACACAATATGGTCTAAAAGTCATTGCCAATTTAGATGACAATAAATGGTTTTATCTCCCCAATAGAATGATGAAATTTTTAAATAAGGAGGATCCATACTTAACTCAAATGAATGATAAAGTTTGGACAATTATTTACAAGGGGCGTCAATTACCAAATGGACCTGCAATATTTGATTTAAATTATACCTAAACTCTGAAAAAAAAATCCTTACAATAAAGATAAATATAGTAAAACAAAAACAATATTTTTTTTAATTTTTATTACTTTTATTTAAAATAATTTTACATATAAAAATTTAAAATTTAATTTTCAAAAAATAAGAATCGTCCTCCTCCATAAATTGTTTTATGAAGTCAGGAATCTCCTCCTCCTTCGCATTGTCCTCCTCCTTCATGTTCATCTCTGCAGGACTTTTATAAAATTTTGACTTTTTGGCACTGAAATTATGCAGGCGCATAAAATGCCTTTTCTTATTAAACTTGGTTTTAAAAGATATGTGCTTACAAAATTCACACGTTAACTTAACACTTTCCATTTTTAATTAAATAAAATAGTTAAAAAATCTTTTGAAAATACCTCGTAAAACATATATATATTTTCTTATGCACTTTTTTGTTTTTATTTTGGTATATATTTAATGTTTAGTTATCAAATCATATTTTGAAAACTGATCTATGATTATTGAACTTTTTAGAACATTCTGTTAAAAAATAAATATACAATTGTTATTGTGGAAATTAAAAGTCAATAAACTTTTATAAGTGAAAAAATGCAATAGTATGCATTTTTTAAGTTAAATAATTAACCTTGAATGTTTGCTTCACATTAAATTATGATCCAATAAACTTTTCATAAGTGAAAAAATGCAATAGTGTGCATTTTTTAAAGTTTAAAAATTAACCTTGAATGTTGGCTTCAAATTAAACTATGAATTAATGGACTTTTCAAACGTATTTTATTTAATTATTTATAATAATTATAACATATTTTATTAAACAGTTATCAAGTATTTTTGAAACTATAAACATGGCCGGTATAATTAAATGTAGTGAGTGCAAAAAAGTTTTTGAAAAAGAAATGGACTTAAAATTGCATGAAAAAACGCATGCATCTTCGTCTTCAAAAAATCAATTAGGACAAGTGAAACAAGTGACAAGTGCCTTTAAAAATAGAATAATAATTCTTTCATATGAAAATATGAATAAAAAAAATATTATTCCGGAAATATTTTTAAAAGAAGCTGCCGCGGTAATAAAGTCGGAAGTGGAGAAGTTTTTAAGACTCCATGTCATATTGAAATTCAATATGGAACTTTCTGGGTTTTATATAAAGCCCAACATTAAAGACGGAGAAAATATATCAATAGAACTAAAAACCTTCCAAACCAAAATGGAAGAAATATATTATATTGAAGATTTTGATGTCATTTTTAATAACAAAATTGGAAAAGTATTACAAAAAATGGAGGAGTTCCAAGAAAGGGATAGTGGTTGGACTCTCATTGAAATAAAAAAAGTGGATGTCAATTTGAACAAGTATCAACCAATAAAAGGGTCAAGTTTCATACAACTTCCTAGAAAACTAATGGTAAAAAAAGCCTGCCTCAATATTAAGAACAGAGATGAGTTTTGTTTTAAATGGGCTGATATATCAGCAATAGCTGACTTAAAACAAAATAACGCCAATCTCACATTTATGTACAATGTTAAGATTGAGGAAAAAATAATTGCCATAAATGGTTATACCTTAAATTTTAAGGGATTAAGCTTCCCTGTAAAAATAAAAGACATAGCCATTTTTGAAGAAAACAACCCTCTGATCAGTATCAATGTTTTTGGATATGATGAAGAAAAAGATTTAGTTGTTGGACCCTATTACAAAACTAAAGGGAAAAAATCCAAACACATTTCCCTTATGTTCCTTCAGGAGAAAAATGGAGTTAATTCCCACTTTATGTGGATAAAAAATATTTCAAGGTAAGTTTATAATTGACAACCGTTATAATTTTGTGTTATTAAAATGTTATCTTTATTTTTCTTTTTGCAGATTAATCAGATTGCAAACAACGAAGCATAAAGGCAAAATTTTTGTATGCGATGACTGCCTCCAGCATTTTTATCAAAAGGATAAATTAAATAATCACCAACAACACTGCAACCGAAAAATCGCCTATGCTCCAAAGGAAAGTGAGTCAACATTAGAATTTAAGAATTTCAATAACTCCATTGAAGTTCCATTTGTGATATATGCTGATTCGGAATGCATTTTTGAAAACATTCAAACGTGCATTCCGAAAGGGGATACTTCATCAACAACTTTGATTGATAAGCATATCCCCTATGCATTTTCATATTTCATTAAGTGTAATTTCAATGATAATTTAAATAGATTAAGAATATTTAAAGGGCTTGATTCCGCAAAGCTCTTTATAGAAAATTTAGTACTAGATATAAAATATTTAAATAATAATTTTCTCACTAAAATTGTTCCAATGACACCTTTAACCGAACTGGAAAATTTAAATTTTGAAAACAATAATGTTTGTCATATTTGCTCTCAAGCTATTACAAATGACATAAAAGTAAAAGATCATTGTCATTTAAGTGGAAAGTATAGAGGACCAGCTCATAACTATTGCAATATTAATTATAAAATACCAAAATTTTTCCCTGTTATTTTTCATAATTTTTCGGCCTATGACTGTCATTTATTTATTAAAGAGCTAAACAATATTGATGATGGTCCTATAAATATTATTCCACTTAATAAGGAGCTATATATATCACTGTCTAAGTCTATAAAAGGCGATAACACTGATAATATTGAAATACGATTTTTAGACTCCTATAGATTTATGCCCTCAAGCTTAGACAATCTCGTTAAGAATTTAACTAAACATGAATTGAAAATAGTGAAATCATTTTGTGTAGATGATGAAACTAAGTTTAATTTACTTGTAAGAAAAGGAGTTTTTCCGTATAATTATTTGAATTCTGTTGCGAAACTTACAGAAAAACATTTACCAAGCAAAGAAGATTTCTTTAATAAGTTAAATAATTCACATTGTTCTGAAGAAGACTACATTCATGCTAAAATGGTTTGGAGTACATTTCAATGTGAAACTTTGGAAGACTATTTAATGTTATACCTTAAAACTGATGTTTTGTTGTTAGCAGATGTATTTGAGAATTTTAGAATTGTTTGTAAAGATATTTATAATTTAGATCCATGCCATTATTTCACAGCTCCAGGATTGTCATGGGATGCTATGCTTAAATTAACAAATATTAAATTAGATTTGCTTACTGATCTAGAAATGATTTCCTTTCTTCAAAAGGGTATTAGAGGAGGAATAGTTCAATGCTCTCAAAGGCATTCTATTGCTAACAACAAATATTTGCCAGATTATGATCAAAGCCTACCTTCTAAATACTTAATGTATTTAGACGCAAATAATTTATATGGTTGGGCAATGTCTGAAGCTCTACCAGAAGGTCATTTTGAGTGGGTAAGAAACATTGATCATTTTTCTTTAGACTCAATACCAAATGATTCAGATATTGGATATATTTTAGAAGTTGATTTAGTATATCCAACAGAAATCCATGATACTCACAATAATTTACCTTTTTGTAGTGAAAACAAAACTCCACCAGATTCAAAAGAAAAAAAGTTACTTGTTGATTTAAATAACAAATCGGAGTATGTAATTTATTATAAAAATTTACAGCAATGTTTAAAACATGGTTTGAAGCTAACTAAAATTCATAGAATATTAAAATTTAAACAGTCTTATTGGTTAAAAAAATATATTTCACTAAATAATTTTCATAGAACTAACGCAAAAAACACTTTTGAGAAAAATTTCTTCAAATTATTAAACAATGCAGTATATGGAAAAACCATGGAAAACGTTGATAAACGTAAAAATATTAAAATAGTTAATAATTGGGAAAATGTTGGTAAGAGACTTGGAGCACGTTCTCTTATTGCTAAACCAGAATTTCATTCTGTAAGTATATTTGACGAAAACATGGTAGCAGTTGAACTAAATAAATCTTTTTCATTTTACAATAAGCCTATTTACTTAGGTTTTACAATCTTAGAACTTTCGAAATGGAAAATGTATGATTTTCATTACGATTACATATTACCAAAATATAAAACTAAAGTAGAATTAAATTATATGGACACAGATTCATTTATTTATACATTTGAAACGGATGACTTCTATAAAGACATAATTAACGACATTGATTTAAAGTTTGATACGTCAGAGTATGAAACAGATAATAAATTTGAAATACCAAAAAAAAATAAAAAAGTCTTAGGGATGATGAAAGACGAAAATAATGGAATTATTATGAAAGAATTTGTAGGTTTGAGAGCAAAAATGTATGCTTTTAAAACAGCAGATATGCAGGAAATTAAAAAGGCTAAGGGTGTCAAGAGTAGCATATGTAACAGTTTAAGTCTATCTGATTATAAAAATTGTTTATTTAACAAACAAATTTATTATGGAAATATGTTTATTTTTAAGTCAAAACTACATGTGTTATATACCTCCTTAATTAATAAAATATCATTAAGTTATTTAGATAATAAGAGATATATTTGTGATAATAATGTTAATACTCTTGCTTGGGGTCACTACAAGCAACAATTTTTAAAATTTGATGAAGATGATGACTACCTAATGAAATTAAACGTAGATTTATTTAATTATAAAGATCAGTTTCAAAAAGATAATGATGACGATGAATATTTAATGGAAATTGAGTACTAAAGAAACATTTTTTCATGTAAATATTATTTTAAATTAATAATAAAACATTTTTATATACATATATTATAAACAAAAAAGAGTTTTATTTTTTTAAATATTTTGCCATAATACATTTTCAGTATCGTAATCTAATTTCTTTCGATTTCTTGTAACACGAGGAGAATATTGATAAGGTAAAGTTGATTGTTTCATATTTGAATAGTTATCAGTTTTGGATAATATTCTAATTTTCGGAGTTCCTTTTTCCGAAAAACTTTTAAGACGCTTAGCTACGGAAGATGCAGAAGAAGGATTAAATTTTTGTATTGTTGTATCCATATCGTTCTGGTCATCATTATTTGTGTAAATATCTTCAGGCAAATTCAAATCTGTTTGCAGTGCTATACTACTCGACTGAGGTGTAATTGTTTGCGTTTCAATATGCTTTTTATAGACCTTTTTCGTTTGAGTTTCATTATCGCGCAAATTATGCATTGTTGATATTTTATTCTGATTAGATGATCGTTGGGATCCAATTAAATATTTAGCAAGTTCTTGTTTAATATAATACCATTTGTTTATATCCTTCAGTGTATGTGAACCATATATTGGTAAGAGTTTCCGATGTAAAAAATCTGAATCAGAATGTTTAACTTTAAATTTTTCGTAAGTTGATGGATGAAGAACTATAAGTTTTGATAATTTATTTGACATTTTCTAAAATTTTTCCAATGACTCCACTTAATATTGATGTAATAATAATGGGTAAAAATCCTCCCTTTTGAATAAGATGTTTCCTCTTTTGACGCATAGAGGTTTGTGATGAGCAAACTTTCCTCAAAGTATTTTTATATGGTTTTAGTTTTTCAAACACATTTTTGTTTATTTTATGATTTCTGTTTATAATATTTAAAATAATTTCATTTAAAGTTTTGATAACAACATTGTCAACATTTTTCAAAATTGCATTTCGTAGCTTTTGATCCGCTTTTTTAAGAACATAGAGAATATGTTTGTTCTCCTTCAGTAACTTTAGATTTGAAGTCATTGTTTATATTTGCATATATATAGTAATCTGTATTAAAAATATTTGATCTAAATCTTAAAGCGTTTGGTATTTCTTGAGTAAGATCAACTATTAAATAACCATGAGCCTGTTCTGTACAATGATTATATACATCTACTAAAGATTTTGAGTTTTCTGGATATACTTGACGAGCTAGATGTTGGAATTGTGTCTTATCTCTTGGATTTTTAAACATAACTATATATTTGGAGTTTAATGATATATCTCGCGAATAAGTCCCTTTATGAAAAATATTTTGTGTAACTAAAATTACGCTTAAGTTTCTATGATGAGATCCTTTTGTAAATAGTTCACAAACTTTCTTATTTGATGATTCAAGCATTAAATCATCCAATATTATTAAAGTAGATTCTTCGTCATTCGTATTAAAAGACTCTGGAATTCCTTTAACAAACTCTACATTTTCTATATTTGGAAGTGCATTTATTTCAGAATAACACCATATGATTCGGTCTATATCTTTAGATATTATATATTGATTTTTTATTATATTTTTAATAAAAGTAGATTTCCCACAGCCTGAGGGACCACAAACCATCATTGTAAATGGATATATAAACTGATGAAACATGTTTGCGCTCTTAAAAACCATTTGTTAATGAATTAAAAAGGAAGAATATTTTAATTAATATGAGTAAAAAAATTCTTATTGACGAAATTCATAGTCAAGCTAGAAAAAACTTTAAGCGACGTAGGTTTATTCAAAAGGGAATTTTAGATACTTGGCAAATAGACTTGGTGGAGATGATACCATATGCTAAATTTAATAAAGGTTTTAAGTATATGCTTACTGTTATAGATGTATTCTCAAAGTATGCCTACGCTTTACCATTAAAAACAAAAACAGGATTTGAGGTTTCAAAATCATTTAAAAGTATTATAAATTTAAACAGTAGCAAAGCTCCTAAAAACCTGCATTCAGACCAAGGAAAAGAATTTTACAACACACATTTCAAAACTCTTATGAAAGAGCTAAACATTAATCATTATCATACATATTCAAATTTAAAAGCGTCAATAGTTGAACGATTTAATAGGACTTTAAAAAATAAAATGTGGAAACAATTTAGTATGCAAGGAAATTATAACTGGGTAGATACATTAGATAAGCTGTTGAAAGAATATAACTCATCCTATCATAGAAGTATAAAGATGAAACCTAGTTCAGTTAATAAGCGAAATGAAAAAAAACTTTTAAAAACTGTATATAATAATTTAAAAGTTTTTAAAAATGGAAAATTTAATATAAACGATTTTGTTCGTATAAGCAAATATAAAAATGTTTTTGAAAAGGGATATACACCAAATTGGTCTACAGAAGTTTTTAAAGTAAATAAAATTAATGCAACAAACCCTGTCACCTACCAGCTAAAAGATTTTAATGGAAATTTTATCAAAGGTGGATTTTATCAGGAGGAGTTATTAAAAACTAAAATTCCTAACATATTTTTAGTAGAAAAAGTCTTAAAACGTAGAGGTGAAAAACTTTTTGTAAAATGGTTGGGTTTCGGAAAACAATATAATTCATGGATTCATCAAACAGATTTTAGTTGATAAACTAAATTTTTCATATATGTATAACACGCAACTTAAAATATTTAACATTTCTAATAAATATGGCATCAAGCACAGAGGAAAATAGTATTTATGTTACTTTATTAAGTAACGATTCAGTAAATTTATATAAAAACACTTCAAGTACTTTCACAAATTTATTAAAGCAATCTCTTAGCATGAGTGACCAGTGGGAAGTCGGATTATCAGATATATCCTTTTCGATAACGAATAAACAACTAAATATGAAACAAAATATACTCAAACGTAAAAAACGCAACATTTCAAATTTTAATAATCAATCTGTAAAAACATTGAAAATTGACTCCAATAATGAATATGATGAAATTAAATCAAAATTTAGAGAACTAATGGAAACATCCGACGAGCTTAAACCAAAAAATATTAATAAAACTTCAAAACTTTTAAATACATTAAACATTGTTAAGCCCCAATCTAATATATCTATAAAAGAAAAAGATACTCGTAACGTAAATATAAAAAGTTCAAACATAGAACAAAATGTTAAAATAACTAGTCCAGAATCTACAACAACTGACGAAAAAGATCCCATATTATCCTCAACAAATTATATACTCGAAAAATCTTTGAACAAATTCTCTGACAACATAAATAAGTTTATCAATAACTTTGAATCGTTTGATATAAATGAAAACTTATTTATTTATACTGATATAATAAAACCTCGACATGTTGGTAATAAAAAAATTAAATGTTTAAAAATATTTTCAGTAACAACATTAAAAAACTATATTCATTTCAATAGAATTGAATATTTTCCTCTTGAAGCCTATAATATAAATGATATTTCTATAATGATTCGAAATGATGAAGGAGAAGAGATAAACTTTAATACATTAGTTCCCGTTTATTGTACTCTACACTTTAAAAAAAAATTTATATAAAATAGTTGTGTAACAAAACAAAATAAATCATTTTTATTACAACCATGGATGCGATTTATACAAGTTATTATAATAATCAGTCTGGAGAAAATATACAAAATATTGGCGAAATATATCACGCACCAAGAATTTTACAATACGGTCGTGGTATTGGATCCATATTTTCGGCTGTATTTTCACACCTGAAACCCTTATTTAAAACAGGGATGAATATATTAAAGAATAAATCATTAGATATTGGAAAAGAAATATTAGAAGAAATTGGAACAAAACCTATAAAAGAAATCTTATTAAATAAAGGAAAAAAGGTCATACAAAATATAAAACAAGCTACTATTGATAAAATGAAAACAATGCAGAAAGGTAAAGGTCGACGTATAAAACTTAAACGTTTGAAGCAAAAGCAACAGATTAAATCAAAACGTTGTAGAGGAAAGAACTTTAAGGATATTTTTGGAAATTGGAAATGTCAGGATTTATAGAATGTATGAAGAGTGAGTTGGATTTATTTGAATCTCCTCCAATTCAAACCAGCGTTGTTAAAACCGAAGAAATATGCTACAATCCAATTGCCTCACTAGATAATTCGAGCACAATTGAATTTGTATCACTAGGCAATGGTGAAACATATCGAGATCTGAACAGTATTTATCTTCGACTGATCATTGAATTAAAAGGAAACGGAGGAGTAGTTAATAACTTACTGCACTCCTTGTTCAGAAATTGTATTGTACACCTTAACAATAAAAATGTATCACAACCTGACAATAACTATCACTATAGGGCTTATATAGAAAAATTGTTAAATTATGGAAATGACGCTAGATCTACACATCTTGAATCATGTGGCTGGGCTATTGATACAAATAAAATAAATTCATTAGTTGATAACGAAAATCCTGGTTTAGACAAAAGAAAAAAACTATTTAACGATGGGAAAAAAGTAGAGCTTTTTGGAAAACTTCATGTAGATGTATTCAACCAACAAAAATATTTGCTTAATAATGTTGATCTAAAGGTTACATTAAATTTGGAAAAACCAGAATTTTACATTTTAGAAGGTGGCGACAAAAATGAATCTTATATTAAAATACATGAAGCTAATTTATATATAAATCATCTCACTATTAATAATAATATTTTAATGGCTCATCATAATGTATTACAATCAAGAAATGCCATTTATCCTTATAAGAGAGTAGAAATAAAAACGTTTACAATACACCCTGGAAATCACTCTTTAACTTTAGATAACGTTGTACTAGGACAATTACCAAATTTTTTAATTTTTGGAATGGTATCTAATAAAGCATATACTGGAGAGAAAAAAGAAAATCCATTTAACTTTCAACATTTTAATTTACAAAGATTTAATTTGGTTGTTAATGGAGTACAATTTCCTGCACAACCAATTGAACTTAACTACAATAACGGAGGAGTAATAAGTACTCGTGGTTATCAAACACTATTTAAAGGAACTGGAATTCATCATTTCGATAAAGGTCATCAAATAACTAAAGAACTTTTTGATAACGGATATTTTTTACTTGCTTTCGACTTGACACCAGATCATAATAATAATTCCAATTGCGGAAACTTAATAAACCAGGGAACTATTCGTATTGAAGGGCGTTTTGGAAAACCAATTGTTGAAGCAATAACGTGCTTAGTATACTGTGAATTTGATAGTGTTATAGAAATTGATAGAACGCGTAATATTATTCAAACACTATGAATTCAATAAATATTAAAAATACTTTGAACTCCAATAATATAACCAAATATAAATTTAAAGGTGTATTTGCATGTAATAAATTACCAACACACCCAGTTTTAAAACCGTCATTTTACGTTGCTAACACTGATCCATCACATAAGCCTGGAGAGCATTGGGTTGCTTTTTATTTTCCTAAAAACAAACCTGCTGAGTACTTTTGTTCTGCTGGCCAATCTCCAAATAAATACTTTAGATTATTTTTAGATAAAAATTGTAAAACTTTTCTTTATAATAGTCTTCGAATTCAGAGTGAAACTTCAATTTTATGTGGAGTTTATTGTTGTGTATTTATTTATTTAAGATCTAAAAATATGAGTTTCAAACTAATTTTAAAATTATTTAATTATTTTAATTTATATTACAATGATATATTAGTTGTTAGTTTATTTAAGTACATTTTTAAGAATATAATAAAAGATAAAAAATAAGAAAAAAAAAACACATTTTTGTTTTTAATATTTGCTCTTTATTAATTATTAAATATAACCTTATAACTATTTATTAAATTGACTACATTTATTTTTCTGAGGTAGTATACCGTACACCTGCACGGATAAGGACCCTCTTTACAATTGTTGTTATGCCATGGGCAGCATTCAAAATGATGCACGTTTAGTCCTTCATCGTAGTCATCTACACCGTACTCTTCATTTTCCTCTAACATTGTAACAAAATGGTAAATGCACTCCCTGTGCTCAAACATCAGAACATTTTCAAAGTCTTGTAAAAAATTATGTAAATATTCTTTTAAGTAAGACATTTTTGTTCTGATTTGTCTGGATTCTCTATTTTGAATGTTTCTCGTTTCAAAATTTTAAGATATAAGTGTGATATATCAGAAGAATTTAAACATCAGTATATATATATATATATAATATATATATATATATATATCGTATGTAGCCAAATCTATTTGTAAATGCATTATTACGTTTAAAAAAGTTCATTAACTCATAATTTAATATGAAGCAAACATTCACGGTTAATTCTTTAACTTAAAAAATGCACACTGTTGCATTTTTTCACTTCTGAAAAGTTTATTGGCTCATAATTTAATTTGAAGCCAACATTCAAGGTTAATTTTTAAACTTTAAAAAATGCACACTATTGCATTTTTTCACTTATGAAAAGTTTATTGGATCATAATTTAATGTGAAGCAAACATTCAAGGTTAATTATTTAACTTAAAAAATGCATACTATTGCATTTTTTCACTTATAAAAGTTTATTGACTTTTAATTTCCACAATAACAATTGTATATTTATTTTTTAACAGAATGTTCTAAAAAGTTCAATAATCATAGATCAGTTTTCAAAATATGATTTGATAACTAAACATTAAATATATACCAAAATAAAAACAAAAAAGTGCATAAGAAAATATATATATGTTTTACGAGGTATTTTCAAAAGATTTTTTAACTATTTTATTTAATTAAAAATGGAAAGTGTTAAGTTAACGTGTGAATTTTGTAAGCACATATCTTTTAAAACCAAGTTTAATAAGAAAAGGCATTTTATGCGCCTGCATAATTTCAGTGCCAAAAAGTCAAAATTTTATAAAAGTCCTGCAGAGATGAACATGAAGGAGGAGGACAATGCGAAGGAGGAGGAGATTCCTGACTTCATAAAACAATTTATGGAGGAGGACGATTCTTATTTTTTGAAAATTAAATTTTAAATTTTTATATGTAAAATTATTTTAAATAAAAGTAATAAAAATTAAAAAAAATATTGTTTTTGTTTTACTATATTTATCTTTATTGTAAGGATTTTTTTTTTTCAGAGTTTAGGTATAATTTAAATCAAATATTGCAGGTCCATTTGGTAATTGACGCCCCTTGTAAATAATTGTCCAAACTTTATCATTCATTTGAGTTAAGTATGGATCCTCCTTATTTAAAAATTTCATCATTCTATTGGGGAGATAAAACCATTTATTGTCATCTAAATTGGCAATGACTTTTAGACCATATTGTGTTTCTTTCCATTCAAAATTCACAATTTTCAAAGACTGGTTTATAGGTATATCATCTATTCTAATATACTCAGGCTTAATACCTTGGGCAATATTCACAATTTTTTTATACATCTGAAAACAAACAAGAAAAAAAAAATAATAAATAATTAAATATACCTTTATTATGTACGAAATGCTTACCATTTTTATTAAGTTTCCTTTAAAGTGACAATTACAATAATGATGTGGAATATACTCCCTAAGCCTTTTTATAATAATGGCAAACTTTCAAATTGAGTTAATCTCTATACTTACATGTGCTGCATATTCTAAATATATTACACATTACTCTATCTTATTTTAAAATACTCAAACAATTTATTTGTACACATTTTTAAATTTCTCTTCATTGAAGAAAATATAATCAACTTTATATAATTCTCTTTTTATTTAAAATTACTCAAAGTTTTTTATTTTGTTTATATTTAAAACTCCTCCTTATGGAAAAATCCATTGGAGCAAAAAAAATTCAAAATTAACTAAAATCAACTTTAAAGTAACATTTCAATTTAAAAATTCCTCCCTATGGGAAGAAAAAATTCCTCCTTATGGGAAAACACGTAGGGAGCAAATTGAAATTTAAAAATTCCTCCTTATGGGAATCACGTAGGGAGCAAAAATCATATACAAAATCCCCATATTTATACTACTTATGAAGTTCGTTTCTACCTTTCGTATCTGGGATGGCTTTCATAGTACAAAAGTACTTTTTTTGTACATCTAGACTTTGTTGGTGGTACTCCCGCGTACAAAGAAAATTTTTTTTTTGTATCGAAACCAAACGAGTTTTTTCTGAATTTTGGAATATTTAAAGATTAAAAAATGGCTTTAATTATGAAGTACATACTAGAAAATGTGTGTTGTAAGCCCTAATTAAATTTAAAATTTTTTATGATTACGGGGGTAAAAAAGTTTTTTTTTTAGAAAATGTGTTTATTAAATATCTAAGTTTTTGAAAAAAAATTTCAAAAAAAAAAAAAAAAGGTTTTGTAGATAAAACACACTTATATTATACATGTTAATTTAATGTGATTTAATTTTAAAATTTTCAATAGCGTTTTTGGTGGAAATCAATAAATTCTTAAAAAAGCACCTGCCGATTTAATGGAATTTAAAAGACACAAAAAGTTAAATAATTCCCGTAGGTATCTTAAATGTTTCTCTGATGAATAATAAGTTTTTCTTTCAGATATGTGTTTAAAAATATATGAGAAAAAATTTATAGAGCAATTCCATATGAAAGCGATCACCTTTTGGACGACCCCTCCCCGATTTTAAAATAAATAGTCTCAATTGATTGCCCAGCAAAAAATAATGTACCTACATTTTTTTTTTTTTTTATAGTGACTGGTTAAGTGGTGGTGTCCTGTGACAAAATTGAAGAATTCTTCACAAGGGACCTCATTGAAAGTTGTTAAAAAAAAAACTACTAAAGCGATCGCAACGAGTGATGGCTCGTTGGAAAGGTATTGAATCAGGCTTTAATTGAAAAATAAAATTTTCCTAATTTTTCTTAGAAATTTACCTTTAAATTTTCCCATGAAAATTAAATTTTCCGATTTTCCACAGAAGCTCCTAAATTTTCCGGCTATTTTTTTCTTTTTTTGGATTCCTCATAATTTTTGCTTTAAGAATCAGCAATAAAAAAATGGGCCCCGACTCCTTGTTTGGACAGGAGAAGAGCATTTTAGAGGCCACCTTGTTAAAAATACATTTTAAAAATTATTTTACAGTTAAAAATACATTTATAAAGAAAAAATCAATTTTTTTTTTAAGAGCCCCAAGTTGAGTGTGTAGTGAATATGGTCTGCCTGCCTTCACAAGATCCGCCATAAATCCATGGATAATAGCAGCAGTGGCATGTAATGGCACACCAAACCCGACTGAGGCTACAGGTCATAAAATGTTTTGTAAATTTTTTAAATTACCAGGTAATAAATATTTCGCCTAAAATGACACGTGCAGCAACAAGTCATAAAACACGGATTTTCCATAAATATGGCGAAATATTTATTACCTGGTAATTTAAAAAATTTGCAAAACATTTTATGACCTGTGGTCGGCTTATTGGCAGTAACCAATTTAGTCCCTCTTTAAAAAACATTTTATGACCAGTAGTTCACGCAAATTTTCCTATTAAAGAAAAGCAAATATCGCTTATTTTTTTTACCTATTTTTTACCAAAAAATAAATATAAATACTTCACACACTCTGAGTCAAATTTCAGTTGAATACTAAACGTGAAAGTGTTTTTTTTTTGTAAAGTAAAGAGTGAAGCTGTAAAGACAATTTAAAGTAAAATGAATAAATTTTGCTGCAATCCGTTTAACAAGAGTGGACATCGTTCGAAAAAAAAATTAACTGGTGTTTCGAAGCGATACATGAATGAATTATATATACAATACGGTGAAGAAGCAGAATTCATTTGCCCCAAGTGTAAAATCGATTTGTCTCAACAAGCAAATGCATTGAAACAAATGCAGCCACAATCCGAGAGTGAAATGACAAGTGAACAAAATGTTTCATCTGATAGTGAGGCAGACATTTCGATGGTCAATATGTCTTTGAGTCCTTTGAATGAGGCTATTACCACTTTAGGTGAAACGCCTATTAGAAAAAGAAAGTTGCGAAGTGAAACATACAGGAAAGAGAAAAAAGGCAAGGTTATGAGTGCAATCGCGACAATATTTGATGAAGGCTCTGATAACGAATGCAGTCAAGCAGATGACGTTGATGACGGCAAACAAATGATTGAGCAGTTGAAAAGAAAATTCAATTTAGCGACCACTTTTCCGGAGAAATATCTCATTTTATCTGTGCTGCCTCAATCATGGTCTATACGCAAGATTTCTGAACAGTTTCAAACATCTTTTTACATCGCGAGAAGAAGCAAAGAATTAGTTCGACAGAAGGGCATATTGGCGACTCCCACCAAGAAATTTGGCTCAAGGACCCTCAGCGAAGCAACGGTGAAATGGATTCAAGATTTTTACAGCAATGATGACAACAGCCGCGTCTGCCCAGGTACACGTGACTATGTTATCACACGTGAAGATGGAGAAAAAGTACACAAGCAGCGCAGATTATTATTATGTAATCTATCCGAAGCATACCATCAGTTCAATGAGAAATACCCAGCAGAAAAAGTGGGATTTTCTAAGTTTGCCATCCTACGACCAAAAGAATGCGTGCTGGCATTAGACAGGCACGGAACGCATTCAGTCTGCGTTTGCATGTTTCATCAAAACATCAAATTAATTTTCTTTCCATGCAAGAAATTGAAAGTATTTCACGGTGAAATTGAAACATATAGGGACCTCCTGTCGAAGTCGTTGTGCGCATACCCCACGGAAAATTGTCATCTGTCCAAATGCGACAATTGTCCGAAGATTGACGAGCTAGAGCAATATTTGGCGGAAAAGTTTGAACAGCTGTTAATTCAGGAGGTGCATTTCAAACAGTGGATAATTAGCAGCGGCAGATCTTCCCTTGAGACCGTGGTAAAGCAGATTCCGGAATTCATCGAGGAATTCGGATTCAAGTTGAATGAACTGAAGGCGCACCATTTCATATCCGAGATGCAATCGAAATTTCTAAAGGAAAGTAAGGAGAAATTAGCCCAAAATGAATTCATTGTGATAAGCGACTTTGCCGAGAATTACACTTTTCTCGTTCAGGATAAAATTCAGGCTTATCACTGGGCAAACGACCAGTGCACGGTGCATCCTTTTTGCATTTATTTCAAAAACGAAGATAACGAACTACAGACCGTAAGCCTTGTTGTTGTCGCGGAGAGTTGAGCTCATAATTATGTGTCCGTTTATTTATTTCAAATGAAACTGTTTGAATTCTTAAGATCAAAATTCTATGCAATCGACAACGTAACGTTTTTCTCAGACGGGCGCGGCTTCTCAGTACAAGAATAAAAAAAATTTTTACAATCTTTGCATAAGTGAAGAAGAACAAAACTGCAAGGTCGAGTGGCACTTTTTCGCGACGTCCCACGGTAAGGGCCCATGCGATGCGTTAGGGGGAACCCTAAAACGCATGGCGACTAAGGCAAGTTTGCAAAGGCCATATACTGACCAGATCTTAAATGTACAACATTTGTTTTCGTGGATTCAAAGCAAGGAAATTGCCATTAACACAGTTTTATGCACTCAAAAAGAACACGATGCCATGGAGCGACGAATTCAAAACAGATATAATAATGTCAAAACTATAACTGGAACGCAAAAGTTTCATTGCTTCATACCAAATATTTCTGATATGTCAATTAATGTAAAGCGGTACTCTTCGTCTGCCGACGTGCTAAATTTAAAGTTACTTTAATTTTATAATGATGCCAAGACAATTGAAATTTTTAATAAATATTGTAATTAAGTATAAGCAGCAAAATAAGAAAGATTTTTTCTTCATAAATGTATTTTTAACTGAAAAATAATTTTTAAAATGTATTTTTAACAAGGTGGTCTCTTAAATGCTCTTCTCCTGTCCAAACAAGGAGTCGGGGCCCATTTTTTTATTGCTGATTCTTAAAGCAAAAATTATGAGGAATCCAAAAAAAAAAATTAGCCGGAAAATTTAGGAGCTTCTGTGGAAGATCGGAAAATTTAATTTTCATGGGAAAATTTAAAGGTAAATTTCTAAGAAAAATTAAGAAAATTTTATTTTTTAGTAGTTTTTTTTTAAAACAACTTTCAATGAGGTCCCTTATGAAGAATTCTTCAATTTTGTCACATGACAGTGGTGTACACCACCACTAAACCAGTCACTATAAAAAAAAAAAAAAATATGTAGGTACATTATTTTTTGCTGGGCAATCGATTGAGACTATTTATTTTAAAATCGGAAAGGGGTCGTCCAAAAATTTGCCAATTTTGATCGTTTTCATATGGAATTGCTCTATATATCAATAAAAAATTTCAAAAACAAAAAAATCTTAAAATGTTGCATTAAAATTATTTTAAAAACGTACCTTCATGCTCTAAAAAGGACAATTAATTTGTAAAGTTGATACAAAATCATGTTTTCCATCGCTGTTCCGTAATAGCCACATTTAGTTTAACACATTATCGTGCTTGTACTCCAACTCTTTGAACATCCATACTAATGTTCATTCTCACACTCACACAGACACAGACCCTAAGTTACGTTTGTTTTGCATACAGATAAGTTGGGTTCCATTTAAACAGGAAGCTACAATTACTAAAGAGCACATAATAAACATACTTTGTTTCGTGTTTTTTGTTCTGTTACAACACAACACTGTTTTTTTGTTTTGTTTGCTGTTTTAGGGAGAACCATGTCTTCTAGGTTTAAATGCAAAATATATGCTATAAGTTTTACAAAGCGAGTTTGGGTGTGTGAGTGTGTGCGTGTGTTAGAGGCGGCACAACCAATATTAATTAAATTTTAACACAACAACACTAGTAACTACAAGAAAGAAAGAAACTAAAAACAGAAGTTGAAGCTAGAGCGTTTTAAAAAAAGAACAGCAAATGACTTTAAATTTAAACCCATTACAGAGTCACATTTGGAGACCGCCAATCAAACCCGTACCCAACCAATCCACCGACACCACAAAATAAAATTGGAGACAACTAAATTTAAAATAAGTTTTCGTTGCTGGTATTCGTTTGTAAGAATGATAAAGTATTACACAGAAACAATTTTCCAAAATTGTTCACCAATTAAAGCATTAATCAAAAATAAAATCATTTTTAATTAAAAATTTATTCAATAGAATTAAACGTTTAATCAAGTTAATTAAACAATTTATTGATACTATTAATTTGTCTACTGGTGCAAATTTAATTAATTTTTTTTTATTAATATCACACATTTTTTAATTGAAATTAATTTTTATTTTTTTCTGTGTATACTGCATAACGTTGGTCATACTTGTCTTTAAAATAAAAACGGAAAAAGCTTATTGTGACACTGGTCGTTTAAAAACTCCGTCAGTAGTTTTAATATCAGACGTTCGTACACGGAAAAAAATAAAAATTGATTTCAATTAAAAAATTTGTGATGTTTATTAAAAAATTAATTAAATTTGAGCCAGTAAACAAATTAATATTATCAATTAAACAATTTAATAGTATTAATTAAACGTTTAATTCACTTGATTAAATTTTTAATTAAAACTGATTATATTTTTGATTAATGCTTTAATTGGTGAAACATTTTGGAGAATTTTTTCTGTGTATGATACCATATTTTCCGCAATATATTTTTAAACTCGACCACGTTTCCATTTCGATCTTGGAATATGTGAACCACATACGAGTATTATATTCCCAATATGTAAAGATCTTGAAGGCAAACACCACTTCACATGACGGATTAAAACAGGTAAATACTCTTTAATCCAACATCCTCAAAAACAGTTTTTAAATTTTTAAGTATTCGCCATTGTTTTTGCACACTTGAAAATCGGCTATCAAATTCACCAGGAGCTTGTGTAGAGTTAGTTGATTCTAATATTACTAAATTTTCGAGCTTAAGGTCTTTTTGTCATAAAAAACTTTTAACGTTTATTTTAAAACCAATATTTCGGCACTTCCTTGAGTGCCTTCTTCAGGGTTTTTTTCTTAATTTATAAATTTTTAACAAATTATGAAAAATTTAACAATAACTGACAAATTAAAAAATTTTTAATTCAAAAACAAAGAAACCGATTTTGTTTAGGTACGGCTGTGATATGCAAGTCTTAAGAAAATCTTTAAATGATTATTTTCAGAGTACAAAAACAACAATGTTACACTTTGTTTATCTTTCGGCAAACCATCATCGAATGAACCTTTTACGACTCTCTGTATAAATCATATTTTCAACATGTTCGCCGTATAACATTTCACGAGTTGTAAGATAATATCTACATGAGTCTCACACGATTCTTGACATGAAAGACTCGTTAGATAATCTTTAACCACGTCTTAAACGATTCCCACAACAATCATCTTTCGCTGTGCTATGGAAGAATCTCAGTCGTGTAATAGCTTTTCCTATGTGGAATCTTCTACGATTAAAAAATGCGGTCATCGACGATCAAAGACGCTCTTCATGAGACTCCCAGCATCTCTTACACGATTGAAAATGCTAGCTCGGTAATCTTCAAGATCTAAATCGCAAAAACTTTAAAAAATTCGATTTTTTGTTACCTTTTTTCGCCTGTTCAGGTCCATAGTTTGCAAACCGTTCAAAATTCAGGGAAACAATCAACTTCAAAAATGTAAGATCTCAGTTTTTTGCAAAAATGACACCGAGTCCCAAAATCTTTGGGGGCCCATAAAAAAAAGTGCATGACTTTGGGCAAAACTGGGAGACAGGGGTCTTTTTTTTTGGTCTTTTATTACGTAGAGTTGTACTGTGTTATCACATTAAATAAATTGAAATACTTTTAAAACAATTTTTTTACTTGATAAAAAATAGCTACTGATAATTTTTTCTTTGCACCTTAATTTCCCTTTGAAAAATTACCATTAGCAAAAAAATTTGGTTGCACTTTCCTGGGAGACTGGTACAGTTTATAGAAAAAAAGCGGGCGTATAACTTTCAAAAATTTTACTTATTATCACAGTAACGCAACGTTGGTCACAAGCTAAGCAAAAACTTATCACACTCTTTAACAAGCCAAACAAAAACAACATGTTTTATCACAGCAAACATTAAATACGCCTCCAAAGAAACCAAAAAAAAGAAAACAAAATTCTCAACGACATTTACAAAAGCACGCACACGGGACAAAAAAAAAACAATAAGGACATGGGAATTTTTTCTTCTGGCTCTTGTTAAAATTTTAACCACTAATGAAATAAGTGAAAAAAATAAATTAATTTCACCAGTTTAAGTTTTGTGTTTACAAGTTGTATAAGTGATTAAGGAAAAAACCCTGAGGTGAGTTATGAGTTTTTTTTTCGGAAACTGGAAAAATCTAAACTTTATGTTTTGAACACATATAAACATTCATACAATACATATGTACATATTTTTGTGAATTGGTTATTAAGTAGTGTTCTTTAATTTCAAAAAGTTTATCCGCTGAAAATTTCATTAATTATAATGTTAACATTTGACCAATTTACTATATGCACACATACATACATACATACATACACACGTACGTACGTAAAAACGTATTTTGAAAAATATCTGAAAATTGTTTTTATACCCCATATAAATTGCACGTTTAATACAATTCAGAGCAATTTTGTTGATTACAATCAGATGCGCGTTGCCACAAATTTGACGCTGTTATTTTCCCTAATGGAAAAACGTTAAGATTTTCTTTTTTTTCACTGTTCAGTTTTTGGTAAACAATTGTCATGAGACTGGCAGGAGGAGGACGTTACTTCATTGCTGTTGTTTTCTTTTTTTATCGTTTGTTTTTTCCATTTTTGAAGTGAAGGTAAAATATTTTGTTAATATGTTTGAGTTTTTTTTTTTGTTTTATATTGTAAAGGTGTGTATGTATGTATTTATGTCTGTATGTTTGCATGTACTTTTTATTCTGCTTAACTGCAAACAAGAATTTTTATTATCAAAAATGTGCTTTAGACAAGACCAAAATCTCGTGTTTCTTTTTGTATAAATACAGTGTAAATAAACATCCATACAAACATTTGTAAAAACTTTTATTTTGTTTTTATAGAAGTATGTGTTTTTTATAAAACAATGTGCGTTTATGTATATATACATACATGTACACTCAGGTCTCGTTTTATGCGATTGATGCGTTCCAAAAACAATCGCATAAAATGAATTTGCATAAAACGATACTCTTGCTTCTTGTAAAAACTAATTATTGGTTCCAAAATTCTGAAAAACAGCATAAATTTAAATTTTAATTAAAAAATCAAAGCAAAATCGCAAAAAAAAATCAACAAAAAAATATTTGGGGCATTATTTCACAGAAAAAATTATCCAAAATGTTTCACCAATTAAAGCATTAATCAAAAAAATAATCAGTTTTAATTAAAAATTTAATCAAGTTAAGCGTTTAATCAAGTGAATTAAACGTTTAATTAATATTATTAGCTGGTTAAATTGATACTATTAATTTGTTTACTGGTGCAAATTTAATTAATTTTTTAATTAATATCACAAATTTTTTAATTGAAATCAATTTTTATTTTTTTCTGTGTTGTGAAGCGGACAACCCAAAAAAAAAAAATTGTTCGGAATTGGCTTAACTATAGTTGTGGTAGATATGAATAAGTCTGCGAAATATTTTTTTCTATGATGTTTATTTGTCGAGTTACTGGGTGGAAAAGTGTTGCCGTTTTCAAAAAATTTTTTTTTTTTTAATTTTTTTCAAACTAAAAACTAATCAAACAAAAAAAAATATTAAGTGATTTTTATAGAAAATCGATTGATCGTTAAATAAAAAAAAAATAATTTGAAAAAAAAATTTTTCATTTGCAAAACCGGAAATGACCAATTTAAATCAAAATTGTTCAAACTTAGTCCTAAATTTTTATTTTTTAACAAAAATTAGCCTATTGTATTGTAAAAGTTTTATTATAG
The DNA here is from genome assembly GCA_963931875.1 of Pollenia griseotomentosa. Taxonomy (NCBI): domain Eukaryota; kingdom Metazoa; phylum Arthropoda; class Insecta; order Diptera; family Polleniidae; genus Pollenia; species Pollenia griseotomentosa. Next base: position 168,888,516 of record OZ007563.1, read on the forward strand.
GACCATTATTAGTTTAACAGTTGTTTACACTCGTTCAAATGGTTATTGCAATGTTGAACCGCAAAAGACAGGAAAGAACGAGTTTCAATTGAAATTTTTCTAACTCCGACCTAATTTTTTGATTTTATTTTTATTAGCCTTCGGCGTACTTATTATATATTGTAAAACTTTTATTATGTGCTCTTCATAAGTTTGAAAACACTCATACATACATACGTATCGGCTATGCTTAGAAAAAACTCAAAATAAAACAAACTATAACGATTATATCAGTGCTGCAAACTTGGTTTAATTTAAAAACGATAAAAAAGCTTTAAAAAAACATCTAAGATTTCAAAATCTGTTAAACTTCCAAAAAAAATCTTAAATTTAAAAATCGCATAAGTTTGAATCCGCACAAAAAATGCACATAAAACGAGACCTGAGTGTATATATGAATGTAAGTAAATATAGATATTTGTAGAGGTAGAAAAATGTTAGCACGCATTACGGCAACAACACCAACTACTACCTCCAACAGTTATTTGTTGCTTTAAAAATTACGACAATGGCAACAAAAAGAGAGAGATAGAGAGAGATCGAGAAGAAAAAGTAATATAATTGTTATTTTACAATAAATGAATATCTATATCATAGTGTTGGTTGTTGTGTATTCGAGGATACCCTGGTTTAGTTGCATGTTCTTGTGAGTATTGAATCCTTGGTTTTTATTACTCTGGAATAAAAAGTTTAAGGGGAGTTGAACGCCATATGTTTTAAATAGTTCCATACAAATGAATTAAAGTGAATAAAAAAATTAAATTTGTAAATACAAACACGAGAGAGAACGTTAACCTTTTTAGGTGTTAGAGAAAGGTACTCTACCTAAAAATAATTTCGAAAACTAAACAAGTTAAGCTTTCTAATAAATAATAATAGCCCAAAAAAAAACTCTAGAGGTTTCTATTTAAAAACAAACAAGAAATGCATTTAATATTTTGTTGTTTATAATAGGGAGGTAACGAATATCAATACCGATAACGATATATCGGCGATACTTTAGATTATCCGATATGTCGGTAACGGTGATATTTTGCTGTCGACTATACGATATTTTTATATATTTTTTTTTGGGTATTTTTGAATAAAAAATTAAATTAAATTTTGTTTTTTCTTTTTACCCACTTATAACTACAATTCGAGTCGGAAAGAACCCAACCAATTGTAGGGGGATGTAAGATAAGCTCACTGTTTATTGTTGGTGTTTTGTTTAAGCTTTGACATGGTTACAAGTAAGATTTTGAATGTTTAAAATTCTTATTCGCTTTAGGGTTTTATTCGTATAATATTTTTAGCTTTTCTAAAATCTTAGGAAAAGGTTTCCTGATGAGCTGGCCTAAGCAACCAGTGAAATGCGCATAGAAACTAGCTTTCCCTCAACAATGAATTTCAGTGTATTTTTCAAATGTGAAAAATTGGGAATTTAGCACGTCATACAGAAATCATATTAATGATTATATTTTCTAAGTTAATTTTTTGCACAACAACTAGGAGAAAACACTCATTAAAAAGCAGAGCATAAAATTTAAACAGAATAATAAAAGTGTTTCATATAATAAACGAATCAACGCAGATCGAGAATAGTTCAGAGTCTCAAAACTTAGCGGCTGACTTAAGCTGATGGTCCACACCAAGGGTTACACGCCTTTTCGCTGCCTTCGCAGCTGTCAAAAAAGTAGAATCTGTATAGGTAAATGTAACAAGTTACGTTCACAAGAGCGTAGGATGCATTGAGGCGTTGAATGCGAAAAGTAGGTTTACTTTCAACTTTTGTTAGCATCACAAGCACACAGAAAAAAATTTTGCACCAGTAAACGCATTTATCAAAAATAAAATCAGTTTTTAATAAAAATTTAATCAAGTGAATTCAACGTTTAATCATGTTAATCAAACGTTTAATCATGTGCATTAAACGTTTAATTGACAATATTAATTTTCACCAGTAAACAAATTAATAAAATCAATTAAAATTTTAACTCACTCAATTAAACGTTTAATTCACATGATTAAACGTTTAATTCACTTGATTAAATTTTTAATTAAAACTGATTTAATTTTTGATTAATGCGTTTACTGGTGCAACATTTTTGCTCTGCTGCATTTGAAAGAATCCAGTAATTTTGAAAAATTAAATTTTTTTTTACTTGGGCGATGCCGAATAAAAACCGTTGCATGTAACTTAAAACGTTGAAGGCCAGTAAGGTGAAAAAATCTGCAATGCGTGGAAGTGAAAACCCGTGATGTGGACCTCCAGCCTTAGGATTAGCTCTCTGCATTCTGATAAGTGTAAACGAACTGGGGTTTGGAACGGTTTTTCAAAAAATTATAAGAGAATCCAGGAGGATGGTCTCTTTTCATTTCATGGTGTGATTGTGCTAAAACAATGTTAAAAGATGCCTTAGATCTTGTAGTATTTCTAAAGACGCAGATCCACTTGTTTACAGGCGGAATAAAATGTTATACCCAGACTTTAAGAAAAAGGCGCAGAAATTCTTAAGTTCTCAAATTAGTTTTGTCGCATCTGAGAGACTTTTTTCCACTGCAGGTCTGGATCAAACGGACTTGCGAAATCATCTATCTCCACAAAAGTTGAGCATACTTTGTTTTCTAAACTTGTAAATCTTATTAACGTCAATTTTAAATGTAAATAATTAATTTTTTACGTCGTTATTTTTATAAAAGAAATTTTATTTTTTGTTAACACATATTATCATGAAATCATTTGGCCCATATTCAGAGTCAAAAATGGAGTCGACTTTTTCTAAAGTACACTTTAGAACAATGTTATTGACATCCATTTAAAGCCGGTTTTAACTTAAAGTCGACTATGAATATGGTTTTACACTCGCAGCCATCGACGACTGCTGACGTCAATAGTCAAACATCAAGTTGTGCTGAAAAAGGTCAACAGGAAAAAGAAAGACAAAAAATGAAAAACAAAAAATGTACTTTGGACTTCAAGAAAAATTCTTGACAAAAGTACGAAAAAACATAAGTAAGGAAGAACATGTAAAATCAATTAAAGTGGATAATCATTCAAAAAAGCAAACTTCGATCTACCAAAGGTTAAAATACAATTTGGTTTAAGGATTGATGTTTGACTATTGACGTCAGCAGTCGTCGATGGCTGCGAGTGTAAAACGGCAAATCCATCTGAGGAGATCGAGTGGTTGCGATCGAAACATGTCATGGTAACTTGCCGGCCCGGGTTCGAGCACCGGCCACGGTCAAGAAGGAAAGATTATCAATAACAATTTTAATTAATTTTCATGTTGTAAAATTCCTTTCTTCATAAAAATAATTTAATGAAAATTAAATTTAATGAACTTAAGCCTAATTAAAAATATAAAAAATTTGGATTAAAAACCATAAATGGTTCAACAAAATAACCACAATACTAATTAATGAATATTAATATTTAAAACCAATTGAAGTCATTTGATGCAAAAAAATGCGTTTTAGCTAAACATTAAAATCTTAAAATCCTTGAAGGATAAAAAATTGTAAAACCTAAACATTGATTATATTTTAAAACGATATAAAGAACTTTTATTCCAGAAATTATGAAAAAATTCACAGTAGTTTAGCGTATGGTCTGAAAGGGGTAGAGAAGCTTACGGTGCACAGTGGCTGAAAATTTTATTTCGGTCCAATTTTTGTTTGTCACCGATTTCCAAAATTTCAATTTTATTTAATAGTAAATATATTAAAACTAAGGTAGCCAAAAAAAAATTAGGTCAAAATATTGGTGATAGTGGTCGTGCCATGTTGTTAAACACGACTTTTTTTTAAATTCAGAAAAAAGTGATTTTTTTATATTTAATCCTAAAGAAATTATCATTGCTTTAAAAACTATCATCGATAAAGATCTGCTATGTTGGTAGTCTTGTTATCTTTAAAAAAGCAATATGTGCGACCATTGTGTTATTTATATTTGAGATGTTAAAACATATTTTCTAAACTACTATATTTTTGTCAAATTTCAAATTTAGTAGAATAGAACTTTTGCGGATCAAAAAGTATGAATAAGGTAAAACCACTGAGGGAAAGGTGAAAGTGTTTTCTTTAACCCTGTATATACTCTTGTATCCATTTGGACCCGTCTGTTTAACACTTTTTTAATTTTCATGAAATTATGTACTCCAAAAAATTTTTTTTACAATTTTTTTTTATTCCGCAAAAATGGTTGCAGAAGTAACAGAAATCATGTGCTATTGCCTTGAAAAAAAAATTTATGATATAGGGAATATTGATCGTAGTCGAACAGAATACAGGTAGTACATATAAAAAATTTTACACAATCAGAAAAACAAATACGGTACGTAAAGTACCGCGGTGTAGTAAAAGTCGCACGTAATTCGAATTAAAGCGGAAATTTTGACACTTCCCTTTAACATAATTCTTTCCCTGTTATTTTTGTTATGGTAAATATTAATTCTATAAATTGTTGCCGGTATTACCTTTTAAGCATATTAATTCAACATTTCCCAAACCAAAAATTTATTACTTTATGGCATCACTGCTACGAATAAACGAGTAAAAACCATTGATGAATTTAATGTCAAAAAGTTCTCTGACAAAAATGTCTTTATGTAAATGCGCTTTTAAGAGATTTAAGAGAATGTAAGCATTGTCGCAGCGACATCACCCTTAATAAAACTCGGCACTTACATACAAACAACTTTGCCTGTATTAATCAGGGTTGTCTAATTTTTATCACCTTAGTCGCCGAATTATATATATAAAATCGCCAAAATTCGCCAAAGATAACTTCCTTAAGATTTTTGCTAAGAAAAATTCGTCAAAAATCGCAAAATTTGATTTTAATATAAGACTGCATTAACACATGCAATTTCTGTATACGTATCATAATTTTTGTTAAATAAATTGTGAATAAAATCAACACTTTTCAACCTAATTTCATAGTTTATGGTTTATTTTATTCGTTACATACTCCGATTACTTACAATAATGTAAAACTTTTGCTCTTTTAATTTTATTTGTGAATTTTTGAAAACAAAAATAGCTTTATTTTGCTTTGAAAACTTTACCGCCACTACACAGAAAAAAATAAAAATTGATTTCAATTAAAAAATTTGTGATATTAATTAAAAAATTAATTAAATTTGCACTAGTAAACAAATTAATAGTATCAATTAAACCAGTTAATAATATTAATTAAACGTTTAATTCACTTGATTAAACGCTTAATTCACTTGATTAAATTTTTAATTAAAACAGATTATTTTTTTGATAAATGCTTTAATTGGTAAAAAATTTTGGATAATTTTTTCTGTGTATCCTCTGAATATCTCTGAAACGGTTGAAAATACAAAAAAACTATTGTTAAAATGACTAATATGGAATTTTATTCCAAATCTAACGCTGGAAATTGTTTCCAAATCAGATAAATCGTTCTCAAGTCATGATTAAATGTATCGGCATAACCGCCTTATTTCGGGCGAAAGATAGTCGTGCCCACAATAATGAATAATAAATAAAATTGACACTTGTCCACTGATTTTCATAATATATGCCACTTTTATTCGTAATATAACAGTCTTTCAGATAAACGATGAAAATTTTAAATATTCGTCCTCATTATTTTTGTATGAATTTTTTAAAACAAAATAGAACTTAGATTAATAATTTTTTAATAATTCCCAAATAGTAAAAATGTATAAAAAAAATTTTATTTTGATCACTAAAAAAAAATTTTATTCCTAATCAAAATCGAACAAATCGTACTCTTGTTATAATAAAATGAATTAGCATAATCACCTTATTTCGGGCGAAATATTGAACCAGCCCATAAAAAAGTAGACGTGATAGATAGAGGTGGATTCAGCGCGTAAAGTTAATTAAAATTACACAGTTGAGTTCTTGCTAATGACTTTTTTTAGTTTTTTGCCGACCAGTGTTATTATATAATGTTTGCTGTTATGTTTTAATACGATTTATAAAATGTTATTTTAAATTTTAAAAAAATTGAACAAAATACGTGAAAAAAAATAATTTTGTGTACATATTTTGAGTTTAAAAGAGGTGCCCCTTTTTCTTAAATACCCTTTTTGGTTTTAATTTTTTTTTTTGTTAATATTCCCTTTTTTGGAAGTTTTTTGAAAATATCCAACGGTAACACTGATAATGGTCCTTAAACAATAATAGGTGCGTTCGAGAACACAAAAGTTTTTACTATTTTTTTACTGAACTTTACAGCATTTCACTAAATTACGTTCGCGTACACAAAATACAGTAAATGAGAACACAAATTGAGAGCATATTGAACAAAACATGATTCAAAAGGCAAACAAACAAAATTAACAAGAAAAAAGCATACAACTTGTGAAAAAATTATTAAAAAAAAGAAAAGTTGAAATAAAACTGAAACAAAAACCTAAAGTGAATAAATAATAATTAATTACACTTGTTTGTGAAGCATTTACACAAATATATATGGCTTCATACCCACTTTTAAACATTCTTCTTTTTTTTAACTTTTAGCAGTTGTTAAAGTGTGAACTATTTGTATTTAGTACTGCACTTGTTTTTAAAGTAATCAATAGACAAAAAAACATTTTTCATCTTAGAGGAAATGTCAATAGGGAAACTGTACACAGAAAAAAATATCTCAAGAAAATTTTTAACAACATAGTTTGTTAAAAATAAAATTTTAGTTCAACAAATTATTTATTTGATTCAATGAAAAAATTTATCAAAATTATACTTTCCAAAATAGCACTCAATAAAACATATTTAATAATGAAATAATTAAATATTTCTTCATACGCAATAAAACAAATATTTGAAAAAAAAGATACTATTTTTACAACTTTTGTCCATTTTTTAGCAAATAATTCTCATTCGCTTTACAGTTTTAGTTGAATAATATCTTTAGTTTTTCCAAAGTCTTTGAAAAAAGGTTTCCGGATGATCTGGTCTAAGCAACCAGCGAATGGAAACTAGCTTCTTTCCCCTCAATAAATGTTAGCGTATTCATTAAAAAATAAAAATTAGGAATTAAGCACATCATAATTAATAAATAAAGATTCAATAAACACTTTGTTTGATTTATTCAACAATTCCAACAATTTATTTTAATAAATCATGTAAACATTTTGTTGAAAAAAAATAATTTTGGGCAACAACTTTTTTTATTGACTCAATAAACTTGCTTGTTGACTAAAAATTCAACAATTATACCTACAAACTTTTTTTATCAATACCGCAAAAATCGTCATCGCAAAAATTTTTATAACCAAATATGCGATTTTCGTATTCAAATATGAAAATTATTTTTTTCTGTGTACTGCGCACCATGGCCCAATTAGTAGGTCTGCGCGCAACTACAACAATCCAACAATAGAAAAAACAACATGCATTTTGTTTGTGTAAAAAATGATAAAGGCGTCCGAGCAAGGCATGGTACAATCGAACAACTGCATAGAATTGCTACCCAAATTAGATCAGCGTTTGAGAGAAAGGAATATTGCTCAGCACTGTTTATAGACATTTCCCTAGCATTCGACAAGGTTTGGGATGGTGGATTATTATTAAAATAAAACGAATGCTTCCTTAAAACACTCACAAACTCCTTGAGAGCTTTTTAACTGGCAGAACATTCATGTTACGATCAAAAAAAGAAATACTACACCCAACCCCCCCCCCCCAAAGAAAATATCTGCTGGTGTCCATCAAGGCACTGTATATAATATACACATCTGATATGTCAACAAGCCCGAGCACACATACTTCTACGTTTGCAGACACCACAGCATTTATTAGTGTTAATCAGGACCCAAAAGTTGCATCGCAGCGTCTGCAGTCCAACAAAAACTTTATATTAGTTATTATGATAGAAGGATCTATGACGATTATGTGTGAAACAAAATATCGGCCAAATGCTTAGATGGTCCATATTTTCAATGACTCCGAGACATAATTGAGGTTAAATGTCGTTAATGTGCCGAATTATCTCATTCTTTAGCTCTTGAATTGTTCATGGTTTATTGACGTACACTTTTTATTTTAAATATCCCCAAAGAAAGAAGTCCAACGGTGTCAAATCACATGATCGTGGCGGCCAATTAACACCGCCACGACGTGAGATAAAACGGCCATTGAATTTCTTGGCTGTGTGGCAAGTGGCACCATTCTGTTGGAATCACATATCGTCTAGGTCCATAGCCTCAATGTCTGGCCACAAGAAGTCTGTTATCATCTCGCGATGGTGAACTGTAACTGCTTTGCCGACCTTATTTTCGAAGAAGTACGGCCCGGTGACGTAGAACGAACTTGGCGAGCACGCACAGGTGTTTTGACATTTCCTTTACACCCGGTGTGCCGAAATTTGTACCCAATTCTCCCGGCCCAAATCCAGAAGTGCACAAAATGAATTTTGAATTGAATGCCCATTTTCGTAAAAGGCTACAAGAATCGTAACGCGCTGCTTAATTGTGTACCTCTCCATGGTTGAATTTGTTAAACATTGAAACAAAGAAATGTCAAATAAAGTTGGGCAAAATCCTTGACATTAAGTTTTAACTCACAATTAACATCGTGCAATATGGTTGGACTACCCTTTATGTTCATAGTTTACATGTATTTATTCTAAATGTTAATGGATTGGATTTGAAAAGGGACAGCCAGCAAAACTATCTCTGACATGGTCACTTGTCCGAATTCGCCTTGCCCACGTTGCATTTGAATATTTGTGTATTTTTTTTAATTTTCAAAAAAGTATTGAAAGCCTGAAAAATGGAAAAATTTTAATTTTTGCTATTAAATTCTGATTAATAGAGAAATATTTGTAAAATATTTGTCATAAAATTCTTTTATTACAGAAATCTTATTATAAACCGACTTTTAAAATTCTTGCGTTTTACGTTTTCGATTTCCAGCACACCCTTGGTTGATACATATTTGTCAAGGCGAATTCATGTAAATGGTGGTGGCGATACTACAACAAGTACAAGACAAGAAACACAACATTGAATTTTATCCGTTGCTTTCGTTGCTCGATATTTCAAAAACACAAGCAACTTTCCACATCCTCTCTCTCTAAGTAAGAAGAAAAAGTAGCACACAAGGCGAATACATGAATTCGCCTTGGTAGCACAGCTGTGCTTTCAACGCCACCTGAAAAATTAATTCGCCTTGATATTTGTAATAAATTTATTTAATTAACCTCGTAGTCAAAATTTTAATATGGATTCGGCCTTAGATCCTTTGGATCTTGTCAAACATTCGACTAAAAAAGGACTATTGGCTAAATGTTTGGATGACCTGGTACAAGAGGCATTAAATTTGATTAGAAGAGATTATAAACGAGAATTTTTATATAAATATCCAAATGGTTGGCAGCAAAGAAGACAATTTAACAATGGAAGAAATACAACATCAACTAAAAACATGCAACAACAGGCAATTTATAGTGAAAGTTCTAGCAGCTCTATGCCCTTTACAGATCCTAGTTCTTCAACAACAAGCCAGGAATATGAAACTTATTTAGAGCCCTGGTCATGTATTGAAACTTTTGAATTTCCTTTGGTAGTAAGAGAAATCAATGAATTTATACAAACTTGGGAATTAGGTTCAGCTACAAAATTTGTGGTCATTGCTTTGGATAAAATTGAAGATAGAAAACCTTTTGGTGAACGATATTTTGTAGAGGCACATTTCTCGAAGCCCACACCGAAATGCCCAAACCCTTTAGCTGTAGCAAAAGTATATTTTGAAATAAATGTTAGTCACCTGTTGTCCGAAGTTTATCCTGTAAATGTCACTTACAAATTTGAAGGCTATAAAAGTCAGTTTTATGCCATGGGCAAATATAAATTAAGTTCCAAAACATTTCAACGCTTTTACATAGACTCGATATTGCACTTGAAATTAGCATTTTATGCGGAATTATGTAAATGTCGCCACCCCTTAAAAGCTGTGAAAAAGCTTGAAAAATAAATGATTTTGAAAAATATTTTAAACGATTTCTGTTTAAGGTTGAACTTATTGTATGAAGAACAATGCACGTTTTAATTGAAACAAATAAATTGAATTTGTTGTTGCAGTAAACAGAAAATTTCATGTAACTCGTGTATTGTTTTGAATTTCAACGTATTTTTTATTTTTTTTTGCTTTAATTTCATTTCGCTTTTTTACGATCAATATATCGATACATGCTAAAGTTCTTATAGCCCCATGCATGTGTTCATGCCTGTAAACAAATATACTAACGAACCTCAGTATTTGACATTGATGTGGTACACAGTGTTTGGATGTGCGACTGTCCTTAGACACAATATGTTGACAAAACAAAAACAATAAGTTTGAAAACACAATTTCAACAAAAAATCACTAACTTCCTCCCTCCTTCCATCCATCAACAACAACAGTTTTCGACTAAATATGTAAAGCGTTACACACAAATGTGTAAAAAAAGAAAATTTTTTTGTATAAACGTTTATATTATAACGAGATTATTGTCTAGATGGTGGTACTTCATACTACATACATATGCATGTGCATATACATACATACATGTATACTGGTGCAAGTGTAAAACTGTTGAAATACACGCTTTATTAAAATATCCGTGTGTAAAAGTGTCTTTGGCTCTGTGTGTATTTATGCATTTACGAAATGTCACCGTTGTGTTTTTAGTGCCCGAGAGAGCTTTTTAATTGGACATTTTGGTACATGATTGTTATTGACTTAAAACTACATGAATATACAAACAAATAAGCAAACAGTTCTGCTAACATATTTACATTTTGACACACACCCACCCACCCAGAAAGCAACACATTCGTGATGCGTTCGTTGATGTTTTCAGGATGAGAGAAAATCGAAAAATTTTACACATGGCTGGCATAAACACATACTGAAGTATAAAAGGACTTTAAAAAAATCACGCGCATCGTAAATGCAACATTAAAAAATATTCTAACAATTAAACAAATATGTTTTGGAGATTGTTTTTCGACAAAGTTTTGATTTTAATTCTTTGACCAAGGTACATTAACACAAAGTATACTCATTTGGGAGTGTAGACATGCTGCTCTATAAATAGAACCGAGTTGTCAAAATTGTCTTCATATAAAACAAAAACCATTTAACGCACACATGTACAAATTTTGGCTCATATAGATGAAATTTGACGTTTGGGTTCCAACTGGGGTAAACAGCTGACAAACATATGGGCCAACGAGTCTACCTTGTGTAAATATACCTTGTGTTTGACGTAAGGAAAAAAGGTCTTAAGTCAAAAATGCATTTTGAGTTTATGATTAGATTTAACTAAGTTTTTCTCTCATTATCGTTTTGTATAAATAATGTAAGTCTAGGACAACTACTTCCAATCGTGCACATTTGCTCTTAAGATAATAAGGGCTAAAAAATCAGAGCAAGTTAAACTCTCTTTTTAGTTTAAAATGTGTTTAAACCAACAAATCTATAAATCTCTAAACATATAAACCATCTTTAAACCAACGATCATCACGCTATGCCCCCAGGGGCCGAGCACTTTTCGTGAATTTCACACACACAACACGAAGGTTAACGAAACGACAAAAAACAAAAACAAAACACATAGTTAATGTCTCAAAAGAGTAAATTTATTTTGCTCTCTTTTCTAGAATTGGTGTTTTTCAATGCACACAATCAGCGTTGCCACAACCAAAAAAAATTTGTAACCAAAATGTTAAAATAAAGTAACCAAAAGCAAAAAAAAGTAACCAAAATTTTTATTATCAAATGTACATATATTTTATCCGCACTTCAGTTGAAAAATATGTCTAAAGAAGGAATTGTGTTTGTTTGTATCTAGGAGGCTGTACTAATTTTTATAAATTTTAATGTTGTATTACCGATGGTCTGGAAAGAATAAAAGGCTATATAATTTTTCGAAATTTTTAGTTGACGTGCACTTCCTTTACAAATTTTAAACTTCAAGCTTTTTATATAAAGAGCTCTTGCAAGTAAAATTTTTTAGGTCTTGCTGTGTTCTTAAGGTATCAAAGTACAAAATTTAACTAAATTATGCGGTAAATCTTTTATATATATCTGTTGCATTTTGACAAAACATCTTCAGTCAAATTTTAGAAGTTGAAAAAAAATGTCGTTAATCATACGAATTTTCATTCAAAAAACATTTTTGTTTACGTTTTTAAAATTTTGTATTATCAGCGAAATTTTTCTTTAATTTTGGCTTATTTTAATATTTAACAAAAATTATGTTTTCGCAGAGTTTTTTTAAAAAACTTTTTTGCTATCTTATCTCGACTTAAGATGTTTTGTCAAAATGCCACATATATGTATTTGCTTTTTGCCCGGTGGAAATAGAATCCTATTTAAAGTTCCGTTCACTTTGACCTTATCGTTTGTCTAGAAAAGTGTTTCAGTTAGACCTATGAAGAATTAAAAGTAGCAGATAATGGCCATCTACACTTCAAAGTATATATGTACATATGGTTAAGTTGACAGTTTGTTAAAGTTTAAGCTTTTTTAAGTAGATGAAAAAAGTATTGGTATTGGTTGCACAAATACCACACACCAGTGATGCCAACTTTTTGAGAGCAAAAAGCACTTTAAAATTTAAAAAAAGCACTAAAAAGCACTATTTTAAACAAAAAAAAGCGTAAAAAAGCACTAATCCATTTTTACAATTTAATTAAACACAAAACAAGTTGCCTTCGGCTGTACCGAATATTAAATACCTCCAAAATTTTAAAAAATTTTTAAATAAAATAATAAATATATTTACATTTGTATATAAAAATTTTTTAATTTATTATTATTATCTTCAATAAAAATAATATTATCCAAATCATTTGGAGTTTCAATTGGCCATAAAACAGTTTAAAAGCAATACAGTGCGAGCTCGATTTTCGTAGCTCAAAAAAATACGTTTTCCGACTGCATGTTTTAAACTTTTTAATACGTTTTTTCTACATGACTCAAAATCGTTGTTTATTTTTCCATTTACAATTCTTAATATTTTCCAAGCCATTTTCTATTTTTGAAACAGTGTCTACATCTTTAAAAAAATGTTTACCGAAAACAAATACATCGTTTTTATAACGATTACTAAATATGTTGTAAAATTTCCAAATTGCTAGGAAGCCTAGCTCAAACCTCGTAAATAAAGTTTTTGGTAAAACGAATGCAACTTTCTTTTATCACTTTTTTTATCATTTGAAATCTTAAAATCTTTACAGGCTTTCTCAAAATTGTACTCCAAATAGCTAATCTCATCTTAATCATCCTCTATATAACCGAAGTTTTAAAAAATGGTAAAAAAAATAAAAAATTTAAAAAGCATTAAAGGCATTAACGAAAAATTTAAAAAGCACCAAGTTAGCGCTTTTTCTTAGTTTGGTACTAAGAATAAAATGTTGGCGTTTTGAGGCATCAAAAAGCACCATAAATAGTGCCAAAAGCACTAAGTTGGCATCACTGATGATGCTTGAGAAAAGCCTAGAAGAGTTTGCGAATACTCATGTATGGGCAAATGCAAAATGAAAATGCAAAAAGAGCGAACGATCTGTATACATACACAAAAAACAAAGAGCAAAGAGCATAAAATCAACAAAAGCAAACGTAAACAAACCAATACAATGGCACACATGCAAAGCTTTCAATGTAGTGGTGCCCATACCTGCGAATACTACTCAAAACATAAATGCAAATAATACGCAGTTGGTTAAAAAAGTATTCGCTGTGTTTACAGAATAATAGCAAAATGGTTCAGTGCCAAAAATATATGTAGATTACTTAAAAGGCACTTAAAAGCACTGTGAGAAGTTGTTAAAAGCACTATAAATACCCGCTTTTCAAAAACGGGTGTTTAACAAAATTTCGGGTATTGCATAAGCAAAAAAGCACAAAAAAATACCCGAAAGGCACCAAAATGGCAACACTGCCACACACCATTTTTAAGAGTCAAAAAAGCAGAGCGGGTAAATCCTCTTCCAAAACAAAAAATTGGTTATTTTTGTGTTGAAAAAAAGTAACCAAAATGGAAAAAAAGTACACAAGTACACATTGGAAAAAAAAGTAACCAATTTTGGTTAAAAGTAACCAAAACGGCAACGCTGCACACAATATGAACTCACCACTACATACACATTTTTAACTGTCTCTCTTTGTGATGACCGCTGCTTTAAACGCATAAAATTGGGCATTTAAACTACCAATACAGACCATATGAGGAGGTCCATAACAAAACGCAGAAATTACACCATAACATTTTTTTTGGATTAACGACAAAATGTAACTTACGCAAGGACCGGAAAACGTTTTTTTTTATGTTTTTGAAAAAAATATTAATCGTTGGTGTTCGAAAAATATTTTAAACTGTACAAAAAGTGAAAAATTAAAAAAATATTTTGTTTGATATTGTTTCTTTGGGTGTGTGTGAAACGGTAGCAAAATTCTATGGTGAAATGAAATTTGTTTGTGGTAGAAAATTTTCATATTTGTGCTGTGTGAAATTGTAACATTTTTGACAACGTAAAATTTTGACATAAAGAAAAAAACAATTACTAGTAGTTTTGTGAAAATGAATAAATTAATCAAGTTTTTACCAATAATCATTTAAATTCTGTTGGAAATGAGATCGTCCCAACTATTTGATGAATTCGTTCTTTTATATTAACAATTTTTACAAAAAGTGTGGGCAAAAAAGCTTATACATATGTAAATACTTACATGTTGTATAATTCTTTTTATTTTTTTTGCCGCTGGTCCTGCTTCCATATTATTTTATATTTTGTTTAAACAAATTTGATGAAAAAAAATAATTTTGTGGTTGTCAAAAATTTCTACACTAATGTCAAAATTTATACTAGCCCCCAGGGCTAGTGAAATTTTATTCACCTCAATAGTGTCAAAATTTTACTTCCATGAGTACTTTGCTACCGTTTCACACACATCCTTTTAGTTCAAAACGAACCGAAAATTAAATTTTTTCGTACAAAATAAAAAAAATCAAAAAATCAGTTTAAAAAAATAAAAAACAAACACAAAAAAAAGATATTTATTTTTTCAGTGCAATACACTCAAAAGAAAAATCAATCCATCCGTACTCAAATCAATCCGAAGCGGTATTAATAGTACGGTGAGTACGGATTTTCTTGAATCAAGTACAGAAAGATTGATTCAAGTACGGATTTTCAATCGCAAAATACTTAAATTATCCATATTCAATCCCGTTTCGAACTTGAAATAATCCGAAAATGAGATGGAGTTAAGTAAAACTAAGATTGAATCAATCTCAAAATACGCTTGATTAAGAATTATAAAATTGCTATAATCCGAATTCGTACTTAAAATAATCCGAAAAATTTGATTGATTCATGTACAACTAAGATTGAATCAATCTCAAAATGCGATTGATACAAGTATTATAAAGTTGATTATATCAAGAAATAAGACAGAAAAAATTATAATGATTGATTTACTTACCCGTACTACACCTTACAGAATGATAGAACACCAATATCATGCCCGATATGGTTTTTATTTTGGAAATTTACTTTTTAACCCTTAGTGGTGCACATGAGTCTCGCCAGAACTTTTTTCAATGTGTTTAGAAAATTAAAACATGCGTAGGCCGGAGGGTTAAACACAACAAAAAGTTTAATCTTTTTTTTACTTTATTTACAAATTTAATACTTATTTCAAGAAATTCCGGGATTGATTTTCAAAAGTAATCCCATTTAGGATTGTTTTGAGTACGTTTGATGGTTATTCGTACTTGAATTTTTGAGTACGACTCGTACTTAAATTAATCATAAAAAACTTGATTTATCCTGAGTGTTTTTCTCTCTGTGTATTATTTTGTACATGAAAATAAAAAAAAAGAACAGAAAACTTGAAATTGAACATGACAAAGATAAAAATTATGAGATAAGATTATAAAGATTAGTTTATTATTTTTTGCGATTAAGCGATTTCAAATAAATTTTTGTGTTTGTTTCCAATTTTGCAATTTCTTAGCCAGGTTCGCGATAGAAGCGATTTTTTCCTGTAAGTTTCTGATTCTTTACAGCTTAAGGATTTATAATAAACTAGCTGGCCCGGCAAACGTTGTTTTGTCATATAATTTACTTTTTTCAGATGTTACAGTGTCTGCATGCCAAATTAAAAGAAAACCAGTTGATAAGTTAAAAAGATATTGGGAGGGGGAGCTTTTACCGCTTTTGCCATATTGCACGCCCTAAATAATAAAAAATATAGGCTATAATTCCTTCCAGATGTCACACTATTCGCCTGCCAAATTTCAAGAAAATTGATTGATTATTTCAGAAGATATAAGGAGGGAGAGATTTTACCCCGTTTGTCCTATTTCACGCCTATTACTTATTTCCTTTCTGATATTACGGTGTCTGCATGTCAAATTTTAACAAAACACAGAAACACTACTCACGGCCCATAGAGCATGCATATAAAATTTGGTCAAAATCGGTCCAGTAGTTTTTAAGTTTAGCGATCACGAACATACACGTAATTTTTATATATGTAGAGATATGTAGTAGACTCTGCTATCATGCCGCTGTTTTTGCGAATTTCCGCTAGCTTTGCAATTTTTACCGAATTCAATAATTTTTAAACTTTTAATCAATTTTATGTATTGTTTGAAATATTAAAAATTTTCGCGAATTTTCGCTATTTGTGCCAACTTTTTCGAATTTTTGCAATTTTCGCGTAGCTTTGTTGCTCTTTGAGGCAATCGTCACAGTTTAAACATTTTCGCTATTTAAGCAAACTTTTTCAAATTTTTGCAACGTTTAATTTACTAAAAAAATAACTTCTTTAAAATTTGCATATTAAAAAAAAAAAACAACAAAATAATACAAATACTGGTGCAGTCGACTTTCAGAATAGGGGTGATTATACATTTAATTAAAATTCACAATTTAAACTTTCAAATTGAGTTTTCAATGTTAGTTTTTAAAAACAAAAAAAAAATATTTTTCTTTAAAACGTTTTTTTTTTAACTTTATTGTTTTAAACTTTAAATAACAATTCAAACAAAATATTTTTTTTTTTTTTGTACGGATGAAAATATTTTTTGAACACCGATGATAATTATTTTTTTATGTACAAAATACATATTGTACTTCAAAAATATATATCTTTTTTTGTGTTTCTTATTTTTTTTAAACTGATAGAAAAATAAAATTTATTTATTTATTTTGGGTCTTCAGTTCTTAATTTCTGATGCCTGAATTTAAGTTAGTAGCACATAATTTTTTTAAAAAACTATTGAGGTATTATTGTCTACAAAAAATAATTTTAATCACAAATTTATTATTTTATTTGACAGTTTGTTTTAAAGTTAATTAGATAGCAAATTTGGAATTATTGCGTTGTGGTCCGAATCGTAGTATTTATTTCATTTTGCTTTGAACTGTATGAAAATTATGCGTTTTGTTCTAAATTAGGGCTGGGATTTCTGCTTTTTGCTTTGAATAGATTTGCATTATATCATTTTGATTAAAGCTGCAACCAATTGTAGAAAAATTAAAACACTTTGTTTTGTGTAATTCTTGCATTTTGCTCTGAACCCATATTATTGATATTGAATTGCAGTGTAGTTATTGAGTTTTGGAATGCTCTATAATAAAGGTACTATAGATTTCAATGTGTAGAATAGATTTCAATCAAAAAATTAAAAAACCTGGAAAAATTTAAATATTGCGTTTTGTTATGGACCTCCTCATATGAAGTTGATAAGATTTATCGTAGTGCTGCCACATGTTATTTTTTTAACTAAATATAATACATGGGACACCGATTTATAGTGGTTGAGTTTAAACTACATATAAATTTAAGTTTAGTTCAACTAAACCAGCGCTTAAAACATCAGTGATTTATTAGCCATAAGTCAATTAAATAAGGCGAATAAATTATTTTCAATTTAGGGTTACGAAAATCTACAATTTCTGACTTAAGACCTTATTGCCTAACTTTAAAGAATTACTAGTTGGATAAAATTTTACTTGTTAGTTTCATGATTTAAGTACGGCAGACAATTTTAATTAGTTTTTAAAGCACTTAAAATTTTAAAACTAGTTTACTAGAAAACTAGAATACAGTGTAACCCGGTTAATTACCCCACGCTTTATTACCATTCACGGTTATTTACCTTGATTTTAAGGTCCCCGTTCTTTTTCTTCCATTTTTTAAACAAAAATTCACGTTTAATTGTCATACGCTTACTTAACCTTTTCGGGTAATTGTCTTAAAAATTAAACTCCAAAAACAAAATTACACCTAAATTTCATTCGGTTAATTGCTTCAATACTATTTGACAACAACACATAAAGTAATGCAACCAAGTTTACATATTAATAAAAAAAAATAAATAGGCACTAAAAATTCTTGAAAAATATATGCCCCTAAAAAGAAAATATGGCTTATTGGAAAGCAAAATATTGCACAACTTAAAATTTATTTCTGGGCTCACCAGAATAAAGTTATGTTATAATATTATCTAGATACACCAAACAAATAAGATATTTTGTCTTAAAGGGATTATAGGAAAGGTTGCTACATTTTCAATAATATTAACATTTAAAAGCATAAAATAAAGAAGCTGTATGTTAAAATGTGAACCGATTCAACCATATTTAATTTGCAATAAAATATTTTGGCCCAAATTTTATCTTAAAACGAACATGATTAAATGGGTAATGGACATATAGAATGAAGTTTGGATTTGGAATATGTGATATTATAGACCGATTCGTTCTTAAGACAATTAAACTATTTATCAAATTTTCTAAAAACTGCTTCTTTTCCTTTTCGCACAAGGTTTACATGGACAGACAACCAGCCAGATGGACGGACGGACACGAAAAGATCACTTTAAAAAGTATTTCTGATTCGATCGGTTTACTAGGCGATACGTCCAGAGTCAAATTCGCTTAATAACCTCAATGAGGTAGTTAAACGTATTCTTATAATTACCTCGACGAGGTAGTTAAGCGCATTCGTTTAAATGCTGGGAAAGTGGCGAGTGGGGTGTTCCTCTGAAGTCGACAGCTTCAAACTTTCTACAATTGCTTGTGTTGTAGTTTTGGTCGGAACCCACTTTCTGTAAGCTTCAATCACTTGCAGCAGCAACTGTTTCTCTTCTTCATAATTTGCCAGAAGCCTATTAAACTCTTCAAACAGCTTGACACCATGCTCAGCTTTATCATTAGCAACTTTAAGTTTAATTGTGATTTTTTTTACCACTAATGCAATATTCATATCTAGTCCATTTATTTGGAAGGTTAGTCCAAATATTGAAGTTATTTTCGAACTTGTCAAACAGTTGCAATGATCTTTTGTTGTAAAAGTAAGCCAAAACGGCTTGGTCGGGTAAAAGCGACGAATCTCCTCTTATTTTTCGGTCAGTACGCACACACTCTTGGCAATCTTTTTGACAACGATCCCTTTGCCGTTTTTTTATATTTTTTCTGAGAATAAAATTAAGCCAGCTAACTCATCCGAGAGAAACCAATGATAAAACTTTATGACATTTCTAACCACTTTACTAACTTGAGGACCAATAATTTTATAATTGCGCAGTTGCATTAATAGTCATAGAGGCTTCAAACCAATATTTAACATATACAAAAAAATTCACAAAGCGTTCTTTGTGTGATATTTCCTTTTGTGTGATTTTTAAACCACTTTTCCCAAAAAACAAGTGGAATTCGATGGCGTTTATCATTTTCACTATCCAACGTGCATTATGTACTGCATCTGGGGCTCTCTAAAGAATTTAATTTGGAGATACTTATTCGGACAAACGATCTACTTTTTTAATTCCCAAAAATCACAAAGAATCTCCCCGTCGCAATGAACAATAACTGTAGTGCGATTCACTATGCTTTTTATATCACGATTGTTTCGTTTAAAAATATTAACCACAAAATTAACCATGTTGCTATTCACTAACACTTTTAACGACAACTGTTGGTGTTTAAAGCCAGCTGTTTCAGTCAGCTGTTATTTTTAACAAAACAAATTGTGGTTTATTAACACCAACATTTTTGGTGTCGTTAAATCCGCTTAGAAAAGTGTTTATTTATCGTCGTACCTATATAGTCAATACATAATAATGCTTTGAGGTATTTAGCCCGAATTCTCCCGGCTTATGAAATAATTATCCGGTTGTTAAAATATTTGATTCACTGCATGTCTAGGATACCTTTCGTTTATATCACAGAACTGTAAAAAGTGACGTGTGAAAAAGGCCGAAATGAGTTGCGAGGGCAGCTTTCGAAGAAAAAGACAGAAAGCTTTTTTTGGTAATATAGTGGCAATGTGTAAAAACAGGCAGTAACAATCAACACAAATGGCATGATCAAAACAAAAATAACAAAACACAGACCACGTTAAAAAATGCATTAGTTCAACAAACGTTGTGTTTTGTGCAAAAAAAATGTATTTATTAATATTTTTTTGTTTTATAATGTTATTTATTTACTTAAATATTATTTACTTGTGTTGCAATAAACTTAAAAGTTAGTTTTTACAAAAGCTTTGCAAATAAATTTCAACTAAATAAGTTTGTGTTAATTGTATTGCGGCATAAAAGATGATGCAAAGAGAAATGCAAAAAGGGCAGCTTTCTTAAAAAGAGACAAAAAAAAACGCAAAATCTTCCGTCTCGTGACAGTTCTGTGGTATTCTGTGGTTTATGTCTGCAAAGAGAACTGGCATATCGGGTCTAGTTTTCGTGAAAATGGATGTCGTCATATGACGACGCTATTAAAGTTAAGGTACAAAAATTTCAGTGATTTGCGATGTTTTTCCTGCTAGCATCCCAATGATTTCGTTTTGCTTTTTCTCATGTACTTTTTTTTGTTAATTTGTCTTGTGGTTTGGTGTTTGTGGGAAGCTCTCCATTGGTTCTTCGTATTTCAGGAGGTGCCAGAAGTTGATTAGGAGACGAAGAATTAATATTCCCTTCGATTTCCTCATCTGAATCTTCATCAGTCAAGATGTCAACATCTGGAGGTACGATGCAAAACTCGTTTGATACATTTTCTTTATCTTATATATCCAAAATGTCCGCGACACTAAGAAATTTACTGATAAAAAATCGAAGCTTAAATCAGATAGTACTCGTTGTATCATAGTGTCGTCATTTGACTACAACCTGATATATTCTCATCAAAATTATATTTCTTCTACAACTCGAATAAAGATTTTTGGCAAGAATCTTGTAAACTTGTATTAATTTCCATTTTATATTACTTTAGGGCACACTTATAAAACTTATTAAAATTTTAACACTTACTTTCTAGCTGAACTCATAATTCTGAACTTTTTCAAAAAACTCTCACAAAAAACCATTTACCACACACGAACTCTTTGAATCACAAAGCTGAACAATTTTTTTTATGGAAAAGTAAATAACACACAACACAAATGTTATTGCTTTATTTGTTTCTATGCAATAATATCGGTTCACCAGCAAGTTGAAGCTGCCAATATTTTTGTCTTCATATGATGACGCTAGGAGAATTCGGGTTGGCATACAATTTATCCACTTCTTGTCACACACCTATTTATCCTAAAGCCAACCATTTGACTCAAATAAAATTAAAAAATTAAAAAAATTTATTTAATTAAAATTAAATTAATAAAATAATTCAATTAAATAATTTAATAATTAAATAATGAACTTTACGTTTTTTTTTTTTGGAAAATTTTAAAATGAATTTCTTTTATTTTCACTTTTTTACGTCATTAGGTTTGTATATTTTCGAGAAATCAAGAAAAATTAAACAAAATTTTAGTGAGAATAGAAGTCAGATAAATTGGAAATGTATTTGTTTAAGATTTTTTTTTATTAATTACAGTGCAAATACGATATTTGCCTCAATATACTTAAGTCTTGTGTGATAGTGTAAAGTACTCTTAAAAAATAATTAACACAGTACAAAGTTCCACAATACAGTATGTACTACTGTTCTGTATAGTACAGAACGGATGGTTACCGTACTTAACAAGATACATTTACACAAGGTAGCTGGATAAGTTTAACGAACAACGTGATTGACTGCTACTTGACAATTAATTGATTTTATTTCTTATTAACATAAATATACATGAATACTGAGTTAGAACTTATTTACTAAGAGAACCTTACATTAATACACATCAGTAGACTCATTAGCTAAGACATAAACCCCAATTGTCAAATTTCGTTTGTATGAACCAAAATATGCACATGTGTGCATTAAATTAATTTCGTTTTATATGGTCACGATTTTGACAAGTCGGGTATTTTTGTAATGCTCTCCCAAATTAATGATACCTTGTGTAAATGTACCACCTTAATACTTAAACTGCTTAGTTTTTGACACTAACATCCTCAGTTAGTGTATATGCATTTTTTGTTTAAATTTTCACACCCAACTTTAAATGGATTTATTAAATTTTTCAGCGCGATTTTTACGAGCTGAAATTAACAGAACTAATTGAATTTAATTTTTAATTTTAAAATGTTACAATTCCTTTATTTCCATCTTGTGCTAAAATTAATATCATCAATTTTTTAACAGCGACCATGACTATATTCAGCTGTTAAGTATCTCCGTTTGTCGATTCTGTTGGTAACAGTTTGAATTGAATGGCTAATTGTAAAAACATTATAAGCCACTCGAATTAAAAAACTGTGAAAGAACGTTGAATAAATCTCAAAAATCAGCGAGATATAATTTTTTTAATTCAGGACGTTATTGCACAAAAATAAAACTTATAATTAAATTCATATGGCTTATGATGTTTTTGCTGTAAAAAAATGATTTAAAATTATTTGATTATTATTTGTTGCTTTAACGCCATATCGTGGGCGCAAAGTGCCAAGGTTTTTATTTGATAATGATTAATAAAGTTGAAAAATAAAATTCATTTCAGTGCTTTTATCAAGAATAAAAATTGGGAATTAAGCACGAATAACAAAATCTTTTGAATTAAAATTTTGTATTCCTAAAAATTATTTTGATAATAACCTGGCAAGTGCACGGCCTAGAAATACTTAACTTGCAACATGCTTTTGCAAGTTGTTTTTGTTTTCCTTTTGTTTTTTCTTAACCTACTTACAACTACAATTAATGTTGGAAGAATTCCAATCAATTGTAGCGGGGAATGCAAGAAGAGATAAATTTACTGTTTATTTTTGATGTTGTTGTTAAAACTTTGATATTGTTACAGGTAGAACTGTTGCTTATAATTCTTATACGCTTAACAGTTTTATTTGGTTTAATATCTTTAGTTTTTCTAAAATCTTTTTGGATAAAGTTTCCTGACGATCTGGCCTAAGAAACCAGTGAAATGCGCATAGGAACAGCTTATCCCATCAACAATAAATTTCGGTGTTTTTATCAAGAATAAAAATTGGGAATTAAGCACGAATAACAAAATCTTTAGTAAAAATTAATGCAATCAAAAACTTAAAATTCATTTTAAATAAGACAGAACTAAAAAAAATTTACATGGATTTAATTAAAAAATCTACAAAAACAGTAAAAACTTTAATTTGGGTCTTCTCAAAATTTCCAGTCAACTAAAACAGTGTCAATTCTACTCGACGTCGACTTGAAAGAACCGTAGAAGCTTTTCGTCATTCATAATAGGGGTGCATGATTAAAAAGTAATTTTATTAAGTAAAACTTATAACCGTAACGGTCCCTGGCAGTCACATCATAAGGGACATTCATTTTTGAAAACAGCATTTCTCTTTTTGATGTTTTGCTGTTGTCCAACGATGGGTATGCAATAGAGGCCGTTTCAAATGAGTTCTTTAAAGGGTGTACAGTATAATTTCATGAAACCCCTATTTTTAATATTTTTTTTATATTTAAGCTCGACGATCTTAAAATAATTTTTGGCATCCCTGCGGGAAGTTTAAGTCAATTGTTATTAAAACACTTTTCCCGTGACCAGTGAACACAGTTTTATCATACAAAAAACGTGTTGTTCTAGGTGAAAACAGAACAGCAAATCACTTAACTGGTGATAATGCGTTAAAAGAGTAGTTATTCCAGAAGAAAGGTAATTGACAAACAACTAGTCATGCAACTGGATCTTATGTGGCTAGTGACTGATTATATCTTGTTATGGTAATTTATATGAAGGCAATCTATCTTATTAACATGGTTATCTCGGGACAATATCTGTGACAGGCATTATTTTAACACAAAATTTAATGTGTCCATTTCGGTTATTTCAGTGACCAGTTACAAAGTGTCAAAAAGGTGGCATATAACCCCTTCCTAGGACATCGTCATGTTAAAGTGACAAGTCCCCTTCATATGAAGTGTTAGAACTAGAACCGGTCCCTACCACTTTAGAACTGTCACGTGACAAGTTAAGTGTTTGTTCCCTTCCCCCTAGGGGTATGATGTTGTTACAATAAACCCTTCAATTGCTTGTGTCTGGGGTTAAAGTTCATTTTGTTAGCCAAAATCTTTTTTAAAAAAATCTTCTAAACATTTGTAAAAAAATAACAGTTTTTTTATTATAAAAAAAAGTTAATTTTAGACATTAAAGGGTATTTCATAACCATTGTTGCCTCTTTGCACTTGCCTTTTAATTTGCTACAAATTCCTGTGTTTCTTCGCATTTTTAAAATGTATTCGCTTAAATACCCCTCCAAAAAAATTTCTTTTATGTGCATATTTTTTATTAACAGCTGCTGCCAGAAAAAGATAAACGTGTCCAGCAACACATTTGCCTTCAAATATAAATGGTTTGAATACAGTTAAGAATTGAAAATTATAACTTTATAGTTTATAAATTAAAGAATCATGTTCATAAAACAATTAAATGCAGGTAATTAAAAATCTTATTGAAATGAGAAATTAAGGAATGCGCACGAAAAATTTTAGAAATACTGGGCGCAAGGCTCTTCCGAAATAGTCCTATTTTTTACAAACTTCCTCTTTATGACACATTTTCTCCAATCGCAAAGCAAGAATCAAAAATCTTAAGCACAATTTGTATGACCAAATGTGTTTATAACTAATAAGATTTCCGTATGACGTGCTCAACTCCCAATTTTTTAATTTTGATAAATACACTGAGATTTTTTATGGAGGGAAAGATAGTTTATATGCGCATTTCAGTAGTTACTTAGGTCAGATCATCAGGAAAGCTTTTTCCAAAGTTTTTAGAAAAGCTTAAAATATTATACAAATAAAACCTTAAAGCGAATAAGAATTATAAAAACTCAAAGTCTTACTTGTAACAATATTAAAGCTTAAAAAAAATACCAATAATAAACAGTGAGTTTATCTCTTCTTACATTCCCTTACAATATAAAAAATTTGGCAAAAGGAATCCTAAATCCGTGCTTGGTAGCCATTATATTTCCACAAAACAAAGAAATCATTTTTGGGGATTTTCGGCTGTTTTTTTTGAATTGTGGGATTCGCTTTGTAAATCTATTCACTTGTAAAATTTTATTAAATAATAAAAGCTAATAAAGATTTTATTGCATAAATAACAATTTATACTATTTTTTGCACTTTTTTTTGCAAAATGACTTCTGCAAATTTTAAAATTATATTAATTTTTTAAATCTAATCTATAATTCGCAGCCGTTTGATGTATATTATGTCTACTTTGTAATAACAATTTGTATAACGTGACCATACGTACTCTTTTTTTAGAGGACAATCATCTATTTTAACTGACTGTCATCTAAAATATTTGTGTCCTTTTTTTTATAATTTTTTTTTTTTTTTTTTTATTTATTTTATTTGGTCTATAGATTATAAATTCTTACAGACTAAAGAATATAATACAGGTGTGAATACATTAACTATTTAAATACAAAATTAGTTTTCTTTTTAAAATATCATTGCTTTCAGAAAGATCTATAATATGATACAATTTATTAAAATTTGCACAAATGCGACGAAAGGAGTCATTATTAGCATAATCAGATCTGTAGTAGTTAAGACTGATGAGTTGAAAGTTACGAGTAGGCCTATTTGGAACCCAAAAGTTAATTTTACCAATCAGGAACGTAGAATCAACTTCACCATGAATTAATCCAAGTAGAAAAGATATACTCAGCATAACACGGCGGCTTTTTAAGGATGGCAGCTTAATAAGAGCAAGTCTATTTACATACGATGGCAAAACATACGAATTCCAACCAAGACCACGTAAACAAAAAATCAAAAATGGCTTTTGTACGGATTCAATACTATTTATATGAATGGAATAGTAAGGATCCCATACAATTGATCCATATTCAAGAATTGGCCGAACCAAAGATGTATAAAGTTGTTTCGTGACATAGGGGTCAGAAAATTCTCTAGACCACCGTTTCATAAAACCAAGAACACCGTTAGCCTTATTAACAGTTAAAGCGATATGATTACGGAAATTTAGCCTATGATCCAACAAAAAGCCCAGATCATTTATGCTGTCCACTTTTTCAAGTATAATTCCATTAAGAAAGTATCGAGATTCTAATTTGTTAGTTCTGTAGAACGTCATATGTTTACATTTTTTAATATTAAGGCCCATTAAATTAATTGTACACCATTGGGAAAATTTATCAATATCAGACTGTAGTAAAAGTTGTTGATTAGAGTCGTTAAAGCTCTTGAATATTTTGACATCATCTGCATACATGAGTACATTGGAATACAAGATAACAGATGGGAGGCCATTTATAAATAACGTGAACAGTGTAGGACCAAGATGACTTCCCTGGGGAACACCAGAAGTGACGTATATGTCTTTTGAGGTAACATTTCTAAACTTAACTTGTTGAGTTCTATCAAATAAATAAGAACGCAGCCACTTTAGGGCTGTACAACTAAATCCCATTAGTGATAGTTTGCATAGTAACATTTCATGGTTCACTTTGTCGAAGGCTTTACTGAAATCCGTGTAAATTACATCTGTTAGCATGTTTTTTAAAAATCCATCATTTACCATAGTTGTAAGTTCCAGTATATTAGTTGTCGTGGAACGCGACTTGCAAAATCCATGTTGACAAGGAGCTAACAGCGAAGAAATTTGGTGTGATAAGCTGTCGGTTAACATTTTTTCTAAGAGTTTAGGAATAGCATTCAGCTTAGCAATTCCTCTATAGTTTGCAACATCGAATTTATTACCACTTTTAAACAAAGGGATAATAAACGATTTTTTCCATTCGGAGGGTAAATAGCACAATTCAATAGATTTGTTGAAGATTGTAGTAAGTGGGCCGTACAAAGTTTCGGCACAATTTTTAAGAATACAACTAGGTATTCCATCAGGGCCAGAATTATTGCTCGCTTTTAATGATCTTAAGTTTAATAGAACTGTTTCATTACTCAAAAATGAAAAATGTATACCAGCTGAATGCGATAAATTAAATGGATAGGGAGAATTACTATCGTACGTTTTTTTAGAATATGTAGTAGCAAAGAAATTCGCGAACATGTTGCTAATCAGTGTGTCGTCATCAGTAATACAGGAACCATGTTTAAAAAATTTTGGATAGGCAGAAGCTCGACGTTTCGAATTAATAAATTTATAAAATTCTTTAGGGTTAGTTTTCAACTTTAATCTCATACGAGCTAGGTAGTAATCATATGCCAATTTGTTTGTTGTATTATATTCGGAGCGCGCGATAGAGTAATTTCTAAAATCAACTGAGGTTCCAGAGCTCTTATATTTCTTGTAACATTTATTTTTCTTATTTTTGGCATTGGTTAAAAATTTATTATTCCAAGGCGGCCCTTTTTTATCACAGCTATTTACTTTTGGGACAGTTTCAGAGATGAATTCATAAAGAATGGAGTAAAAGTTAGAAACAGTATGGTTGAAATTATTTCCAGAAAGAATATTGTTCCAGTTGACATTAGATAATAAATAATTAAGTTTTGTATAATTAGTACGTGGAAAACAAAACACTTTGTTAAGACTATGGCTGCAACTCTTTGAAAAAGGTGCTAATTTTTTTGCTTGAAAATATATTTCAACATCAATCGTAGGATGGTAGAGATCTTCAGGATATGTGAGAGGAGGTATATTTCGTACATGTATATCCATCGGCTGATTAACAAATATTTATTTTTAAAAGCATGATTAATATTTGTTTTTATTTTTATAAATTAAAAAAAATTTTAATTCACGGTGGTCACCGGTTTTTTTTTTGTCAACTCGTATGAAAAATGTCATGTCAAACTTGTTCTGTTCATACCCGGCATAGTTGGGGGTAGTGTACTAAATATTGATTTAAATCAGCAGTGCACTATCACTAAATAAAACTGCAAAGAAATTAGTTTGCATTCTTTTTTACCAGCTTCAGTAATGATTGTTATTTTTTAACTCCCACTAAAAAAATTCAAGTGATATTGCAAATTTTTTCACTATCACTAAATGCAGATTGAATGGCAAAAATCTGCACTCAATTCAAATAGTGCAAAATATGGACTTGCAATCAAAAAAGCTGCATACAAATCACTAAAATTTAAAAAATGTAACTTTGTATGTGCATGGCTTTTGATTTTTTTTTTTGGAGGATATGCATAAGCAAAGAACATTAAACAAAATGAAATTTTGTCAATAACGGTATAATTATTGGTTTTAATAATGAAAATACCAGTTTTTGATTTTGAATTCAGTGCAACATTTTTAGTTGCACTTAAATGACTGAAGAAAAAAAGTTGCAATTTTGCCTTTTGCTTTTTTTTAAATCAAACTATTTTTTTTTGAGTGCAACATTTTTTAACATCACTTTTACTCATGTTTATTGAGGCTGCAAATTTTCAATTCATCACTCAACATCAACAAAATGTTTGCAATATTTTTGCACTATCATTAAATGTGAGTTGAAGCTGCAAAATGAGTGCACTACCCCCATCTATGATACCCGGCAGCTAAAATCGTTACTAGTAAGGTTAAGGACTAGTTTATTACTAGTTGTAAGGCGTCGAAAAATAAAAAAAAATAAAAAAATTTCGGTTGCGCTGCTTTTTACGTGACGCCGTTTGCTGTTAAAACAACAACAACACCACAAAAGTTGGTAAAAAATAAACGATTTTATACATAATATTTAATAATACTTGTTGCTGCAACCACAACCACTCTACAAAAGTAGATAAAAACAAGTAAGAGTGCCATGTGCTAGTGCTGTGTCGAATCTTATATACCCTGCACCATTTTGCGAGCAGAATACAGAGCAACTAGACAAAAACAAAATAATTTTTACATAAACATATATATTTACAATACTAAAAACTTCATTATGAATTAAATTAACTGCCAGACCCACGATTATTTCGCTTATTTATATTGAAAACAATAATAAAAAACTAAAATTGTTTCTTGTTTTCAATATAAATATACGAAAGAAATGTTCTTGTCGACATCGTCGGCCTGGACCTTAAAAAGTGAAAACTGGTATATATTTTTTTTTAAAAAAAATTGTTTTTGAAAATCCAAGATTCGAACCAGTGGACTCAGAGTTTCTAACCTTAACAAACCGCCTAGACAACTGAACCATAAAGGAACATTGTTTGAATATCATTAAAATGAAATGTGGCCCGTTTTATTGTTCACAACTCAACTCATTGGAGTTGTCATTATTTTTGATGTATTTGTTCACCACAATATAGCAAAGTTGTAAACCATAATACAAAAATTACAAATCAACTTATTTGAGTTGTGAACCGTAATAGGGAAATATTCACCAAAATGGTTGGCACCATGTATGTGTGTTTATTTGTTTGTTTTCTTTTAGTATAAGCAGTGTTGTCATAACGTAGATTTATCTTTTTTGGCGAGTTTTTAAGTAGCAAATATAATCAAAAATTCCCAGTTTCTATTTGTTAAAACTATTTCGTTAAATAGATTAAATAAAAAAGAGGAATGACAACCAAAATCATATTGGGCACTATGCTAGTAAATGTAAACAATTACAAAGAGGTGGGGGGGGGGGGGGGGAGAGACATCACATCGTTAAATCAACTTCTCTCCTCATAAGGACCAATAGTATATATACTTTATAGGGTCTAAGATGAATATTGTAGAAATTACAAACGGAATGACAAACTTAAATATACCCTTTTCAACCTGTGGTGAAGGGTATAAAAAAACAATTTACTTGTCTGTTGTACAACTGTTGTTTTGTTTTTAAGTTTGCAATTTATTTTCATGCTTAAAAAATAAAAAAAAAGAAAAAAAATTCTCGTATTCTTTTTGTTAAAATTATTAAGGTGAATTCATTAAATTCTATAATGTAAAATGTTGACGAAAACCATATTGGGGCATTCTGCTAGCTTCTTATAATTCTGTAAACAAAGGGGAATTCCGCGAAATTGAAACATGTTGCAACAAGAAAATAAATAATGCCATATTCTCTCTCTCTCTGGTTCCAGAATTATTCCAAAATAAAATACATACACTTATAAAGCAATAAATAATAAGGCACAAAAAAATTTAAAGGAAATTGTCAATTTTACTTTTGCTTTACTAATCCTTATACTGTAAATAAAGCAACTAGTTTTGAACTATTATAAAAATACATAAAAATTAACTTTTTGGCCTCCAATGACAACCCTGCGTTAAATACGATAGTTTGATATATGAATTAAATCAAAAGTGCAACTAGTTTAAAGTAAATACCAACCAGTATATTTCTATCTAAAAACTAGTTACTTTACCTGCAGGGTACTCCTACTGAACTCTCATACACTTGCAGTATGAAATTTTGAATAACCCTGCAAATAATAGGACAAGTCCAAACACGCGTGTAAAATGTAGCCCACAAGGGACTAGGACTAGTCCAAAAGTAACCCAAACGTATGGAAAAACATGGTCTATTTAACATTACGATGTCCTAGGGTAGGACCATATAACCCACCTTTAGATTACAAAGGAGTAGTATTAAAACTACTCCATGGTATAATCAAAAGGATTAGCTTTGAAGTCGTTTAAAAACGAAAATATGTCGTCAAAAAACGAAGATATGTTGTTTCACTACAAAACTTTTTAACAATGACATGGTCCATGCTTGCATTACATTGGACCAGTCCATGGAGTAGTCCATTTTATCAAAATGGATCAGGTAGTCCAATATTATTTGCAGGGAAGTTAGTGCAAACAATTTTAATTTTCGTTATTTTCGTGACTAATTTTACTTATTTATAAGTAAATGCAAATTTTTTTATACATGTTATTTTTTTTAATTTACTTTAAAATCTATATATAAATCGGCAAAGGCAAAAGAGTTAAGAACACTTTCCTCCTCTGTATGTCAACCGATTTGAAAAAAATACACACCATATGAAAGGTATTTTATTAAAATCTGTTCAATAATTTCAGAGTTATAAACGTTTATATTTGTTACTAACGCATATGTAGAACAAACAAATTCGTTTTTTTTTTTCAATTATCAAATAATTTAAAAATAGGGTGGTCGATTAATCGACATTTTTCAGAAATCGGTTTTCGAATATTTCGACTATAAAAATATTATGTATAAATCGGCAAAGGCAAAACAGTTAAGAACAAATAAGTTATGCTATGCACTTTACTTGAATAAAATCCAAAATAATATAAAATATGATCCGAAATCATTCTACAGTTTTATAAATTCAAAAAAAAGAACAACTGGTTATCCTACAGTGATGAAATTTAATCAAAATGAATCATGTGATGCAACCTGTATAAGTGATTTGTTCGCTGATTTTTTTTCCACCACTTATTCAGCTGCTACCTATGATAAAAATGGTAATTATCCGTTTCCGATAGCAGAAAATCCAGCTATATCAATTTCGTTTTTTGATACCCAAACTGTCGCAAATGGTCTAAAAAAGCTAAAATTCTCTTACAAATATGATCCTGATAAGATCCCGAGTAATATTTTGATTATGTGTGCTGAAGCCTTATCTATCCCTTTAACGATATTGTTCAATAGTACGTCAATTAAATTTGGGTATTTTCCGAAAATTTGGAAGGAATCTTTTATTGTTCCTTTGTTTAAGTCTGGCACTAGATCTGATATTAAAAATTACCGTGGTATTGCAAAACTTAGTATCATACCAAAATTTTTTGAAAAATTAATAACGGAAAATTTATATTACCAAATCTCAAACATAATATCTCCATATCAACACGGATTTAAAAAAGGTTGCTCTACCACTACAAACCTTCTTCAGCTCACAATTGCTATCAATCGTGTTTTTTTCGCAAGGAATCAAACAGATGTTATCTACACCGATTTCAGCAAAGCTCTTTACAAAGTCAATCATGCTCTTTTGGTTAAGAAGCTTCAAATAATGGGATTTACTGATCTGACCTTAAGGTGGATTTACTCTTATTTATCGAATAGGGTCCAAACTGTCCTTTTTAATAAAACGTTTTCAAGAAAAATAAATGTGCCATCAGGTGTACCCCAAGGCAGCCACCTTGGACCTGTATTATTCTTGCTTTTTATAAACGATTTACCTGGAGTTATAAAGTTTTCAAATGTTCTGATGTATGCTGACGATGTTAAGATATTTTTAACTTACAACCATGTGTTAGATCACCAACGTCTACAAGATGATCTAAGTTGTTTTTATGAATGGTGTAAAGCAAACTTAATTGAGCTTAATTTAAAGAAGTGTAAACTAATGCGTTTTTCAAGAAATAATCCAGCTATAGTATATTACTTCCTAGGTGGTATTCAAGTTGATGCAGTTCAAAATTTCCTTGACCTTGGAATACTACTTGACCCTAAACTTAGCTTTAATTCGCATATTACGTTTATGATAAATAAAGCTAGAGGAACACTTGGATACATAAAACGCTGGGCAAGAGAGTTCGATGATCCGTATATTACAAAAACCTTATAAAGGGTGGTTAAAATTTCAAGGCACGATGTTGATTTTGAATAAAACACAAACTATTTAGGAAATTATTGTAATTTTATTTTATTATGATATATTGATACTACTCAATTATGTATGGAACAAAATATCGGCCAAATGGGCGCCGCGACCACGGCGGCACACCTCCATCCGATGGTCCAAATTTTCGATGACCCTGAGGCATAATGGAGGTTCTATGCCGTTAATGTGCCGAATTATCTCATCCTTTAGCTCTTGAATTGTTGCTGGCTTATCGACGTACACCTTTTCTTTCAAATAACCCCAAAGAAAAAAGTCCAACGGTGTCAAATCACATGATCTTGGCGGCCAATTGACATCGCCATTACGTAAGATAACACGGCCATTGAATTTGTTGCGCAAAAGAGCCATTGTTTCGTTAGCTGTGTGGCAAGTGGCAACGTCCTGTTGAAACCACATATCGTCCACATCCATATCTTCCAATTCGGGCCATAAAAAGTTCGTTATCATCTCACGATAGCGAACACCATTCACAGTAACTGCCTGACCGGCCTCATTTGGGAAAAAATTCGGCCCGATGATGCCACCAGCCAATAAACCGCACAAAACGGTCACTTTTTGTGGGTGCATTGGTTTTTCGGCAATCACTCTTGGATTATCATTCGCCCATATGCGGCAATTCTGCTTATTGACGAATCCACTGAAGATGATTTTCTTCGAAAATTGCACGATATGCATTTTGATTTGATTTCCTATTTTCATAATAAGCCTGAATAACTTTAACGCGTAGCTCGATTGTGTATCTTTCCATGATTCAAATTGAGTTAGTCTGAAATTGAAAAATGTCGAATAAAATTCGGAAAAAAACTTGGCGTTTAGGTGTGGTTCACATTCAACATCGTCCCTTACAATTTAACCACCCTTTATATGGCACTTGTAAGGCCGATTCTTGAATATGGATCGATTATATGGGACCCCATTTACCAAACTTATTCAAATTTAATTGAATCTGTACAGAAACAATTTCTGCTCTTCTGTCTTCGCGGTTTACACTTTAACCCACTAACCTTGCCCTCATACACATCTCGACTGGCTCTGATAAAGCTCCCTACTTTAAAAAGTCGTAGAACAATGCTGAATGTATCGTTTATTCTGAACATTATTAATGGTGATATCTGCGCTGGATTTTTAATTAATGAGATTTCATTTAATATTCCTCAACGACCATCTCGAAATTTCATACCATTATCCATTAAATTCTTTAGAGCTAATTATAGTGATGCTGACCCTCTTAGAAGAATGTGTAACACTTTCAATCAATTATATAGATTTATTGATTATTCGTTGGATCCAAAGTTAATAAGTAGATTAATAATTACTTTTCTTAATTGATCAAAAAATTTGTATAATGAAATCAAATGTTAGTTATAGTCTATTTTATTTAAGTGTAATTTTTAATGTCTAAAATGTCTGTAAGGATTAATCCATAGACAATAAATAAATAAATAAATAAATAAAATGCTTTCTGCTTTTGTTTGACAACCGAACCTACATGGGGAGTATCAAAAAGGGGAAATACGGAAAATTTAATTTCTTTCTTTTACTATATATAATATTAAACTTAGTAATATAATATCAAAGGTGCAGCTTACTGAGTGAATGAGAACCTATTAGATGAAAAATGTTGGTACTTTTTATTTTTCATCTGGTACTTTTTGAATTTTTGTTAATATTCGACCTACAAAGATAAAAATAAACATGCATATTCCTGAGTAGATAAGAATGTATAAGAGGGAGTTTTTAGGTACTTTTTAGTTCTACATCTGGTATTTTGATTTATTTTCGTTAGTTTTAGACATAGAAACATAAAATTAAACATGCAATGTCCTGAGTGTATGACAATCTATAAAGAAGACTTTTTGATACTTTTTTGTTTTTCAATTGATATTTTTTAAATCTCACTTACAAAATTTAATTAACTCACGTAGAAGATAAAATATGAACGGAAAAAATAAATGCCCGAAACATATAAATTCATATATACTTAGATGAACTATGTTTCCTTAATATTTACATAAAAATGTATGGTCGAATTTTGACCATTAGACGAACACTACCCAATAAAAAATGGAGCTTCCAACGAAGCAGGTTTGTAAGGGAGAAACATAAAAGTTTCGCTTACCATTGCGCTTACGGAAGAAATTAATTTTATATGGCGAGTTCCCACTTTGAAGCAATACATTTTTGACACATAAAGCGCTTTATTCAGCGCATATAAAAATTGTTGGATGTAACGATAAGCTTTACACACCGAATGTTTTTTTACAGTTATTTTTTAGTATTCTATGTAAAGGGAATGCCGGTGGCACTGGAAGAGTTCTTTCACTTACTTTACTGCATTTCTGTATGTCTTATTGCGTAGCGCAAAATTGTGCGCTTATTTTTTTAAATGTACCATTAGTGCTTCGCAAAAAAAGAAAATACATTTTTTTATTTTTTTTTTCTTTATGCCCTCTATTTTTATTTTCAAAATCTGGTCGCCTTAAATTTGTATCATTTTATTACAAAAACGGTACAATATTAATGAAAGAAAAACCTCATCGGAAAATTTTTTTTCCAAATTTAAGCGACAGATGACAAAAAAAATTTTTTTTCAAAAAATGCAGATAGCACTATTTGAATATAAGCTCACGATATTGAACAATTTTAATTTTTTAAAATTTTTATTAATGCACAAAAAAATCTGAACATTTTTTTGCCATTAACTCTTTATTTTTTTCTCTTTGTGCATTGTTAAATGTTTAACGGCCTTAACCTTAAAAAATAATAATAAAAAAAAACTCACACACACACGCACAGAAAAGCCTTCTCTGAAATCAACACAATTTTAATTTTCTAAAAAGCAAATGAAGACTCCGAGTGATACCAGGCCGCAAAGCAGCAGCAGCAGATAGATCCTTTGTTAACAAGTAAACAAATTATTTCTTTGCCAAAGTGCAATCAACAACACTTTTCGTTTCTACGTTTTCTTTTTAATACAACCATATTTTGTTCGTTGTTTTTTTTTTGTTTTGTGTGTTAGAATTTCTCCGTACCGGAGTTAAATAATTTAACAATTTGTATTCATGATGAGCATTGAACATCAAAGACGTTTGGCAAATACAAAAAGGCAAAAAAACCAAATAAACCGCAACTACAGTAGCGAAATAAAACAGACAAAATGAAGTATTTATTTCTACTTTTTGTTTTACTTTACATTTGTATGTAAAAGTGAAATATGTAAGAATGTACTTTGTACATGTAAATCCTCGTTTAGTAAATGTTAACGCACCAGCGAAGTGTTAAAGTAGAAAAATACATTTGTACAGTATTACCCAGCGGGAAAAAGAAGTAGTAGGAAGGCCTTCTAGAAGGCCTCTGTACCCCTTCTTTTGGATGTACAAGGCCTTCTTGCTCCATTCCATACTCATATCTTTTTTACACACGTTGTCATTGCGGAGAAGGCCTTCCGCTCTCGCTTCTTCAGCAGGTACATAAGAAGGGTAACGGGACCAAAAAAAAATTGATTTTGCTTTTGCTTGTGCAAAAAAACATTACAAAAAATGTTACTCCTTCTCTACTTCTTTCTCAAAGAAGCGAGTGTGGAAGGTGTATCTTATCTTTTATACGAAAGAGCCGAGGCCTTCTATGAGGCCTTCTTTAGCAGTTAGATAAGAATAGTAATTTAATCAAAAAATCTTTTAAGCAGGCCTTTAAAAAGGCCTGAATTAAGAAGGTCTTCTAAGTTTTCCCGCTGGGTATTACACTTTTACACACTGTCACATATGCTTTCATTAACGCACCGATTCTCTCATGTTTTATGCATTTGTGTTTGTAGAGAGCAAGAAGAAACTAACAAAATATCACGTTCTTGCTTTTTTCTTAAGACATCAGAAGTAACAATTTTTACTTGTTAAAGCGAAATGAACACCAAAAATCGATAATTTAATTTTAAGTCATTTTGATTGAAAACAACAAAGAGTTAAGGTATATGTACAAATTCTAGCAGATCTTGTTATTGTAATTCTTGTTCTCCATTAATAAGGTCAATTTAATTAAAGGTCAAAGGCTAAAGTTCAAATGCTGATTTCTTTATTCAAAATAATTGTATTCACTTACCTTTTTTCAATTTACTTGAAACTAAATGAATTTTTTGTTTTTCTTTTTTTTCAATATTAGAATATCTTTAAAAACTGTAACAAAGTACTCAAGTATTACCCGCCCGCTAAGGAAAATTGTGTTAAAAAAAAAAAAATTGCCGCAAAAGAACGTGTTAAGAAACCAAAGCAATAAATCAATAACAATGAAAGTTTTACAAAGGCCGTATTGAGTGCCACGTCGTACGTTTCCGCACGACACCTAAGTCGTCGTGAGGTGCCACGTCGTACGTGTCCATACGACTGTGATTTTTTTACTTAGTTTATTTAGAGCCTTTCGTTCATTTATAGACGACATTGAGTGACATTTTATGTGATTTTTAAATATAGAACTCTTTACTGAACATTTTTGCAAAAGCACTCATGGGTCTAGGATGATTTTTTCAGGTTTTATAAAGTGAAAAATTTATAAAATGTATAAAATGTTAATAACACAAAAATTACTTGGCCTCCTGGGAAGGTTTTCATTAAAACCGCTTGGCACTCAATGTGTTAAAAAGAATTCTTTTCTCGGCATTGACAACAAAGATTAATCATCCTTAAATATTTCTTTTATTTTAACAACTTGTTTCTTTTTTAAGAGCTTATGTGACGGAAATCGATTTAGAAAACAAAACTATTTAAAAACGACAATATCGTTTTTAGTATCTTAAACAATTGCTGCCGTATTTATAAAAAATTAATTTCTAATATTAACAAATTCTCGTTTAAATGCGCTAAATTCCCATTTCATACTATTGATGAACTGAGATTAGGCCAGATCGTCAGGAAATTTCTCTAATATATTTTCTTTAAAATTTTATATTATATAGTTAGTTTAACTGCATTGTGACCACATATAAACACCCATATTCATAAAAAGTTCTTATTTAAAGCTTAAAGTATGTAATAACTATCAAACGCTTTTTGTATTCTAAACTTCTTATAAAAATTTGATTTCCTAAACGTACAATACACAGAAAAAAATAAAAATTGATTTCAATTAAAAAATTTGTGATATTAATTAAAAAATTAATTAAATTTGCACAAATTAAACAAATTAATAGTATCAATTAAACCAGTTAATAGTATTAATTAAACGTTTAATTCTCTTGATTAAAACTTTAATTCACTTGATTAAATTTTTAATTAAAACTGATTATATTTTTGATTAATGCTTTAATTGGTGAACAATTTTGGAGAATTTTTTCTGTGTAACAGCCTTTTATCTATTAACTGTTTGTAGCGATTTTGTGTTTAAGTCACACAGAAAAAAATAAAAATAAATTTCAATTAAAAAGTTTGTGATATTAATCAAAAAAATAATTAAATTTGCACCAGTAAGCAAATTAATAGTATCAATTAAAAGTTAAGTTTACTTGATTAAACGCTTAATTCACATGATTAAATTTTTGATTAAATCTGATTTCATTTTTGATTAATGCTTTAATTGGTGAAAAATGTTTGAAAACTTGATGTACTATTAAACTAAATAATTTAAACTAAAAGAATACGGGAATTTTCTTAATTTATAACATATTTTAACCATGAAAATAAAAAAATGTATATATATTTTTCTTCTTTAACAGTGAATAATATAAAATAAACGTGATTTTATGTTATTTTAATATTTTTCATTTAAAATTTATACGAAATAATGATAAATTTAAATAAAGGGCATACCTTTGCAGAAATTTACTATGATTCTCAATCAACATTTTGGCATGTTAATTTAACAGTGGTATTTTTTTCTGTGTGAACAGACATATTCAAACTTCTCTACACCGACGCAGAAAATAAAGTACTATATAAGTGCTGGTTAACACTCTTAAAGTTTTAGCAGTCAAGTCTATAATTAACAGATTTTTCAAAATACCTAATTTTTTCTATTTAAGATTTCTGTTATTTTTTAGTGCTTTACCATAATCTGAAAGAAGATCTAGATTTTTCTTTGTGATGGCGAACTACAACAATACGAGAACTTACCGCTGCAGGTTTGACATGAAACGAGGCCATAAGACCCTGCCCCCAACAGAGTACGTTGGAAGTCAATAATTGAGACCGTTTGCTCCCCATCTGATGAACAGCGAAACATCCTCATCATATATCTGCAAAATTAAACAAATCGCTTCTTAAAACCAGTATTTGCGTTTTATGCGATTTAGTATTTATTACGCAACTGACAACTACAAATTTTACCACGATAAATTTATTGATTCATGAATTTTGTTATCAACCAGGAATTTTAGACTTTTGAAGCTTCACCTAAAACATGCTGCTGCATGGAATTGTGAAAACAGCATGTTTTGCATGTTAAATGTTTTTTATATTTGTTGTGTCAAGGCTTTCATTAGGAAAAATTGCTTGTTTTAATCATAAGCCTGCCATAAACTCACAAAACTTTAAAGTTAAATAAACAAAAACACTCTTCCTAGTAAACCCTTAGGCCCGTTTTTACGACTTAACGATAGCTAAATGTAGGAAGTTATCGAACAGGTAATGAGTTTTTAATTACCACAAGTTCCCTTTAATCTAAAAGTGAAGGATAAGCTAAAGAGAGGAACGTTCTACCTTCAACTTTTGTCGTAAGGCTTAGATTGCCATATTATATTCACATATTTTTTATACATGGCAACTCCAATTATACGTATATTTTGTAAATGTAATAAAAAGTACGTAGTTGCAAGCTCGTATTTTATTTTGGCAAAAATAATCGGCATTTTCTTTAGTATTTAGTATTGTGAAAACGAAAAATAGTTTATTCCTCACTAGTGCTAAAGGTAGGTACCGTTAACTATTTCGAACTTTAAAGGTAAGTCGTGAAAATGGGCCTTAGTGTGACGACTCTTTGACAGGTTATATATTGTGAAAAGCGTTGCCACTTGTCAAGTTACCCTTTTTTCTGAGTCGATGTAAGTCCGTCCTGCTGACTGGCTGTCTATATAAACTTTGTGTGTAAAAAATACAGGTCGAAATTTTGAGAGATAATTTGATTAAATTAGGTAAATAGGTACTAATTGGCACAAGGACAAAGTCTATAGAAAATGGGGCGAACCCGTCCATAGTTTCTCATATCTCTTAAACAAGCTTCTTTCTAAAATAGGGTCTTTGTGCCCATAAAGCATCTTATAATGTTGGTGTTAAGATTAAATTTGGTTCAAACTAATTTTATTGCAATCCAAATCATCTTTTCGAATTCAATTGGAATCGGTTCATTTTTGACCATAACCCTTTTAATGCCATAAGTTCCTTAAAAAAATCCAATCCACAAACACAATACAATGCATTATTTTGGGCATCCCCTGAGAGCTGGCCCTAACAACAACAACAAAAAACATACATGATCATTTTGTTAAGTCGGGTTCATGGGTACCAAGCAGAGTACACTCTCCAAGATATGTTTTTTAATACTGTCGTGTAGGGTATCATATGATCTGGCTTGACCGACTATACTCTCTTATTGGTTAATAAATACTGGATTTAAAACTTTCTCTGTTATTTATTATTGCAACAGTGTTATTTGTGTTTAATCTTTCCTTCCTTCAAGGATTCCAAATATATTTTTTTATGTGCTTAAGCACTCGATTTATATAGGTTATATGCACACAGAAAACAAATTGGTTGGGAAACGGTTGCGGTAATAAAATATTGATCAAGTAACATGATTTATTATTGCAACTATTAAAAATGTATAGTTCTAACTGATTTTCAATTCTCTTGATTATTAAAACGTTGTTCTAACTGAAATATGATTCCTTCAATTCTTTTATTTGTTATGATAACTAATTTAATTTAGTTATAAAAATTATTACTAATGGTTAGAATCACAACCGAATTTAATACAGGGCAATACTGAATATTGGTCATTGCAATCAATAATTTGCTTTCGTCAATAAATTTTGTAATATAAATGTTAATTCATTTATTGCAGCTAATTATTGATTGTTGGAATAGTTTCAATTCGAGTACAACAAATGAAAATATAATTATTCGGCATTCACAACCAGTGTTGCCAATTTAGCCATTTAGTGGCTAGATTTAGCCATTTTTCACTCTGTTTAGCCATTAAAAAATGAGTTTAGCCATTAGCCATTTTTTAGCCATTTTTCAACTTGTTTAGCCATAAAATTTTTTTTTGCCGTTTTTCTTTTAAAAGAATAATTTTTATTTTATTATAAAAATTTAAAAAAGTAAAATAAACATTTTTAACAATTAAAACGCCTTTAAATTAAATCACAACTTTTACAATGTTGAAAATCGCTATAAACTATAATTATGAAAAATCTTAAAAAAAAAAAAGGTAAACTATTCCAATATTAAATTTATAAAATGGATCAACACAAACGTCGGTGTTTCTTTCTGGTTGCAAGGATTTCAATAAAGAGATGCAGGCGGCAACAAAAATTTTTTAGAAATTTCAGAATTGACTATAAAGTTGCTCTCATTTCCTTGGTCTAATGCTTAAGTAGAGAGGGTATTTAGCCAAGTAAACATCGTTAAAAGTAATTTGAGAAATAGGTTACATTTAGCAACCGTTAATTCGATTTTATCAATTAGGTAAATATTTTTACCGTAACAATAAAATATTTATAGCAACACCACAATAGTAGAGATGGTACTATGCGCTTGAGTTGATGTTTGCAACACCTTAAAATATTGGTCCTAAGCCCACCTTTTCGTATACCGATTGACTCAGAATCACTTTCTGAGTCGAATTAACGATGTTTGTCGGGCTGGCTGGCTGGCTGTCCAT
The DNA here is from genome assembly GCA_963931875.1 of Pollenia griseotomentosa. Lineage (NCBI taxonomy): Eukaryota > Metazoa > Arthropoda > Insecta > Diptera > Polleniidae > Pollenia > Pollenia griseotomentosa. The sequence continues at coordinate 168,930,332 of OZ007563.1, forward strand.
GTTAACCTTGTGCAAAAAGTACAGGTCGCAATTTTGGAGATTATTTGATAAAATTTGGTACAAAGGTTCTAATTTGAATATGATACCCTACTTATAGTTGGGGTTGACCGACTATACTTTCTTACTTGTATTTTATTGTAGATCTGGACTCAAAAGGTAGGGTAAATATTGTCGTGATTATGATTTACGTTTAAATTATTTAATTCCTATGAGATGAACAATAACGAATTTATCGATGATTTAATTTTTTATATATCTATCAAAATATTAATTTACGTTTATTCTTATTTATCAAGTTGATCTTAACTTACAACAACTTTAAATGAATTATTTCTGTTTTGTTATTGAATTTTAATGTGTTTTATTTAAAAAAGCTTTTAGCCATTTTTTAGCCCATTTTTAGCCATTTTTTAGCCATTTTTTCCGTAAATTTAGCCATTTTTGGTCACCAAGTTTTGGCAACACTGTTCACAACCGAAAAATAGTAAAAAGCCCCAATTGCTTACTAAATTTTCTGTCAAAAAATTTGATAGAATAAAATAATTTTTAATTTTATATTTAAAAAATATATTTGCAGTCAAAAATGGAATATGTGTGGTAAGTAATTTACGATTTTTATAGGTACCCTGAAGGAAATGTCACTAGTGAATCTGTACTGATTCACTATTGACACAGTCACCAGTACTAGTGACTTATTATACCCCAGACAATGTTATTTACTATAGACATTTAACATGTGCGTGTCATTGGAAATCTACTACTGACGTTGGTACTACTGACTAGGTAGTTCCTTTGGGAACATATGTAGACATTGGAACCAGAGAATCACTAGTACATTTTAGTACATGTAGTCTAGACTTTTGGTACGAATACAATTTTTTTTTATTATTTCTTTAACTTTTATATTAATTGTACTTCTCAGTGGTTATTGATAAAATTGTTTTCGTATTAAAGCCAAATATAGTGGCAAATGTAGTGTAGTGTAGACACTTCGTTGACAATGTCACCAAAATAGTCGACAAAACTGGTGACTTGGAGACACTTGCACCCAGGTTTCCTTCAGGGTATGAACATATATACGTACATGTGTATGTATGTATTATTTTTTTTATATCCTGCAAATTGTATTGGACTTCTTGATCCATTTTGATCCTGGGCTGGTCCAATGTAGTGCAAGTATGGACCATGCCATTATGAAAAAGAGTTTGCAGTGAAACGACATGTCTTCATTTTTTAACGACATGTTTTCGTTTTGGAACGATTTCAAAGGTAATCCTCTGGAGTATACCATGGAGTAGTTTTAAGACTTCTCCTTTGTAATGCAAACTGGGTTATATGATCCTGCCCTAGGATCGTACTGTAAAATAAGCCACTTTTTCCATTCATTGGGATTACCTTTGAACAAATCCTTGCCCCTTATGGGCTACATTTGACCGGTTGAAAAAAAAATATTGAAAACGACAATCAAATCTCTTGTTTGAACACCAATTATGTGTTAATTCAGTTGCAGCTATCATATATTCGGGTATAAGCACAGTTTTGTTTCTAATAATCATACTAACAACTATCAATATCTGTTGTTATGACTGATAGTGTACTAAAATTCAAATGTTGCTATCAAAAATATTATGCTAAGCACCGAAATGTTCAGTAATTGTAACCGAATTGTGTGATAGTACATGCAACCGAAGAAATTCGATTGGCGCCAAATTCGGTTGTGATCACGAATCTGTTTTCTTTGTGTGAAGATGATGAAATGGACTTTATAGTCTACTGTTTAAATAATATTTTCTGTTTAACTTTGCGATGGTCTGTTAGGAAAGTTCGATTTTGATAACGACTTTCTTAAGCACGTTAAATATTAAGCACTTTTTAGTGTCCAACAATAATGCATGATGTTAATTGTGAGTCACACCTTAACGCCAAGTTTTTTGCACAAATTAATTTGACATTTCTTTGTTTCAATGTTTGGCAAATTTAACCATGGAGAGGTACACAACTGAGCAGCGCGTCAAGATTGTTGAAGCCTTTAACGAAAATGAGCATTAAAATGAAAATGCATTTTGTGCACTTCGTGATTTTTTTGGTCAGCATAATCTACAAAATGCGACCACAATCAGGAGAATTGTGCGGCTTTGTTGAAAATGTGAAAACGGGGGTGTTCAGTCGATTAATTCTTTACTTAATTTATTAAATTTAAGACGATTAATTTTACGAATAATTTTAAATTGCTAATTTCGATTAAAGAGTTAATCGAAGAATTTATACCGATTAATCGAATGATAAAAATATATAGTATTTCTGTTAAATCTATAATTTTTTTAAGTTTTAAGACAAATAAACAAACCAAATGTATGAGTCCGTTGGAATTAAAAAAAAAACAGTCATGTTAAGTGAGTAATTAAGCTTTTATTTTTGTTAAATTTTTTCAACTTAATTTAATAATTCATTTCACAACAGAAAAAATGACAACGGTATGTTTACTCAAATATTTATATTAAAATATCGGTTATGTTCTAGAAATCGTGAAATTGAAATCGAACGACTCATTTAAATTGAATTATTTTCAAAATAACCGCAGTTTTTGTGGTTTTAAGTGTTTTTTTTTTTTTTTTTTTTGCCAAAAAAATAGATACTTAAAGAATGATGTAGATAAAATGAAATATTTTTGTGAACATTCATTGCAGGGTCGTTTTTTAAATTTGCTCGATTTTAAATACACTTTATTTCGATTTCTAGAACACGCCCGTATTTTTTAACAGAATTGTTCATGCGTTTCTCTCTTAAGAATGAGTTTGGTTAAGAAATATTGTACGAAGGATAAATCTTATAATGCTAAATGTAACATGTATCCAAAAATGTATTAACGTATTTGTTCTTCAACAACTTCACTGATTTACCACTTACACAGTGACTATAACATAGTACTTGAAGAAGATGCGCCACCAACTAAATCAAATGAGGCTACAAGTGGTCCAATGAATAAATATTTAAACTAGATTATCGATTTTCTATAGAAAGTTATTTGCAGAAGCATAGCAGAGCATGGAGTGTCCGTGAAAAGTTTTAAAAAAGCAAAGTTATATTGACTTTTAAGATCTAAGTGCCCGAAAGTGAAGCAACGGTTCGCACGTATTGTTCCAGTTGCATTATAACCATGATACTTTAAATAATGTAGAACTGAAATGCCAGTAAATAAGTTATCAAAGTAAACACAAAATGGCAACGTCTTTACGTCCTCTGGTAAGGAATGTATCATGCACAGCATGGGCGTTACACATTTTCCAAATAATTCTTCCATTTTATTATTATACGTTTAGTTTTTCCCTTGATAAACATCAAACGAAATACAGTAACCCAAGGGGGTATTTAGACACCAGACCTTATACCCAAAACGAACGGGTTTTCCTTTTATAAGTTGCTTACACCCATGGCGGCCATAATAAGCAATCATAGACTCATCATATGATAAATGTTGCTCTGGGTGAAAGTGTTTAGCAAAATTCCGATTTATTCTATCCGTTAGTGGGCGCAGTTTCCACATTTTATCATTTGCATTTTACAGATCGTTTGAAGCAAAATGAATGTATTGATCAATAGCTTTGAAACGGTTCAATGACATCGCATTGGAGACTGCATTATTATGTCCGTCGTCATCAGGTTTCCACATGAGACGGCTCTCTGGTGTCTCCGTATATCCACTATTTATAAGTATTCCAATGTCAGTAAGAATATCACTATTGGTTATACATATGTACATCAACATGATTTTTTAGTTGCGCATAGCTATTGTACTCTGAGACGATCATATTTATTAAGTCGTTATCGAAGAATTGGTAAGACAGCTCAATTGGTGTTTTGTTGCAGTCATCATAGTTGGTTTCAAGAAACACTGAAACAGTTGGTACATCAGTGACGTATTTCCATTTGAAAGTAGTTTTAGCATTTTTCAGATAAGGTGCTTTTACCAGATCTTCTAAATTATCTTTCAAACTTTCGCTACGTTTTCTTTTCCTTCTAAGAGAAGGTGCGATTGCTGAGGGAACACTATGAATTTCACTTACTGGTAGTTCTAATTCCAGACCCACTAAATGCTCTAGTTGCTCCAAGTTGTTTATACCGCCTAGACTGTCATTAATAACTTCACCTTCCAAATCTTCGCCATTTTGACGAGCAACAAATATACAGTCCTGAATTTGATTGTGATGAATATCGTGTATATTTCCACCGGAATCTTCATTGGCGTCATCTTCTCCCGATGCGTAGTCCGGGGATGGTGGCTGAATAATATTTTCGTCAACATTATTGTCTTCACTTTCTATTTCTCTCAAATAGTCTAAAATTTGTTGTGGATTTAGTCTAAAAATAAAAACATCAACCTTATCCGGGTTCTGGCCAAGAGTGCCATATGGCACTTTGCATTTTTACAACTAAAATTTTAAGGGATACGTAAAAAAATGATGCACAAAATTTAATTTTTTTAAATAATCTGATTTGTAAACTTATCAGAAATATAAAAACTTTGATGCATTTCTTACGTATGATATAAATACTTAGCTATTACCTCCGACTGGCCATGACGTTGCAATATTTTGGACAAAAAAAAAAAAAAAAAAAAAACAGACAGCCTTCAATAAAGTGTGCTTTTACATCAACAGCTTCTAAGCGACTAAGATGCTATGCATATGATTTGATTGTCAAGAAAAAAACTTATAACGGTACACAAAAAACAATAACAGAGCAATTCTCAAAATTGTTTAAAAGTGTATTAAATATTGCGATAATTTGAGTGCCATATGGCACTCTTGTCCTGTAATGGGTTAAAAAAAGAATCTTTATTTACTCAAGTATTAATTTTTTCTAAAATTATCTAAAAAAAAATCTTGTAATTTATAAAAGTTCTGGAATTAGAATTATTCGATTAATTTAAAAATTTTATTTGTTTAATCGAATAAGTTAAAAATGTCCAATATCAATTAATCGTTTAATCGAACAAACATAAAACCCGATTAATTGACAACCCTAGTGAAAACATCTGTGCATCAGTGTTGCCAATTTAACCATTTAGTGGCTAGATTTAGCCATATTTAAACTTGTTAAGCCAATTAGTTTAGCCATTAGCAATTTTTTAATTTTTTTAAGCCCTTATGACACTACATTTTTTATTCATTAATTGATATAGAATTGATAGAAAGAAACAGTAAATGTTAGAAAGAGCAAACTATAAAATGTAAACAAAGTTTTTTAGTTTTTTTTTGCTCTTGTTATGGTTTTGTTTCAGGGATGGGGTTGAGAATTTTTAAAATGGTTGGTACAAAACCTTTAAAAATTTTACTTTTTTACCCTACTTGTACTAAAAGATTTTTTTAGTTGAAATTAATTTTATTTTTGTTCATAAAAAACACCACAAAAAGGTATTATAAATCTTAGTTTAAAAAGTATCAACAAAAAAGTACAATTGAAACAACTTAGCCATCCCTGTTTTGTTTATTTTCTTAAATGTTGCCAACTTTTTGTTTATGAGAAACCTAAAAACAAAAAGCGGTAAATCGCTGAATTTGCTTATAAACCGCTGATTCAGCAACACTTTTAATATTTCAAGCTGGAAATGTCAATTTTAAGTTAAACAATTTTACATTTTTTTTGACATAACTTCATTTTTTATCGATAACTTTAGTAAAATTTTTGACAGTTTGCCATTTATCTTAATACAGCTTAACTCTTTGCACTTGATAAATTTTTGTATTACATTATATTTGTACTATTCACCAAAACTTGAACAATGCATTAAAAATGTAGTGTCATAAGGGCTTTACCAATAAATTTTTTTTGGCGTTTTTCTTGTAAAATAATAATTTTTATTTTCTTATAAAAATTTATAAAATTGCTAAAAGTAAAATAAACATTTTTAACAATAAAAACACATTTTATTTAAATCACAAGTTTTACAAATGTTGAAAATCGTTATAACAATGATGATGAAACATCTTTCAAAATAAAGGAACAGTATACTCAAATACTCAAATTTTAAAAACGATTAACATTTTTTTTGATGCTCAACTTCTTTTCAATTCCCTTTTAAAGATGCCAATATAATCACATGCAGCAATTGGTTTCAACTTTTTTCGGTTCAAAACAACAACAATCTTATTAACAGCGAATCACAGAGAAAAAGAAAAGAAAAAAATAAAATGCAGCCATTGTTGTGCACATATCAATGAATAAAAAACACAAGGCGTACTGACCGAGTGCAGGCATCTCCGTACTAACCCCCGTTCTTCTTTCTTCTCTCACCTAAAAACATAAGAGTTGAGCATCAAAAGATGAAACGTGTGAAAGCAGACTCACAATGATTCAACTCATTCACCTTATCCATTTACCGTTTTAACACAACAAATCAAACACACGACTTCATAATCAGCGCTGCCAGAAAATTTTGCCGAAAAATCGTCCACTTCATACATGTAAATTTAGTAAACTGTAATTGCTTTTCTTAATATGATTTTATACTACAAAGCATGAGTTTCTTTTTCGTTAGTATTGTTAATTAATGAAGTTGCTGAGTGAGGGAAAGAGACAGATATAGATTCTTTAACTGTTTTATTCTGGGTTATTTAACAAACATGTTTACTACAGCTTTTTGTTGGATTTTTCAACCACAGCGTAGTGAATTTTAGTCTAATACATTTTGTTGTTGCATTGTTGTAAATCTTAGTACTTTAACTAAATGAATAAGATTCACAACGTCTACAAGGGACTTTACTATCAAGGGTGAAAACCGCTTTTGAAAAGTTTTAATAGGGAGTATTCAAAATAAGACGTTGTGATGTGTCCGAAGTTTTTCAATATTTCAAATAATAAGTTGATTCAAATTTCGCCATAACCTTATCTACAGTTAGGGTTGCCATCCGTCCTCTTTTCCCCGGACACCGTCCTCTTTTTTTGGGTATCCGGGGCAGTCCTACTTCTTTTTCATCAAGTGTCCGGGGTTGTCCGGCTTTTTACACCTTTATTGTAAATTTGTTCCTGGATTTAAATCACAGTTCACAAAATTCATTAAAAAAAAAGATTTAGGTGCTCGGGTTTTTTTTAAGATAGGTATGATTTAATTTTTGGGGACGTAACGTGACAAAAAGAGTACTTTTCTTTGAATGTGCCCAAAATGGAGCTTCCAAAAAAATGGAACAAATAAGCAAAAGCAACCTTATCAATGTCGTTACTTTTGTTCAAATAAATACTTATTGCTAAATGATTATATTAAAATTTTATTTTAAGATTCTTTTTGGAAAGAAAAAAAAAATCATATCTTAAAAAAAGCACATTCCTCAAAGTTTTAGGATTTTTAAAAAACAGTTTTATATATAAAAAAAAAATCAGCAAAAAAAGGGTTTTGACTTAGTCCATTTTTAAAATTTGATATTTTGCATATACATTTTTTTCAATATATTTATTGTAGCCTCAAGTATTCTCTTTAAACTGACAAAAATCATCTTCGTATGTAAAGTAGTTTTCGAGATATTAAAAGAATAAACTCAACACATTCGGCTTATTCGGCGATATTATGACAATTTGAATATGACATAACTTTTGAAAAAAAATTAAAAAATTGTTTTTCGTTGATATGTGTTCTTTATGGGATCAAATAAACCCTCTCGCCAAATTGCATTCAAATCGAAAGGGGTCGAGTACCACTCTTGGTCGACTTGACATGGAATTACCCAAATTAAGTTTTTGTGTGCCGTCGTTAATTTTAGACTATTTAGAGTAATCAAAAAAAGGTCGATCAACACTTATAATTATTAATATTAAGTTGTTTAGAAAGTGTCCTCTTTTTTCGAACAAATGTCCTACATTTTTTATGCTGGCGTCCTCTTTTTCTCAAAATAGAAATGGCAAGCCTATCTACAGTAAACGTAGAGCGTTTTTTTTTTCAAAAATTTTTTTAAACAAAACAAAAAAAAAAAAAAAATTAAGAAACAAATTAGAAATACATACCAACTTTATGTTGTATTTTAAGAGCAAGAGACCTAAAAAAAATAACTGCGATTGTACAAACTTTAAGCAATCAAGAAAAAAGCCTTTCAAAGAATATGCATTTTATTTTCCTTTTTTTTAATCCATTTTTCGCCGACCGGTGATTATAATCACCAGCAATCATACTCTTGGTTTTTTGTTGCAATGCCTTTTTTTTCTGTCAGTTACTTAAAATATTATTTCGTTATTATATTGTCAGTTTACTTTGTACGGCGAAAAATGGGTTAAATAAGTATTGCTTTATAAACTTATTTTATGGTTACAAGAAAATTAATTCCAAATACGGAAATAAAGTTTGTTTAATGCCCGTAATTTCTACAAATAGGTATCTAGTTGTGTATAGGTATCTAAAGTTTTCATAATTTTAAAACATATTTCTAACCTACGGGTAAAAGTGTAATGTATTTTACATCATCGATTTTCGATAGTTAATTCACGAAGGCAAAAATAACGTTGAACTTATCACAATAGTGTTACCGGATAGGTAAAGATAACTGTAAGGTACGAACACGACTAGATATCTATTTGTAGAAATTACGGGTATAAAAAAAAAATTTTTTTTTTCAGAAATAAGTTTTTTTTTTAATATATGGCAACGCTGACTATTAACTCTTCAACTTGGTTGAGTTTTATTTTTTGTTTTTTATAAACACACACTCTCAAAAAAAGGTAAAAATGCCCTGCAGGAAATGTCACTAGTGAATCTGTACTGATTCACTATTGACACAGTCACCAGTACTAATGACTTATTATACCCCAGACAATGTTATTTACTATAGACATTTAACATGTGCGTGTCATTGGAAATCTACTACTGACGTTGGTACTACTGACTAGGTACTGACTAGGTAGTTCCTTTGGGAACATATGTAGACATTGGAACCAGAGAACCACTAGTACATTTTAGTACATGTAGTCTACACTTTTGGTACGAATACAATTTTTGTTTTATTATTTCTTTAACTTTTATAGGAATTGTACTTCTCAGTTGTTGTTAATAAAATTGTTTTCGTATTAAAGCCAAATATAGTGGCAAATGTAGTGTAGTGTAGACACTTCGTTGACAATGTCACCAAAATAGTCGACAAAACTGGTGACTTGGACACACTTGCACCCAGGTTTCCTTCAGGGTGTTTATGGAAAAGTGTACATATGCATACAGACATATCGTTTCGCAAAACACAAAAGACCCTATCTAACATTAAAAAAAATTGTACAGAAGAAGCTAAAACCAATTAAAAATGATAAATTGATAAATTGCCTTAAACTGTTTATAATTTTTTTTCTTCTACCCACACTGAAAGAAAAATGCTTCATACATTTAATGAATCTGTAAAAGAAAAAAAATTTAAAAAAATAAAATAAAATAAAAAATAAAAATTTTTTTTTTACTTTTTTGAAAGTATTCATCCAATTTATTCATCCAATCAATAATATTCATAGATCTTATGTAATGTTTTATTAAATACATTTTAATGAAACAGGTTTCATTCATCCAACGAAGCGCTGCATAGTTTCCTTTTTAATGCTATTTTTCATGGGATAAATTCCGAAATTCATTGGTATTGTGGAGAAAATTCTTCCAGTGTACCTACCAGTTGTATTGACAGTTTACAATGTTGCATATTATGCAAACTGTTAGTTTAGTCTTTTAGTGTTTATCATATAATCTTTTGTAGAAAGGGCCGTTTGTTCTTTGTTAATATTCGGTTAGCTAGGGCCTTTTGCGTTTTAGGTAACTATATGCGACTAAGTTTATTGGCATGAGAAAGTTTAATTTTTGTATTTTCGTTGTATTATTATTAAAACAAAAAAAAAAAAAAAAAAAACATCTGCTAGACTGACTATACTTTCTCACATAGACAAGGTATTAACACATACATTCAGAGAGACCCACAAAGAAAGAGGAGGGGGAAGGGTTTATGTATGCCTCTCTTGTGTAGGCTTGTTGTTGTACTTGTTTTTTATTCTGAACTTTCTCTTGGATGTTGTTTGTTTGTTTTTTGTTTTTGTTGAAAGGATGTTGATCTTTAGACGAGTGAACAATTTCCAACGCCCATCCTGCTTGTTTCCCATTTGCATTTCCGCTAAAAATTAACGGAAATAAAATATTCGTTGCATTGGGCAAAAGTTTTGAGCGGTTTACTGTGTCTGCTAATGAATATAAAAACAGAATACAAAGCTAACGAACGAGCTAGCTAGCGAGCAAACGAAGTTTTGTGCTGTCGGCCCAGCAACTTGCAACAGTTTCCTATTTCCGTGTGTACATGTGTCCTTTTGTATTTATAATACATCAAACATATGGCCATATGACCCAAGTTAACATGCAATAACGCGAATGTCCTTTATCTATAAATCACTTGATACACATTTACAACATCCGTAAGACAGCCATTGGCGCTTTCATTTTATTTTTTGAATTTCTTATTTTTGGCGTTAAGTGTGTGCGGGTGTCTGACGGTGTGTTTTTTTGGCATTTGGCTTTTAAAACGTTGAATTTTTTTTTATTTTTTTTTTTTTTTGGTATCTTGTATGTGTGTAAATGGGTGTTTAAGCAAGTGTGTGGCTAATGCATTTATGCAAAGGGCTAAAGTGATTTTCCGGCTGCCTTCATTTACTGTAAAAGACATTCGAGTTGCGTAATGGCTGTGCTGTTAATAGTGATGAAGATGGTGATGATGATGATGGCGTTGGTGACGATGATGAAAATGCATATTTCTCGTGGTTGCAATACACTGTTGAGAAAATATATCCACCATCATGCTCGTCATCAGTTTCAACAGTATTTTCAACATTATTTTACATCATTGTCGTTTTCATTTTATTTGTATTAAAACTCTACGAGTTGTTGTGTGCGGTAGCAACGACAGTGATAAATTAACACCCTCCATGTGATACTTGTAGGTATTAAACTACCTTACCAAAATCCATTTAACTTTTGTTTTTATTTTTTTTTTAATGTTCTTTTCGTCACAAACTCTCAACATAGGAAACAAGATGCCGAAGAAAAATATACATTTCATGTACTCAGTCACCCTGTACAAAGTATCACATCAGAAAATTGACATCTAAAGCTTATCGTTGCATACTAAACCAATTAAAAGTAAAAACACCGTACACGCACACACTTTCAAACACAACCAATTACAAAACTTTCAACCACGCAACAGTGTTGACTTATCAATATTTTCCGGTTAATGTTTATGCATTGTTTTTATACACAAACAGCTGGTTTTTAAATGAATTTTTTTTTTTTAATGAATGAAATATGAATGTCTACACTTGTATAAAAGAGATGAGTTTTAAGTCAAAATGTGAAAATTTTTTACAATTATTGAATTGGGTCTTAACCCACATATACCTACCGTACCCTATGAGGCACAGTAACTTTGAAAAATCATGTTGACTTACTAAAGATTTAGATATTTTTGTACTTCCTCCAAACACCGCCAATGCTGATCTGTACCCATGTTCCGTAACTATAGTGAGAACTTCTCGCATCAAAAAGATGTGAAACAAAATATTCCATCGTTTCTCGAGAAGCAAGAAAAAATTGTGTCTGTAACTCATTTCGAAAACTATCAAAAGAGATTTCGTTGTTACATAATAAATGTTGTAGTATTTCACTCGAAGCCATTGTGAAATTGCAGACTTTGAGAACATCATTTATACATGGCGTTGACGGCGACCAAAATTTACTAAAATTGATAAATTTTCAACGACGGCGACGAAAATACAACCGTCGGCTAAACCAACAGGGCGGTCAGACTTGGGGATTTATCCCCAAAGTTGGGAATTTAATGCAAGCAAAAGGACAAAGAAATTCATTTGAGGAATGGGGATTTTTTTGGGGATTTAATGAAAATAATCGGGGATTTTCTGGGGATTTTCTATTTTTCCTTTTTTTATTATTTACGCTTATTTTTCTTTGTTTCGCATATAAAATATCAAAAAAGTAGCAAAACTTTTATCTTACTGCCTGTTTGTAGAATTTCAAAATTTGTTTTTGTTTTAAATGTAACTTAAACGAGTCACTTTTGCACTCGCGTTCTACAAACAGGCAGTTTCTCTTGTCAACAACTTATACGGTGTAAAGGGTCCTAATTAAAATGTTTGTCAAGTTTGTAAAAGGTACTTAATAAACTTATGTTATTATTGGTTTCGTTTAAATCTGCTTCATTGCCATTTCATACTATTGATAAACTGAAGTTTATTGTTGAAGGGATAACCTATTCCTATGCGCATTTCACTGGTTGCTTAGGCGAGATCGTCAGGAAACTTTATCCAAAGATTTTAGAAAAACTAAAGATATTACACTAATAAAACTGTTAAGCGAATAAGAATTATAAGCCACAGTTCTACCTGTAACAATATCAAAGCTTAAAGAAAAACAACAACAATAAACAGTGAGTTTATCTTTTCTAACAGTCCCGTTATTATTATTATTGTTATAATTGTTTAGTGAGTGGTTTAAAAAAGAATCTAAAACCGTTGAAAACACATACAATTTTTGATTTTTTAAAGACAATTTTTAAGCAAATATGTCTTCCCCAAAAATAAGTAAATAAGAAAGACAATATAAAAAATTTTGGGAAATATGTATTTTTATTGTTGATTTTAAGGATGGCTAAAACCGATTTAACAAGCTCCAAATTCTTTTAAATTGACTTATTCGTCTTCAAAAACAGCATATTATTCTGCTTGGAATTCATCACTGGAATCGCATAACAAGGATTTAAAAACCATGCCGAAACCACTCGCTACAAACAAAATAACATAATTTTTTTACTAAAAATTTTTATGTGGGGATTTTTGGGAATTTTTTATTAAAATTTTTCTAAATTTTTTTTAAAAAAAAATTTTAAAGTTGGTCAGAAAAAAAATAAATTAAAAAAAATATTAACTTTTAAAGGTTATTTTTTGGTAAGTTGGGGATTTTTGGGAATATTTTTTTTAATTTTTTGGGGACATGGAAAAAAGTACCTGACAGCCCTGTATACCAAGTAATGTAAAGTACGACTTTAATGTTTGTTGTTTGCAAAACGGCTTTAAACACATTCGCATATTTTTCAAAATTGTTAAAAGTAATATAATCAAACAATAAAAAAATCAACCAAGAACAAAAGACTTATTCCTTAGACTTATTTATAATTTTTTGTGTAAAAATTTTTTCTCACTCCATTTTTATTCGAGAGTTTATTTGACAATTTAAAGTGGGAACTTTCTCACAGAAATTTTACAGACACATTTTTTCTATAAAATGTCGAGTAATTTCCTTATGTGGCAGCTAGTACTCGCCAAAAAAAAGTTACAGACACAGTTTAGTAAGAAAACCAGTTGATTGTTTCATTTCTCACATTTCAATCGAAAAGTTTTTTGACGCGAGAGTTACAGAACATGGGCACAGGTGTGGACAATGTTCTACTAGGTGTATGAAAAACATTTTTCAAACAAAACAAACAACACATTATAAAAACCAGGGAGATTGATTATTCGACCTTTTCAATAACCGGTTTTCGAAAACATAACACAAAACACAAACAAACAAAAACACAACGTCCCATCTTCGCTAAATTCGGGATTTATTAAAAGTTTCAGTCTGTCAACCCAAACACTTTCGAACATGTCGACTGCCGATGTTCTTTGTTGTGTACAACATTTGGTTTTTTGCTTTTGCCTTCACTGCGACTGTTTTCATTTAATGATCAGAAGTAAAAGCAACGGTTAATTTTTGTCTAATGAAAAATCAAAAAGTGGAAGAAAAAGCAATTTTTTTATTTTGACTGCAGCTTTTTAAACCCTGTTTGCAGTCTCTTAAAAACTACTTGGAGCCGAGTCAAGTTTTACTTGGCGTATATTTATGTCAAGCTTGTAGACTAATTGATAGTAATTAATAAGTCGTGACGTTGAAGAACCATTGCAAGTTATCATTTTAGGGCCGTTTAAGCATCATTTCATTAATGCCCAGTTTTCAGGATAGTAATTTAATCTAAATTAAGTTAATTTTCATAAAAACTTAAATCGTATGTATTTAAATACAGATTGATTTTTTGAGTTTTATTTGAAAAGTCTATAATAAATATGATAAAAGTATGGTAGCACTACTAAATACAAAAATATGTCATAAAAAAGTATAATTATTTACAAGGTGGTCTCAAAAAACAGCTGATTGTTATTGCTTTGCCTCTTGTTGTTGTATTGTCGTCATATTAAGGCCACCTTGCTAAAATATTATAATAGAAACTTAAGTTAGCACATCGGTGAATTAAGTTTGATTTAAGTATTAAGTGAAAAAGAGAATTTTGTATTTAAAACGATTTTAAACATAAATGTGTTTTAATATCAATCCTGAAAATTGGCCATAAGTCTTTTAAATCGGTTCGGTATAATCATTAGAGATGACATCTTTATAAAGATATTTATAGTATTTAGAATACTTTCAAATTGCTAATTACTTTTTAAGAACTTTTTTTTGCAGTATTTTGAATTGTTTTTGGTTTTTGTTACATTTTGTTTTGAAATTTTTTACAAAAAGTTTAAGTTTGCCAAATATTCGATTAGAAAAATATTTAAATTACGGGTACATTTATAACAAAAGTAAGGAAAACGTATACATATATACTACACATTACTAAAATAACCGGTTTATTTTACTAAAATAACCGTTTTATTCAATATTCGAAAAATGGGCATTTTAAAATATTCGACTTGGGCAAAACTTAAAACCGGTCGAATGCTAATCGATCGATCTCCCTACACTGAACCAAAAATCCAATTAAAATGCACGTCAAGCAAACGAATTACGTTTATTAAAATATTTTCGTTGGCTCAACGAATTATTCGTTAATATAATAATAAATCTAATAAAAGATATAGGTATTTTTTTCATTATATTAACGAATAATCCGTTGAGCCAACGAAAATATTTTAATAAACGTAATTTCGTTTGCTTAACGTACATTTTCATTGGATTTTTGGATCAGTGTAATAAAAACCTCATTTGTAATTTTTTTAATGCATGAAGCCCTATTGTTCCCTATAAGGTATGGGGATCATAGCCCCCTATTCACTAGATATTTTTTAAAATATTTTTTCAACGAATTTTAGATTTCCCTTTAATAGAGTTACTAAAAAAATACTTTTTTAACAAGAAAAAAAAAAAAAAAAAATAATAAAAAATTAAATTAAAGGTCTATAAATGGGTTAAAATATAATATTTTAAATAATTTTTGCTTTCACATTTTCCTTTAGAATTTTGACTTAACGCGAAGTTAAAATAGAAAATTTAATTGATTACAATATACACTGACACGATTCACATTATTTCTGTATATGTGTGTGTGTGAGTGTATGTGTGGGTGTGTGTATAGCTTAAAAATAATCTAAGTGCATGATGGCATTAAAAAACACATTTAGAACGCACACATTTACAACTTACTGCCTTATATGAGTTAAACGGAGAAAAAGAAAGAAAACAAATCCTTTAAGTGAATTAAAACACAAAGTGTTTTAACAGCTTCAGGACATGTTTAAGTACCGGCATATTTATGTATTTGATATTTACACTTAAAGTAGTGTTTAAGTAAATGCGTACAACTTTCGAGGTTTTTGTTAGTAGTTTTTTTCTTTAATTGATAATTTAGGTATTTAAGTTAAAAACAGAAGTTTAATTAACATTTAAAAAAACACATTTACACAAGGAAAATAAAAAAAAAACGTTTTGTACATTAATTACGCAGGTCGGCGGTGAAAAAGTTTTTTACATATTTATGTTGATATTGGTCTATAAACTTTGATTAAATAAGGGATGCCAATCGGGACTAGCTTTCGCAAATTCCGGGATTCAGGATTTCAAAAAATTAAAATGTAAATGCTTTTTATAGATATTGTTTAAAAAAGCCTTTAAAGAGTTTTACAAACAAAAGTTTTATAATATATTTATTATTTTAAATTTGAATATAATGTCATATTGATTACTTAAATTTGTAAAAATTAAAAATTTTGATTTTTTTCTCATTTAACCCTTTGATGACGAAGAATTTTCCGCTGACAATTTTTAAAACTTTATTGTGGATTTTTACTCGGAATGGCAACATTTCAAGACTAAAGGCTGTAAAAATTTTAAAATTGTTACTCCTTCTGCGAGAAAAATCATGGGACATATGTGTCCCATTTGTCGTCAAAGATTAAAATTTTACCATGATTTTTGTTTTATTTACATTGCGAAACACACAAAAACGATTCAACTGTCCAACGGTTTGCATACCGCGATTTGTGCGTAAAACAAAAGCTTGTTAATTAAAAATTCTGTATTCATAAAAATTACTTTGATAATATTTATGGGATCTCATAATTTAAAATATTTAATTTCTTTGTTTTTTAATGGTAACATATTAAATAAAATTCAAAAACAAAAATTAATAAAAAGTGGGACACATATGTCCCATCATACTTTCAGATCTATCGAGAAAACTACAGAACCAATTTCAAATGCACTAATCAATAAATTTTCATAACGCATTAGTGCATATAATAGTAAAAGTTTATCCAAAAGCAATAATTAGGGCCCGAGATATTAGCAAATTTAAATGGCTAAAAAATAAATTCGAATTTCTGACTTTAAGAAACCATTAAGCCCAGTTGACACAACAAAACCTTATCGTTAGCACGAATACTAAAGAAAGCATTTGTTTTTTGTTGAACAACACGAAGTAGATCAAAATACATTCGAAAATGTAGATGAAATAACGAAAAAACTAAATGGGACATATGTGTCCCATTCGTCGTCAAATATCTTTCTAAAACGACTGCGCCTGTTAGAAAATAGTTTAACTTTTCTTAAAGGAAATTTTATTGCTGAACTTCCTTTTTTTTAGTTTTTTCAAGAAGCTAAAGCGTTTTTGAGTTACGCTTACATATGTTGTGCAACCTCCTCAATTTTCGAGAAACGCTTTTTCTCGAAAACCAGAGCTAACCTAAAAAACGGATTCAGCGTACCCGAATTATGTTAAGACGACATGTGCCCGGCTTGTCTATTTTTCCAAATAGCACAGTGTTATTATCCTAACCCTGTAAAGAGTAAAGTTTAAATTTTGAATTTGGTCCACCAGTAGAATTTTTTGTGCATTTTAATAGACATTTTGCTTTAATTGATGTTCTTCTTTAATAACACAGTGCAACAAAATTCGGTTCATCGCCGCCAGCCTCAACACTTGCAACGCGAAATGAAAGTAGACTATTGGTAGAGCAAATCTGCCAAAGAGTTTTAAAAAATTAGCTCAGGTTCCCGAAATATGGGCCCCTAAAGTTTTTGAATTTTTTTAAAAAGGCGTTTGGTACAAGTCAAATAAAATATACAAAATGTACTTCTGAGCTAAAAAATAATTTCGATTCGATTAATTGCGATTCTTTTCTTAGAATTTATTAACCCTCTAACTCTCATTTTAGGGGGTAATTTTTGTCCTTTTTCGCATCTTTTGCACGAAAGTATTCTAAAACGGCACTTTTAAGGGTTAAAATGTTCTACGAATATTTTCTGTATCTAATTTCACTAGGGGTCTTTTAATACCAAAAGTTCGTGTGATGTATTTAAAACGGATTTTCGTATTTCCGGGCCTTGAATTTTTGAATTTTTCGAAAACCCGTTTTACATACAGTCCGCGATTTTTTGGTCTTAGAAGATCCCTAGTGAAATTTAATGCAGAAAATATCTGTTGAACATTTTAACCCTCTAAAGTGCCGTTTTAGTATATTTTTGTGTGGAAGTTAAAAAATGACCCCTTAAAATGAGTGAAGAGGGTTAATAAATTCTAAGAAAAGAATCACCACACAATTCTACTGAAGACATCTGAAACAGTCTTTTAGCTCAGAAGTACGCCTTTTCAAGAAATTTAAAAATATCAATGCCGGAAATTTCGAAAATCCGTTTTAAATACATCACACAAACTTTTGGTCTTAGAAGACGCCTAGTGAAATTTGATGCAGAACATATTCGTAGAGCATTTTAACCCTTAAAAGTGACGTTTTAGTATACTTTCGTGTAAGAAGAAGGGAAGAAGGACAAAAATTACCCCTTATAATGAGAGTTAGAGGGTTAATAAAATCTAAGAAAAGAATCGCCATACGATTCTACTGCAGACACCTGAAATTATTTTTTAAGCTTGGAAGTACATTAAGTATATTTTTTTTGACATAAACCAAACGCCTTTTCAAAAATTTCGGGAACCCGAGCTAATTTTCAAAACATTTCGCGTTTCAAGTGTTGAGGCTGTTTTTTTTGTTGCACAGTGTAATTGTTGGCACTTCTCTTGATTTCGGGACTGGCATCCCTAGTTTGAATGTACCAAGTCATATATAGCCGCCAAACACAGTCAAAGGCTGGTAATAAATAACATGTTGGATAGTGGATAACTAGCTTTGCGTTTGTTTGTTTGTTTTTCCAGACAAATTTTCCGAAATGGTTGAACCGTTCTGCAGAATACTGTCAGTAAAAAATTATTCTCCGGACAAAAATATTATTCGGAACTCATGGATGAATCCACCTTAACTCGCCGGCAGTTACTTCAATTTCAATCTCATTTCTCTCTTTTTCTTTTGTTCTTGTTTTTATCTTGGTTTACAAAATGTATTGCATTTTATGAAAGTATGGTAGCATTGTTAAGAGAAAAAGTGTCTACATGTGGGAGCATTAGAAAAAACGTTCTCAAAATAAAATAGATTTTATTTCACGACGGCTTTCTACGACAAATTTATAAGTCAAGATGTATGAAAAATATGGTCTCAACGCAGTTCTGTTTAAACACTAACTAAAAATGATTTTAGTTTAAGAAAAAAACCTGCAAAAAAAATCATTGCGGCTACTCTCTAAATCTCTCTCAAAATCCTGGGGGCTATTCTCTATTGCGATGCAAAAGAAAACAGTGCTTAGTCAAGTGATTGGTGCTTTTTTATGCGTTCGCGCATTTGTCTTTCGCATCTTTTTATTTTTTTTCTTTTCGCAAAACATAATTATTTTTTTTATATACATTTTTAAATTTCAAATTTTTTTTTACATTTTAATTTCGGTATGTCACATAATTTGTACGAAAGTGAATATTTACACATTTTTTTAAATTCGTACCTTTCTTATTTTGCTATTCTGAATAAAAACGGAAAATATTTTGTGCTTAAGTTTTTCTAGAGAAAGTAAAAACACTTTCATATTCACTTTCGTACGAATTTGGTTTCTGTGACACACCCGATTACTGTTAATCTGCGCCATCTTTAATTTTTATTGCCAGTACAGCTTAATTTTCAAAAAATTTGCGAAAGTGATAGAAAGTACCAAATTTGCATTTTGCTTTCGTATCGAAATTGAATTCGCATCTCAATATAAAGTGGCCCCCTGTGTTACCTAGATGTACTATTAATATTTTATGTAATT
Source organism: Pollenia griseotomentosa (assembly GCA_963931875.1). Lineage (NCBI taxonomy): Eukaryota > Metazoa > Arthropoda > Insecta > Diptera > Polleniidae > Pollenia > Pollenia griseotomentosa. Next base: position 168,949,788 of record OZ007563.1, read on the forward strand.
TAAGTATTACGTATACGTCACAGTTTATGGAAATGACCAATCTACACAATTTGAATTTAATTTACAATTGAATTTAAATAGTAAAAATGGGAGAAAGCTTAAAATTCCCAGGGAATTTTTTATTCGTTAGACATTTTTTTACCAAACGAAAAGAATTAACTGCCAGGCCCACAAAGTCGACAGGAACATTCCTTTCGCATATTCATATTGAAAACATTAACAAAAAACTAAAATTTGTTTTTAATATAAATATACGAAAGAAATTTTCTTGTCGTCGTCGTGGGCCAGGCAGTAAATGTTATTTTTGCTTAACTATATTTTTCTGTTTTAAGACTTAAGTGTGAAAAACAAAATTTATTATATGCAACTGATAACTCAAGACTTAAAATTAGTAAAATAACTTCAAACATTCCAAGTAAACTTTCCAGTTTCAATCGAAACTGGGAGGAATAGTCTTTCTTGTGTCTTAATGGTTCGATAACCAGCAGCGAAATCAGGCAACGCCGCTCATGCTTAAATAAAAAATAACTAATAATTTTGTATATATTAACATTAGCGGCGTTGCCGGATTTCGCAGTCGTGCTGCCATCCGTAATTGACCCATAAATAAATTTTACTTTTTTCAAATGTAAAAACTAAATTAGATAACCAGTGAAATCAGGCAAAAAAATAAGATTTCTGCTCCAAAGTCTGAGTTATTTGAGCCTTTAAAACTTACAAAATTTTCTTTAAGTGTAAATTTTGATCCTGGGTTATTGGCCTTTATGTTTTATCTTAAACACTTTTCAACAAATTTTGTGTCGAAACGTGCGTTTTTATTCTGTTTTTATATTTTCATATAATCTATAGAAAAAGAATGGAGAAACAAATACCAAACATTTAAAAGTGATGAATAAGCTTGATAGCGAAAAGTACAAAAAATAATAAATATATCTGTATATCGTGACCTAAAACGCAAAAGGGCCTATCTAACATTTTGAAAATTTTACAGGAGAAAAATAAATTATTTTATACGATACATTTATAAATTGCATTAAAATGTTTCTAATTAATTGTTCTTCTGTTTTCTTGTAAAACCTACCAGTTGTTTTAAAAATTAACAATGTTGCATATTATACAAACTGTAATTTAGGTCGTTTTGCGTTTATCATATAGTCTTTTGTAGAAAGGACCGTTTGTTTTTTTGTCAATAAAATCGCTTATGTTGTTCGAAAGATGCCAAATTTTTTTTGTGGATATTTTTGTTGATGCAATACATCAGAATTAATGAAAAAGTAAGTTTTTAAGTACTTGTTAGTTTGGGCCTTTTGCGTTTTAGGTGACAATATGTATAGGTTTATGTGTAGATACATACATAAACACTTTGTGTGTTTTTTAATTTTTGTATTCAACAAAATTTATTTATTTTTTACATTGTCTATACACCACGTTTATGTTTATTTTTCCTTTGGTACTCTACAAGCAAGCAGAATTATAATGGTTTTATAATAAACAATAAGAAAATGTCGAAATGAAGCCTTGACACTTTTATTTCTGTGGTAAGAATAGAAAAAGCGCTTAAGTCGACTTAAATCAAATTTGAGCTAATGGCACCTTTGTGATCTCCAAAGTAACGATGGGAAAAGTAAAAATTACTCTGTACGATCTTTCAGAAAGTTATAGAAAAATTACTTTTTGCTGATGTTTTTTCAAGGAAAAAACTTAAGTTTACCTCCGATCTTTATACCACAAGGAATATTAAGAAATTAGAACTTGAAAAAACTAACACCGCAGAGAATTGATGATTATATTTGAATAGCAGGTAATTTTTAAAAATAACCTCAAAAGTTTAAGTTTACTCTCCTATAAAACTAAAAAAATTGACTTAAGAACTTATTCCTTATTGCCACAGATTTAATTAAAGCTAATTTGCTAATTTGCCGTACTTCTTTGAAAATTAGGTCAGGTAAGCAGTTACCGTGAATGGTGTTCGCTATCGCGAAATGATAATGGAATTCTTGTAGCCAGAAATTGAGAATATGGACCTGGACGATGTGTGGTTCCAACAGGAATGTGCCAGTTGCCACACAACGTTACAATATCACATTTGTTCGAGAAATTCAACTGCTGTGTTATCTTACTTCGTGGCGATGTTAGTTAATTTGCCGTCACGATCATATGATTTGACACCGCTGGACTTCTCTCTCTCTCTCTGAAGATATTAAAAAGAAAAGGTGTACGTCAATAAGCCGAGATTTAAGAGCTAAAGGATGGACAATTCGGCACATTAACGACATTGAACCTCAATTATGTCTCAGAGTCATTGAAAATATCGACCATCGGATAGAGGTATCCCAGTAAAAAAATTTTAGGTGCCTGGAAGCACGAAGGTTACATGAGCGCTGATATATTTGCTGGCTATAACACACTAGTAAGAAGCAGCAGACAAGCGAATACCATTTAAATGAATTTCTAATTTAATGATGATTTAATGATTGGAAGTGAATATTTAAAATCATAATTTTAAAGAAAAAATTCACAAACAATGTTCTAAGTGCTTCTGTTATTCCCTAACATGGAAGCAGGTTGTACTGCAATGATTTTAAAATGTGTTTACGATCATTCCCGAAACATTACCGAACATAGAAATTAAATTTCAAATTTCAAATTGTTTTTTAGCAGAAAGGAAAAAGTAGTGCTTCTTAGTGGGAATTTGCAATATATATACATATCATGCCTCTGGTAAGCAGGTTTGTAAGGGGATATTCTGCTTCTTTCCCTTACAAAGCTGCTTACCAGTAAGCTCCACTTTTGACCGACGCCGTGGCGAGCAGTTAGCCAGTAGTTTGTTTCACACATAATTGTCATAGATGTTTCTATCATAATAACAACTATTAAAATAATTCTGTGAAAACTTTTTGTTTTATTTACAATTAACAGTGTGTGTTTTGGACCACCCTTTACATAAAATTGTAACGTTACTGATTGACTGACTGCTTCATCATCGCACAGCCTAAACGCCTGGAACTAAAAAAATATGAACTTTGGACCGAAAGTTGCTCTCTCCCGAAATCGATCCTATTACACGGAATTTTTTGAAATTCTAACGTTAAGGGTAAAAAACGGGTAAATTCGGTTACCTTATAACCCCAGAACTAAAAAGAGATATAAAAAATGGAATACTTCTCGTTGTTCTTTTGAAAAAAAAACCAGCGGACAGGTGTCTGGTACTTTTTTCAAATTGGGTCTTTTTATGGAGTAGACGGGTAAAACCTGCATTTTTGGTACTTTTTTGTTACCCTATCTAACCTTTAAGCCAATAAACATAGACATAAAAGTTATATACGGGGTTGAATGTTGTATTTTTGGTACTTTTTTGTCACCCTATCTAACTTTGCAGCCAATAAACATAGACATAAAAGTTATATCACATTCGAAAGTTATCTAAAAAATAAAAATACCAATTTGGTACTTTTTAGAAATTTGAATGTTTAAGGGGTGAAAATCGCAACTATTTTTGGTACTTTTTTATATAAAACATTTTTCACCATTCATTGACATATGCGTACAATACTGAAATTCTTTATAATCCAATGGGGAGAAAAAAAGTACCAAAAAGAGAAAATGCGGGATATTTAATTTTTTTCTTTTACTATTGTGTTCTACATGTGGCACATTTTGATTTTTAATTAAAGGTGCTGGGTCCTGAGTGAATATGATCCTATAAGATGAAAATTGTTGGAACTTTTTTTAATAAAAAATAGGAACATAAACTTCGGCACATAAACATGTCCATGAAAGGGAGACGCTTAGTAAAAATAAACTCTTAAATTGTGGTACGTATGAAGTTACAACAACAAAGTAAACACATTACGTACTTTTTTAAACTGTCAAATTATTAGTGTTGAAAAAAGGAAACGTAGTTTTGATAGATATTTAAATAAAAACATTAAAACAAAATAATAAAACATTTATTTAAAAGATGATAACGTCCTTTTTGGTTGGGTTTAAAAAAAAAAAAATTATGATAAAACTTATTTTTTCTTGATTCTTGACGAGCACTGAAAATTCTTGTAAATCAAGACCGTCTGGCAAGCCTACTTAAGGCCGTTTAACACTATCACACAAGACTTAAGTATTTTGACAAAAATGCTTCCCTTATTTAATTATTGTTTTATATAATAACTAATCATGATTTGTGTGATAGTGTAACGTTCCCTTTACGGACGTCCTTAAAGATTTAAACCTAATTTTTTTTTCTTTTCGCAGTGAATTTTATATTCGTTTTAAACTCATTATAATTTCCTTTGTGTTTCTATTTGCATGATAAAAAAAATTTTATACACGCAATGACTACATTTAAAAAATTGCAATAAACAGCAAAATTTTTGTACGACTGCACAAATGTTTCTTTTTGTTTACATATTTTTTTTATGAATATTTGTGCAAACAACTCGGTGTGAGTTTTATTGCCTTTTGTCTTAACAAAGAACATGAATTTTTAACATTCTTGTTTATCGAGTTAAACAAAAAAGAAAATAAAATAAAAATAAAGTTTTTTTTTATTTAGCCCTGGAAAATGAAGCAGAAATATAAAATAAATCTAAAAAGTGAAGTTACTTTGTTGCTTAACATTTTTATTTTTTTTTTCACTCTTCTGCTTTTTATTTTACTTAGTTTTTCGACAAAAAATTCCTTTTAAGTTCGTTAAAATTTTGTCTACAAAAATTTACTTCTAATAAAGCCGTTCGTTCGTACGTTCGTTCGTTTGTTTGCTTGTTTATTTCTGTTGCTCTTTTCGGTTTTCGGTTGACAGGGATTTTCAAATTTAAATTTCAAACAAACAATTGTAACAGTTAGATGTTGTTTGTAGTTTAAGTTTAAGCTAATGTTTTTTGATGCAAATTGTATTAATGTTTGTTTTGTTTTATTTTGCACAATGTCAGCAGCGTGACACTTGAATACATTCTTTTATTTTTTTTTTGTTTTGTTTTAAAGTAAAATTTTAAAAGCTTTTTTTTTGTTAGAAATACTTGTACATAAAACAAAAAAAAAAAAAACAAATAAAATTTTTTTTTTGACTTTTTGTTCTATTCATTTTTATTTATGTGTTAGTCATTTGTCAGCTAGAGAAAGTATGAGTGTGTGTATATGTGTGTTTAAGAGTATTCATGTATGCATATACAAACATGTAAAGTGCCAAGGACTTTTTCATTATATTGTGACCACAATGTATCTGTATTGTGTAAAAAGTGTTGTCAAGGCCAAAAGTAAAGCTAAAGAGAACAACCAAAACAAAAGAGCTTGCAATTCGATTATGTCAATGGTGCTAAGTAGATTTTTGAAATCGTAAGAGATTTAGAACAGATTTTTACTGTGTTGTTAATTATGGTCATTTCAACAATGATTAATTTTGAGAAAAGGACTGACTACTAAAAAGAAATACTGCAAAGTATTTAGTTTGTTAAATGCTAAAGGTTAACTTTTTATAAATAATGACTTAGCCATAACTATAACCATATAAACCAAAAGTAAAGTCAGTTCTCTCCTCTACGAGCTAAGAACATAAAACTTTCATTTGTAAATATTAACTACACTGTTTTAATTAAATATCTCAAAATGAATGTTTTCAAGTAGTTCCCTTTCTGCGCGATTCAATTCGTTATGCGATTAAATTCGTTATAATAAAACATAAAGAATAAACACCAAAATATTAGAGGATATATATAACGCCAAATTTCATTTACAACACATCAAAAAACATTCATGGTATTTTTGAATCAACAGAATTAGTTCTTGCAAAAATTAATAGTGCTCTTAATTCTATTTTACAAAATTTTCATATTAAAATTCTTAATTTATTTATCAAACAAAAACATGAGCTTGATAAACATAACCAAAAAGTCATAATAGAATTAGAAAGCAATATCAACAAATATTTGTCGACAGAAGAACAGAAGCAATTTTGGGAAAACGAAAATAAACTTACAAAAATAAATAACTAAGCTATTAAAAACAGACATTTAAGGAAATTTGAGGTACTTAAAACTGCACAAAGAAGAGAATTAGATATTGTAAAAAACGAAAATTGGTTTGTGAACAAAACGAATATAGAGATCCCCCAAGACATCCAGTGGCTTCTTTCATTAGGACAAAAGCTGCATTGCCTACAACAAGGGAACAATTTCCTATGTTTAAATATATAGCCGACGGAGAAGACTTCATACAAACCTTAAATGATAAAGAGGACCAAGAGATGGCAAGGGCAAAATTTACTTTTATGTTAGAAAATCATGTGAATAAACATACACTTAATTAGAGAGAACGTTTCATACACAACACAGTGGGACAAACTCGTACACTTTTAAGGAAATATAAAAACATATTAATCTTGGATGCCGATAAAGGGAATGTCACAGTGGCTATGGAGAAAAAAGACTACGATATAAGAATGAACAACATTTTATGATGATATGATATGATGTCATACAAAAGATTGAAAAAAGATCCAACACCAGCATTACAAAAGAAAAACAATGATCTTGCAGATGAACTCCATAAGTGCAATATTTTAACTGTGATAGAGAAGACAAGACTGAAAAATTACGCGGCATTTGCTCCAAGATTATATGGATTACCCAAGGTCCATAAAGAAGGACTACCTCTTAGACCAATATGCTCTTCGGTGAACTCCCCATCTAGCGGTCTATGTAAGTTTTTGACCAATATATCAAAGAAGCTTACAGAAAACTCCAAGTTTAATGTAAAAGACGCGGTGCAATTTAGAAATAAGATCCACAACAGTGCAATATGTGACGACGAGAGGATGGTATCATTTGACGTTATATCGTTATTCCCTAGTATTCCAGTGGAATATGCAATCGATTTGATCACAGGTTAATGGGACGAGATTCAACAACACACAACAATGTCGAAACAATTATTCGTTAAGATATTAAAATTTTGTATACAGGCTAACAGATACTTTAAGTATGGCGATAAAGTATACGCGCAATGCAGAGGTTTGCCAATGGGATCACCAGCATCTCCCATAGTAGCGGATATAGTTATGGAGGAACTATTACAGAAAAGTATTGGGACTATGGAGAAAAAACCAAGGCTATTAACGAAGTATGTTGACGACCTTTTTGGGAATGTAAACGAATGTGCAATAGAGGAAACGCTCAATAAGTTAAACAGCTTTCATAATAGAATAAAATTCACAATAGAGGAGGAGAAGAACGAACGATTGCCATATCTTGACACCCTAGTTGTAAGAAGAGGTAACACGATTAAAACGGATTGGTACCAAAAACCAACATCTTCGGCAAGGATAATAAACTTTTACTCATGTCAGCCTAAAAATATTATAATAAATACCGCGAGAAACTTCATAAAAAGGGTACATACCATAAGCGATAAACAGTTTCATAAAGAAAATTTGATAAAAATAAGGGAGTTATTACGGAAAAACGCTTTTCCAAATAAAACTATAGAAAAACGGATTAAAGATAATAAAAATCAAAAAGAAAAAAGAAGAGAAGAGACACCTAAGATTTACAAGTCATTAACTTATGTTCCCAAAATATCAGAGAGACTTCTGAAATCCGGAATATATAATAAAGAAAAGTATAAAATAGCATCAACGACCAGGAATACACTAAAACAACTTTACTCTAACACAAAAACCAAAATTGACAAAATGGAAAAATCCAATGTAATATACAAAATAAAATGCAACGGCAACGAAAATGTAAAATGCGAAAAAGTATACGTCGGAACAACCAAGAACAAATTAAAAACCCGAATATCTGGACACAAATCAGATTTAAAATGTAAAAATAATTTGTCTACACAAAAAACTGCACTGCTGGCCCATTGTGTGGAGAGAGAACACTTGCCAAATTTAACTGATATTGATATCCTACACACAGAAGACAAATATAAGAGAAGACTTACATTGGAAATGCTATACATTATAAAAACAAAAAAAGAGCATAGGATGAATTTTAAAAAAGATGTGGAAAACAATTGTGCAAGCAGCTTTCAACACATCATAAACAACACGAATAATTAGTACAATAAAGATCGGATTAGCGGGCAGTCGTTTAATGAACGTCTATTGTTACTCGTTTTAATAAAAAAAAGTTTTCTATATTTTTGTGAGTTTATGTTGTTGCTATACTCTCTTTATGTTCGCAATTTTGTTTTTTTGTATTTTTTGTATTTTCTTTATATTTATTTAAGATCCTGAAGATGTTTCCCGTAGGGTTACGAAATATTGACTACTAAAATAAATAAATAAAATTTATTAAAAAATAAGGCCTTGAGCTTAATTATTCGTTTACTTATTGAAAAAAAAAATTGATTTCTATTAAAAAATTGGAGATACTAATTAAAAAATTGAAAAAATTTGCTCCAGTAAACAAATTAATAGTTTAATTGACTTGATTAAATTTTTTATTAAAACTGATTTTAATTTTGATTAATGCTTTAATTAGTGAAAAATTTTGGTGAATTTTTCTGTGTAGATTCGGAATAAATATTTTCGGAAAAAATCAAAGCTGATATTCTCCGGTTAAGCTAAACATAAACCTAGTGGAACATTTTGTAAGAGCTTAGCAGAATTTGGCATTTTACACACAGCAAGTTTTTCTTTGCGCACGTATTTATATTCTGAACAATTTAATATTATTATTTCCTCTCTTTTCACTAAATAAAAAACTTGCTCAAGATGATTACACCATTAACGTAGGCCAATTTTCAATTTGATTTTATATAAAGTCGAATACCACCAGAATTTATAATTTAAATCAAATAGAAAATTGGCCATTGCGTGCAAATTATCGTAAATTTTGCCATCAAATGCCTATAAATAGATTTAAGAAAAATTATTGCCAACATTTTGCATATTTAGTACTACAAATAAATCTTAAAGAAAACCCAAAAACACGCTGAGTTTAAACCAACCCCTATACTTGCTAATGTTGCTCGGTTTCACAACTAAAAAGCGGAACACGTACTATTTGCAGCATGTAAACATTCATTCATTTATTCGTTCAGACCATCATTATTCATTTGTTAGTGGGTGTAGACACAACATTGAGTAGTTTTAAATACAAAAAGGGAGTCATAAATTTTACTTACTAGATGTTACAGAAATGTTGTCACTCGGACTTTGACTAACGTACAGACAGACAGACAGACATCGTACAAGCAGAGTCCTTTTCAAAAGGATGTTTCAATAGCATTTTTAAAACACATACTTTTCATATATAAATATGCCAAAGCATAAGTATGAGTAAATATGTCTGAGTATGTGCAGGTGGGTAGATGGGTGTTGCTTGGAAGTGTAAGTGCAAGTTTGTGAACATACATTTACTAATGTTATAATGTTTCAAACATGTTCTCAATGTTCTCATGCGATCGAATTTATAGTCAGTCTGTAGTGTGAATATTATTTCATTTTCCTTTTAAAAAAAAAAAAAGATTTTGAGATAGTGTGTGTGTTTATACACACACACACACTTGCTTTGTCTCCACTATTTCTCAATGATTTTCTTTTCTATTCTATTTTTCTAAAATAGTTTTCCATATGTTGGGGATTGTTTATGCACACATACCAACAACATACAATTTATACAATCTGTTTAATATTTGTGTCTTGTTCTTGTTGTCGTTGTCGTTTTCGTTTTCGCAATGTATATTCATATGAATAACTAAATATGAAAAATTGCTGTCTGTCGCAAAATTTACATGCACAAATACAAACATTCAGACAAGTATGCTTGTTTTGTTGTTGTTGCCAGCATTTGCTTTCGTATTTGTTAAATTTAGTATCAGATTGTTAAAAATATTTACACGTTCTCGCATAATATTTGTCAAACGAATTCCGATTGAGTGTTTGTGTTGTTTATAAAAACTGTCTCCCACGTACTTTTCCGTTGCTCGAACGTTCATTTATTATACCAAATTGTATCTTTTATTTTGTATTATCGTTACTTTTTTCCCTCCAACTACACGTGTATCCGCATGCTGTTTGTCTGATAACACTTAAAATGTTGGATATTTTAATGGAAAGTAAATGCTGGCTCTCCACTTAAACTTACCCTTGCTCATCATATTTTTACATTTAATTAAAGAAAAAAAAAATTTATATAATTATTTTTTAATAATTATATAAGTTTTGGTTGAATGCATGGCTGACCAAAACTTTAAATTGAGATTTGAGTTTACAATGCAAGAAGACAAGGCAGAAAACATTTTTGAAATTTACAAAAAAAGAATTATTTTAAAATGAAATATTTTAATTATTGTTAAATTCACAAGTGACCGAAGATTTGCTTTTAATAAGACTTTAAGAAATTTAATTAAAATTTTTGTGTTTATTAAATAATGTTTGGTATTGATAGTATTTATTGATGTGTATGCCTTTGGGGGAGAGATTAATCAAATGTTGTGGCAGTGTTTAATAAAATATCTACACACATATTTCTGAAAGGCATACGTTTATGAATATTAAAATTTAAAGATTAATTTAAGGAAATTAAACTATTTTCAAAATAAAAGCAATTGGAAAATCGAATATTTACACTTGTATGTCCCGAATTATTATTTTTAGTTAGGCTTGAGTTTTTCAAATTTGACTGAAGGAAGAAATTTTACAACATGAAATTTATTAAAATTTATTGATAATTTTTATTCTTGGCTGAGCTGGGGATCGAACTCGGGTTGAATTTACATATTTCAAGAATCACTACATTCTTTCACCAGAATTCTTTGATGTTCTAACCTCTGGACCATAATATATACATATGTTTATATATATTCCCCTCGATCCTATAATGACCAAAGGGCCTCAACAAACCTCTTCCATTTAGATCTATTCATCGCAATAGGTTGTACTTTATTTCAGCTTTTGTGCATTTTCTAGACTCTCTGTGAATGTGCCTCGCCATGTGTGTGCTGGTCGGCCTCTTCTGCCACTCCCCTGTGGGTTCCATTCGATAGCATTCCTGGCAAGATCGGACAGTGGCTTACGGAGTGTGTGTTCAATCCAGTTCCATTTTCTTCTCTGCATTTCTACACATAACGGCATTTGGCTTCTTTCACCACACAGATCGTTATTTGAGATGGTTCGTGGATAGAAAATTCGTAGAACTCTTCGGGGACATTTATTTGGGAAAACTTGCAAAGTATTAATGTCTCGGCAGGCAGCGTATCAAGTTTAACATCCATATAACAGAGTTGATTTTACATTAGTGTTGAAAATGTTAATTTAAACATGGAGTGTTATTGAGGAAGATTTCCATACTTTACTGAGGCGGACAAAAGATTGTGAGACCTTTTTTATTCGGCTTACAATGATTTCACTAGATCCATTAGTTCGATTTATAATTGCTATGAGGTAACAGAATTTTTCAACTTCTTCTAATATTTTATTACACAGTTTGTTAAAAATAAAATTTTAGGTCAACAAACTTTTAATTTGATCCAATGAAAGAATTTATCAAAATTGTACTTTGCAAAATAGCGCTCAATAAAACATATTTAATAATGAAATAATAAATTATAATGTTTACGTCTAAACTGAAGGCATCGGTGTTTCCAGCCCTGGGGTCTAACTAGATTGAACTTTGACATCTCGCGGCGCCACCGTCATCAGGAAGTTTACATTAAGTTCTTATTTGGATCTGTATGTATTTTCGTTAAGTTTTTGTTGTAATTTTTAAGGAAAATGAAGTTGTTCTGGCAAATTTTTTTATTATTCATTGTGTAACCGCCATAGGGTAAAGTAAAGTGTTTTTTATCGTGGATATATTTGAATTCAAAAGTTTTAATAAATCAGGTTTTATAACGTGTTAAAACGAATAAGAAAAGTGTTTTTATTTAGAGAACCAGGTTTTTGTGGAAACATTCACTTTTCTTTTTGATCTTTCTCTCCTTTTACAAGTTTTGGTTGCTATTTTTGAAGCAAACCCCAAGTGAAAATCTACCACTGAATACAGTCCATCGCTTGAGAGGAACTTATTGACGTTTTTAATAATCCTTATTCTCTTCGACCTTTTTTTATTAAATATTAGACTTTAATAAATTGTTCAAGCTCAAGGTCTCTTTTTTATAAAATTAATTAAAATATTTATTTCGATATTTCGATTTCCGTTGGAAAAAAAATTTATATTTTAATTAATTTTATAAAAGGACTCTTAAGCTTGGAAAATTTATTAAAGTCTAATATATAATGAAATAATTGAATATTTCTTCACACTCAATAAAAAAAATATTTGAATCAAAGTATATGAGTGTGTCGCAGTTATCCCTTATTAGTTTGGTGGACACTGACGTGCTTTTTTTAGTCAACTTCTTATTGGGCCGATATGAGACACTAGTTCGGGTTGTTTCAGCTGCAGCTAATTTAAAGTTCCATTTTATTACGTTTGGATTTTTCAAACTAAATTTTTTGTTGTGGCCTTTTGGCATATTTTTTCATTGCAAAATATTAAGAAATGATACAACCTGGTGATGCGATGTTTGGTTTTCTAATCACTTATTATTAAAATACAAAATAGGCCATTTGTGTTTTCTTAAGCACTAGGTGAGTGAATCGTCTGCAATTCGAAATCAGCAAAACTTCTAAAAATGATTTGCAGAATTTATTGCAGGGCATAGACTACATCGTAAGAACCCCAATAAATGAATTTTAAACAAAGCAAAACAAAACGTTTGATTTTTATTTGTTTGTTGGGTATGAGTGCCTCGGTAGGCGATTAGATTCTCGCCAGAGACTCTGGTTTCTTTTCTGCAGACAAGCGTAGAGCTTCGCGGGATAAGCTTAGGGAATTTAAAAAAATATCATTAACTGGGTACAAAGCTGAAAGCGGTATAATTCAGGAGCAGTAAGATCAAAATCAAAGATATTTATTTAGAATTAATTGATTTTTCAAACTGCGCTGTTAGTTTATGGAAAATTTACGAAAAATGTTAAGTGAAATAAAAAGTATACGACGATAATCCAGCAACAATTCAAGAGCTAAAGAGTGCGATAATTTGGCACATTTACCTCAATTATGCCTTTATGTCATCGAAAATTTGGACCATCGGATGGAGGTGGGCCGCCGAGGTCTCTAAAAATAAATGAAAATAATTTCCTAAATAATCTGTGTTTTATTCAAAATCAACATCGACCCATAACCACCCTTTAGTACCGAGATTACGTGTAATGAATTCGCATTGCTGCTAATCAATAAACTTGAAAAACATCAGAAAAAAAATCTAAACTTATTATTTTATGAACTCAAGATAAACAAAGGTGAGGCATATATTTGTATGGATAAAAGCGAACAGGATTCCCTAAAATAAAAGCATACTATATTAAAATATGATGAGATTTAAAAGAAAAAGTGTAAGTCAATAAGAAAAGAACAATTACAGAGCTAAAGTAGGAGGTAATTCGGCACATTTAACCTCAGCTATGTCTCAGAGTTCTTGAAAATATGGAGGTATGCCACCGACGCCGTGGCGAGCGCAAGGCCGATATTTTGTTTCACACATAATTGTCATAGATCCATCTCTTATAATAAAAAATATTTAGATAGTTTTCTGAAAACTTTTTGTCTTATTTACAATTAACATCGTGCGTATCATCTTTTTAACAGTTTTTTTGATTCACCGAAATTTGTTCCAAAAAAAGTCGTAGTTGAGTGTAATTAGTTAAATGCTAAATGTTTTTTAAACCATAAAACATTTTTTAAAACCAAAAAAATGTTCGACAACAAAATAGTGATTACGTCAAATATTTATAAAGTGCGACTTTAGCATTAGTAGTAGTCAATTTTATTGATATGCTACTTAAAAATACAAAAAAAAAAAAAAAATATCTGGCTGGGATTCAGTGTGTGTACAAAGTTATCTTTAGATGTGTGTACATATGTATGTGTGTATGTAAACATTGGTATATGTAAGAAAGATATATAACAGAAATCTTGTAAATTGTTGTTAGACATTCAAGATTTTTATCAAAACTAAGAAACTTACCCATACAATACACACACAAACACACACACATACAAACACAAGAGACCGCCATATTAAAACGAAAGTAAAAACTTTCTTAAATAGCAGAATATCGTAAACACATTGTAACAATATTTACCGTTACACAGCTAAATACTACGAGAGGAAAGGGGAAGAGTAAATTTAATTTTCCTTTTGTTTAAGAGAGGAAAGGGGAAGAGTAAATTTAATCTTCCTCTTGTTTATTTTAAACATCAGTCAACTTGCCATGTTGTTTGTTAGTTTAATTTAACTTGTTGTTTCTTCTTTCTCTTTTGCTATGCTTTTGGTTTTTTTTCTTTTGTTTTTATTCCCTGTTTAGGGCTGTTGTGTCTGTGTGCACGTTTTTTTCTTTAATATTTCTTTTTTTTTTACTTTATATTCTCGTTGGTTAAGGATAATAAAAGATATTCTACTCCTGATAAAGATTATGAATATTATAGAATTTATGTGCCACTGCAAATTATACCCCTGACACTATAAAATTACAGCCAATTGCCAAGACAAAATTGAAAAATCATGTTATTTTCCTGTAAAATGTTTTAAAAAAGAGAGAAAATTAATAAAACTAAACTCAACCTGCTGCCAGCATCTGCGATAAAGTTCTTAAAAATTGTATGAAACTCTATGAACTAAAAAGCTTATTTTTATATTAGAAACAAAACCGAAGGCATAAATGAATATAAGCGACACACTTGTCTAATTAAACAGCCTAAGCCATTCAAGGCAGTAGAAATAACAACAACGTAGTTGTGATTCTACGGCCATCGCTAGTTGCAAAAGTTTGAAAAAGTTTTTCGCCTCGGTTTCTTTTTTCTTTTTTGCATATTTAAACGAATTTACGCACTTTTTCTTCAAAGTTTTTGCTGCATTTTTTTTATTTTGTACTTTTTTTTTAAATATTTAAACACATTTACGCACTTTTGACTAAAAGTTTTTATTACATTTTTTAATTTTTTGCTATTCCTTTTTCAGCCGAGTTAATAATGTCGAGCATCTAGAGTTTTGTGACAGGCGGTTAAGAGCAAAGTGAATTTCTACGTTGCAACACCTAAAAGTATGTGGCATTAAACGAAAAATTTTATTCACACTCTTACAAACTTTCTGTGAATATTTAAATGAGAAATAAATATTAAATATGAACTAGAAAAGGAAAATAAAGTAAGAAATGGTTTCAGGAATTTTAAATCATTTAACAAATTAGAAATTGTAGAAATTCAGGGTAAAGTGTCTGGTGACAAAATTGATTTTCTAAAAAAAAAGTAAGTAAAAAGTAAAAATAAAAAGACAAAACATTTTTTAAAAAGAAACTTTAAAAAGTACAAAAACAAAAACCTTTTCGAAGAAAGTACTAAAAGAAGAACATTTGGGAAATAGTACAATTTTATAAAAAGTACTTTTTTAATACACAAACTTTTTAAAAAATACATATTTCGAAAAAATACCTTTTAAAAAGTACATTTTGTAAAGAGAAGCCTTGAAAGTACATTTTTGCAAAAGAATATCTTCTCAAAAATAAAAACGTTTTCGAATAAAGTACTTTTTTAAAAATTACTAAAAAAAATGTAATTTTTTAAAAGAAGTACCTTTTGAAAATGGAACATTTCTATAAAAAGTACTTTTTTAAAACAACAACTTTTTAAGCAATATTTCGAAGAAATAACCTTTGAGAAGGAATATCTTTTAAAAAACAAAAATCTTTTCGAAGAAAGTACTATTTTAAAAAATTTACATGTTTAAATGAAGCACCTTTTGGAAATAGTACATTTTAATAAAAAGTACATACCCCTCTTAATGAAAAACCTTTTCTTAAAAAGAATATATTTTTTTAAATAACTTTTTGAAAAAAAGTACTTTTATTATCAAAAAGTAATTTCAGTTTTTGGGAATACAAAATTTTAATTTCAAAAGATTTTGTTATTCGTGCTTAATTCCCAGTTTTTATTATTAATAAAAACACTTGAAATTTATTGTTGATGGGATAAGCTATTCCTATGCGCATTTCACTGGTTGCTTAGGCCAGATCATCAGGAAACTTCATCCATAAAGATTTTAGAAAAACTAAAGATATTAAACCAAATAAAACTGTTAAGCGTATAAGACTTATAGCAACAGTTCTACTTGTAATAATATCAAAGTTTAAACAAAACACATCAACAATAAACAGTGGGTTTATCTCATCTTACATTCCCCACTACAATTAGTTGAAATTCTCTCAACATTAATTGTAGTTGTAAGTAGGTTAAGAAAAACAAAATAAAAACAACAACAACTTTACAAAAGATGTTGTCAATTAAGTGTTTTTTAGGCCGTGCACTTGCCTGTTTATTATCAAAAAGTAATTTCAGTTTTTGGGAATACAAAATTTTAATTTCAAAAGATTTTGTTATTCGTGCTTAATTCCCAGTTTTTATTATTAATAAAAACACTTGAAATTTATTGTTGATGGGATAAGCTATTCCTATGCGCATTTCACTGGTTGCTTAGGCCAGATCATCAGGAAACTTCATCCATAAAGATTTTAGAAAAACTAAAGATATTAAACCAAATAAAACTGTTAAGCGTATAAGACTTATAGCAACAGTTCTACTTGTAATAATATCAAAGTTTAAACAAAACACATCAACAATAAACAGTGGGTTTATCTCATCTTACATTCCCCACTACAATTAGTTGAAATTCTCTCAACATTAATTGTAGTTGTAAGTAGGTTAAGAAAAACAAAATAAAAACAACAACAACTTTACAAAAGATGTTGTCAATTAAGTGTTTTTTAGGCCGTGCACTTGCCTGTTTATTATCAAAAAGTAATTTCAGTTTTTGGGAATACAAAATTTTAATTTCAAAAGATTTTGTTATTCGTGCTTAATTCCCAGTTTTTATTATTAATAAAAACACTTGAAATTTATTGTTGATGGGATAAGCTATTCCTATGCGCATTTCACTGGTTGCTTAGGCCAGATCATCAGGAAACTTCATCCATAAAGATTTTAGAAAAACTAAAGATATTAAACCAAATAAAACTGTTAAGCGTATAAGACTTATAGCAACAGTTCTACTTGTAATAATATCAAAGTTTAAACAAAACACATCAACAATAAACAGTGGGTTTATCTCATCTTACATTCCCCACTACAATTAGTTGAAATTCTCTCAACATTAATTGTAGTTGTAAGTAGGTTAAGAAAAACAAAATAAAAACAACAACAACTTTACAAAAGATGTTGTCAATTAAGTGTTTTTTAGGCCGTGCACTTGCCTGTTTATTATCAAAAAGTAATTTCAGTTTTTGGGAATACAAAATTTTAATTTCAAAAGATTTTGTTATTCGTGCTTAATTCCCAGTTTTTATTATTAATAAAAACACTTGAAATTTATTGTTGATGGGATAAGCTATTCCTATGCGCATTTCACTGGTTGCTTAGGCCAGATCATCAGGAAACTTCATCCATAAAGATTTTAGAAAAACTAAAGATATTAAACCAAATAAAACTGTTAAGCGTATAAGACTTATAGCAACAGTTCTACTTGTAATAATATCAAAGTTTAAACAAAACACATCAACAATAAACAGTGGGTTTATCTCATCTTACATTCCCCACTACAATTAGTTGAAATTCTCTCAACATTAATTGTAGTTGTAAGTAGGTTAAGAAAAACAAAATAAAAACAACAACAACTTTACAAAAGATGTTGTCAATTAAGTGTTTTTTAGGCCGTGCACTTGCCTGTTTATTATCAAAAAGTAATTTCAGTTTTTGGGAATACAAAATTTTAATTTCAAAAGATTTTGTTATTCGTGCTTAATTCCCAGTTTTTATTATTAATAAAAACACTTGAAATTTATTGTTGATGGGATAAGCTATTCCTATGCGCATTTCACTGGTTGCTTAGGCCAGATCATCAGGAAACTTCATCCATAAAGATTTTAGAAAAACTAAAGATATTAAACCAAATAAAACTGTTAAGCGTATAAGACTTATACCACTACATGTAAGATGAGATGAGATAAACCCACTGTTTATTGTTGATGTGTTTTGTTTAAACTTTGATATTATTACAAGTAGAACTGTTGCTATAAGTCTTATACGCTTAACAGTTTTATTTGGTTTAATATCTTTAGTTTTTCTAAAATCTTTATGGATGAAGTTTCCTGATGATCTGGCCTAAGCAACCAGTGAAATGCGCATAGGAATAGCTTATCCCATCAACAATAAATTTCAAGTGTTTTTATTAATAATAAAAACTGGGAATTAAGCACGAATAACAAAATCTTTTGAAATTAAAATTTTGTATTCCCAAAAACTGAAATTACTTTTTGATAATAAACAGGCAAGTGCACGGCCTAAAAAACACTTAATTGACAACATCTTTTGTAAAGTTGTTGTTGTTTTTATTTTGTTTTTCTTAACCTACTTACAACTACAATTAATGTTGAGAGAATTTCAACTAATTGTAGTGGGGAATGTAAGATGAGATAAACCCACTGTTTATTGTTGATGTGTTTTGTTTAAACTTTGATATTATTACAAGTAGAACTGTTGCTATAAGTCTTATACGCTTAACAGTTTTATTTGGTTTAATATCTTTAGTTTTTCTAAAATCTTTATGGATGAAGTTTCCTGATGATCTGGCCTAAGCAACCAGTGAAATGCGCATAGGAATAGCTTATCCCATCAACAATAAATTTCAAGTGTTTTTATTAATAATAAAAACTGGGAATTAAGCACGAATAACAAAATCTTTTGAAATTAAAATTTTGTATTCCCAAAAACTGAAATTACTTTTTGATAATAAACAGGCAAGTGCACGGCCTAAAAAACACTTAATTGACAACATCTTTTGTAAAGTTGTTGTTGTTTTTATTTTGTTTTTCTTAACCTACTTACAACTACAATTAATGTTGAGAGAATTTCAACTAATTGTAGTGGGGAATGTAAGATGAGATAAACCCACTGTTTATTGTTGATGTGTTTTGTTTAAACTTTGATATTATTACAAGTAGAACTGTTGCTATAAGTCTTATACGCTTAACAGTTTTATTTGGTTTAATATCTTTAGTTTTTCTAAAATCTTTATGGATGAAGTTTCCTGATGATCTGGCCTAAGCAACCAGTGAAATGCGCATAGGAATAGCTTATCCCATCAACAATAAATTTCAAGTGTTTTTATTAATAATAAAAACTGGGAATTAAGCACGAATAACAAAATCTTTTGAAAAAAAAAAAAAAAAAAAAAAAAAAAAAAAGTACTTTTTTTATTTGCAGTTTTTCATATTTAAATTAGGCTTAAGTTAATCAAATTTAATTTTCATTAAATAATTTTTAGTGAAGGAAGGAATTAACATCATGAAATGAATTAAATTTTTTTTTTGACTGAACACGGGATTGAACTCGGGTCAAACTTACATGTTTCGAGAACAACCACATTCCCATCATCAGAATTCTTTGCCGTTCTACCTTTTGCGCCACTGCGGTGCCTGCCAGTCTATTGTCAAACATCAATCTTTTAACCAAAGGTATTGGTGGATCGAAATTTGCTGTAATTGATCATAAATTTTCAATTTTATTTACATATTTCCCCCTTACTTCTGTTTTTCGTACTTTTTGTCTAGATATTGTCTTGAAAACTTTATTACTTTTTTTATGTTTTTTTTTTCTGAAGGACATGTTTTTATTTAAGATAAAGTAAAATTCATCTTTGATAAGAACATTTTTGAAAAGAGAAAAAAAATATTTTCAAAAATATTATTTCTAATAGAATCACCTTCAGTAAAAGTACTTTTTTGATAAAAAAAAAAACATTTTTAAAAACATATTTTGTTGATTTCTGTTCAAAAAAGCTTAAAGGTGAATAACACCCTTTTAGAAAGTACATTTTAAATATTTGTTTTCGAAATAATCAAAAGATTAATTGTGCTCTTTTAATAAAAAAAAATTTTTTTTTTTTTCAAAAAGTACTTTTCAGTTACTGTAGTTTCGCTTAGGACTAAAGGGTCCCATGAGGTTTAATCAGAAACGTTAAAAATGAGCAGATGATTAGGCTACTGCATTGAGACCTGGTTCTCGTGCTGCCAGATAAATTTTTCAGGGTAGCTAATTGCAAAAACAAGCCACACTTATAATAGCGAAGAGACGCTTGCGAGAGTCATTTGTATAGCGAGCCGCTTGATTCCGACGGCCGCTTTAGCCGTACCATACATAGTGTACAGACGCTAATTTGTTGGTTTTAGTTTGGGGTACCTATTTTATTTCGATATAACCTGTTACCGGATAGGAAAGGGGAATGATCCACCACCTGGGACCCTGGTAGAAGACGAACAACTCCCACAGACTTTTTAAGACAAGTGTTTCAAAAAAATATCATTATCCAAAATGATTAGTTTTTCCAAGGATATGCATTGATACAATCAGTATATGTCTTCTCTTAAAGCGCCAAAAGAAATGTTTAGAATCAATTGTCATCTCGCATTATTAATTTTGTAACGGCCGAGTTTTGCAACTCACCTACTCAAATTAAAAACAAATATTTTAAAATTTTATAAAAATATATTTTAAAGCTGTTTTTTTTTTCTAAATAATTTAAACTTTAAAAGTGCTTTTATTTAAAAAAAATTTAACAAAAACAAATGACATTTATTTAAATAATTAATTGAGGTAAAAAATTCCCCCAAAAACAATTATATTCCTAAGCTTCCTTTTAAATATATTTAAACTACCTCATAAATTTACTGTAACCGATTTAGTCTATGTCAGTTCACATATGTTGTTGTTGTAAATTTTGGTTCAATGTTCAAAACAACAAAAAAATTTTTTTAAATTTATTACAAAGTGAAAATTAAAAGCAACTGCATATTAAATAAATGAATAAATATATAAATTACATTGGCATTGTAATTAATTATTTATCAACATTTTTCATTAAACACGGTTTTAAATTTTGTCCACACCAATTTCAAACACATACATACACTTTCGAATATTCCCGAAAAAAAAAAAATAACAAAAATGACCATATAGAGAAACAAGTTAGAGTGCTATATTCGGCTGTGCCGAATCTTTGATACCCTCCACCGACAGTTCGAATGTTTAAGGAGTAATATCTGTATGATGTCTTTTTATTATTATTATCTTAAACTGTGACGATTTGTTATTAATTATGGTTTTAGGAGACTAAACTGTTTTCCGGGAGTAGGGCATATATGGGGCCTAGGGTAAATTATGTACCGATCTTCACGAAATTTCACAGTATCATTTATAGTCCTATAAAATTGTGACGAGCCAAAATTTGTTATGATTGCATTATTTTTAACAGTTTTAGGCGTACTAAGCTGTTTTCCGGGAGTAGTGTTTATATGGGGCTTAGGATAAATTATGGACCGACCTTCGCGAAATTTTAAAGTGTCATT
Organism: Pollenia griseotomentosa; assembly: GCA_963931875.1. NCBI lineage: Eukaryota > Metazoa > Arthropoda > Insecta > Diptera > Polleniidae > Pollenia > Pollenia griseotomentosa. The sequence continues at coordinate 168,971,227 of OZ007563.1, forward strand.
TCTAGTCAAATAAAATGGACTTGTGCAAAATCTTATGTCATTCCGTGCATTTTTGCATCATTTATGTTAGTTTTTGTAACAAAATTATCAAGTTTTTGAAGGTGGTGGTTCCACATTTCGATTCATAGCTCTGGTCCTACTGAACCGATTTTGCTGAAATTCAATCCCAAACTGCTTAGGATAACTACAAGCAATTTGACACCTAGTTTGTTTATTTCTTTTGAGTTTTTCGAAAGTGAGCGTGTTTTCAACAGACGGACAGACGGACATGGCTAAATCGACTTAGAATTACTCAAGCAGCCAGAATATATATACTTTATGGGGTCTGATATGAATAATTAAAAAGTTTCACACGGAATGACAAACTTAGTATACCCTCTTCACAACTAATTGTGGTGGAGGGTATAAAAAAGAAAGAGAAACTACTCTCACATAATTAAAAATACCATACAGATGGTGTTTATTTATGCATGATTTCAGTTGTTAGCATGTGTTTGTGTACAAAACTGTGTGCAAAGAAAACAAAAACCTGATCAATGTTGTTGTTGCTTAAGTGTTGTTTTTTTACGTCTTTTTTTTATTTTTCGCCCACAATTGGTGGTAAGTGTATGTGAGAGTAAATGAATAATTTTTCTTAGTATATTTATTATTTTTAGATAACATGTGTGCAATATCAGGCTATGTCGAATCGTGTATACCCGTTACCATGTTGCAATAAGAGCAGCAAGTTAAATAAATACCATTCTTAAGAAGCAAATAAATCTTTTTTGCGCCACGCCCACTTCCCAATCCCAGCCACATTTTGTCGGATATTTTGTATTTATAACTAAGATGCTTGTTACTATTTTGGAAATTTTAACTCTTGCTGTTCTCCAGATTTACAAAAATCTATAAAGAATTTATATGAGAAGTACCACACCCACTTTTCCAATCCCGCCTACATTTTTAAGAAGTTGTGCAATAATTACCCAGCTATGTGTAACAAATTTGGACAATATTTTTCTTACCGTTTTTTAGATGTAACATAAACTATTTTGTGCCACGCCCACTTTTCCAATCCCACCGACATTTTGTGGGACGTTGTGTATTGATAACCGAGATATTTGTACCTAATTTGGCTACTTTGGCACTTTTCGTTCTTCAGATATAAAAAAGTTTATAATGGGTTTGTATGTGAAGTGCCACGCCCAATTTTGAATTTCGGTGTAGAAGAGAATTTTGCTTTTGCTGTTCTCCAGATATGCAGAGAAAATATAAACAAAACTAGCAACAACAAGGGATTTATGGGTAAAATTAGAGGCAGTCGTGGTTTTTTTGCTAATTTCTTGGTCATTAATGGACCGATTTGGCTGAATTTCAATAGCAACAATTAAATGAGAATGACTGACATAAATATATTCTAACTAAGTTCCTATCGCATCTGTGGTCTTCAGAAAACCCATTTCAATAGACGGACGGACAGATGGACAACCTGATTACAACTTGTCTTCTTACAAGGATCTTTAAAGGGGATTTATATTGTGGTAGTTACAAATGGATTGACAAACTTCTGTTTACCTTTTTACTTTGGGTAAAGGGTATACATAGAGGTAAATGTTAGTCTGTGTAAGCAAGTGTTTTTCTAAAGAACATAAAATAAGCAAACCAATAGTATTAATAATATTAAATGTGTCGAGGTTATTAATAAAATGTAAACTTAACCCTTTCTATACTTTGATTTGGTCAAACAAACTTCAATAGACAAAAGCTAAATGGTTTTTTTTGCCTCATTTTACTTTTTCTTATCTTTATAAATGTCTGTGTGTTAAATATTTTGCAAAAAAAAAAAAAAATTAAAAATTTTCATTGCCTTTGAGTGTAAACTTAAACTAATGCCTGTTTTATGAATGGTGGGTTTTAAGTTTTCAGTTTCGTTTTATTCATAAAATTGCTAGAAATGAAAACATTAACAAACAACAGAAAATAGTTTCAGTTTTAATGTTTACTTGGAATGTTTTTTTAAAAAGGTCTTCTTAACACACAGACCAACTAAAGTGCTACAAAGTACATTTTCTTCTATACACATACATGCAAAAACACATACATTTAAATGTATATTTTTTTTCATTTAGCTTTAATAGCATCTGATAGAGATAAAAAAACTGTTTTAGTTTCTGTTTCATAAAACCAAAAACACATTTAACGTTCGTTGTACGCCAGTAATAGTTTAAGTACTAGAAAAAATGTTTTCAGTATTTAACCCAAATTCTTGAGTAGAGCAAAAGTAATAATTTTCAAAGTCAAAACTAAGCAAACTAACACACACATATACACACACTTATTTGAAAGAGAACCCTATAAAATTTTAATAAATTTAAATTAAATGTTTATAGTTAATGCTAAAACATTATAAAAAACAATAAAATGTTATTTATAAATAAACTGGCAAACGCGTATGATTAATATTTAATAGAGGCCATAAAAAGCCAAATTGTGTATTGTATGAAAGAATGTGGATGTGTGTGTGTGTGTGTGCTTGTGTGTTTGTATGTCATCGGGTGACCTTTAAACAAATTTGTTTTAATATTTGTTAACATTGTACTTAGACAAAATGTTTTTCTTTGGTAAACGTTGTAAATATATTTTTTTTTTATTTTAGCCAAGTTTATATAACCTGAATTTATATTTTGACTGTTTTCTAAAGTTTCTACTTGTTTGTTCGTTTTTTCTTTTCTATTTAATTGTTTTACACTGTGCACATAATGGAAAATTAACGAAAACAATTTAAATTCAGACACGAAATAATACTAACAATAAAAATAAAATAACAAACAACAAACACTTACCCAAACACAAACATTTGTATTCACACACATACACACACACACACAGCGACACACATACACACACTAGACGCAGCAACTACTACAAGGAAAAATTAATGAAAATATTTTCATGCCCTTTAAATACAATTGATGAGTATTGTAAACCAGAAAAAGCATTTGTAAATGAGTTTGTTAAAAAGTTTACACGGTTACATGAGATTAACGAAACTACAACAAGAATAAAAAGAAGCAGCTACAACAACTACGTGTTTAATGTTTAACATAATATAGAGAGTAAGTATTTAACATAAATAGTATGTGTTACTAAACAGTGAAGGGCAAAAAGAGATCGTTCTAGTCACAGTTAGTTACAAAAAAAAAAACTATAATTAAAACAATTCCAAATCGTTTTTTTTTTTTTTGGCAAACAATTTTAAAATTGTTTAAAGTAGATTTATTTTCTTAATGGCAAGCAATTAAGAAAATATATTGAAAGAAAACAGTTGGCAACCCTGCCGGTGTGCTAGGCTTTCAAAGTTGAAAGTTTAAACAAGTGTTCTTAAGGGCCGTTACACACTATCGCACAAAGTCTTACGTATTTTTCAAAAATGCTTCCCTGATCTAATTTTTCTTTGAACAATTTTAAAAAACAATAACAATTTATCATGACAGGGTTGCATTTTCGTAAATTACTAAAGACTTTGTGGGATAGAGTATAACGGCCTTAAATAAAGTATTTCAAAAATGGAAAATATAGCCCAAGGTTATTAACGGGTCCGCCATCTAACGTTTTTTTTTCAACTAGTGCTTATTTCGTAAATGGTAACACTTAGCTCATCTCTGATTTGACAGATAATTAGTTTTATATTGCGACATTACTTTGAACATCGTGGTAATGTTGCAGAATGTGTGCGAAAATTGCCCACTTACTCTCTTCAGAAATCTTTGCCGTTTAATCCCCACCACCATTGACGACGTCTGGCAGTCGATAGTCAAACATCAATCTTTAAACCAAATGGTTTTTATTAAATTATGGATCGAAAATTTTGAGAAAAGTTTTTTTTTTATTATTTTTAATTACTTTTTTGAACCTTACTGTATACTTCATAAACATGTATGTAGATCTATCTGTATATGTACAATATTAGTTGAAATTATCTAGGTGTTTGTTTTTAGTTGTGTGTATTAGTTAAGTTGCATCTTTAGTAAATGTTACAATATTGAGGTCATAAAAAACGATGTCGCCTCCACTTATACTCAGGCAAACATAGACACACACACACACACTTTTGCATAAAAGAATATACATACATACCCAGCTAACATTTGGGTGATTATTTTTTTTTTTAATCACCTAAATGAATCTTCTCGAAATTACTTTTGATGTTTAACAACTGATTTATTAATGGAGCGATAAAAAACGGACTCATATATTGCACTTGATCAACAAGAGGGTATAATTAAAAATTTTTATTGTTCCACTTTTTGGAAAAAATCGACTCGTTATATTAATAAAAAATTTCATACTATTTTGTCTACTTTTTGGTAATGAAACGGCCATTTTGATTAATACCCTTAATTTCTACAAATAGATATCTAGCTGTGTATAGATATCTATCGTTTTCATAATTTTAAAACGTATATTTTACCTACGGGTTAAAGTAAAATGTATCTTACTTTAACCCGATTTTCGATAGTTATATATAGTTTGTAGAATTTTGTAGAAAGTACCGGCATAAGTGCGATATGATTCATTCAAATGCTAAAAAAGGAATCAGAAATTTGTACCACAAATGAATCTTAGAGGTGATTCATCGGTAGAGTATCACTTATGATCAGGACAAGTTTTTTATGGCATATGCCACTTTTTGCCATTTCTTCAAATATTTCTCGAAGAAGCCAATTTTGGTTCGGCTTGCCAAGAAATGCCTTTTTTTGCAACCTAGAAGAAATCTTTAAATAAGCTTAGCGAATATGAGGCAGAATCTATACGAAATGCTAAAAGAATGTTGCAAAGATCGGACGTCAAAAGTGACTCAGTGCACATAAAAGAGCACTTTCATTGAATCTGCTCAAGTCTCTTGAAATTACAAACAAAAGGGCTTTATATAAATGAAAGCTTGGGCTTAATTGACAGCGCTTAATTTTAAAGATGTCAGCAAAAAAGATTTTGTTGAAAAGTTTAAAAAAAGCTTCAGATCTTAAAACCGGATTGCAAGATTAATTAAAATAAAAATTAGTGTATGGGAGATGTCCACAAAATTCTGTAAAAGTTGCCAATTTATTTGTTTTTTAAAACGCCTTCCTAAGCCATTATCAACCTCCTACAAAACTCCTTTAATTACTCCTGCGAAACTCTCTATATGGCTTGGCATTTCAATTTTAAAAAACTGTTTTAATCGATTTTCTCAGAATTTTTTTTTTTTTAACTTAGCGTTGTTTGCAAGTGGGCAACTCATATTTGAATGCAATGGAGGCGGATGAATTTTTTGACAACCTTTCTTCATCTGAACTATTAGCATTTAAATATGCTCAAGTTACATCTTGCAATGTTGAAGGAGAGTTTTTCATTTATTAAACTGTTTTATGCGATAACAGGAGATTATTTATTTTTGAAATTTTTAAGAAACATGCTATTGCACTGCACAACTTAATAAAATAAATGTTTCTTAATAGCAACATGTTTCTTTTTGCCAGTTCTGCCATTTTGTGCCATTTTTCGTGATAGTTTTTATACTTTTTCATGCCATTTTGCCAACCATTTTAAACTTGTCCTACTTATGATCATATAATGAGCTTATATGCTGTTAATTTGCTCTTGAAGCTGATTCCTAAAAGATTCGATTAAAATACAAAATGTTTGCTGGGTATATTTAAACAATTACACAAACACGTGTAAGTTCATTTATAGATTTTCAACTAACAACTTAAGTTGACTTTTTCAAAGTAATGTTGCCAACTTAAAATAATGTTGCAACTAAAGGGTGGCTAAATTTTAAGGGCCGATGTTGAATGTGAACGTCAAGTTTTTTTTCTGTATTTCTTTGACATTTCTCATTTTCAGACTAACTCAATTTGAATCATGAAAAGATACACAATCGAGCAACGCGTTAGAGTTATTCAGGCTTATTATGAAAATGGGCGTTCAAATCAAAATGCACATCGAGCACTTCGTGTTCAATAACATAAGCCTCTTGACCATTCCAAACGTCGCCAATGGTCAGGATGGTGGCAAGAAATGGCAACAGTGGGCGATCAATTTTCGAAGAAAATCAGCTTCAGTGATGAGACACATTTTCACCTCACTGGATTCGTCAATAAACAGAATTGCCGCATTTAGGCGAATGATAAACCAAGAGTGATTGTCGAAAAACCAATGCACCCACAAAGAGTAACTGTTTGGTGTGGTTGATGGGCTGGCGGCATCATCGGGCCGTATTTTTTCCAGTCCGGTCAGGCAGTTGCTACGAATGGTGTTAGCTATCGTGAGATGATAAGGAACTTGTTATGGCCCGGATTGGAAGATATGGATGTGGATGACATGTGGTTTCAACAGGACGGTGCCACTTGCCACACAGCTAACGAAACAATGGCTCTTTTGCGCGACAAATTCAATGGCCGTGCTATCTCACGTGGTGGCGATGTCAATTGGCCGCCAAGATCATGTGATTTGACACCGTTGGGCTTCTTTCTTTGGGGCTATTTGAAAGAAAAGGTGTACATCGATAAGCCAGCAACAATTCAAGGGCTAAAGGATGAGATAATTCGGCACATTTACGTCATAGAACCCCAATTATGCCTTAGCGTCATCGAAAATTTGGACCATCGGATGGAGGCGTGCTGCCGAGGTCGCGGCAGCCATTTGGCCGATATTTTGTTCCATACATAATTGAACCATACCAATATTATCATAATAAAAAGAAATGACAATAATTTCCTAAATAAATTGTGTTTTATTCAAAATCAACATCGGCCCTTAAAACCTTTATAATAAAAAATCTATTTTGTGCCACGACCACTTCTCCAATCCCAACCACATTTTGTCAAATGTTGTCTATTTATAACCAAGTTGCTTGTACCGTTTGTGGCACTTGCCGTTCTGCAGATATACAGAACTCTCTAAGCGTTGGTAGAGGTTGTGTTTTGATAAAAAGTTGCTAATTTCCAAACTTTGGCTCTTGCCGTTCTCCAGATATACAGAAAAAAATCTCAGTTATTTATGGACCGACATGGGTGACTTTCAACAGCAAACTTTAGCGGAATATATAAGACATAAATATATACAAATCTAGTCCCCAGCATTTCTTGGGTTTTTGGAAAATCCATTTTTTCCTGTGGTGAAAGGTATAAAAAACGATACTCTTTGCACAGGTTAGGTAAGGTAAGGTTCCATTGGCAACCCTGATAAGGCACAGCTCACGTGGGTCCATTAATTAGTTCCCGTTGTGTTACCATGTCACACCGTCTCCCATGCAGCCACCCGGTCGATTCATTAAAGGAGTGGATCCTATTCACATCAACATCAAAATCGACCAAGCATTTCAAGTCTTAAATCTCCGAATGCCGGGCAATTACAGAGAAGATGTTCCGTTGACTCTTCCTCCTCCTCGTCGCCGCAACTTCTACACACGTCATTCTAAAGGGAGCCCTAGCCTCTGGACGTGCCTCCCAATGGGCCAGTGGCCAGTTACAACCGCAATTAGGTTTCTTAGATGATGTATGGACAGCTGTAATGCTCGCCGTGTCCTTTTTTCATCTATGATGGGCCAGATTTTCCTGGTTTCCCCACAGGTAGTTTCATCGTGCCACCTCCGACTGGCAATAAGATGAAACTTGTGCGCTATAAGTTGCTTACTCCTTGGGAGTGAAGCACCTTCATAATATGTGTGAATGTCTCTTTGCACAACATTTTGTAAAAAATCTTTTTTATTAAAACTTTTAAATACAAAGGTTTCAATTCTTTTTACCTTATTTCTGTTGAGTCGGTCATGTTTTTCCCATTAACTAAGCAATTTTTACACAGAAGTATGTAGATAAAATAAATTTTATATCTATCTAAAGCCCTGTATATATGAGCTCTTGTTACTTTATCTTAAAATATTCTATGCCAACATCAAGATTTCATCCTAAAGGGTAAACAAAATTAAAACAAGCAGCACAAGAAACCTAAAAAAAATCAACTTAATTCACCCTCAAACACTTGAAAGTATTAGTAGGAACACACACACACCCACACACACATGCACACACTTATCCACACACGCACATACGATAAGACAACTCATTCACATTAGGTGTATGAGGTTAGTAATAAAAAAGCTTGAGTGATAGAAAAAAAAACAACAAAAACAAGCATCAGAAGAAAGAACTAAAAACAAAAATTAAAGGAAATAAGTTCAAAGTCGCATAATGATTACTATTCAAGTCGCACCTTGGCTTAACTTACAATTTTCTTCTTGATTCTTTCATACAACTCGTTCTATTATAGAATTATATTTTTTTTTGTCGTTGGGATTTTTGTTTTTTTATTTCTCTTTTAGTACTTCAAGTTTTTAACATTTAAGAGTCTAAAGACAAGAGTTCTTTATGTCACATGTGAGATTTTGGTGTAGTTGTGGTAGTGTGGCACGACATTTATTCATGTTTTAGTTCAGTTTCAGTTTACTTTTTCGTTTTTTACATTTTCCTTAGTTTCATTTCAATAAAACACTTTTATTTGTAAAGATAAAGGTTTTATGGCACAGTAGGCGTTTTTTTTCTATTTCTATTTCTCTTTCTTTTTTTTTTTTTTTTTTTTTTGTCTTTCAGTTTTTGTTTTTTTGCCTGCTGTTCGTTCGAAATTTAACTTATTGCAGCATAAAATCAAAAGTTTTTACCTTCAAAAGAACGTACGAAAAGCAAAAAGTTCATACACTGCCATGAGTAACTTCAAACAAGGATAATTTTCAATGCAGCCACATCTGAAAAAGGAAAATTGAAAAAGGAAAACACAAGCCAACATACAAACAACTAACAAATGTCTAAACTCACTAAAAGTCCTTTAAGACAGTTGAAAAGTGAACAGAAAAAGGAAACACTCGTTTTTAAATTATGCAATAAAGTGTTTAAAAATTTATCAAAGAAAAATTGCTTGTAAACATTTTTATTAAATTAATACACAAGAAAATAAAAACATCAAAGCGATTGTCATATTTTTACACCCAAAATGTATTAACAAAGTAACCTCAGTACTACAACAATGAAACCAAGGCGAATTCATGTAAACGGTGGTATCGATACTACAACAAGTAACAACACCAAAAACACAATAATGTATTTTTTTGTTGCTTTCGTTGATCCATATGTCAAAACACAAGGAACTTTTGACATTTCTCTCTAATTAAGAAAAAAAGTAGCACAGCTGTGTTTTCAACGCCACCTGAAAAATGAATTCGCCTTTAATGAAACAATAGAAAAAACAACACGCATTTTGTTGCTAGAATTGAGACGGCAAATGTCAAAATGCCTTATTTAAAAAAGTAAATAATGGGGTATTCATTTAATCGGGCTTTTGTTTTAATCGGTTAATCGCTCGATTATTTAATCGAGGTTTTGGTTTAATCGGTTAATAATCGGTTAATTTTGTTATTGATCGGTTAACCGGTTAATAAGGTTTTTTTCTATATTAAGTTATTGCAATAAATAAAAATTAAAAACTATTTATTATTTCGAGTTTATTGAACTAAAACGCGCAAACAAAAAAATAAGTTATAACTATGTAATACATATTTTTTAATTAATACATATTTGGGCTATTCACAAGGTGTGCTATCAAGTCATATCGTCATAATGTCCTAAATAATATTTTACAATTGTTTAAAAAAAATATTGTTGTGTTTGAAACAAAATAAAAATTTTAATGCTGTGTTTATAATTTCGTCGTAACTGTACATTAGAAATCTAAATTAAAAGCGCTTGCCCACAGCAGTCATTAATATTTCTTGTAATTATTTTAAGACATATGTATTTATTAAAAAATAAACTGTGAGATCATTTTATTAATCATTTTAAGAAGATCTTATAAAATAATGTTTTATAAAAATAAATTGGTTTAAATGTTTAGGATTTAAGCGATTCTTTTCTTGAGTTTTGTTTTCTTGATGTTGCAGAAATCGAAAACAACCCATAATGCAGATTATCTAATTTTTCAGTAATTTTTCTTGAATCATTTTAATCTTCCATTATGACATTAGAGTCCTGTTTTAATTTTTTTAAATTTTTAACACTTCTAATTGTTTTGGTTAATTCTGTTGCTGTGTTACTATCGAGAGTTTTTTCTGTTGTCAGATCATCATCTAACTCATCCTGACAAAGCTTAGCACCGAACATTCTGCAAAAAAGTTTATTTCCAAATTTCTTAATTTCTGTTTTGCACAGTATTTTAAGAATTTAATTCTAGAAAAAAAAATATTTCTAAACACAACATTTTTGGTGTACTTTGGTAACTTTTTTGGTGAACTTTGGTGCATATAACATTGTAAAATTCTACATGGTTCCATTGTAGAATGCATTTAAAAAAAACGAGTTGCTTTGCAACTGACGTTTTGGAACTCACAATTAAAAACACAAAAATATGGTTTAATAATTCAAAAAATTAAAAAGTTTTTTTTACATCGGTTAATCGGTTAATCGACTGAAATTAATCGTAAATCGAAAAAAGCCAACCTTAAATTAACCGATCAGTTAATCGGGTAGTAATTAATCGGTTAACCGATTAAAGGTTAACCGAATGAATACCCTAGTAAATAAACAAAAAAACAAAAAAATGACGCCAAACGTCACCCACAAAGAAAATCACGGCAAACAGCTGCGCTTGTGAGGTCACTTCATTAGTACATTCTGGTTACACCCAATTTTCACAATGATTTAAAAGACATGTCATTTTTGTAGTTGACGTATGTGCAATATTCCTAAATGTCGAAGAATCACGTTTAGAAATAATTATAATATAAATTCTAACTAAAAGAATAGTCAAATACTTTTAGGACTCTGGAAGTCAATTCTGTAGGTTATTCTACAGGGTGGCTGATGAGAGCCACTAACAAAAGAAAACTTGATAGTGGTTTTTCTAGCTAAGTCATCTGGAATTTAATTGATCCTTTGATTTTATAAAGTTGGAAAACTGGGAAACTGAACAAAGAATCTGTATTGTCTGCCGCTATCACTCATTGAAGTCTGTAGTTTTGGTTCAAAGAGCATATGGGTGCACATTAGGCGGCGAACTTCCGAATAGATGGACTATTATGAGACCAGTGTATAATTTGGCAGAGCATAGGACAGTCCCTATAATCCCTTATAATCGAAACCCTTCCGTTCGAACAGAGGAAACTATTGCTGCCGTAGCTGCTGCCATACAAAGCAACCCAAGTGTTTCACCAAGGAGATTATCTGCTTAAATGGGTTTCAGTTGACAGACTTTGCAGCCAACAACGTATAAGAATTTGAACTTATTCCCCTACAAAATTCAAATGAATGGCTAATAAACAGCTAAAAAGCAACAGACTTTCCGATTTCTTTGGAATTTTGCCCGAAGATGCTTGAAAGGTGAAAGAGGACGAGAACTTGCTGATTTGTATTTTCATGGCTGATGAGGCTCATTTCGGTCTGAAACAAAAAACAATTGTCGCATATGGATTAGTTCTAACCCAGAAATACTGTATGAGAGGGAATTGCATCCAATTCGCGTAACAGTTTGGTGTGCAGTTTCTTCACGCTGTATTGTCGGGCCATACTTCTTTGAACAAAACGGATACAGCGTTACGGTTACTGCAGAGCGTTACTTGAGCAGGCTAATAGAAATTTTCTATCCGTAACTATGTCGAAAACCAATTCCCTTCAACTCTGTGTGGTTTCAACAAGAGAATGCAACTGCATACTTAGCTTATCCGGTTATGGGCGCATTACGCAGAAAATTTTCTAACAGGCTCATTTAAATAGGCTCGACATTCCGTTGAACCCCCAGGTCGCCTGACCTAACTCCAACGGACTTTTTCTTAAGGGGTTATTATAATCAAAAAGGTGTACAAATCGCAACCGAAAATGTGTATGAACTAAAACAATTCATTTGAGCGATATCAGCTGCAATTACAGCCTCAACTTTGCGGGCAGTAATAAACAACTTTTTTCTTAGATGCCGCACCTGCACTAACGAGCAGAGCGGGCATTTAAATGCAATTACCTTTAAGACTAATTAAACTATTTTTAAAACAATTCAATGAGCTTTCAAATGAAAATAGATTGTATAAATTCCACGCAAAATGTAGCAAAATTCATAATAGGCTTTTTACACGATCATTTGATGGTAAATGTAAGATTACCATCAAAGATGTAGCAAACGTGAAACACTCGTTGAGATTGCTCACATCTAACATCTACCATCAAATATAAATGTCACCATTTTTGAAATAAAAATGTTTTTGAAAAATAAAAAAGGTTTTTTTTGCTACAAAAGTTCCAAAATTTAAAAAGAAAACACAAAAATATATTTGAAGTTCAATTTTTTTAAAATTATAAATAAAAACTTAACAAAATGTTCGTTCGTTTACTTTTCCAGTAAAGTCCCAGTAAAACCCAGTAGGTGGGTAATATGAAAATCTTACAAATTTATGTGTACGCGAAAGCATTTCAGTAAAATCCAGTACAAATTTGTAAAAATTTTGGGGTAAACGAACGCAGCTAATAAAAGGGAAAATTTGTTCGGCTTTCAAAACAAACTTCTTTTCGTCAGTGATGCCACAATAATAATAGAACTAGTTAATTGCCACTAGAGTGCCTCGAGCGAGCTAGCCTATCATCGCCGAGGTTGCGGGTTCGATTCCCGCCAGAGACTCTGGTTTCTTTCCTGCAGACAAGCATAGAGCTTCGCGGGATTAGCTTAGGAAATTAAAAAAATAAAAATTAACAAAAAAAAAATATATATGTATAAAATAAAGAACGTTAACAATTAAAAAAAAAAAGTTAAATTAACAAAAAAACATTAATATTAAAATAAAAGAAATATTAGTCAAAATTCGCAAAATTCCAAAACACTTTAAACTCGCCAGTTATATTAAAAAAAAAAAATCTAGTGATGACACTAAAATAATCGAAAGATGTAGAATGGAATAAAATGAGATAGGATGTAGGTTTTTAGCCCTATGTATTAGAAAAAGCAAGAAACTTTGAACGTGATTCCTACCTACACAATTCAGAAATTGCACTTACGTCGATTATGCTCCAATTTTAAATTTCTTTGAAAGTAAAGTTTTCTTTTTTTTCGCTTTTTGCTTGCTTTGCTTGCTTTTTATTTTGAGACCTTGTTTTGAACATTATTTAAACCCACTATCAATATCTTCAATATTTTGATTTGCAGTTACTAATTAAACTATGGGTACGTTCGTAAATGCATCACTGCGCTGCATCAGAAAAGCAAACTTTTTTTAATGGCGTTAAAAGAATAATTATAATTTTTTTTATTGTGTGACTATTATTTTTGTGTAGTATTTCACAATTTTTTGGTCCACATTGACTTCACTGATAAATATATAACCATTTGAAATCACTGATGCAGCGCAGTGATGCATTTACGAACGCACCCTATATCTTTATCAAATAAATCTAAAGCGTATTCAAGTTCGCCGTGTGCCCAAGTATCTGCTTCAGATGGGCTAAGAGCAGATAAAGTTAAACAAATGTCATTCACAACCTAACACATCGTATATTTAGCTCTTATCTGAACAAGTACGCTTTGGCAGCAACACCAAACAAGATTGCAATTTGTTATTGTCACTAGTCAGAACTACGAAAGTTGACATTCAGCCCTCTTTAATTGATTTATAAACAATAGGGGGTTCAACGTTTTCAAATGATTTTGGTTTATATGAGATTCTTATTTCGAAAAGCGGCAACTCTTGAGATCCAGAAGCGTTTCGATTGGCTTGAAGACAAATCTATCTTTTGATATTTCTATTTTATTTTTTTCAATTACATAACGGAACCCATAATCCCTTTTTTGGTTAATAAAAGCTATTAACTAAATAATAAACGTCATTAACATTTAATAATAAAGGCTGCTATTTATTTCGTTTCAATAAGCAGAAAAATTTAAACCCGTTAACAATTATTTGTTTTAGTGAATTGACAAGTTGCTTAGCTCTGCAAACTTCAAGAAAAAAAAAAAAACGGAAACAATTTGTAAGCTATCCGAAATATTGATTTGTCCGGAATACTGGATAGTCCGGACTAGCGAGTGTCAGGGTTATAGAGGTTGTACTATATATCTGGCAAACTTAGGTTTTATTTAGACAATATTAAATTATTATTACTTTATTAAAAAGTTGGTATTTTTACTGTCCCTTAATTTTAAATATAAATTCCTTAACTTCAATTTCTTATGTCTATTAAATCACTTTTTCCATTTAAAACGAGAAATTGGCATGTTTAAAAAATATCTTTAAAAAAAAAGCACACTTTAAGGTAAAAGTTTAAAGAACAAAAAAATTATTAAGAAGAATAAAGCAAAAAACAATTTGGCACTTAAACGCAAAAAGCACCAACACACTCAGATTTCAAGGTACATAAAAGTTTGATGTTTAATTTTTTTTCTAAACAAGAAAATTTTACTGTCCGAAAAGTGTTTTATTTCAGTTTTTCGTTTTCTTTTTTTTTTAAATCAATCAATTTATTCCCCTTTATGTGTTCTTCTTCTGATTTAATACTTTTTTATTTGTTTTTTATCTGTTGTACTTTTTTTCTGGCTCATCTTTTCAATATCTATTCTTTTTACGATTTTCATGTGTGTTATCTTTTCTTAAACAACAAGTAAGACAACTTATGGCTAATAAATCACTGATGGCTTAAACGCTGGTTTAGTTAAACTAAACTTGAATTTATATGTAGTTTAAACTCAACAGATGTAAATCAGTGCCCCATATATTACATGCTGTTTAAAAAATAACATGTGGCAGCACTACGATAAATGTTGAAAAATTGGTAGTTTAAACGCCCAATTTTATGCGTTTAAAGATGTTTTATATATTTACTGATTAATAGATTTGCTGGTTTAAACACATTTTAAAACAAAAAGAGAGTTAAGCTTGCATTGATTTTTTAGCCCTGAGTGCTATATTCGGCTGTGCCGAAATTTTATGACCCTCCACCGAGAATTAAAGGATTTCAGAAGTGGAATCTTTATGGGATATATAAATTACACTGTGCAACAAAAAAAGCCAGCCTCAATTGTTGCAATGCGAAATGAAACTAGACTACTGGTTAAACAAAACTGCCAAAGTTAGTGTGAAATTTGATGCAGAAGATATTCGTTGAACATTTTAACCCTCTAAAGTGCCGTGTTAGTATACTTTTATGTGCACACAGAAAAAAAAAATCTAAATAAAAATCGTCGAAAACAAGGTTGATTCTACAGTTTTCGGTAGTGCTTTTGCTTCATAGTTACTTCATGTTAATTTAACATGATTTAACAATAACTTGCGAACAACATTTTTTTCTTTTAAAATAACTGTAATTCATGTTAATTTAACATTGCAGTCAAGTAAGAGCAAAATGTCATTTATATTGAAATAACAGTCCGAATCACGTTGAGTGAAAGTTATTTCAAGTTGAAACAACATGAATTTCATGTAAAATCAAATTGGTTTGTTTGAGTGTGATGTAACAGTGTGAAGAAGCTTCGGAGACAACATATGCATTTATTTAAGAATAATTCAAAACACTTACCCCTGTAACACATGTTTCACTTATTTTCAGCAGAATGGCCCGATATGGTTTTCGTCATCATTCTGATTTGAAAACTTGATGTACTTTTTAACTAACTAATTTTAATTAAAAGAATACGGGAATTGTCTTCTTTTTATAACAAATTTTAAACAAGGAAATAAAAATGTACATACGTAAGTATGTATGCATGTTAATTTAACAAGATAAAATTTTGATTTTAATATAAAACAGGTTTTCATGGATTCAATTTTGAACAATGTTATTTTAACAGTGAATAATATTAAATAAACGTGATTTAAGGTTATTTTTCATTTAAAATTAATATGAAATAATGATAAATTTTAATAAAGGGCCTACTTTTGAAGATATTTACTATGATTCTCAATCAACTTTTCGCCATGTTAATTTTACATTGGTATTTTTTTCTGTGAGTATGTTCGGTAATATTTCGGGAATGATGGTAAACAAATTATAAAATCATTGCAATACAACCTGCTTACAATCTGCTTACTTATAAGGGATAATGCGAAGTTATTCAAACTTAAATTAAAAATTCACTTAAATGGTATTCGCTCCTCTACTGCTTCTTAGTAGTGTGTAATAGACAGCGTACATATCAGCGCTCTTGTAGTTTTCGTGCTTCCAGAAACGTAAAATTTTTTTACTGGCATAAGACTCATGTAGTTTTTCTCTTACAAATCGTGAAACGCTTGCCGTATAATTGTTGAAAATATGATTTATACAGAGAGTCGTAAAAGATTCATTCGATGATGGTTTGACGAAAGATAAACAAAGTGTAACATTGTTGTTTTTGTACTCTGAAAATAATAATTTAAAGATTTTCTTAAGACTTGCATATTACAGCCGTACCTTAACAAAAGCGGCACGCGTTTTCTAGTTTTTGAATAGAGCGCTATCAACACTTTGCAATTGGAGTCTAGAGTTTTTATATCTATTTTTATTTATAAATTTTGGGTTTTATTAAACAAGAAAGCTATCACGACTGTTCGTGACACAACGTTGACGCTCTTGCTTAGGGTATGGCATATCAGCGTAAAAGCTAAGCAAAAGAAAACGTTCCGACTGCCGCTCTTGTTATGGTACGGCTGTTAAACTGTTATGGTCACCCTAATGCTGGTAAGGCAGTAGTATGGGTTGGCAGCACCAGCATTTATAGTAAGAGAGGGACGAAACTAGAGGTAGAAAGGGAGAGGGAAATATGTATAAGTAGGATAGAAGAAGAATATGAAAAGGTAAACAATCAGACAAACATTTATAAATGTAATTGCTGAAGATTGTCTGCTTGGTAAATATAAAAAGTTTAGGAATCCGACATTTTGCTCGACCGAGGTTTCTTGGCCGCCAAAGAGCAAAATGTCGCCCTTTTTTATTACTTCTCCTTGCCAAAAAAAGATGTGGTAAAGTGGTGGCAAAAGTGATCGGGCGTACAACAGCTAATTAAAAAGTAAAAGGACAATTGTTGTCAAAAAAAAAGGCAACAAAAGAACTGGTTTTAAAATTATTTTTATTTTATTACATTGAAGGTGATATGTTTCACAACCACAAAAAAATAAACAATGTTACAATGAAATTAAAAATTTAAATAACAAGAAAGAAAACGTTAATAAAACTAAATAACTAAAATTCAAAGTGAAGCAAGTTTAAGACTTGGAAATAATAAAACTCGAAGCTACAAACTTAAATATTTGATTACACAAAAATAATAATTTGCAATAAAAAAAGGAAAGAATAAAAGTTAAAACTAGAATTTAAATAAAAAAAAGCTTAAAACTTAAAAGAAAAGAAACAAGATTTAAACTGAAATTTAAAACAATTTGAATCCTTAGAAATAAAAGTAAGAAAAATATAAGAATAAATAATACGATCAAGCCACCACATCCTCGCTGCCACATCCATCGTGGGAACAACCACCATCGGTCTTCAGCACCACACCACCCGTTCCGAGGTCAGGTATACTGCCACTTTGCTTGACATATACAGATGCAACGGACAGCTGAAACGGACAAAGTATAATTTTTATATATATGTATATATATGTGTTTTTTTTGGTGTATAGGGAAAACAAGGTTTTAGTTACCCGTAGAATCAGTCCCTGGTTGAGATTTTGCCCAGGTGCGCGTCATATTAGGGGTTGAGCTCAGGCCTGTTAGTCCGTAGGGTTAGTTGCCCAGGGGTAAAATTTGTTTTCCTTACCGTAGAAGATAAAAGAAAAAATAATTAAATAGAAGAGAAAAATTCATATACATATGTATAGATTTTGGTTGTAGACTTACGATAACTAGGACAGACAATTCACGGACGGACGGCAGAGCGCGATATCCTCCTCCTGGAGGCGGGACTCAAGTTTAAGTAGCTGTTGAAAGAGGAGAAAGAAAAGTTTACTTCATTAATGTTTTTTTTAGTTTTCTTGTTTTTTTTTTACTGTAATTTAAATTTAATAATTTTTAAAAATGAAATTTTAATTATTAAATTTTTAAGAGTAAATGCTAATTTCTGATGAATCCACTCTATCGAGATTTTAAACCTAAATGAATTTTTAGTAAAATTTTGTATTTTTAACCTTTTTTGCGATTTTTATATTGATAATAAAACCAATTATGGATTGTAACGTTTTGAAATGAAAATTACCTTGGTTTTTATTATGAGTTGGTAGATTTTGCATATGGCGGGTAAGTAGAGGAAAGTAATCGTTTTGCAGGTGAAGATTTGGGACATCCAGAAATTAAGGGGTGTCATGGAGAGACTCAGTCTCTAGTGGGAGGGCCAATCCCGGCACAACACCAGCCGTAGAGGTGTAAAATGGTGAGGAAAGGTATGTTTTTTTTTGTGTTTTGTTTCAGCTACTTCGAGCCCCAATACTTTTTATCTTCGTTTATTTCATAACTGGTATGAAGTATTTGTACCCGGGTTTTGAGCCATTTGGTCGGCAAGAACCACCCCCATCCGGCGAGCTCTAGCCGCGCGAACCGCCAGCATACCAGCGCCGCCGACAATCTGGCCACACTCACTGGTTGGTGTTGAACAGCAACCAGCTGGTAATCTTTCTCGCCCGTTACAGTACAAAACATTCCAAGATTTAAAAACGAACGTGCCAGAAAATTTAATGTTTTATTCAGACTTTGGAGACTGAAAAAAATCTTCACTTTTAAGAAAAAAATCAGCAAATCGGCACTTTGCTAATTCCGGAACAAAAAATCGTCAAATTGGCGATAAATCCTCAAATCTAGCAGCCCTGAACACATGTGTTTTACATCTGACTTGTCAACTTTGCAAGTCATATGTAATTGTGCATGTCTGTCAAAATTGTTGTTTTACATAAGTTTTATAACACTGTGCAAGAAATTTACACTTTTTTTTGAGACAAGCTTGGCACCTGGCGTTTTAACCTTATTCGGGTACGCTGAATCCAGTGGTCCAAAATGTTCAATGCAGACTAGAAATATATTGAAAAAAAGTCCCATAAATGCCCAGGAGTCGCACCTAGTAAGATAAAATGTATGACCGACCTCAATTAGTTTTTTGTCCTTAACATTTTCGCGATACATAGTTGCCCCTTATCACCACTTTTTAGGGGGCCTCCCATACAAATATAGCGTTTTATGAAATTCTTAAATTAATTAAAATTTTTCGACTTTTGTGAATAAAATCAAAAGTTGGTAACAGAATTTTTTTATGAATTTAAAAAAAAAACAAAAATTTCGAATTTTTGATAAAAAAAATTAATTAAAAAAAAAAAAAAATAACTTTTTTAAAAAAAAAAAAAAAAAATGTAATTCAAAAACGACTGCTCATATTAGAAAAAAGTTTTACTTTTCTTAAAGGAAATTGTATTGCGGAATTTATTTTAGTAATTTCAATAAACTAAACGGTTTTTGAGTTACGCGAACATATGTTGTGCAACCTCCTCCATTTTCGAAATAACGGTATATCTCAAAAACCAGAGCCAATCTAAAAAAAATCGCAAGCACCACTGGATTCAGCGTACCAGAATTAGGTTAAAACGCCAGGTGCCCAGCTTGTATCAAAAAAAGTGTAAATTTCTTGCACAGTGATTTTATTAAGTACATACATTTTTTTTTTTATTTATTTAGTTTTTAACTATTTTCTCCAAATTATTATGAATATTCTGTATTTTGATAGATAACATTTCGATAAATGAATTCAGTACTTTATTTACTTTTACTTGGATTTTTGCCAATAAATGAATTAAGTACAATGAACAACTAAGTTTTAAATTTTTTTGGGAATGTCAGGTAAATAGAGTGTTAGTAGTTGCATAAGAAAATATAGTGACGAAGAGAGAGAATCACCATCATTCTCACTTTCTATAGGAATTTGCAGATTTTGCTTCAATATTAACGCATGGAATATTGTTTTATATGTTGTTGTGCTGTTGTCATTGGGTTGAGAACCTATCAAAGTAGATTGTTTGGGAAATTCACCATGGCTATCGACCTCTTAATACGTTTCCGCGCACTACAAAATGTATCGTGTTATTATTTATGAAATATAATAAAAATTATCAAATTTATTTTTGGGAATACAAAATTTTTTATTTACAAGATTTTGTTTGGCATACTTAATTCAATTGTTGCAGTGTTTTTATCAAGAATAAAAATTGGGAATTAAGCACGACAAATAAAATCTTGTAAATTATAATAAAAATCTTTGAATTTACCTTTGAACTGGTCCTTCACTAATTTCCAACCCCCACAGCGATTTGCTTTGGTCATTTTTCAAAATCTTTACTGTAGTGGGATCAGCAACGCCACTGGGTTTAGCAGTGGTAAAAGTTGCCAAGGTAATTAGACACAAAACTAAAACGTATTTCATTGTATGTTCCAACTTTTCACTTATATGTTCACAAAAGCAGATACAAAAAAGAACTGACTACTGATACTGAACAAACTCACACTTTTATATATTGTTGGCACAGTGTTGCCAATTTAGCATTTTTGCAGCTAAATTCAGCATTGAAGTTATTGATTTATCATTTATAATGATGTTTTATTATTTTTAAAATCCTTTAGCTTTGTTTTGAACATTTGGATACACCACGTTATTGATTAAACTTATATTAGTTCATAAATTTTTACAAATTGTGAGTAAAAGTACTTTCAAACTTTACTATAATAAATGTGCATGGAAGGAGAAAATAACTTCATTATAAGGAATTTATATTTTTTTCCAATTTAGTTTAAATTATATTTTTTTAGTATTTTTGCACAAAATATACATTTTAAACGTAAGGCGTACCACTGTGCTCTGCTTATAACATATAGGTAGAGAAGAAGACGGAGCCTTTATGTTCTAGTCTCTCATACATAAATCTTGAAATGCTTGTACATTTATAAACACTAGGATCGCCCGGTGGCCGAAATTCGATCACTTGACATTTACTTTCGAGAGAACCTGTGCGTTGTACAATAAAAACGTACACATTTTAAAAGAACGGCAAACTGCACTATTCACCTATCTTTGAACGTGTGACTGCAAAATAAATTTAAATTTACGTCAAGGATCAAAATTTTGACACACATATTTGGAATTTCAAAAGAAAAGATAGCGAAATATTGCATATTTTTGTGCCGATTTTTATGAAACTGGAGTAAAATATACCCTAAAGCCATACTAAGACAACACAGTGCAAAAAGTAAGATTAACCCTTTAAAGCACTTGTGGTCAAATTGGCCTCAAACTTTGAAAAATTTAAAACATATGAAATCCAATACAAAAAATACAGAAATACCCTAAACCAAAAACTTAACTCTGTCAAAAGTAACTATTACAAAAATAAATTTTTTGAAAACAGAAATAATATTCACAAAACATGGCAACTAATAAATGTAAAGCATGGAAAAAATTATAGTTCAACGTCTAACTAAATTGATAAAAAAATATCAAATCATCACCCAAAACCAATATGGGCTCCAAAGTGAAAAAAAAAATATAAACAGACTTCTAGGAAACTCTGCAAATCATATCAACGAACATCTAAGCAAAAAAAAACCACTGTCTGACACTGTTCATTGACTTCAATAAAGCATTTGACAAAATCCCGCACGCCAAGCTCTTACAATCACTGGAAGAAAATAGGAATACGTGGCAGTTGCCAAAAATTTTTCGAAAACTACCTTAATTGTAGAAAATTTTTTTGTGAAACTATCGGACAGTGTTAGCCAAGAAGTTGTTATGAATTATGGTCTGCCACAAGGTTCAAAATTGGGTCCAATACTATTTGTTTTACATACAAATGAACTGCTATGCAAACTTAGTAATAGCAAAGCATTTGGATATGCAAACGATACAACTATTGTAGTAGCGCATAAAAACATTGCAGCTGCCTTAAAAATTATGCAAATTGAAATGGAAAAAGCACAAAGATGGTGTCATGATCACGGTTTAATAATAAGCGCATCAAAAACCAAACTAATGCACATTAAACCTCCTCACTTTCTATAGGCAGACGTAAAGCTAAAATTTCACTGCCCAGAATGTCTACACGATACAGGTAGAACAAACCTCAACTGCGAACGAGACCAGTTCATAAGCTCTAGAAAATAATTGTTTAATGAGATCTTAGGTACATTTTTATAGTTGATTGTTTCCTTGAATTTTGAACGGTTTGCCACCTATGGACCTGAACAGGAGAAAAAAGGTAAAAAAATCGAATTTTTAAAAGTTTTTTGCGATTTTGAACTTGAAGATGAAGTGTTTTTATATGTTCACAATTTTTGTTCTTTATGGTAAGAGCTACAACTTTGTCTCAGAGGGTTAATCAAAATTCCGAACGGTTTGCAAGATATGAGCCTGAGAAAATGATCACTTTTTTGCAAAAATGACACCGAGGCCCCAAATCTTTGGTGGCGCATAAAAAAAGTACATTACTTTAGGCAAAACTGGGAGACATGGGTCTTTTTGGTTTTGGTCTTTTATCACGTAGAGTTGTCCGTATATGGTTATTTTTCCATGACTTAAGAAATTATACACAGTGTAATAAACTCATAGTAAATTAGGAGTTAGACTGTAAGCGCTTTGAATAGGAAATAGTTTTCCAAAGCATCACTTTCTTAATTTTCCACGATGTCGGAAGAATTTATTTTCGTAGACCTACATTAGAAACAAAAACAAAGTTTAAGAATTTGTTTTAAATATACACGTGCGAAAGAAAAAATTCTTTCGACATCGTAAAATAAACAGTTAACCTAATTAATACACTAAGATTGTTACCGTAATCTCATGAAATTTGTTTACTTAAACTATTAAACTATTAATTTATTAAGTTCTAACTTAACTTTATAACAGGGGTGTCAGCGTCATACACAATTGTGTAAATTAATTCACACACATTCTTCACGCGCAATCTTACGCTCTTTAGTCCACGAGAGTACACAATTAGTAGTCGATTACCCAGCGACGAGTGCACATGCGGCGGATGCTTACTTTTTTTTTTATCTTTATTCAGAATACTTGTCTCTTTATTCACTAATACTAATATAAAGCAATACAACCAAAATTGACATCACTGCTTTATAACAACGATCATCACGCTATGCACCCAGGGGCCGAGCACTTTTCGTGAATTTCACACACACAACACGAAGGTTAACGAAACTCACTTAAACAATTGTAAAAAGCAAAAATTTAATTCAGTTGTATGCTAGCTTGCAAACAAGCAAGTCGTCGTCGCTTTTGTTGTTAAAAAAACAAAAAAAAAAACACTAGTAAATATCTCAACTGAGTAATTATATTTGTCTGTTTTTTTCAGCATTTCAACTTTTGTCAGTACACTTTGAATATTTTTCCATTATTGTGTGTATCATAATGTGGAAAGTAGAGTGGGAAAAACAATTTTTATTTTCGTTAAATATATTTAATGAAGCTGAATGCCTTGTTTGCAATCAGAAATTAAAAAGAATAAGTGCATACAGTTTTAAGCGTCATTATGATAGTTGTCATTTTGACCTGTCGAGTTTGTTAGTGGAGGACAGGGATAGGCTTATAATAAAATTAAAAAAGGACTTGGAATTAAAAAATAATAGGGCTCTAATTAATTGTAAAAACAAAATGACTACCACAACATCCAGCCAAATAAAGGATTCATATTTAATTGCACTAGCATTAGCCAAAAATGGGCGACCATTTGAAGATGGTGTATTTTTTAAAGACATGGTTTTGTCAATTCTGCCTTTATTTGGTGAAACAGGACAAAAGTTCAAGGCCATAGTAAATGAAATGCCTTTGTCTAGCAGTACAATAATCAGAAGAACTGAGGACATAGGAATTTTTCTAAGGAAAGAAACCAATGACAGAATTAAAAATGCTAAATACGTTTCCGTTTGTTTTGATGAAAGTGTAGATAATAATGACACTAGCCAAATGATCGTTTGTATAAGAACTGTGGACAATGCATTTAATTCATTTGAAGAAATTTTAAAGCTTGAATCCTTTTACGGAAACGTAACGGGGGAAATTATTTTTAATTCATTTAAACAAAATGTTTTATCGTTAGTTGATAAAAACAAGATATCGGCAATTTGCACTGATGGTGCTGCAGTTATGGTTGGTCGAACGAATGGTTTTGTAGGACGATTGATTAAAGCAGGAATAAAAGTTCCTACTTTTCATTGCATAATCCACCAGCAAGCTTTATTTGCAAAAACAATTGGCCTTACTGAAACTATGACAACTGCACTTAAAATAATAAATCGTCTTAAAGGAGGGCATAACGCACTTACCCATAGAAAACTGGTGGCATTTTTAAAAGAAGTAGATGCCGATTATAGTGATGTTTTGATGTTCACTGAGGTTCGATGGTTAAGTCGTGGAAAATGTCTTGATCGACTGTTTTGTCTACGGGAGGAAATTGCAACGTTTCTTCAATATCAGACACACCCTAAAGAAATCGATTTATTAAATGCAATAACATCTTCAGATTTTTTGTTAGATCTGGCATTTCTCTCAGACATTACGCTTCAAATAAATAATTTAAATTTAGTATTGCAAGGTAAAAACAAAAATATTTGTGATCTTTTTTTTGCACTAACAGAGTTTTTAAGAAAGTTTAAAATTAATATTCTCTTACAAATCGTGAAACGCTTGCCGTATAATTGTTGAAAATATGATTTATACAGAGAGTCGTAAAAGATTCATTCGATGATGGTTTGACGAAAGATAAACAAAGTGTAACATTGTTGTTTTTGTACTCTGAAAATAATAAGGGTAATCACGATTGTCATTGTGCAAATTTGCAATTTGTAAATTTGAGTGCATATTATGATTGATCGTGAGCACACCAGTTTTATTTTTGTGCAAATGTGCTATATTCTAAAAATGTATTCTGGCAACACAAAAAACTTCTGGCAGCACTATAAAAAATCTGCATTTGTTTACAATTATACACAAGCAAAATAAAATGAATTTTTTCTTTTTAAATTATTTAAATTTAATTCTCTATTTTATATTAAAACCCACGACAAAGTTCAATTTATAAGTTTCCTTAAAAAACAATATGGCGCTTTATATGTCAAACGTTTTGTTTACATTTGTTTGCAACTGAGCAAATATGCACTACTAATTTTGCTCATGGTTTTTTTAGTGCAAACAAAGTAAAATAGAGCAAATTGCAAATACGTACATTTTGTTGTTGTTTTGTGCAAATGTGTGTATTTTTGCACGCATTTGCATCGTTTGCACACCTTGCACTACCCATCGTGATTTCCCTTAATAATTTAAAGATTTTCTTAAGACTTGCATATTACAGCCGTACCTTAACAAAAGCGGCACGCGTTTTCTAGTTTTTGAATAGAGCGCTATCAACGCTTTGCAATTGGAGTCTAGAGTTTTTATATCTATTTTTATTTATAATTTGTGGGTTTTATTAAACAAGAAAGCTATCACGACTGTTCGTGACACAACGTTGACGCTCTTGCTTAGGGTATGGCATATCAGCGTAAAAGCTAAGCAAAAGAAAACGTTCCGACTGCCGCTCTTGTTATGGTACGGCTGTTAAACTGTTATGGTCACCCTAATGCTGGTAAGGCAGTAGTATGGGTTGGCAGCACCAGCATTTATAGTAAGAGAGGGACGAAACTAGAGGTAGAAAGGGAGAGGGAAATATGTATAAGTAGGATAGAAGAAGAATATGAAAAGGTAAACAATCAGACAAACATTTATAAATGTAATTGCTGAAGATTGTCTGCTTGGTAAATATAAAAAGTTTAGGAATCCGACATTTTGCTCGACCGAGGTTTCTTGGCCGCCAAAGAGCAAAATGTCGCCCTTTTTTATTACTTCTCCTTGCCAAAAAAAGATGTGGTAAAGTGGTGGCAAAAGTGATCGGGCGTACAACAGCTAATTAAAAAGTAAAAGGACAATTGTTGTCAAAAAAAAAGGCAACAAAAGAACTGGTTTTAAAATTATTTTTATTTTATTACATTGAAGGTGATATGTTTCACAACCACAAAAAAATAAACAATGTTACAATGAAATTAAAAATTTAAATAACAAGAAAGAAAACGTTAATAAAACTAAATAACTAAAATTCAAAGTGAAGCAAGTTTAAGACTTGGAAATAATAAAACTCGAAGCTACAAACTTAAATATTTGATTACACAAAAATAATAATTTGCAATAAAAAAAGGAAAGAATAAAAGTTAAAACTAGAATTTAAATAAAAAAAAGCTTAAAACTTAAAAGAAAAGAAACAAGATTTAAACTGAAATTTAAAACAATTTGAATCCTTAGAAATAAAAGTAAGAAAAATATAAGAATAAATAATACGATCAAGCCACCACATCCTCGCTGCCACATCCATCGTGGGAACAACCACCATCGGTCTTCAGCACCACACCACCCGTTCCGAGGTCAGGTATACTGCCACTTTGCTTGACATATACAGATGCAACGGACAGCTGAAACGGACAAAGTATAATTTTTATATATATGTATATATATGTGTTTTTTTTGGTGTATAGGGAAAACAAGGTTTTAGTTACCCGTAGAATCAGTCCCTGGTTGAGATTTTGCCCAGGTGCGCGTCATATTAGGGGTTGAGCTCAGGCCTGTTAGTCCGTAGGGTTAGTTGCCCAGGGGTAAAATTTGTTTTCCTTACCGTAGAAGATAAAAGAAAAAATAATTAAATAGAAGAGAAAAATTCATATACATATGTATAGATTTTGGTTGTAGACTTACGATAACTAGGACAGACAATTCACGGACGGACGGCAGAGCGCGATATCCTCCTCCTGGAGGCGGGACTCAAGTTTAAGTAGCTGTTGAAAGAGGAGAAAGAAAAGTTTACTTCATTAATGTTTTTTTTAGTTTTCTTGTTTTTTTTTTACTGTAATTTAAATTTAATAATTTTTAAAAATGAAATTTTAATTATTAAATTTTTAAGAGTAAATGCTAATTTCTGATGAATCCACTCTATCGAGATTTTAAACCTAAATGAATTTTTAGTAAAATTTTGTATTTTTAACCTTTTTTGCGATTTTTATATTGATAATAAAACCAATTATGGATTGTAACGTTTTGAAATGAAAATTACCTTGGTTTTTATTATGAGTTGGTAGATTTTGCATATGGCGGGTAAGTAGAGGAAAGTAATCGTTTTGCAGGTGAAGATTTGGGACATCCAGAAATTAAGGGGTGTCATGGAGAGACTCAGTCTCTAGTGGGAGGGCCAATCCCGGCACAACACCAGCCGTAGAGGTGTAAAATGGTGAGGAAAGGTATGTTTTTTTTTGTGTTTTGTTTCAGCTACTTCGAGCCCCAATACTTTTTATCTTCGTTTATTTCATAACTGGTATGAAGTATTTGTACCCGGGTTTTGAGCCATTTGGTCGGCAAGAACCACCCCCATCCGGCGAGCTCTAGCCGCGCGAACCGCCAGCATACCAGCGCCGCCGACAATCTGGCCACACTCACTGGTTGGTGTTGAACAGCAACCAGCTGGTAATCTTTCTCGCCCGTTACAGTACAAAACATTCCAAGATTTAAAAACGAACGTGCCAGAAAATTTAATGTTTTATTCAGACTTTGGAGACTGAAAAAAATCTTCACTTTTAAGAAAAAAATCAGCAAATCGGCACTTTGCTAATTCCGGAACAAAAAATCGTCAAATTGGCGATAAATCCTCAAATCTAGCAGCCCTGAACACATGTGTTTTACATCTGACTTGTCAACTTTGCAAGTCATATGTAATTGTGCATGTCTGTCAAAATTGTTGTTTTACATAAGTTTTATAACACTGTGCAAGAAATTTACACTTTTTTTTGAGACAAGCTTGGCACCTGGCGTTTTAACCTTATTCGGGTACGCTGAATCCAGTGGTCCAAAATGTTCAATGCAGACTAGAAATATATTGAAAAAAAGTCCCATAAATGCCCAGGAGTCGCACCTAGTAAGATAAAATGTATGACCGACCTCAATTAGTTTTTTGTCCTTAACATTTTCGCGATACATAGTTGCCCCTTATCACCACTTTTTAGGGGGCCTCCCATACAAATATAGCGTTTTATGAAATTCTTAAATTAATTAAAATTTTTCGACTTTTGTGAATAAAATCAAAAGTTGGTAACAGAATTTTTTTATGAATTTAAAAAAAAAACAAAAATTTCGAATTTTTGATAAAAAAAATTAATTAAAAAAAAAAAAAAATAACTTTTTTAAAAAAAAAAAAAAAAAATGTAATTCAAAAACGACTGCTCATATTAGAAAAAAGTTTTACTTTTCTTAAAGGAAATTGTATTGCGGAATTTATTTTAGTAATTTCAATAAACTAAACGGTTTTTGAGTTACGCGAACATATGTTGTGCAACCTCCTCCATTTTCGAAATAACGGTATATCTCAAAAACCAGAGCCAATCTAAAAAAAATCGCAAGCACCACTGGATTCAGCGTACCAGAATTAGGTTAAAACGCCAGGTGCCCAGCTTGTATCAAAAAAAGTGTAAATTTCTTGCACAGTGATTTTATTAAGTACATACATTTTTTTTTTTATTTATTTAGTTTTTAACTATTTTCTCCAAATTATTATGAATATTCTGTATTTTGATAGATAACATTTCGATAAATGAATTCAGTACTTTATTTACTTTTACTTGGATTTTTGCCAATAAATGAATTAAGTACAATGAACAACTAAGTTTTAAATTTTTTTGGGAATGTCAGGTAAATAGAGTGTTAGTAGTTGCATAAGAAAATATAGTGACGAAGAGAGAGAATCACCATCATTCTCACTTTCTATAGGAATTTGCAGATTTTGCTTCAATATTAACGCATGGAATATTGTTTTATATGTTGTTGTGCTGTTGTCATTGGGTTGAGAACCTATCAAAGTAGATTGTTTGGGAAATTCACCATGGCTATCGACCTCTTAATACGTTTCCGCGCACTACAAAATGTATCGTGTTATTATTTATGAAATATAATAAAAATTATCAAATTTATTTTTGGGAATACAAAATTTTTTATTTACAAGATTTTGTTTGGCATACTTAATTCAATTGTTGCAGTGTTTTTATCAAGAATAAAAATTGGGAATTAAGCACGACAAATAAAATCTTGTAAATTATAATAAAAATCTTTGAATTTACCTTTGAACTGGTCCTTCACTAATTTCCAACCCCCACAGCGATTTGCTTTGGTCATTTTTCAAAATCTTTACTGTAGTGGGATCAGCAACGCCACTGGGTTTAGCAGTGGTAAAAGTTGCCAAGGTAATTAGACACAAAACTAAAACGTATTTCATTGTATGTTCCAACTTTTCACTTATATGTTCACAAAAGCAGATACAAAAAAGAACTGACTACTGATACTGAACAAACTCACACTTTTATATATTGTTGGCACAGTGTTGCCAATTTAGCATTTTTGCAGCTAAATTCAGCATTGAAGTTATTGATTTATCATTTATAATGATGTTTTATTATTTTTAAAATCCTTTAGCTTTGTTTTGAACATTTGGATACACCACGTTATTGATTAAACTTATATTAGTTCATAAATTTTTACAAATTGTGAGTAAAAGTACTTTCAAACTTTACTATAATAAATGTGCATGGAAGGAGAAAATAACTTCATTATAAGGAATTTATATTTTTTTCCAATTTAGTTTAAATTATATTTTTTTAGTATTTTTGCACAAAATATACATTTTAAACGTAAGGCGTACCACTGTGCTCTGCTTATAACATATAGGTAGAGAAGAAGACGGAGCCTTTATGTTCTAGTCTCTCATACATAAATCTTGAAATGCTTGTACATTTATAAACACTAGGATCGCCCGGTGGCCGAAATTCGATCACTTGACATTTACTTTCGAGAGAACCTGTGCGTTGTACAATAAAAACGTACACATTTTAAAAGAACGGCAAAATGCACTATTCACCTATCTTTGAACGTGTGACTGCAAAATAAATTTAAATTTACGTCAAGGATCAAAATTTTGACACACATATTTGGAATTTCAAAAGAAAAGATAGCGAAATATTGCATATTTTTGTGCCGATTTTTATGAAACTGGAGTAAAATATACCCTAAAGCCATACTAAGACAACACAGTGCAAAAAGTAAGATTAACCCTTTAAAGCACTTGTGGTCAAATTGGCCTCAAACTTTGAAAAATTTAAAACATATGAAATCCAATACAAAAAATACAGAAATACTCTAAACCAAAAACTTAACTCTGTCAAAAGTAACTATTACAAAAATAAATTTTTTGAAAACAGAAATAATATTCACAAAACATGGCAACTAATAAATGTAAAGCATGGAAAAAATTATAGTTCAACGTCTAACTAAATTGATAAAAAAATATCAAATCATCACCCAAAACCAATATGGGCTCCAAAGTGAAAAAAAAAATATAAACAGACTTCTAGGAAACTCTGCAAATCATATCAACGAACATCTAAGCAAAAAAAAACCACTGTCTGACACTGTTCATTGACTTCAATAAAGCATTTGACAAAATCCCGCACGCCAAGCTCTTACAATCACTGGAAGAAAATAGGAATACGTGGCAGTTGCCAAAAATTTTTCGAAAACTACCTTAATTGTAGAAAATTTTTTTGTGAAACTATCGGACAGTGTTAGCCAAGAAGTTGTTATGAATTATGGTCTGCCACAAGGTTCAAAATTGGGTCCAATACTATTTGTTTTACATACAAATGAACTGCTATGCAAACTTAGTAATAGCAAAGCATTTGGATATGCAAACGATACAACTATTGTAGTAGCGCATAAAAACATTGCAGCTGCCTTAAAAATTATGCAAATTGAAATGGAAAAAGCACAAAGATGGTGTCATGATCACGGTTTAATAATAAGCGCATCAAAAACCAAACTAATGCACATTAAACCTCCTCACTTTCTATAGGCAGACGTAAAGCTAAAATTTCACTGCCCAGAATGTCTACACGATACAGGTAGAACAAACCTCAACTGCGAACGAGACCAGTTCATAAGCTCTAGAAAATAATTGTTTAATGAGATCTTAGGTACATTTTTATAGTTGATTGTTTCCTTGAATTTTGAACGGTTTGCCACCTATGGACCTGAACAGGAGAAAAAAGGTAAAAAAATCGAATTTTGAAAAGTTGTTTGCGATTTTAAACTTGAAGATGAAGTGTTTTTATATGTTCACAGTTTTTGTTCTTTATGGTAAGAGCTACAACTTTGTCTCAGAGGGTTAATCAAAATTCCGAACGGTTTGCAAGATATGAGCCTGAGAAAATGATCACTTTTTTGCAAAAATGACACCGAGGCCCCAAATCTTTGGTGGCGCATAAAAAAAGTACATTACTTTAGGCAAAACTGGGAGACATGGGTCTTTTTGGTTTTGGTCTTTTATCACGTAGAGTTGTCCGTATATGGTTATTTTTCCATGACTTAAGAAATTATACACAGTGTAATAAACTCATAGTAAATTAGGAGTTAGACTGTAAGCGCTTTGAATAGGAAATAGTTTTCCAAAGCATCACTTTCTTAATTTTCCACGATGTCGGAAGAATTTATTTTCGTAGACCTACATTAGAAACAAAAACAAAGTTTAAGAATTTGTTTTAAATATACACGTGCGAAAGAAAAAATTCTTTCGACATCGTAAAATAAACAGTTAACCTAATTAATACACTAAGATTGTTACCGTAATCTCATGAAATTTGTTTACTTAAACTATTAAACTATTAATTTATTAAGTTCTAACTTAACTTTATAACAGGGGTGTCAGCGTCATACACAATTGTGTAAATTAATTCACACACATTCTTCACGCGCAATCTTACGCTCTTTAGTCCACGAGAGTACACAATTAGTAGTCGATTACCCAGCGACGAGTGCACATGCGGCGGATGCTTACTTTTTTTTTTATCTTTATTCAGAATACTTGTCTCTTTATTCACTAATACTAATATAAAGCAATACAACCAAAATTGACATCACTGCTTTATAACAACGATCATCACGCTATGCACCCAGGGGCCGAGCACTTTTCGTGAATTTCATACACACAACACGAAGGTTAACGAAACTCACTTAAACAATTGTAAAAAGCAAAAATTTAATTCAGTTGTATGCTAGCTTGCAAACAAGCAAGTCGTCGTCGCTTTTGTTGTTAAAAAAACAAAAAAAAAAACACTAGTAAATATCTCAACTGAGTAATTATATTTGTCTGTTTTTTTCAGCATTTCAACTTTTGTCAGTACACTTTGAATATTTTTCCATTATTGTGTGTATCATAATGTGGAAAGTAGAGTGGGAAAAACAATTTTTATTTTCGTTAAATATATTTAATGAAGCTGAATGCCTTGTTTGCAATCAGAAATTAAAAAGAATAAGTGCATACAGTTTTAAGCGTCATTATGATAGTTGTCATTTTGACCTGTCGAGTTTGTTAGTGGAGGACAGGGATAGGCTTATAATAAAATTAAAAAAGGACTTGGAATTAAAAAATAATAGGGCTCTAATTAATTGTAAAAACAAAATGACTACCACAACATCCAGCCAAATAAAGGATTCATATTTAATTGCACTAGCATTAGCCAAAAATGGGCGACCATTTGAAGATGGTGTATTTTTTAAAGACATGGTTTTGTCAATTCTGCCTTTATTTGGTGAAACAGGACAAAAGTTCAAGGCCATAGTAAATGAAATGCCTTTGTCTAGCAGTACAATAATCAGAAGAACTGAGGACATAGGAATTTTTCTAAGGAAAGAAACCAATGACAGAATTAAAAATGCTAAATACGTTTCCGTTTGTTTTGATGAAAGTGTAGATAATAATGACACTAGCCAAATGATCGTTTGTATAAGAACTGTGGACAATGCATTTAATTCATTTGAAGAAATTTTAAAGCTTGAATCCTTTTACGGAAACGTAACGGGGGAAATTATTTTTAATTCATTTAAACAAAATGTTTTATCGTTAGTTGATAAAAACAAGATATCGGCAATTTGCACTGATGGTGCTGCAGTTATGGTTGGTCGAACGAATGGTTTTGTAGGACGATTGATTAAAGCAGGAATAAAAGTTCCTACTTTTCATTGCATAATCCACCAGCAAGCTTTATTTGCAAAAACAATTGGCCTTACTGAAACTATGACAACTGCACTTAAAATAATAAATCGTCTTAAAGGAGGGCATAACGCACTTACCCATAGAAAACTGGTGGCATTTTTAAAAGAAGTAGATGCCGATTATAGTGATGTTTTGATGTTCACTGAGGTTCGATGGTTAAGTCGTGGAAAATGTCTTGATCGACTGTTTTGTCTACGGGAGGAAATTGCAACGTTTCTTCAATATCAGACACACCCTAAAGAAATCGATTTATTAAATGCAATAACATCTTCAGATTTTTTGTTAGATCTGGCATTTCTCTCAGACATTACGCTTCAAATTAATAATTTAAATTAAGTATTGCAAGGTAAAAACAAAAATATTTGTGATCTTTTTTTTGCACTAACAGAGTTTTTAAGAAAGTTGAAAATTAATATGAAATAATGATAAATTATGAGACTCATGTAGATATTCTCTTACAAATCGTGAAACGCTTGCCGTATAATTGTTGAAAATATGATTTATACAGAGAGTCGTAAAAGATTCATTCGATGATGGTTTGACGAAAGATAAACAAAGTGTAACATTGTTGTTTTTGTACTCTGAAAATAATAATTTAAAGATTTTCTTAAGACTTGCATATTACAGCCGTACCTTAACAAAAGCGGCACGCGTTTTCTAGTTTTTGAATAGAGCGCTATCAACACTTTGCAATTGGAGTCTAGAGTTTTTATATCTATTTTTATTTATAAATTTTGGGTTTTATTAAACAAGAAAGCTATCACGACTGTTCGTGACACAACGTTGACGCTCTTGCTTAGGGTATGGCATATCAGCGTAAAAGCTAAGCAAAAGAAAACGTTCCGACTTCCGCTCTTGTTAAGGTACGGCTGTTAAACTGTTATGGTCACCCTAATGCTGGTAAGGCAGTAGTATGGGTTGGCAGCACCAGCATTTATAGTAAGAAAGGGACGAAACTAGAGGTAGAAAGGGAGAGGGAAATATGTATAAGTAGGATAGAAGAAGAATATGAAAAGGTAAACAAACAGGCAAACAATTATAAATGTAATTGCTGAAGATTGTCTGCTTGGAAAATATAAAAAGTTTAGGAATCCGACATTTTGCTCGACCGAGGATTCTTGGCCGCCAAAGAGCAAAATGTCGCCCTTTTTTATTTCTTCTCCTTGCCAAAAAAAGATGTGGTAAGTGGTGGCAAAAGTGATCGGGCGTACAACAGCTAATTAAAAAGTAAAAGGACAATTGTTGTCAAAAAAAAGGCAACAAAAGAACTGGTTTTAAAATTATTTTTATTTTTTTATTTTATTACATTGAAGGTGATATGTTTCACAACCACAAAAAAATAAACAATGTTGCAATGAAATTAAAAATTTAAATAACAAGAAAGAAAACGTTAATAAAACTAAATAACTAAAATTCAAAGTGAAGCAAGTTTAAGACTTGGAAATAATAAAACTCGAAGCTACAAACTTAAATATTTGATTACACAAAAATAATAATTTGCAATAAAAAAAAGGAAAGAATAAAAGTTAAAACTAGAATTTAAATAAAAAAAAACTTAAAACTAAAAAGAAAAGAAACAAGATTTAAACTGAAATTTAAAACAATTTGAATCCTTAGAAATAAAAGTAAGAAAAATATAAGAATAAATAATACGATCAAGCCACCACATCCTCGCTGCCACATCCATCGAGGGAAAACCCACCATCGGTCTTCAGCACCACACCACCCGTTCCGAGGTCAGGTATATTGCCACTTTGCTTGACATATACAGATGCAACGGACAGCTGAAACGGACAAAGTATAATTTTTATATATATGTATATATATATGTGTTTTTTTTTTGGTGTATAGGGAAAACAAGGTTTTAGTTACCCGTAGAATCAGTCCCTGGTTGAGATTTTGCCCAGGTGCGCGTCATATTAGGGGTTGAGCTCAGGCCTGTTAGTCCGTAGGGTTAGTTGCCCAGGGGTAAAATTTGTTTTCCTTACCGTAGAAGATAAAAGAAAAAATAATTAAATAGAAGAGAAA
This sequence comes from Pollenia griseotomentosa, assembly GCA_963931875.1. Classification (NCBI taxonomy): domain Eukaryota; kingdom Metazoa; phylum Arthropoda; class Insecta; order Diptera; family Polleniidae; genus Pollenia; species Pollenia griseotomentosa. Next base: position 169,006,414 of record OZ007563.1, read on the forward strand.
AATTCATATACATATGTATAGATTTTGGTTGTAGACTTACGATAACTAGGACAGACAATTCACGGACGGACGGCAGAGCGCGATATCCTCCTCCTGGAGGCGGGACTCAAGTTTAAGTAGCTGTTGAAAGAGGAGAAAGAAAAGTTTACTTCATTAATGTTTTTTTTAGTTTTCTTGTTTTTTTTTTACTGTAATTTAAATTTAATAATTTTTAAAAATGAAATTTTAATTATTAAATTTTTAAGAGTAAATGCTAATTTCTGATGAATCCACTCTATCGAGATTTTAAACCTAAATGAATTTTTAGTAAAATTTTGTATTTTTAACCTTTTTTGCGATTTTTATATTGATAATAAAACCAATTATGGATTGTAACGTTTTGAAATGAAAATTACCTTGGTTTTTATTATGAGTTGGTAGATTTTGCATATGGCGGGTAAGTAGAGGAAAGTAATCGTTTTGCAGGTGAAGATTTGGGACATCCAGAAATTAAGGGGTGTCATGGAGAGACTCAGTCTCTAGTGGGAGGGCCAATCCCGGCACAACACCAGCCGTAGAGGTGTAAAATGGTGAGGAAATGTATGTTTTTTTTTGTGTTTTGTTTCAGCTACTTCGAGCCCCAATACTTTTTATCTTCGTTTATTTCATAACTGGTATGAAGTATTTGTACCCGGGTTTTGAGCCATTTGGTCGGCAAGAACCACCCCCATCCGGCGAGCTCTAGCCGCGCGAACCGCCAGCATACCAGCGCCGCCGACAATCTGGCCACACTCACTGGTTGGTGTTGAACAGCAACCAGCTGGTAATCTTTCTCGCCCGTTACAGTACAAAACATTCCAAGATTTAAAAACGAACGTGCCAGAAAATTTAATGTTTTATTCAGACTTTGGAGACTGAAAAAAATCTTCACTTTTAAGAAAAAAATCAGCAAATCGGCACTTTGCTAATTCCGGAACAAAAAATCGTCAAATTGACGATAAATCCTCAAATCTAGCAGCCCTGAACACATGTGTTTTACATCTGACTTGTCAACTTTGCAAGTCATATGTAATTGTGCATGTCTGTCAAAATTGTTGTTTTACATAAGTTTTATAACACTGTGCAAGAAATTTACACTTTTTTTTTTGAGACAAGCTTGGCACCTGGCGTTTTAACCTGATTCGGGCACGCTGAATCCAGTGGTCCAAAATGTTCAATGCAGACTAGAAATATATTGAAAAAAAGTCCCATAAATGCCCAGGAGTCGCACCTAGTAAGATAAAATGTATTCTCGATACATAGCTGCCCCTTATCACCACTTTTTAGGGGGCCTCCCATACAAATATAGCGTTTTATGAAATTCTTAAATTAATTAAAATTTTTCGACTTTTGTGAATAAAATCAAAACTTGGTAACAGAATTTTTTTATGAATTTTAAAAAAAAACAAAAATTTCGAATTTTTGATAAAAAAAAATATATAATTCAAAAACGACTGCTCATTTTTTTTTTAGTAATTTCAATAAACTAAACGGTTTTTGAGTTACGCGAACATATGTTGTGCAACCTCCTCCATTTTCGAAATAACGGTATATCTCAAAAACCAGAGCCAATCTAAAAAAAATCGCAAGCACCACTGGATTCAGCGTACCAGAATTAGGTTAAAACGCCAGGTGCCCAGCTTGTATCAAAAAAAGTGTAAATTTCTTGCACAGTGATTTTATTAAGTACATACATTTTTTTTTTTATTTATTTAGTTTTTAACTATTTTCTCCAAATTATTATGAATATTCTGTATTTTGATAGATAACATTTCGATAAATGAATTCAGTACTTTATTTACTTTTACTTGGATTTTTGCCAATAAATGAATTAAGTACAATGAACAACTAAGTTTTAAATTTTTTTGGGAATGTCAGGTAAATAGAGTGTTAGTAGTTGCATAAGAAAATATAGTGACGAAGAGAGAGAATCACCATCATTCTCACTTTCTATAGGAATTTGCAGATTTTGCTTCAATATTAACGCATGGAATATTGTTTTATATGTTGTTGTGCTGTTGTCATTGGGTTGAGAACCTATCAAAGTAGATTGTTTGGGAAATTCACCATGGCTATCGACCTCTTAATACGTTTCCGCGCACTACAAAATGTATCGTGTTATTATTTATGAAATATAATAAAAATTATCAAATTTATTTTTGGGAATACAAAATTTTTTATTTACAAGATTTTGTTTGGCATACTTAATTCAATTGTTGCAGTGTTTTTATCAAGAATAAAAATTGGGAATTAAGCACGACAAATAAAATCTTGTAAATTATAATAAAAATCTTTGAATTTACCTTTGAACTGGTCCTTCACTAATTTCCAACCCCCACAGCGATTTGCTTTGGTCATTTTTCAAAATCTTTATTGTAGTGGGATCAGCAACGCCACTGGGTTTAGCAGTGGTAAAAGTTGCCAAAGTAATTAGACACAAAACTAAAACGTATTTCATTGTATGTTCCAACTTTTCACTTATATGTTCACAAAAGCAGATACAAAAAAGAACTGACTACTGATACTGAACAAACTCACACTTTTATATATTGTTGGCACAGTGTTGCCAATTTAGCATTTTTGCAGCTAAATTCAGCATTGAAGTAATTGATTTATCATTTATAATGATGTTTTATTATTTTTAAAATCCTTTAGCTTTGTTTTGAACATTTGGATACATCACGTTATTGAATAAACTTATATTAGTTCATAAATTTTTACAAATTGTGAGTAAAAGTACTTTCAAACTTTACTATAATAAATCTGCATGGAAGGAGAAAATAACTTCATTATAAGGAATTTATATTTTTTTCCAATTTAGTTTAAATTATATTTTTTTAGTATTTTTGCACAAAATATACATTTTAAACGTAAGGCGTACCACTGTGCTCTGCTTATAACATATAGGTAGAGAAGAAGACGGAGCCTTTAAGTTCTAGTCTCTCATACATAAATCTTGAAATGCTTGTACATTTATAAACACTAGGATCGCCCGGTGGCCGAAATTCGATCACTTGACATTTACTTTCGAGAGAACCTGTGCGTTGTACAATAAAAACGTACACATTTTAAAAGAACGGCAAAATGCACTATTCACCTATCTTTGAACGTGTGACTGCAAAATAAATTTAAATTTACGTCAAGGATCAAAATTTTGACATACATATTTGGAATTTCAAAAGAAAAGATAGCGAAATATTGCATATTTTTGTGCCGATTTTTATGAAACTGGAGTAAAATATACCCTAAAGCCATACTAAGACAACACAGTGCAAAAAGTAAGATTAACCCTTTAAAGCACTTGTGGTCAAATTGGCCTCAAACTTTGAAAAATTTAAAACATATGAAATCCAATACAAAAAATACAGAAATACTCTAAACCAAAAACTTAACTCTGTCAAAAGTAACTATTACAAAAATAAATTTTTTGAAAACAGAAATAATATTCACAAAACATGGCAACTAATAAATGTAAAGCATGGAAAAAATTATAGTTCAACGTCTAACTAAATTGATAAAAAAAATATCAAATCATCACCCAAAACCAATATGGGCTCCAAAGCGAAAAAAAAATATAAACAGACTTCTAGGAAACTTTGCAAATCAAATCAACGAACATCTAAGCAAAAAAAAAAACCACTGTCTGATACTGTTCATTGACTTCAGTAAAGCATTTGACAAAATCCCGCACGCCAAGCTCTTACAATCACTGGAAAAAAATAGGAATATTGGTAGTTGCCTAAAATTTTTCGAAAACTACCTTAAATGTAGAAAATTTTTTTGTGAAACTATCGGACAGTGTTAGCCAAGAAGTTGTTATGAATTATGGTCTGCCACAAGGTTCAAAATTGGGTCCAATACTATTTGTTTTACATACAAATGAACTGCTATGCAATGCAAACTTAGTAATAGCAAAGCATTTGGATATGCAAACGATACAACTATTGTAGTAGCGCATAAAAACATTGCAGCTGCCTTAAAAATTATGCAAATTGAAATGGAAAAAGCACAAAGATGGTGTCATGAACACGGTTTGATAATAAGCGCATCAAAAACCAAACTAATGCACATTAAACCTCCTCACTTTCTATAGGCAGACTTAAAGCTAAAATTTCACTGCCCAGAATGTCTACACGATACAGGTAGAACAAACCTCAACTGCGAACGAGACCAGTTCATAAGCTCTAGAAAATAATTGTTTAATGAGATCTTAGGTACATTTTTATAGTTGATTGTTTCCTTGAATTTTGAACGGTTTGCCACCTATGGACCTGAACAGGAGAAAAAAGGTAAAAAAATCGAATTTTTAAAAGTTTTTTGCGATTTTGAACTTGAAGATGAAGTGTTTTTATATGTTCACAATTTTTGTTCTTTATGGTAAGCAGGGCTGTGGAGTCGTTAAGAAAAAGTTATAACTCCGACTCCGACTCCTTTTGGTGAAATTTTTTAAGTACGACTCCGACTCCGACTCCGACTCCTACTCTAACCTAGCATTATTTAAAAGACTAGTTTTTATTTGACTTTAAACTCTTTTTTAATTTAGTACCTGTTAAATGGTTAAATATAGCAACAAAATGATTCTGTAAAAATTTCAAATCGATATTTTAATTCTAACGTGCCGCGCATTGAGCTTTAACCTACTATATGAGTAGGAAAGCTGCAAAACATTTTATTTGGATTTTGGAAAAAATGCAAAAAACATATAGCGCCCGATTAAATAGACTAAATGAGTTGAACCTATTTTAATTCTAAAGTGTTATGACATTCTTGACTTATAACTCAACAGTTGAGAACTTTAAACCAACTGAAATATAGAAAAATAATGGATTTAATTTTGGAGCGAACGAGTTTTGTTACGAACTTTCGAAAGAAACGAGTTTTGCTTCAATCCGTATGGGATCATTGAACTTTAGTATTTTTTAAAGGTTATATTAATTTATTAAAATTATGCAAACAGTGCTAAAAAATGTAAAAATAGTTCTGTAGGGGAGAGATAAACTACACCAATTCACATCTTTTTCAAATAACGTTTTTTATACTGTTGGAATTTATAGATGTGTGAATTTCCATAAGTCCTATCTAATGTAGCTTTCGAGATAGAAAAGTTGAAAACAGCACCAAGTCCAATTGGCTTAGACTTTAAGGCATCAAGTGTACTTTCTGTTGTTTACCACAATATTAATAGAGGCAAAGGACAGTCCTTTTTTGTAAATTGTGAAGTGAGGTCTATTGTTTTTAATATACATACATAAATTCAGACACTGCCATTTTGGTATTGTTTTATTTATTAAGTCAAATCATTCTCAGGAAAATTTAATATAGTTTATTAAAACATGCAGATGCGCCTTCAGTTGTTAGTTCTACCATTTATATAACACATTTTGAAGAGAAATGTAACGTAAAAAAATGTTGTTAGCCTTCTATTATTTTTGGGAAATAGTACCCCTTTTGTTGTTGGACTTGGTGCTGTTTGTCTCAAGGCATGGAACAGTACCATAGAAGGTAACGAACCTTTTATGACGTAATTTTTTATGTATATCATCGACATAAAAAAAATATGTTAGGATCATATAAAATATTCGTACAAATGCACATTTTTATAACATAAACATCATTTGCGATTATCAACATGTTTTCGCGGTCTGCTGTAAAGCTTTCAAAATGTGGCTTGATGTAGTGTATCTCCCACCTGCAGAGTTAAAAAAAATGTGAATTTTTAAACAACTAAATTTAAATCTTTTTCTTTAGTGTACTCGCCATTGCATTTTTCCGTTCCTAATCCAATATTATTATTGTCCAAGACCAAAATTTGAAATTAGAAGTCTTTATTATCTCTCCAATTTTCCCTAAAGTGAGTAGATAAAAGTATTCTCAAATCATTTTCGGGTTAACCCCCGCATTGATGGGAATTATATCTGGAACAATGTCATGTATTTTTCCGAGTTCCTTTTCCTTTTATTTTATTATAATTCACCTTGAAGGTTGGAACTTAAAATGTAGTTCACTTAATGCTTTCACCACAGGAGCTACAGCTGATTTCAAGTCATATTCATGAACACGGCTACAAAAATATTTGTTTATATACGATAAATAAAAAACAACATCTTTACAAATTTAACTTTTAAATTCCTTAATTCGGCTCTATTTCATTAACGATATCTTGGCGAAATTCAAATAGTGAACCCGCTGGTTTTTGTTACAGAAATTTGAGGTCACATTAAAACATAGAAAAGGACATGCTTCGATACAATCTATATAACTATTCTTATAAATTGTCGAAATAAGATGTTATCTCAATTTTTTAATTTTTGAAACACCTACTCATATGAAAAGTATACTGGTCCTTATTTTCTTACTTCACAATTTCAAAAAGCAGACCCTCTTATGGCCAATTCCACTAATTTATTTAAATATCAATTTATGTTTAAAATTTGTTTTTTTATGTCAAATAAAAATAAAATGATTAGAAAAATTATATTAAAATATGAATTGATATTTAAAAAGAATTGGATAAATTGGTCATAAAAATTTTTTATTTTAAAAAATATTAGAAAAATTTTAATGCAAAAAGTCGGAGTCGGAGTCGCTAGTTTTTGTGGGTACTTCGAATCCGACTCCGACTCCGGCACAAAAACCTCAACTCCGACTCCTCAACTCCGACTCCGACTCCGACTCCACAGCCCTGATGGTAAGAGCTACAACTTTGTCTCAGAGGGTTAATCAAAATTCCGAACGGTTTGCAAGATATGAGCCTGAGAAAATGATCACTTTTTTGCAAAAATGACACCGAGGCCCCAAATCTTTGGGTGCGCATAAAAAAAGTGCATTACTTTAGGCAAAACTCTTTTTGTTTTTGGTCTTTTATCACGTAGAGTTGTCCGTATATGGTTATTTTTCCATGACTTAAGAAATTATACACAGTGTAATAAACTCATAGTAAATTAGGACTTAGACTGTAAGCGCTTTGAATAGGAAATAGTTTTCCAAAGCATCACTTTCTTAATTTTCCACGATGTCGGAAGAATTTATTTTCGTAGACCTACATTAGAAACAAAAACAAAGTTTAAGAATTTGTTTTAAATATACACGTGCGAAAGAAAAAATTCTTTCGACATCGTAAAATAAAGAGTTAACCTAATTAATACACTAAGATTGTAACCGTAATCTCATGAAATTTGTTTACTTAAACTATTAAACTATTAATTTATTAAGTTCTAACTTAACTTTATAACAAGAAGTAAAGTTTAAGACAAACACGATCTTAAAGACGTTAAATCGATTGTTATTGTTGAGTACACATACATGTATGTGTTATAAAAAGTCGTTTTTACATGAGTCATATAGGCTGAGAAACGATATTTAAATTAACGTCCAATTTCACCAAGTTCAGTTAAAATTAACTATCAGTTTTTTTGAATTTTTTTTTTAGTTAGGCTCGAGTTCATTAAATTGAATTTTTTAATTAAATTATTTTTACTTGGCTGGCTAAAAATTAACAGTTCAACTAAAAATCACAATTTTTATTAACTATCAGTTATAACTGTCAAAAACATATTGTTAACTGGAAGTTAAAGTTAAAGCCAGTTTTAACTGAACTTGGTAAATTGGCCATAAATCTTTTAGCGTAATACCTTGAAGTTGGTATAATACCCGGGAATTCCCGGGAATTTCCATTATTTTATTTCCCGCTTTCCCGGGATTTTTCTTGCGGGATCCCGGGAAATAAAAAATTCCTCATAATTTCAGAAAATACCTATTTATACTTTGAAATTTAGTTTTATATTCTCTAAAAATTAGCATCTGTGGATGGGTTGTGGATTAGATCAATTACAAGAAGTGAGTAGATGTATTTAAATCAATGTCTCCTGACGCAATAAATCTACTCAAAGCAGAATGGGCAGTGCAACAGTTGATAATTATTAAATTTAGTGAATAAAGTACATTAATTCAAAATAAGATGCAGGCAGTAAAGTTTCATTGCCCATGAACAAGTCTTAAAAATAGGAGATACCTAAACATATCGCTCCTTTATTGCAACATAGTCATATCTACAAAAACAAACGATCTTAGCAAAATGCGATTAAAGTTTTCAAAATGTACCGACTTAAAGATATATTTTGCTATAACTTCGGTTCAGTTTGAAATATGACTAAGATGCAATGAAGGAGCGATATGTTTATTAGGTGATAAACACAAATTTTCAATTTCAATTTGTGTTGGTTTATATACCCGTGAAGTGCGGGGAAACCGAAATAAAATAACATTTTGGAAACTCGTGTAAGATACTACAACATACAACTTGAAAAACGCATTGTCCTAAAGATTACAAATTGACCTATTGAAATGAAAAGGTTTGTACAACGGGGCACTTTTAACTATTTGTCCAACCTCGGTAAAAAATGAACGAAATTTTTCGGAAACATGATAATTAGTAAATAAAATCAGGAATATACTTTTTGAAGACTTACTAAGCGCTTTGAGTGTGTCAGAAAGTTATTTCCTAAGCCGTTAAAATATGTTATATATTTCTTTAAAATATTTTATCTATGTTATTAATTAAGTTTTTGATCTCATATCTTGAGTACCTTAATTTTTATTTTGTTTTTATTATTGTTTTATGAATAAATTGTTGTTTATGTTATCTTTTTATCTTGTATCCAGAGCATAATAATACTGAATAAAAGCATAATAATAGGAAATAAAGGCGTGAGATAATAATAATTCAAGTTCCTATTTCAATCTTCAATTAAATTCCCAATATAAACTTCGCCTACAAAATAATGTGTTGAGTAATCAGAAAAACATAACAGCACTACTTACAATTATACTGAAAGAACCAATGAATTTTACAAGGGATGTCCCAAAATGAACGCATTCAGAAGCAAGTCATTATTTTTTTACTTTAATGCATTCAGAAAAAAGTAGTTATAGAAGCTGTTATAGATGTAGTTATAGAAGAAAGCTGCTAAATAATGAGTTAAAGAAGCTATTCATTTTGAAAAAGTAAGCAAATTTTTTATCTGGGTTTTTAGTATTGAACCATTTATTTTAGTTTCTTTGTAAACAAGTTCCCTTACGTTTTTTTATAAAAGTTTTTTCATTTATTAATAACAAAAGTTACTTTGTATTATTTATATGGAGCGGGATCCCGGGAAATTTAAAAAAATTTCCCGCTTTCCCGGGAAACGAAAAAGTCCGGGAAAAAAAAACTCTAGTATGTAGCAATAATGGTACAATTCATGTGTAAAATTATAAATTTTTTTGTAGTACATTTTAGACTTTGTTGGTACAATGGCACTGCCCTTACTTATTTGGTGCAATTTGAAATTTTAATTTCCCTTGGAAAATCAAATTTTCAAAAAATTAAATAGTGCCTCTTCTTGTAAAAATTTTCTAAGTTAAGCTAAGATCCCACTATCGGCTCAAATAGCACAATCTGTGACGATTTTTATCGTGCTATATCGGCGCATATTTAAAACATTGCACAATTTGTTCTTGTGTGGTCCCATTATCGTCGCACATTGTGACAATTTTTTTCGGTTCATATCGGCCAAAACTCAATTGCGACAATAATCGACACAATGCGGTCACACTATCGTGCTATTTGGGCAAATTAAATCATATGTTTTTGTTTATTTGCTTGTTGGCAGTCATAATTTTACTTTAGAAATTTTGCAAAATTCTCCGACTGAATATTCCATTATGTTTCCTAACAATTTTAAATAATATATTAATATGAAATAAAAAATGTATTCATTTTTATTCAAACTTACTGCACTTGTTCTTTTTTTTTTTACTTATTGTTTTGTAAATAGATGTTTACAAACCAGGGATGGCAACATCGATACAACTGCAATGTTTTGGTTAAAGCGAATTGTTTTCTTTCATTTAACAGTACAAATGTGCTATTGAAAGTTTTAATACATAAATAATAGATAAAACAAATGTAATTTTGATACAATTAAGCTCAAAAAAGTAAAATTTTAGTAGCCAGTTGGTTCAATTTAAAAATTCGTTTTGTATCGGCGGTGATTGGCGACTGTGATCGGCGCACAAGTGGCCGATAAAAATCGGTACATATTTAACAATTTGATTGCTCCACATTGTGCAAAGAGTGTTCACATTATCGGCGCATCTAGGTTAATTTTGATTGTCCACAGTCAGCACAATTTCGGCACAGATTTCTTAAAATATACCCAAAAATTTTGTCATATTGATATATATATATTGTTAAATGGATAGTAAGTTTTCGTAATCGACTTTAGTAGAAACAACAGAAACATTTATTAAAATAAACAACCTTCTAGGATGTTAAATTGAATAATTTATCTGTTAACTTGATAATATTTTGTTAAGTTTAGATGGAGAAGAACAAGAGCTTTTTTTTTGTAATATATTTGTACATACATACATACTTATATGTGTACATATAAAACGTATTAATGGCATGTTGAATTGAAAAAAATTCTTAAGCTTTAACAATTAATTTTTAGTCGAATTGAAAAAAATTCTTTAATATAAATTAATTTATTCATATTGAAGACAAAAACGTAGAAATGAAGAATCGTTATTAAAATAAACAGAACTGTGTTAGCTTAATTGAAAAAATTTCTTCGTTTTGAATAAATTTATTCAAATGTACTTAAATAATGTAGGTTTGAAGAAATTTATTTATTTTAATGAAAATTTGCTAATCAAATACAGTTATTTTCTCTTAAATGATTGTTGTTAATATCAATTAATATTGTGTGGTTTACAAATTTATTGTGTATTTTAAGACTTATATAATATAAACAAATAAAAATTAATACAAATAACTAAAAAGAAATATCACTACCCAACAATAAATATAAAAAACAAAGTAGTTTTTAAATAAATATAGATATAAAAGTATATAATTATGAAGTGTTTAATATGCAAAAAGCAGTTTACTTTAATTGAAACCTAAATTGTTCATTTGAAAATAAATAAAATAACGAAAATATTAATTCATGTGAAGAGGCCTGAATGACACATAATTCAATCGATGACCTTAAGGAAATGTTAAACGAGAGGCAATTCGGAAGTCTAATTCCTGCCTTTTCCTGCCTTTTATGGTGATTTACTTTGTACTTTTACTCATAAAATTTTAGTTTATTTTAACATTTATATGTATGTATGTATAAACTTGCAGTTGAACGTATATATATATATATATATATAAAATCCTTTAAAGGTCATGACTCCTCATGATCTTAAGCATCTTGGCAAAAAATTGGGCTTTACGTGAGGGTATTGGGCTTTACGTGAGGAAAGCAGATTGAATAGAAATAATGTTATTAAACTACCACTTGTGCCGATGGAAAAGATTTTGCTCCCTCCACTCCACATCAAACTAGGTATTGTAAAAAATTTTATAAAAGCATTGAGCCCAGATGGTGTTGCTTTTACCGAATTGCGCCGAATTTTTCCACGATTAAGTGGCATGAAAGTAAAATAAGGTATAAACTGTAACTACTTTATTAAATTAGATTTATATTTCATATCATAATGTTTTTATTTTAAAGGAATTCTTATTGGACCGGACATTCGTCGTCTTATGAAGGACCATCAATTTGAGGTTGCATTGAATGATATCGAGCTATTGGCCTGGAATTGTGTGAAAGCAGTAATAGAAAATGTATTAGGAAGTCATCGGTCTGAAAACTGGCGAATTTTAATCAAAAATATGCTAACCGCATTTAAAAACTTAAACGTTAGAATGTCATTGAAAATACATTTTTTGCATTACCATGCCGAAAAATTTAATGAACAATCACCAGCCGAGTCTGATAAACATGGCGAGCGATTTCACCAAGTAACAGCCAGGCTCGAACACTGGTATAGCGGCAAACAACTTGATTCGCTATTAGGGGCTATTTGTTGGAATCTGCAGGAGGAAGAAGAATAAATTTCTAAATAAAAACTTTAACAAATAGAAACTGGGAGTTATTTCCTTCCGAAGGTTACTTTATATTATATTCAACATTTTTCAAGAAAATACAATATAATAGTCTGGTAGTGTATAAAGTCATTTCTGAAAAATTGAAGGAATAGAACTATTACAAAAAAGCTTTATAAAATACATAACTGAAATTTAGCTCATAGAATAAATTCGAAAAAATGAAAAATGTTGAATATAAAAACTTTAACTTTAACTAATTAACAACAAAAATAAATGTTTTAAAATTTTTAAGTTTGGTTAATTTAAAAAATAAAAAAACTTCATCTATTATGAAAAAATTAAAAGTTGTAGACAGACTTTAATCACTTATACCTTATTTTATTTGGAACTTTGTTTTTTATATGCGTAGAACCTTAGCCTTAAATTTGGCCCCTGCAGCGCCTAGGATGCCCCTAGATGGGTCAAATGTATGACCAACCCCACTATATTTTTCATCTCAATCATTTATTTCTAACATACCCACCCGCTATCTCCATTCCTTAAGGGGGCTTGTATACAAAATGTTCAATGCAGACTAGAAATACATTGAAGAAAAAGTCCCATAAATGCCCAGGAGTTGCCCCAAGGATGATAAAATGTATGACTTGCCTTCATTAGTTTTTTGTTCCTAACATTTTCTTAAATTATACTTTCCCTTTATCACCATCCCTTAGGGGGCTCCCATACAAATATTGCGTTTTATGAAATTCTTAAATTAATTAAAATTTGTCGACTTTTGTGAATAAAATCAAAAGTTGCAAACAGATGTTCTGTTTGTAGCTTCGTTTTTTATAAGTCTGCAAAAAATTAGAAGCCTAGCTGCATTTTTTAATTTTGTATGAATTTTTAAAAAACAAAAATTTCGAAATTTTGATAAAAAAATTAATTTTTTTTTCAAAAAAAAAATTATGTTTCAATAACGACTACTCATATTAGAAAAAGAGTTTTACTTTTCTGAAATGAAATTTTATTGCGGAATTTCGGTTTTTTTAGTAATTTCAATAAACTAAACCGTTTTTGAGTTACGCGAACATGTGTTGTGCAACCTCCTCCATTTTCGTAATAACGGTATATCTCGAAAACCGGAGCCAATCTGAAAAAACCGCGGGCACCACTGGATTCAGCGTTATGTTAAAACGCCATGTGCCCGCCTTGTCACGAAAAAAAAGTGTCAATTTCATGCACAGTGTTGTTTATTGCAATGCTTTAGGATACACAATGTTTTTAGTTTTTCCATCTGGAGCATAAACATATAAATCAGTGGGTTTTCCAACCCGCGAGCATGCAACATAAAGTCATCCATGAGAGAAACATGGATTTGCTAAATTCAAGCCGCAAACTTGCAGAGATCGACCTTGGGCTTTATTTATGGTCATCGCAAACGCAAACCGAAAAGAAAACTGCTATCGTTTGAAGTCTAATGGCAAATCAGTTGGTATCATCGGAATGCGTGGAAACAGTATATCTGTTCCGTTATACTTTCCTTATAATGGCTGCTTCAAAGGAGAAATTATCTAAATTAAAAATGTGGGTGTGAATCAGGACTTTATATAGCCTAGCACTGGTGTCAAAATTTAATGAAGATAGGTTTAGAAGTTTATTAGGCATGTTTTTTTTTCTATAAAGGGGTGTAAATTTCTATTAAACGTATTTCTGTTCATCATCATACGTCAAATGGTATTGGAAATAAGAGGATTTAAGTGATTTAGTGATTTTAAATTTTCGGTTCTATGGGCGTGGCACCGCCCCTTTGTCCAATCACACCTTTTTGAACCCAAGGACTCATTGATTCAGAACAATAGCCTTCTGTGAAAATTTGATGACGATCGGTTCAGTAGTTTATTAGATATAATGTTTTTTACTTTTTCTATAAAGGGGCAGGGACACGCCCACTTGTTTAATTAAACGTATTTCTATTCATCCCAACAACATATATACCAAATATTATCGCCGTAGGTAAGAAAAAGTCATTGATATCCCGATTTTAAATTTTGGGTTGTATGGGCGTGGCATCTCCCCTTTGCCCAGTTACAATTTTATATAGCCTAGTGTCTTATCCAGGGTCACAGTTACATGCTATGAAAATTTCACGGCCATCGGTTATGTGGTTTGGCTTCCTATAAGGCACAAATATATGTATATATATTTTTTTTACAAAAACAATTAAATTCAACATTTTTCATTTTTTCGAATTTATTCTATGAGCTAAATTTCAGTTATGTATTTTATAAAGCTTTTTTCATTTCTGAAAAATTGAAGGAATAGAACTATTACAAAAAAGCTTTATAAAATACATAACTGAAATTTAGCTCATAGAATAAATTCGAAAAAATGAAAAATGTTGAATATAATATAAAGTAACCTTCGGAAGGAAATAATTCCCAGTTTCTATTTGTTAAAAACAATTAAACTAATTGAGAGATTATGACGCTCAATCATAAACATATTGTTTATGATTCATTTTTTATAAGCTTAATTTATTTAAATGGGATAATTAAATGGGTTTGGTTTGTTTCTGTGCAGCTGTCAAACAACTGAAGAAATACAATTCCTTTTGGTGGTATTAAGTCAAATTTGCATACAAAACGTACATTTTAGATTTTTTGATTCTTCGACTTTTATTTTTGGCTTTTCTTCTCTTTGAAATCGGTCAAGAAATTATCGAGTTTAAGCAGACTAATCCACAGCAATTAATGGTGCAATTTAAAATTTGCATACAAAACACAATTTTCGATTTTTTCGATTTCTTAACCTTTTTTTGGGCTTTTCTGAACTTTCTTTTTTTCTAAACCTTCCTCGTGATTAAACGAATTTGATTGATATATATATATATATATATATATATATATATATATATATATATATATATATATATAGAAGATAGATAGATTAACAAAGTATGTTATAATTGTTTTAACTTGTATTAATTAAATAATTTATATATTCTTTAAAAATTTCATTTTATTTTTATGAAGACAAAATATTTTTTTTATTTAAATTCTTTTTATTGCAATCAAAGTAAATCCAATTCAAAATCATTTAATATTTTAACGATCAATGTAAGAAGTATTCCACCGATAGATAAATTTAATTTCGTGCAGAATTGTGTCAAATGTTGGAAACACCTGAAATTAAGCTGTCCAAGAAGTCTGGTTTGATAAGGAATTTGATAAAGATGACGGATATGGGGGTACATCAATTTATATAAAAAATCAACTTAAGTACTATATCTTACTTACTATATCCTTGCCAGATGTTCTGGTCGAAAAGAAGCCCTTGGTTATAACTTCTATGTGCAGATCCCAGAAGTGCAATTTTGAAATGCTTTTAAAAAGTATAGAGAATCTACTACTGATAATACAGAATATGTCATTTATTTTTTTTTTATGGGTGATTTTAATATCAATTTGATTTCCCTGGTTATGACATTTATAACGTAACGACGTAATCTCTTTTGATAGTTTTCGACATGAGTTACAGACACAGTTTTTTCTCACTTTTCGAAAAGTTGCGAGAAGTTCCCACTAAAGTTACATAACATGGGTACTGGTGGATAAATATTAGAAAAATACTTGAGGTCAATGGCTCCTAAGGGCAAAACATCTTTAAAAACACTGATATACCATACTTTAAGATCAGACTGTAAATGCCTAAGATATAACGAAAAATGTAAAAAGACGACCTCTAGGTTCCGCAATAAAAAAAATTTTTTCGAAACCTCTTTGCAAAAATAACTCATAGAGGGTGTACGGCGCTTTTTTTCCTTTTAAAGTGGTACGCCCTTACCTGCATGCATCCCCAGTAGATGTAATATCAAGAGGTTGGCGTAGGCGTATTTAGACAAAAACATGTACATCCTGATTAACAAAAAAAAAAAAATTATAGACAGTTATTGCAAGAAATACGCCAACTATGATAACCTTTTTGTAATAGATTGTTTAACAGTGTCGTCGACAATCAACAAATGTCATTTATACTTTTGTATACACAGAAAAAAATACCAATGCAAAATTAACATGGCCAAATGTTGATTGAGAATCATAGTAAATTTCTGCAAAAGTATGAACTTTATTTAAATTTATCATTATTTCATATTAATTTTAAATGAAAAATATTCAAATAACCTTAAATCACGTTTATTTAATATTATTCACTGTTAAAATAACATTGTTCAGTATTGAATCCATAAAAACCTGTTTTATATTAAAATCAAAATTTTATCTTGTTAAATTAACATGCATACATACTTACGTATGAACATTTTTATTTTCATGTTTAAAATTTTTTATAAAAATTTTTTATAAAAAAAAGACAATTCCCGTATTCTTTTAATTAAAATTAGTTAGTTAAAAAGTACATCAAGTTTTCAAAGTAGAATGATTACGAAAACCATATCGGGCCATTCTGTTGAAAATAAGTGAAACATGTGTTACAGGGGTAAGTGTTTTGAAATGCATATGTTGTCTCTGAAGCTTCTTCTCACTGTTATATCACACTCAAACAAACCAATTTTATTCTACACGAAATTCACGTTGTTTCAACTTGCAATAACTTTCATTCAACGTGATTTCGGATTGTTATTTAAATATAAATGACATTTTGCTCTAACTTTACTGCAATGTTAAATTAACATGAATTGTAGTTATTTTAAAGAAAAAAAATGTTGTTCGCAAGTTATTGTAAAATCAGGTTGAATTAACATGAAAAACGTATGAAGCAAATCACCACTGAAAAATTTTAAATCAACCTTGTTTTTTACGTTTCTAACTTGATTTTTTTCTGTGTGTACCTTTATTTCAGTTTGTATGAAAATTTAAATGTACTCTGCCAAATGAATTGTTATTTATTTAAAATGCAAAATAAAAAATTATTATATTATTTTTACTGGACACAAATGTTAACAAAATTTCCTAAAAAAAAACACTGAGTTAAAAAAGTTCTTAAAGTACCTGTATAAATAAATTTCTTTCACCGAATACACCGAATACATTTTAATATTATGTGTGCCTTTTTGTTGAAGAGCACTGCTAAAAACCGTACATATAAAAAGTATTTGAATGCGTGCATGTGTGTGTTTGGTTGTTAGTATACAACAGTATTGAGGGAGTCTAACTGTCTGATTGGCTGGAGGGCAGGCATGATGCTCTAGCTAACTGCAGGAGAGCTGATAGCAAGCTGTTAAGATTGTCGCTCAACCAGTAAATGTATGAAGTGCTTCATGGAATTATTAACCATAAATGTTCCGTACAACACACCTACACTGTGTGTGTATTTTAAAGTCTTGGTTTTGATGTATATTTAAGTATGAGAAAGCGTGTGTGTGGCTATGTTGAAGTATATTTTTACGTGCCAATTTATATCCGTCCGTTCGTTATTTTTTATTATTTTTTTTGCGCTTGGATTAAAATGTTGCCATACTTTTTAATCTAACAGCAACAAAATTAAATATGAATATGGTATTTGTTAGGTAGTAAAATACATGATTATATATTTTATTATTTTATGTTTCTCTACTTTAATAAAATTCCAAGAAGCGGAAAATTATGAATGTAGTTGCATTATTTATGATATGTTTTACCAAGCATTATAATACACTTACGCATTTTATTAAAAAAAAGAAGATATTTGCAGAGTTTAATATTTTTATTTTAAAATCAGAGCTAAAAATAACTTTTTTAAATAGAAAGCTTTTAAATTATTTTCCACTTTTTATTTCATTAATTTTTGTATACATATTTGTTGTTACAAAAAAAAGAATCACCAGTCTTAGCACGTGCAAACGACACTGCTCGTTTCACTGACAGTCAACATACAATCAAACTAAACCATGTATTAAGATATAACAAAATAAACTAAATAAAGCAAAAAAAAAAAAAAAAAAAAAAAAATAAAGAATAATAGAAATGGAAAAGACTTTTAAGTTTAATTAAGTCTTTTAATCTTAAGTTTCTTGTCCACAAAACACAAAAACAAACAATCATATTTTTTTAGGACTTCAGTTTGTGCTTTGTTGTGAAACGGACGTGTACTTTCAACCCCGCATACGATTTTAATTAATTATTAATTAAATTTGATTTTGGAATATAAATATTAAGCGAATGGACGCTAGAAAATATATGATATTTTTTATTTAAATTATTTAACATAAAAGTGAACAATTAAAACGAAAAATTAAATAAAGTAAAAATATATACATATGTACGTATGAATGTTCATACATGTGTATGTATACATATTCTGTGCACAAACATTTTAGTTTAAATTTCTTATTTTTGGCGTTGTTGTAAAATACAATAAATAATAAAAATATTAAAAGCACAGTAAAACGGTGAAAAACAAAAACAATTTATTGCATGAGTAAAAACAATGAAAAAACAATAAAATTAAATGAGAGAAATGTTTATGTGACAGTGCATGCTAACGAAAACAACGTTGAAATAAATAAAACAAAACAAAACAATATTAACTACCTAACGGCTAAGCCAATTATTCGTACACGTTCCCTCTCACCCTCTTTATTTACACAAACGGTGGATAGTGACTCATTAAAAAAACTAAAACTAGACCTGGTGACAAGTGTTGCCAGGCCAGTATGTATTGCCGCGACATCAAAAACAAATTTAGGGGGAAATGATGAACCAAAACACAAATGCAATGGAAAACCCCCCTGTAAAAAGTTGTCAAAAGCCTCAAGTCCAAGTTGGTATGGACAGGTATATAACAGTCCTTAAGCGGGGTCGCAGCCCCACCTCTTCAGCTGTTGCTTCGGCTTCAAAAGTAACATCTTTTGATAAAATAAACTCTCAAAATCGTTTTGCAATTCTGGAGGATGAATCCTCGGAAGCACCAAACGTTATAAAATCTTCTAAGCCACCCCCGATATATCTAAGGGAGCAAAACTCTAGTGAGTTAATAAAGAGCGTGATCTCGGTAATAGGTGAAAATTCATTTTACGTAGCTGCAATCAAGCGTGGAAATATAAACGAGACAAAAATACAGGTAAATCATGAGAATGATTTTCGTAAATTAACTAACAAATTCGAAGCCCTTAAAAAAAGCTTTTACACATATCAACTAAAGAGCAGCAAAGGTCTTCAGGTAGTGATCAAGGGCATAGACTCATGCGTGGACCCAGATGAAATTAAAACTTTTTTGGAAGAGAAGGGTTTTAAAATAAAAAACGTTACAAATATTAAAAAATAAAAAAAATCCCCAACCATTATTTCGGGTAGAATTAGAACCTGGCGACATTAAGCTTAAAAAAATGAATCGCATCCTATTTATAATTTAAAATATATTCTCTACAGAAGAATAACTATAGAGGAGCCGCACAAAAGAAATGGTCCCGTTCAATGTCTTAATTGCCAAGAATTTGGCCATACTAAGGCATACTGCTATTTACCCCCTGTTTGCGTCGTATGTGGTGAATTACACGGTACAGATTCTTGCGATAAGTCTAAAACCGACCCCAACGTAAAAAAATGTAGCAACTGTGGCGGTAATCACACTGCCAATTATAGAGGATGCCCTGTATATAATATCGTCAAGCAGACGGTTGGACCGAAAACAAATGCCCCTCAAATGCAGGTTACAAATCAAGTTATCACAAATGCAATTCAAGCCCCCCAGTCTAGTAATAACAAAACCTCTTACGCTAACGTCCTAAAATCAAACCATGAGCCAATGCAAGGTGCCTCGCCAAGTAATGATGAAACTCCAGTTTCTAATTTAAGTCGTTTAGAAAAAACCATGGAAACGTTAGTGCAAACAGTAAATAATTTTACGAACACAATGGGTTATATGATGCAGGAAATTCTTAGAATGCAATCAATGTTATTGCAAGCTGTACTTAACAAGCCATGAACTGTATAAAAAATTGTTTTTGGAACGCAAACGGCATCCGCCAACATAAAAATGAACTAGAATACTTTCTTAAAAATAAACAAATTGATGTCATGATGGTTTCTGAAACTCATTTGACCTCAAAAAATACGTTTAAAATAAATGGTTATATACTATATGATACAAAGGACCCTCGAGATAGAGCAGAGTCAAACACTACCTAATGGGTGATCATCGTGAAGATTATCTTCAAGCAACAAACATTTGCGTTGAAGAATTAAATAGGAACGTAGTAATCTCATCGTTATACTCCCCACCTAGATATTCAATATCAAAAGGCCAATATTATAAATATTTTAAATCATTAGGACCCTGTTTCCTGGCCGCTGGCGATTATAACGCTAAACATACCTTCTGGGGGTCCCGACATATAACACCAAAGGGTCGTGTTCTATTTAATACTATTTCTAAAATGGATTTGAATGTGGTAGCGAGCGGACAACCAACATATTGGCCTACTGATCAGCAAAAAATACCAGATGTCATCGATTTTGGCGTGGTTAAAAACATCCCCTTAGAAACGATTTATGTTGAAGCTTCCTTAGAATTATCTTCCGACCATACACCAACAATTGTTACTTTAATGAACCCCAATAGAATTGTATCTCCAACTGGTTACTTAGCGACGCCAGCTACACAAATTAATTGGCTAAAATATAAAAAATATCTCAGCACCCATTGCACAGAAAATATTCCGCATAGTACACCGGAATACGTAGATCGCGCTATTCTTAATTTTGACAGTTTTCTGAAGCTAGCTGTACAACATTCCAGTATTACCCCAAAAAAACTAAAAATATTAAAATTTATTCCACAGACGTTGAGCGTCTCCTGTCTGAAAAAAGAAGAGCTCGAAGAGAGTGGCAATTGCACAGATCCCCTCAACTTAAGAGTTTGTTAAAAGAGTGTACAAGAAGGCTAAGAAAGTTACTACAGACACAGAAAAAAGATTCTCTGCAAAAATATCTTAAGGAACTTGATGCAACTCCGCAATCAGACTACAAATTATGGCGTGCAGCTAAAAATCTAAAAAGGCCAGTTGTCTCTAAGCCACCATTAAGAAACTTGAACGGAAGTTGGGCAAGAAATGATAACGAAAAGGGAAATCTGTTTGTTAATCATTTAAAAAACGTATTTACCCCAAATATATCTCACGATACTGCGGTCGAGTTACCACCTGTTGCTGCTAGAGCAGCTGTTCCCCTAAGATTTGAGATAAAAGAAATCGAAAAGGCTATTTGTGATTTAAACCCCAAGAAGGCTCCTGGTTTTGATAAGATCAGCAACAAAATGCTTTTGGAGCTACCCAGCACAGCAAAGAAAATTATTCTATTAATTTTCAATGCTATCTTACTTCTTCAATACTATCCTCAAAAGTGGAAGGTTTCCTTAGTCACCATGATACCTAAACCAGGAAAGGAACACACAAAAGTTGAGTCATATAGGCCTATCAGCTTATTATATAATATATCAAAGCTGTTTGAGAAGCTCTTAGCGTCAAAATTGACCCCAATTCTAAATGAAAACAGATGTATTCCTAACCACCAATTCGGCTTTAGAAGAGAACACAGCACAATTGAACAAACCCATGGTATAGTAAACGCCATAAGAAAAGCCTTTGGAAAAAGAAAATATTATTCCGCTCTCTTCATCGATGTTTCTCAAGCTTTTGATAAAGTCTGGCATGAAGGCTTATTACATAAATTGAAGCAAAATTTACCAGTAAACACACACAAGCTGCTAGAAAGCTACTTAGTCGGTCGTCAATTTATTATTAAAGAAGGAAATTTCTTTAGTTCACCTCAGCCAATTGGCGCTGGAGTCCCACAGGGCAGCATTCTGGGGCCCCTATTATACTTCGGACATGCCAACAAACAACTACACACAAACTTCGACATTTGCGGACGACACAGCTTTTCTAAGCGTGCACAAAAATCGTCATGAAGCATCACACTACTTACAGGATCATATATTTCAACTAGAAATATGGTTAAAACAATGGAGGATAAAAGTCAATGAGCAAAAATGCGTACATATAACATTCACCTTGCGTCGGGAATCATGCCCCCCTATTAAAATCAATAATCAAATAATACCTCAAAATTCGAATGTAAAATATCTCGGTATACATTTAGATCGCCGTTTGACGTGGAAAAGCCATATAGAGGCAAAATTAACTCAAAAGCCATACAAATTCATTGGCTTATTAGAAGAAACTCTGTTCTTAGTCTCGAC
Source organism: Pollenia griseotomentosa (assembly GCA_963931875.1). NCBI lineage: Eukaryota > Metazoa > Arthropoda > Insecta > Diptera > Polleniidae > Pollenia > Pollenia griseotomentosa. The sequence continues at coordinate 169,028,531 of OZ007563.1, forward strand.
TGCAAACTCCTAATTTACAACTCTATTCTAAAGCCAATCTGGTGCTATGGTATTCAGTTATGGGGCACTGCCTCGGCTTCTAATATCGAAAAAATTCAAAGGCGCCAAAATAAACTTCTTCAAATAATCACAGCTGCCCCTTGTTGGTATGTTAAAACCTCAACTATTCACCAGGATCTTAATGTTCCTTTAGTAAAAACTATGATTACGAAATATGCAGTAAAATACTTAAAAAGGCTCGAATCACATCCGAACCCACTAGCTCGAAATATTTTATATGATAGCGGCCACACTCGCTTAAGAAGAAGAGACACTGCAGCACTTATCCCATTAGATGAGCGATAAACACCTAGATAAGTGAACAGAACCCGTGATGAAGAAAACTTTTGTCTGGCACTGGCAGGACATAAAATAAAGTATTAGGCTATGATTTGATTAATTATTGTAAGTTCATATTTAATGTATGAAAATTCAATAAATAATATTGCAAAAAAAAATTAATATTTTTTTTTTCAGGCAACGTAGGGCGACGTTGTCCGCTACGACATTTGTTTCATTAAGTTCGAAATCTTCATGTGAATGTGCGTTTTGAGTTTTAATATTATTACGTTTGTTTTCCATTCCTGTTTCAAATTAGGTTATAATCCAAACTTTTATATTAAAATCAGGCTTAAGTTCATCAAATTTAATTTTCATTATATTAGACTGTTTGCGATTTAAACCCCAAGAAAGCCCCTGGTTTTGATAAGATCAGCAACAAAATGCTTTTGGAACTACCCAGCAAAGCAAAAAAAAATTATTCTCTTAATTTTTAATGCTATTTTGCGCCTTGAATACTATCCTCAAAAGTGAAAGGTTTCCTTAGCCACCATGATATCTAAACTAGAAAAGGATCACACAAAAATAGAGTCATATAAGCTAACTTCCTAATTTATCAAAGCTGTTTGAGAAGCCGTTAGTGTCAAAATGAACTCCAATTTTAAATGAAAATAGATGTATTCCTAACCACCAATTCGGATTTAGAAGAGAACACAGCACAATTGGACAAACCCATCGAATAGTAAACGCCATAAGAAGAAAAGCCTTTGAAGATAGAAAATACTGTTCCGCTCTCTTAATCGATGTTTCTCAAGCTTTTGATACAGTCTGGCATGAAGGCTTATTACATAAATTGAAGCAAAATTTACCAGTAAACACACACAAGCTGCTAGAAAGCTACTTAGTCGGTCGTCAATTTATTATTAAAGAAAGAAATTTCTTTAGTTCACCTCAGCCAATTGGCGCTGGAGTCCCACAGGGCAGCATTCTGGGGCCCCTATTATACTTAATTTATACTTCGGACATGCCAACAAACAACTACACCCACCTTTTCTAAGTGTGCACGAAAACCGTAATGAAGCATCTCGTAACTTACAGCATCATATATTTCAACTAGAAATATGGTTAAGACAATGGACGATAATGGTCAATGAGCAAAAATGCGTACATATAACATTCACAATGCGCCTGGAATCTTGCCCCCCTATTAAAATCAATAATCAAATAATACCTCAAAATTCGAATGTAAAATATCTCGGTATACATTTAGATCGCCGTTTAACGTGGAAAAACCATATCGAGGCAAAATTAACTCAAATGAAACTAAAAACCATCCAAATTCATTAGCTTATTGGAAGAAACTCTGTCCTTTGTCTCGACTGCAAACTTCTACTTTACAACTCCATCTCAAAGCCAATCTGGTGCTGTGGTATTCAGTTATGGGGCACTGCCTCGGCCTCTAATATCGAAAAAAATTCAAAGGCCCCAAAATAAACTTCTTAGAATACTCACATCTGCCCCATGTTGGTATGTTAAAAACTAAACTATTCACGAGGATCTCAATGTGCCATTAGTTAAAACTATGATTACGAAATATGCAGTAAAATACTTAAAAAGGCTCGAATCGCATCCGAACCCACTAGCTCGAAATATTTTAAATGATAGCGGCCACAATAAGCGGCAATAAGATGGGCCATAAACACTTATATATTTGAACAGAACCCGCGATGAAGAAAATTTTTGTCTGGCACTGGCAGGACATAAAATAAAGTATTAGGATATAATACAAGCAATAGACCCTGTACAAAAAAAAAAAATTAGACAACATTCTTTTAAAGTTTAAAAGTTTTTTTTTTTTTTTTTTATTTTTTTTTTATTTTTTTTTTTTTTTTTTTTTGATAATATAAAAACTTTTCTATGAATTCGAAAAGCAAAAAAAATTAATTTTAGTAAATTATACGTTTTACAACAATATAATTTAAAGATTATTTCCTTTTTTTTATCAGTCAGGGTGTGTGTGAAACGTTAGCAAAGTTCTATGGTGAAATGAAATTTGTTTGTGCTAGAAAATTTTCATATTTGTGCTGTGTGAAATTGTAACATTTTTGACAACGTAAAATTTTGACATAAAGAAAAAAACAATTACTAGTAGTTTTGTGAAAATGAATAAATTAATTAAGTTTTTACCAATAATAATTTAAATTCTGTTGGAAATGAGATCGTCCCAACTATTTGATGAATTCGTTCTTTTATATTAACAATTTTTACAAAAAGTGTGGGCAAAAAAGCTTATACAGTCAAAGCCCGGTTTAACGAATGATATAATGTTCAGACCTTTTGTTATACCGAGATATTCGTTATATCGATCAGTAATTTTTACCTTAAAATTTTATAAAAAAACGGTGGTCTACAATTTGAAAAACATTAAAAATTAATTGTATTTATAATTTAGTGTCGAAATAGAACTTTAATAAGATTTTGGTATTCCATACTTTTGGATATTACTGAAAGATTTACACCTTTCTTATACTCTTCTAAAATCTTTAATTTTTTTATCAAAAGTAATTCTTTTTCGATTTGACATCTCGTTTTGACAATGAACCAAACCAAACTACAAAAACTTTAACGAAAAAAGCAACGCATCACACGTGTTCTTTCAATACAAACATAAAAATGTAACGGTTCTGTTAAGATTTTTTTATTTTGCTTTGTCATGCGTTAAATCGGTACTATTTTTTTCTGCCATTCGCTATACAAGGTAGTTAATGTAAAAATTGGGCCATTCGTTATATCGGATATTCGTTACTCTGCGTATTCGTTATACCGGGCTTTGACTGTACATATGTAAATACTTACATGTTGTAAAATTCTTTTTAATTTTTTTGCCGCTGGTCCTGCTTCCATATTATTTTATATATTGTTTAAACTAATTTGATGAAAAAAAATCATTTTGTGGTTGTCAAAAATTTCTACACTAATGTCAAAATTTATACTAGCCCCCAGGGCTAGTGAAATTTTATTCACCTCAATAGTGTCAAAATTTTACTTCAATGATTACTTTGCTACCGTTTCACACACACCCTCAAGCAAACTTTTTTTTATAAAAATATTCTTACAGCTTTTGATTTTTTTTTTTTTTTTTTTTTTTTTGGAACTATGAAATTAAAACTTTTTAGACATGTACTTTTAATTGTATTTGCCTTGTTTTAACTTTATCTTTGGAATATAACTGAAATTTTGTGTTTTAAAAGAAAATTATATTAAAATTTGATTTAAATAAATATTGACACGATTTGAGGTAAAGTGTAATTCTAGTTGACAGCGTATTTTGTTATAATGACGTCTAGCCAAAATAGGATTTTAGTTTGAAAGAAAGAACACAATAATGGAAATTTAAAAACATTATAATAATAGACAAATAATATTATTTTAAAAGTTTTTTTTAAGGATTTTCTTAATTTAAAAACTTTTTAAAATTTGTATATTTTTCTCGAAAAACTTTTTTTTCGAATTTTTCAAATGCAAATTGCCTTAAAATCTATCCGGCTAAGCAAGGACACCCACTTAAATTCATCAAAAATTCCTCTTATCTACACTAAACATCTACTTTATACTTTCTTTTGAATTTTCTTTTTTTTTTTTTTTTTTTTGTTTTTAGATTAAGTAAAAAAGACATACGTGTTTAAAATTTAAAATAGCAACAACAAGTGAGTGAAAAATCTCACTCATACATTTACAAAAAAAAAGTACAGTATTAAATAAAGCTTTAGATAATTTTATGTTCTCCCTTGTAATTACTAACAAGATATGGTAAGCACGTCAAATCTTTTTTAATGAGTTTGTAAATAATGTTCGAAAACACATGTTATGTAATTACATTAGCAGACACACACGTACGAACTCTTATAAATCTTAAACAGTTTTTAATAAATCATTTGCCAAATGAATCTCATGACTCAGTCAAATAAAAGGTGGTCCAACCAAAAGGCACGATGTAAATTCTGCGTCACACCTTAGTGACAAATTTTTTCGCCAACTTAATTTGGCGTTTCTTTGTTTCAGTGTTTGACAAATTAAACCATGGAGAGGCGCGTTAAGATTTTTGAAGCCTTTTACGAAAATGGGCGTTCGTGATTTTTTCGTCAGCACACTTACACCTCAGCAGAATTGTCGCATTTGGGCAAATAAGATTCTACGAGTGATTATTGAAAAGCCGATGCATTTATAAAGAGTGACTATTTAGTGCGGTTTATGGGCTGGCGGTGTCATTCTTCGAAAATGAGGTCGGCCATGCAGTTACGGGCTTCTTGTGGCCAAAAATTTAGGATATGGACCTGGACAATACGCGATTCCAACATGATGTTGCAACTTGCCACACAGCCAACGAGAAATTCAATGGCCGTGTTATCTCACGTCGTGGCGATGTCAATTGGCCGCCAAGATCATGTGATTTGACACCGTTGGACTTCTTTCGTTAGGGATATTTTAAAGAAAAAGTGTACGTCAATAAGCCAAGAACAAATTAAGAGCTAAAGGATGAGATAATTCGACATTGAGCCTCAATTATGTCTCAGAGTCTTTGAAAATAGTGACCATCGGATAGAGGTATGCCACCGAAGCCTTGGCAAGCATTTAGCCGATATTTTGTTTCACACATACATAATTGTCATAGATCCTTCATAATCATAATTAAAAATTATTAAGAGAATTCGCTGAAAACTTTTTTCTTTATTTTCATTTAATATCGTGCGTTTTGTTTGAACCATCCTTTATTTCTAAGAAAAAAAAATTTGTTTTGATTGATTCCATAAATACGGCAAACAATTACTAAATAAATAAACTTGAAAATTTGTCTTACCTTTTGAGAGTTTATTTGTTTGGATTGCTTTCACACTTCCTTCACGCTTTTAAAAATATAAAGTTTTAAGCTTCGTTCACAATCAAAGAAACATTTTCACTTGGTGTTCATAATAGAGCAACAATTTCTTTTGCAACCACACACATTTTGCATTAAGAAACCGTTTGCAAATTTTAGCCACAACAATATTATGCATTTATTATTCTTTTTTACAACATTATGTTAAAATTTTCATTCAAAACTAAATAAAATTGTTTTAAACGTCAGAAACAATTTCATACAAATTGTTGCTGAAGTTCTAGTTGACTCAATTTTTTAAAAAAACTTTAGTTACATTTTTGTTTTTAAAATTACAGGAAAATATATGAAATTCTTTGGGAAGAAATAAGTTAGAAGAAAAAACGAAATTGTTGCTCGGATTGTGAACAAAGCTTTAGTTTCAGTTTTGTATTGTGCTGGCTTCTAAACATTTTTTTGTTTTTTAAACTGAAACAGCAAATTATTGTAGATTTTCTGCAAAAAGAAATGAGAAAGAAAATTAATGTATAAAATATTTACTAGAATGCCAGCCAATAAATGAGGGTAATGTCATGATGTCCTTGCTTTTATTGCTGCAAAAGAAAAGTAGGGAAAAAATCCAACTTAGATTCAATTGCAACTACCATCGGCAGTATGAAGCGCTCGTGTTGAAGATGAAATTGTTACTCAATCGAAGATAAAAAAAAAAAATAAGCCAAAAGAAATTCAAAAAGGCACCTTAAAAAAAGATGTTTAAGGCAAAAAAAAATTGGTTTTCTGCACTGTATGAAACAAAAAGAAAAAAAAAATACAAAACATATCAAAGAAAAGAAAGCAGAAAACGACGGACAAGTTAGAAGAAGAAGAAAAAAAATGAATGACTTGCCAACACACACTGAAGACAGCAATGATGAAGTGCAATAAGAAACCAAACGATCAGAATACAGACAGTAATAGTTATGGATGGATGGACAACACACACACACACACACTAACAAACACAAATTTATATGCATTTGCACAATATTCTATACAACAATATTGTATGTATATGTTTGAGAGTATGTATGTATGTAAGATTGGGAACTAGAGATAATTGATGGCAAGTTGGATTTTGATTGTGAATTTGTGTGTGTGTAAAAAATAAAACGGAAAACACGAATTAAGCACTTAATAGCCTTTATAAACTCATGTCTACTAGTGTCTTAAAAGCCTCTTATTCTTATTCTTTTTTTTTTTTGTTTGTTTTTTTTTTTGAGCCAACATTGCTGGCTGCCCGTTTGGCCACTGCGTTAATCTTTATCTTAAACATATCCAATTTTTTCCTTCTTTGTTCTCTTATTCCTTTGCTAGTTTCGCTCAATTATTTTTATTGCTTTCTTAGCAGTCAGGTTTTGTATTTGTAATTTGCCTAAAACACAATCATTGCGTATTGTTAATCAAGTTTTTGCTTTGTCTTTTACTTTCTCCTGTGGTTCCTCTTAAGAGATCTCAAATTAACTACAAAATGTGATAAGTTTTTTTTTTATACTGCATAATTTAAAATGACAAAAGCCTACATAAAGCTTTCAAAATTAGAGATTAAAATGATTTATGACGTTAACAAAAAAAAAGCTGCTTTCAGAAATTAAATATTAAATAGGTAAAAATAGCTTTTAAAAATATGTACGTTCAAATGAAATGTAATAATAAATCTTATTATCTTTAATTAAAAAAAGATGGCAAATCTTTATTTTTTTAAAGAAGTATGAGTGATGTTTTTTGTTAAAGAAACAAGAATTAAACAATAATCGTACGCCTTGAAAAATCAGTACTCATTACCAGTGTTCGAAAATAAACCGAACATTATTCTGATTACGGTAAATGATATCCATTGTTTTACCCCCGTATTCATAAGCAATTATTAAATTTAACAAACGTTTATTAAGTGAAATTTTTATAGAAAATTTATTTTGTAAACCTTTATAAATTTTAAAATATTTTTATGAATAGGCGCATTAGTGTTTGTGTATTAGTACACAACCCCTTGTAATGTTCATAACTATTTTCACTAAAGCAATAAACATTAGGGTGGGTCAATTTGACCGGGACCAAAACAAGTGACAAAGAGCTTAGCAAAATCGTAATCTACCGAAAATTCTAAGAACTTTTCCTAAAGAAACCAAGGTTCTAAAATCAAAATCCAGCTTCCGGGTTTTCACTTGAAAACTTGTTGCTCAGGAAATATAAAAAAAATTATACTTTTTTGGAAATATTTATTGCAATTGGTGAATAGTTGGTCTGCAGTGCTAAAAGAGGACTTGCTGTGCTCTTTTTCAGCAAATTCTGTACATAAATAATTGGTTTAGAGGCTTTTGTCACAGCAAGCCCTCTTTTAGCGCTGCAGACCAACTATTCACCAATTGCAATAAATATTTCCAAAAAAGTATAATTTTTTTCAGATTTACTGACCACCAAATTTTCAAGTGAAACACCGGAAGCTCGATTTTCATTTTAAAACCCAGGTTTCTTTAGGAAAAGTTCTTAGAATTTTCCGTAGATAACGATTTTGCTATACGCTTGGTGGGCAAAAAAATTTAAACACCCTAATAAACATATTATTTGTGTTCCGTTTTTCGTTATAAAACAGAACAAATGTAATGATTTTAAAGGTGGCATGTCGTAAATGTCCATCAATATAGTGTAATAATGTCCATGGACATTATGTCCTTTTTTGATGCGACATAATGTCCATAAAAATTGTAAAGCCAATGTTTACTTAGCGAAACCGGTACTTGTTATACCATAAAGGAGAAAATCCTTGAGCCCGGCCGAAGGCCGCTTGTGCAGATAAGCTTTAGTTAGCGAAGCCGGTCTTTTTTATACCATAGAGGATAAAATCCTTGCGCCCGGCCGAAGGCCGGCTATGCAGAGAAGCTTAAGTTAGCGAAGCCGGTGTTTGTTATACCATTGAGGAGAAAATCCTTGCGCCCAAAAGTATTTTCGTTATATATTTACAGTCTAATTCATAAACACATCATTGCTGTTTTATAAGTCATTAATAAGCAAGAGTCGAAAAAAGATTATTTATAAATGTTTAGTAGCCTATTAAACGTTTAATAAACATTTCATAAATTTGAAATATTTATTGTAGCCTTTACCCTACTTTAAGCGTTTAATAAAGTGATATTTCAATGTTTGTTAAAATAAAATTTTAATAGTTGCACGAAAAATTTAACATTTTTGTCTTTTTATTTATTTTAATAAAAAAGTTTAATACGCATAAATTTTTTTTTTCTAGAAAAACGATAACTAGTGTTTGAATTAATTTTAAATATAAACTGCTCGATAGATTTTTTTGCTAAAAATAATGTGGGTCGCGAGATATGTTTTCTGTTGAAACTAAAAGTCGTTATAACTTTTTGCATAAAATATAAAAATCTTTTAAGATTTATTTCAAATAATGCAAACATTTTTTTACCATTCATTGCACTTATATTTTAAAATGTCTTTCAAATAGTTAAAGTATTTGTTAAAGCAAAGACAAAGTAGAAGCCACATCTGTTGGTTACTGGTTTGCTGCACGGAACAAAAATGTTTTGATCTACATGCTTTGAAAATTTTAACTTTTGTATCGAAAATTTGATTCATAGCACAAAAAGTGAAGAATGAAGCAAAACAATGTTTAGAGAACTGTAAAATTAAGGATATTAGGCAATGCTAGAACTCAATATCTCTTAATATATTCGAGATATCAAAAAAGGTATTAACTGTTAAAAAAGAGGGCGCCATTATTATTACTTACATATATAGAATTGATTTAAGACTAATTTTTTGTAAAAATGTGCCTACCAGAAACCACCCGAAGAAATTAAATTTATAATTTTATAAATTTAAAAACTAATTTTAGCAAATACCAAAAAAGCAAAAACAATTTGTAGAGTTGGGATGATGCGGCCGATCTTCATGTGTTCTCTCAAGCAACAGTGTGTAGAATTTCAGCCAGTGTGGCTCGAGCTCGCTGGGGCAGTAGAAAAATTAAAATGCCTTCATCTCTTATAGAGGAAGCAATCCTAATGAGAGAATTTAAGACATTTAAAAATTCCCAGACGTTATTGGTACGCATATGTGACAGCGCATAGAGAAAGGGACCAGTAAGGTAAAGGGAACAGCAAAAACCAACTGGTAGGGATGACCTACGCGCGTTTTCAAGGTTGACCAACACGTTCCTGACGTCATGAGATGTGTCGCTTTTAAATGAGACCAATACCAACACGCTCAGTGATGGTAGACACATCTTTATAAATGGCTCTCCTGAACAAAACTCTTAGGTCCCTTTCTATTTTGTGCGTCACATATACGTATCAAACAACCGGCGGGAATTTAGCCCAATATTATATAAACAGAAGGGGTTACTATATCCTGAATGCTCAGGATAATTATATTTCAGAAATACATAATTTATAAATCTTCGTTGCTTCGGGGCTTGGAAGCAACGATTTCGCTGCTTGTTAGATGGGTTGACGGTTTATCTGGCAAAAAACATTGATTATCGCCCTAGCAGTACTTCAAAACATTCATTAAACATAAAGCTTTATAATCTCTTTTGAAACCTACAGATTTTAAGCAGTAAAAATTTGATATTGCTAATAAATGATTTACATATTTCGCTTCTATTTCAATATTATGTATTTTCTTAACCAAAAAAAAAAATAAAATTATTTCAAATATTACGTTTTAAAAATCAGAAATTCATTTCAAATTAAAAACAAAACAGAAATTCACTTAAAATTCGTTCGTTGTATGATACTTGTAGTTACTCGTATCGTTTCATCCCTAGTTTTATGCATCACTATTACAAAAATTACAATTAAATAACATGTTGTTGCCAACATAAAAATACAAAAGTAATATAAACGTTTAATTGTTAATCCACTCCTATTAAGCGCTTATAAATTAGACTTTTTATTAATGGTTTATAAAACAAAAAGTGTTTGATAACTATTGTAAACATTAAAGCTGAAATAAGAAATTTTTATGAATTAATTTTTATGAGTTAATATTTCAAAATTCCTTTGGTAGGTATAACTTTTTACTTTTATTCCGACAATAATGTGAAGGAACCGCGAGTAATTTTTCAATAAACGATTTTATTAAAGATACGCTTGTTTCATCAGATTTGTTGTGTGGAGTTGTCTTCTTTAAAACTATTATTATTAATATTCATAAAATAATTAAAGCTGCATTTTCTTTTACCACTTTCTGCGTATCGCCTTTTATATCGACTTGCTTAACGCATGAAGACAGCCAATCTTTTTGTCTAATTTTGTTTCCTATTTTCCAAAAATTTTCATTTATTCTTATCCTTTCATTTTCAAAATTTTGACAGATGATGCAAATGATGGGTAATTATCGATTTCGATAAAAAAAAACGAAAATCGATTATGGTGCGGGTTACATCAATCTAGCAGTAAGGGCTCGATATTTAACTCGTTTTCTATTACCATCGTTGCCAGATATGTTACTTTAAACTCTGTTTCGTGGTTTATGTGAAGTTTCGCAAGCCACTTCGCTTATAAATGGCTTTATTTAAAAAAAGGCTGTGATCTAAATACATTTCGCACAGTTTCAAAATGAGCACTAATATTTTTATATTTTTCAAAATTTTTCGCACTAGTTTTAGGTTTATTTGTTGTCTGAATGTATGGTTGGCCAACCTGATCTTTAGCATTTGTAATATTTGGACAAATTTAGAAACCAGTGAAATGCGCTTGACCTCCAACATAAAATTTCAGTGTATTTATCAAGAATAAAAATTGGGAATTGAGCACAATAAACAAAATTGTATTATTGAAAAATTAAGTATTTTCAGAAATAACTTTGATAATTTTAAAACTTTCTTATAATAGTTTGAACTTGTGGACGACAAATTTCAAGAGCTTTCAAAATTTTTGTACGACTTCTTTTCATTTCTTATCTTTATGATTGACCTTTCTAATTTTTGCAGGAACTTCTTTCCTTTTTTGCGTAATTTGGCTTTTTTTTGGAAAATTTAAAAAAAAAATCTTTTTTATTAACAACAATAACTTTTATGTTGCAAAAGTAAGTAAAGCAATAAAATGCGGTTAACTAAGGATGGGTTTTTTTCGATATTTTAAGAGATTTGCTTTTGAATTTTGTGTGAGAAAAACTATTTTGTGTAAAATGCTCATAGAAAAATCATTTTTAACATGGCTTAACAAGTAAGGTCTTATTGTTTTTTTTTTTTTTCTTAATAAAATTTCATTAGTAAAATAAATTAAATTAGACACATGGGCATTAGGGCTATAACCAAATTTTTAGCATAGTATCATGGAGTAGCCAAGAATGTTTTAGTAATGAAAACAACTGTCTCCCGTCGTTTTGCGAAAAAAAACCTCACGCAGGGAAGCAAATTTCTAAAACCTTCCAAAAAATTTTAAACCACGATAAATTGTAAACCGTAGGAAAAGTTTTAAATCTAAAGCAGTGGATAAATTCCAAAATAGCATTTAAGTGATATGTATAGGAATATATACAAATATCAGGTGTATATTTTTTTTTAAATTTCCGTGAGATAAAAATTGTTGTTTACAAACTTCAACCCGATCCCTGCGTAAACTTTTTTAACAATCCGAAAAAATTATAATATTTTTTATTAATAACTTTTAATGTTCTACACAACTATACCGTGCCGTTTTTGATATTTGCCAAAAATGTGAAAAAGTTTTAGCCCTAATGGGCATACCCATTATTTCGAACGTGACCGTTGCACATATTTAAAGTGAAAAAAAGTCAAAATAAAACGGATTATTATTTTGACAATAGATTTAACTTATAGCACTTTATATATATATATATATATATATATATATATACATATAGTTGGTGCTGTGGTTCATTTTGATAACATTTTTTCGTTTTGAAGAAAATTTGCAAAAAAAAAAACAAGCCATTCGCACGCGACAAAAACAGAAGTGATTTTCGCGGCCAACAATTCAAGTGCCGATTTCAGAAAAACCTGAGGCAATATTTTATTGCAGATAATTTAAGAATTTTATGCAGAAATGTCTTTTAAAAATGGTTTTGATTTTACCCAAAAATTATTTATACTTTTTTTAAGTTAGTTTTAATCACTGTCGCACTTGTCATTTTTTGCCATCATGATATTAATGCTGTTTCTGTTCCTTTTTTTACAAAATTATTTACATACGAGTTTAGATAAAATGTTTTTAAATAAACAGAAGTATTCGATGTACCAGGTTCGCCCGGTGGCCGAATTTCAAGCACTTGACAGTTACTGCAAAAATAAATCTTTGTAAATTTGAATGTATATTTGATGCTTTCTATAAATTAGGGCTATTTAAATTCAAGAAAGAATAACAAATGGCTTTTTCGCTATAAAATCATAAAAAATTTTAATTCATCAAAAATTATTAAAAATTTTTAATTGTAAGTTTTCCCTGAAGTCACACAAAGGCATGAAGAAATATCGGATAAAATAAAAAAAATAATTTTAAAAAATTAATAGACCCGAAGCTTAATAAATAAATATTGATTTAAAAAAAAGAATAATTGACTACAACCAAGGACTACACTGCAGCAACACAATATATTGCGAGAGAACCAATGCGTTTACACAGGTGTGTACCAGACAACGGATTTGTGTGATTGCAAAAAATTCGCATTCATTTAACACCATCAAATACACTCGCTTGCGTTCATGCAATCAAACTTGCGCAACCACATACATTCGCTGCTGGTTTGCAATCATTCTAATAATGCACATCGTGCTTTGCTATTTATAACATCGTTGAACTTCGTTCAATGATTGCTTTGGTAAAGAAAAAATACAAACAAAAAAGCCAGAAATAAAGGAATCATTACTCATGTAGGCATTCAGCAGTTGCTATGTAGAACGTATTAAAGTTTTTTCATATGCTGGATTCGAAAGAAAAAAAAAATTGAAATGAAACGCAAACGCACATAGGTACAAACAATTTCCATAGAAATAGAAGACTGTTTTAATTTTATTATCATTTCTTAAAAAGTACAGTAGTTCTGTATATACAATGTACTGTTGTTATTGTTGCTTGTTACGCTTTTAAAAAACTAAACACAAAAACAAATTGTACACAACAACTAGTTTATTTAAACTTATGCCTACAACATGTTCATACAACTCACAATCATGCCAACAAAGTAAAGCTAAAGGTCCACACCATGCGTTTATGCGTCTGTCCTTTTTATGCATCTGACATAAAAGTAGAATCAGCATAATTGTGTGTGACAAGTTAAGGCCCAACCATAATGTGCTTAAATTGGCTTAAGCAAATGTGCGAATACATGTAAATTGTATGAGGCAAGCCATATTGAACTTAAGGAAACTTTTTGCTTAGTTTAATGGAACTGTCATTTGCTTAAGCAAGGTGCGAGTCTAATCGCACATTCCGTACGGAATCAAATGTTTTTTTTTATTTTGTTTTTGTTTTTTTTAAATACATTTTTGTTAATTTTTGACAGTAGGTTAAGCAAGGCTATGCATATTATGGTTGGGCCTTTACACACCAAAATGCATAGAATGCATACACGTATCAACGCATCAAAGTAGGTTTACTTTCTACTATTGTAAGCGTCGCATGTGTGGTGAAATAAAGTCAGCTGTTATTGATGGCCATGGATGACAAATCATATTTTATTTTCAATGTTATCGATAAATATGTTTGTGTGGTGGATTACTTTTTACTATTTTTTTGCATTAAAAAATATTTTTAATTAAAGAAGAAGCTTTCGTAGTAAAGATTACATACACTTCAAAAAATAAAATACATTAAAATTAATTTTTAGCACAATTTTACTACGAACAAAATTTGCCATTCTAGTTATCGATTACTTTTATGTTCTGAGTGTCATCTTAGTTGTGTTTATTATTTTTTTTTGAACAAATGCCATGAACTGGAAAGTTATTGATACCGTGAAAAATCACGAATATTTGTACAATAAAAGCTTACTCCTCTTTGAATCCTTTTAAATAAATCCTATTAAAATATCAATAGCACTCTCCATTTTTGCCAAAATATTTTTTATTTAATAAAAATATTCTCTCAACAGCTGATAAAAAAAACAAGTTTTCGCATAAAACGCATTGCATGTAACTTGAATTTAGAAACGCATAAAATGCACAAAAAGTATAATACGCATCTACACATGAACGCATGGTGTGGACCTTCAGCTTAACTCGTACTCAGACCAATTTACATTCGTCGTTATCTTAACGGTGTAGACAATGACTACTTGAATGCAAAAGCAAAGAATGCCTGCCTTTTGATTTTAAGAAATTGTGTTATTGCGTGAGCATCAATGAATGCAAACAAGTACGTTCAATTATCAAACTCACACATGCACAAATAAAATGTTAACGAAACGATGTCAATATTACCAACGTTGAACTTTGTTTTGCAGGCATAGAATTGAAGGTAATTTAAGCGTATGAGTGAATCAAGAAAAATAGTGATTTTTGCAGTTCTCTGGTGTGTACATGTATGTTTGCCAGAAAGTGTATTTACATTAACAAATATATAAGAATACTGTTTTCCAATTTTTAATTTTCACACTAACGATGTCGCATGTGACCAACTTTATATCAGTACTAAGATCAAAAATATTCTTATTTCTCAGTAAGTTATTTTTTATTTTAATTTTGTAAAAAATCTCTACTTGCTCTCGATATTTGATGAGCTTTCTGCATGTACCTTGGACGCACTGATATCAAATGCTGTTTTTCAATGTCTCACGTGACATCGAAATATGAGATATTACAAAAAAAAAAAATTACAGTTATTTGCAATAGTTTCTTATGCAGTCTTTTGTGACTTTTTGTATCCTCCAACAGATTTAAGAGCGAAGAAGTCAATGCGAGATGTCTCTTTTTTAAGAACTTTTATAAGAACAAAACGTGCAATTGAAATATTTATGTAAATCAGAAAAAATGCACTTATTCGACTTTGCATCCATAAATCTCGAAATGGACTAGAAATAAATATAATATTTTTTAAGATTAATTTAATTTGATTGTTTCCCTTTAAAAATATAATAAAACAACGTTTTTTCAAGAGCTTAAAATTTTTTTTGATTCGGTGAACCTATCGGTGGAAATATCCATACGTGTTATTTTTTGAGCCGATAGCCTAGAAGCTAGTGCCCCCTATAATATATATTAAAGCTAATTAAATTACCATTAATTAGCGTTTTGATGCTTGCTTTAAAATCGTTAGATGTTATTGCTATCGTTAGATATTCGCTTTAAATATTGGCATATATTTGAGCGAATGTGAATGCAAATAGCAAAAATAAACCAATAGTTCGCATATGCAAATGCGAACCCGAGTATATTCGCCGTACCCCTACTTCACAGGTAGCTAATCCTTTATCAAATACATTATTGTGTTTTACCTATTGCTTTTGAACTTTTATGGTTTTTGCAACAATTTTCAGACAAGGACGCTTTAGCGTTTTGGTTAAAGAAGTTTGAGTGGTATTTTTTTTTTTTTTTATTTGAAAAAGGTAAAATAATATAATAATCATATCGCTCGCTTATTGCAACATAGTTATATCGCAAAAAATCAAAAATTTTAAGTTACTTAAGCAAAAGTGTTCCTTTATTTTTTATTTATTTATTTATTTATTTATTTAATCAATGGACATTATCCTTACTGACTAATAACAATATTGACTTAAAATGAATAAATAACATTATAAATTTTAAAATATACTAACCAACTTTACAGAGTATATGTAAATAAAAAATTACGAGTTCAGAAAAACAATAATTTTATGCTTTATGGAATTTAAACATAAAGAAAAATCAACAAATTGTGATAAAGAATTAAATTGTCTACATAACCTTGAAAAAGGATCAGCAATGGCGTAATTTACTCTATAAAATTTAACAAAAAGCAGATTATAATGACGAGTATTGCGACCAGGTATATTAAATTTTACAGAATTTAAAAGAAAATCACAAGAAACATTACCATTAATTAGATTAACCATAAAAGATACATTTAGCATTGTACGGCGACTTTTGAGCGATGGTAGTTTTATTAATGCCAGTCTACTAGCATAGGAAGGAAAGTTTGTCGAGTAACTCCAATGAAGATCACGTAAACAGAATAATAAAAATTGTTTTTGGACAGATTCAATACGAGAATTATGAATGTTGTAATACGGATCCCAAATGATTGACCCATATTCTAAGATAGGTCTAACGAGTGACACGTACAGTTGCTTCGTTATGTATGGATCAGTGAATTCTTTAGCCCAGTTTATACTTTTATATGTAAAACAAAAATCAGCATTATATCTCAAACTGAATGAAAGTTATAGCAAAATATATTTTATTAAATCTGTACATAAAGGTACATTTTAAAAACTTTAATCGCATTTTGCCAAGTTTGATTTTTTTTTTTTGAGATATGACTATGTTGCAATAGGAATGGGCAGAAAATATCGATATATCAAAATATCGATATTTAAAAAAAAAATAATCGATATATATCGCCGATATTAAAAATACCGATTTATCGATAAATCGATATTGAAATACGACTATCGAATGCGATATTTTTTCAAGTCAGTCTTCATTAAAAACTCAAAATTTTAGCCGTTTTTCAAACAATATGTTTTTTAAGAATTGGCATCACTGCATGCATCATATGTTTTTTTAAACTAATATGAAGATCTAAAATTATTGGCATTTATAAGAAGAATTAAGAAAAAAGCGGGGGTTTCACATTGCAGATTTCTTATTTAAACAGTAAAGTGAAACGAACTTGAAAAGATTTATTTTATGCGGTTTTGGAACGATATATTTGCCTATATATACTTGGAATAATAATAAGGAACGATATGTCTGGTGAGCTAACTAAGGCGTATGAAAAATAAATGAATAATCATACGCAGTGTTTGTTAAATCTAGAGTTTTTAATTTGAAATAGAAAAATTGTTTTTTTTTTTATTTATTTAATTACCATTTTACCTTAACTCCATTTTAAATACAATTCACACCCTCATTTCTGACTGGCTATTAGACAACGACCCTTTGATGTTAATAAATCTCTGGCCTCTATTTAATTTAATATTTAATTGTTTTTTTCAAACGAAATTTACTTTTAGGTTAAACCCAAATGATAATTACTTTCATTCATTTCATACTTTTATCTACACACATATCAATTTGGTTAAGTTTTGATTGCCTACATTACGTTTTGGTTAGATTTCGATCGGTTTTTTTTTATTTTTTGACTTAATTTTTTTTCACTTTTGGTTAGAGTGGCTTTTGGGTATATGAATCAATGTAGAGCAGAGTAAATGGCTATATAGCAACAAATTGAACATAATAATTACAAATCCAATGCTTTCGAATACACACTCACTCACATACACATTTGCACGAACGAGAACCCTTAAAAAGAACAAAAAAAAAAAAAAACGAACGAAAAATTGCCAGTCGGTCAGTATTTTATGCCCAAAACGTTGGAAATAAAACTGTAATAGCATTTAAGCTGTATGAAAATTGTACACATGAATGTGTTTATATTTGTATATATCAGGGACCGAAAATAACAGTTATTTTGACATTTTAAAACAAAAAAAGCATATAGAAGTACTTAAATGTGGGAAAACTTATTCAAGTATAACATTTTGTTCCGTATGAACTAGTTTATGATAAAATACATAGATTTTTAAAATCTTCAATTTTTTCACAAAAATAACAGTTATTTTTAAAAATTTTAATTCTTTGAACAAAAAAACGGTTATTTTTTATCGAAAAAAAAAATTAACAATTTTTTTTTATTCAAAAAATAAAAATAAAACAATAACTTTTATTTTTGTTAAAAAAAAAATTAAAACCAAACAATAACTGTTTTCATCTGTAAGGAACTGTAATAAAAAAAATATAACTTTTCCGGTCCCTGGTATATATTGAATCAATTCAATACATCATCAATGTTAAACAATAACAATAAAAAACGAGAGAAATTATAGGAGAAATTTAAGGAACAAATCAAAAAACATCACCACATTGTATAAATGAGAGTTAAAGTCTATAAACATATTTTTATTTTTTTTATATTTGCTTTTGAAGTATGTTTTATAAAAATTGTGAACATAAGGACATGCCAAACAAAAGAGGACTTAACGTGGTCATACTGCAAGTAAAAAGCAATGAAAAAAGCATATAATAAACAACAATTTCGTAATAAACAACACAGTTCTTTGAAAAGTCTTACAAATACAATACACGGAGAGAAAACAAAGATGTTTTAACACAACAGTGTTGCCAACAGCAAAATTTAAAATAATACTTGAGATAAAAAAATATTATCCCTTGTTAAATAAAATTACACATGATATAAAACTAACGTTTTGTATTTTAAAACATAAAATTAAAAAACATAGAATTTTAAAACATGAAATAAATTAAAATTTATTGACAATTTGTCATTCTTTACTGAACTGGGAATCGAACACAAGTTTTTCACTGACAAGCTGCCTTCACATGTTTCGATTGTTACCAAACAATCTCTTCAGAGGGGTTTGCCGTTTAACACTAACCGCCTTCGTCAATAGTCAAACATCAATTTTTAAGCCAAATAGTATTTTAACCCTGGTAGATTAAAATTTGTTTTTTTTTATGATAAAGGGGACATTTACACGGTATCTTTCCAGACATGTCTGTTTTTGACATTCTCTTTTGAACATGCTACCAAAAACCTTTTGTCTTTTCACGATGTCTTTCCAAACATATCTGTTTTCATATCT
Source organism: Pollenia griseotomentosa (assembly GCA_963931875.1). Taxonomy (NCBI): domain Eukaryota; kingdom Metazoa; phylum Arthropoda; class Insecta; order Diptera; family Polleniidae; genus Pollenia; species Pollenia griseotomentosa. The sequence goes on from OZ007563.1 coordinate 169,047,546, forward strand.
AATAGTCTAATTTACATATACATACAAATTGAAAACATGAAAATTCATATAAACAAACATGAGAGCTCATTTCGTGTCTGTTTGGCAACCCCTTTTTCTTCTCTACCCCGATCGCCTACAAACAAAACAGACGTGTTTGTTAAGCTACGGTCAGACTTATCAAATATTTGACGAAAAAAACGGGACCAACAACCAAACTAAAAAGTCATTTCGCTTAATATCAATATTTATTTTGATTAAAATACCACATTTCACAAAAAACTGTTTTTTGCTATGTCTAGTAGTATAATTAGTTTATTTTGTAATATTAAGACCATTTTAAATCTCACTAACTATTAACTAAAGTAGGGGTTACGCTTATTTGATCAAATATTTAATAAGTGTGACCGTAGCTTTAGACATGTCTGAAAAGACACCGTGTAAACTCCCTCTATCTATTTTAATTGATCAACATGTTTTTCCTTACTTTTTTGTAATAAAAACGCTACCAAATTAGGAAAACTTGACAAAAAAATGGTCAAAAATCCTATCTTGGAAAAAAGCAACCAACAAATAATTTGATCAGTTCTTGATTTTATTTAAGCCCTTCATTACAGTTGGAAATATATATGTTTGTCATTCCGTTTGTAACTGTCACAATATTGATCCTAATACCTTATAAAGTATATATGTTCTGGATCCTAATGAGAAGAGAAGTTCAAATCCGGTTGACTGTCTGTCCGTCTGTTGAAATGGGTTTTCCAAAGACCTGAAGATATGATGGTTCCCGTGGTACCGAATAAAGACTTCGGTCAGGTTCGTAGCCTAGACTACTACCAGTTGGACCTCAGATGGTACCGGGACTGGTGGCCCACAGTAAAAACAGCAGCACACGACGCCAGCAAACGGCAACACAGCAACACTGCAACACAGCGACACAAAGCACCGCAACACACACCTACATATAGGGACTATAGGAACTATAATATCACCAATAGACAAAACAACAAAACAATAGATAGCCGCTCTCGCAAGCGACACTTTGGACACCTCGCGTGACACCAGCAAGGGACATCACGAACAAACACTGCCCACAAAAACAACAATAAACACAGTCACCCTCACGGGAGACTCAATGGTCATAAGTGACCAGCAGCAACCAACGACGCAGCACAAGGGGATCACGAACAGAGCAGGGGGCCGTTCCAGAGATCAGCCGACAGCATGCCGCTACTCCACCAAGACACTCCCGTCTCAAGCCCCAAGGGAACAGTGACCCAACACAAGCAACAGCAGCATAGGCAAATCACCAGACACCAACACAGCGAGACTCCGCCAAAACCAGCAACCGACCTCCGAGAACGACAGCAATACGCAGAGCGAACAGTTCGACGATATACGCGAGAGTCGGTTCGCAAATGACTGTGAGCAAGCCCGCCTCCACTACCTCCGTCTTCTCCTGGTAAACACATCATGGGAAAATTGACCCAAGCTCCCCATCGTCCGATCGTCCTCTTAGGCCCTAATATAATCCCAACCCGCCCCAGTATGAGTGATGGCCATACTATCTAGGTCCCTAATGTCATCATAGTAATGGCACTCGGCAATAACGTGCCACACGTCCTCGGTCCCCAGCCCACACCCACAGTCCGAAGCGTCCAACAAGGCCCTTCTCTGCAAAAATGCATCGAGCGAGCCATGCCCCGTCAGTAAGTACCCCAGACTCAAGCCGAAGCCAAAATCTGGGCGCTCACGCACGAAGGGCAATTCGAAGAACAATAGATCGTTTTCGGACCACATTTATTGTTACTGATAATGTGCATCCCGTGAGACACCGAACAGTGCGCACTGAAGAAGCTGTAGCCGCTGTACAGGAACCCAGTTAAGGGCTTACTATATTAACATTTTCTGGTTTAAATGCCTTTTTTTCAATCATTTTCGTAAACCACAATATATTTTTATCTTTTTCGCTTTAAAACCTTCTTAGTTGTCAGCACTTACATAGCAGCTTTTTTGTATATTTTATTCTCTATTATTTACTCTGTAAAAGAGCTCTCTCATTGAAGCGCTCGATTATGAGCTTTTTCTCTTAAGTGCTTCAAAAAACACGAATTTTTTTTACTGGAAAGCATTGAAGATGATCATAATTAATCAATTCGTTTCCGTTCTCAGCAACTGGGGCTGTGTCCTTCCATTATGGAAGATTTTAAGAAAGGATCTTGGCTTAAAACCTTTCAAGATTCAACTTGTGCAGGAATTAAAGCCAAACGGCCATCGTATGCGCTGCCAATTCGGCGTATGGACTGAAGCACAATTGATTTACAGAAAGAAACTTTTGATGAAAAAATAATTTCAAGTAATGGCTCAATTAATTGGCCATCAAGATCGTGTGACTAAAACCCATTGGATTATTTTCTTTGGGGTTATGTTAAGTCACTTGTCTACGTCGATAAACCACAAACAATTGAACATCTGACAATCAACTTTCGAAGAGTTATCGGCCTTCTACGCACCAGCCGTGGCGGCCAAATAGCAGAAATCATATTTAAACATTAATTTCATAAAATTTTCTTTCCAATTGATATTAGAAATATATTTCCTTGTTTTATTATGATTTAAACTTGTGTCACTCTATAAAAAAAACACCCTTTATTAAACACATACAAATCAATCTAAAGTGTTTTCTTATCCTACTAGATTAATATTAATTAATTGAAGTTCTTATTCAAATGGGAAGTTTCATTAAGAGTTCTTTTTGCAATAAGTTATTTGATTCTGCACTGCTTTTGTTAACCCATATTTTTCATCGGAATCTTTTTTTCAAAAGTTAGGCCAAAAGGTTGATTTCGAGAAAAGGACATATAAACCTGCCCTCAGAATTGTGCGATTTGACAACTCTCGATTATTTCTTCCTTGAAAGCAAACATTTTTTACTTTTCGGAATAGTGGATATATATCTTTCAGTTTAAATAACTTTCTCCAATAAGTTTCAGGTTCTAGATCACCATAGGGCTCATATTTATCGAAATCTAAGAGTTCATCTGGCGCCATTCAGTATCAAGCTTTGGAAAATCTATATTAAACGATGGAAATCTTCTCTTAGTAAGCAATTGCGACTTAAGTTGAGAACACTGAGCATTTTTTCGGTCAATAATATTTTAAATTTTACAAATTTTGAAATCAAATATTTACATTATTTGTTTAAAAAAAAAAAAAATTTAAATCACACCCGATCGATCTACACCTATAAAAAAAATTACCCACGACAGAGAAATGACACCCAATTCGGTACAGTGGTAACACTGTAGCACACACACCTTATATACTTGTAGAGTTTAAAAAAAAAACTTTGCCATACATACAAACTAAAGAGCTCACTTACTAACTTCTTTGTTACACAATTGGGGAGAGGAAAATTGCTTAAGCCAAACTGGATTACACACATGTTTACGATTGTTCTTTTTTCTTGTTTTAACTTATAAAAAAGGAGTTAACAGCCAGTTATTGCCCTACACACACAAGCACACTCATCTTTACCCATTCGTTCATTCATGCATTCATTTGTATAAGTTGTGGTATTGGTTTTGAATCGAATTCAATCGAATCTTTTATGCTTATTTTTAATAATATTGATGGTGTGGTGTTGTATGTGTTAAAGTTTTCTTGTGTGTAGTGTGCATTTTATATGTTTTGTTTATTTTTATGTTTGTGAATACTAAAAAATTAACAATGTTGACCGAACATACTGACTGTGTGTTCTTGTGTCTGTGAATGTGTGTGGTATTATACCGCATATTGAGCGCTAAATGACCTTAATTTGTTTCAAAAACCACGCATTTGATATGCAGCTATGGGAACACAGAGATTAAGAGCGGCAACGAGAGCGAAAGACTGTGAGCGAAATGTAGTCAATGAAAGAACGAAAAAAATTTTTAAATTCTACGAAGCAATCAATAACATGAACACGGACATGTGGTCAAGTCCATGCGTAAAAACTTCAGCCAAACAACAAGAACAATAAGAGTTTCAACGTTATTTTTTGGTTTTTGCCTCGTTTTAAGTAAATTGATATTAATAAAGAAATTAAATGATAATAAACATTTAACAAATTGTCATAAAAAGAAATTTTATTAAAAAAAAAAGTAGTATTAAATAACAAAAGGCAAATAATTGCTTATTTTTAACAATTGTTACGCGTAAGCAAGGCTCATTCATTAGGTGAACTCGTCGCTTTCTAAATTGTTCATGTTAATAGAAAATTCCAAATTGTCCAAATTTTCTCCGTATAAAATAAAGAAAATTGAACGTCATATGCACACTTTTTGGCTCACTCATACGAAAAGAAACAACTTTTTACATTTTTGAATTATGAATGCGCCTTGCTATTTCTGATAAACGTGTCTCACGGTATGGATACCCCTACCTCCTAAGCCGGTGGAGGTCATACTAGGGCTACTAGCCAACCAGACAGGGGGACTCAATACTAGCCAGTGGAAGCTTATAACTTCACTGCGTTGTATGGAGAACCACAGGAGGGACTTCTGGGTAGCCGCAGACCAGCTTCAACAGCTGGGTCGCAGTAGACCAGAAGTCTCTCGAGAAGTTGAAGTCAATGAGAGGGGTTTCGTCATTTTGGTTGGGATTTATCAGATTTTGGTTTAATAGACCCTAAGAGGCTGAAAGTGGTGCAGACAAACCTGCATCACTGTGAAGCAGCCTCAACCGAATTAGTACCCCACCTCATCGACAACAACGTGGACGTAGCATTAATCCAAGAGCCCTGGATCAATAAAAAACCGGGTAATTGGTTTAAAGGTAACGGGGTATACATTGTTCGTATCCCACACAGATTATAAGCACAAATTTAGGATTTCTCACTCCTTCAGTAATGGAGACCTTACGGTTGTGACAGGTGAAGCTAGGGACAAATCAGTCCTGTTACTTGCATTGGTATACTTAACATATCAGGCTACCGATCCACCTGGTGTGGCAGTGCATGAGTTGGTACTCGAGGCTGGTACTAGGTTGTGACGCCAATGCACACCATACTTAGTGGGGAAGAGCCGACATCAACAAAACAGCTGAGTCTTTGTTTGATTTTATTATTTCTAGCAATCTTTATATCTGTAAGAGGGGGAATACGCCCACGTTCAGAACTAGAGATAGGGAGCCAGTAATAGATATAACATTGACGAACTATAGAGACCCTAGAGGAAAGCGAACTGACACCAAAGTACTCCCGTGATAGGTCTTTGGTGGTAGAGACTGGATCTAGTTCTAACACTTTATATGAATAAGACCTATCACTTTTACATGGGGTTGTTATTGGAGGGGTAAAATTTACACTATTTGACCAGTCACACATCCATTCTCAATGGACGTGTTAAGTGTAAGTTATTACAGAACAATTGTGATTTTTAAGCTGAACTGTCGATCTTTATTTTGAAATTTTGACATTTAGTTTGGCTTGAGTTCATCAAATTTAATTTTCATTAAATTATTTTTGAAATTTATTAAAACTAGGATCGCCCGGTGGCCGAAATTCGACCACTTGACATTTACTTTCGAGAGAACCTGTGCGTTATACAATAAAAACGTACACCCATCTTTGTACGTGTGACTGCAAAATAAATTAAAACTCTTTTCAAACCCTTTAATCCTAAAAATGTATCTTGTGCATATCTTCGCATACCTTTAAAACGATATATGTTTCATTACAATCGGTGGACGATAAGATACTTAAAAATCAACCACAAAAAAATTGTTCCCGTATTTATATATAAGATTTAATAATAATTTTTATTCTTGGCTGAGCTGTGGCTCGAACTCGGGTTGAATTTATGTTTCGAGAATAACCACATTTTTAGCATCAGAATTCTTTTAGTTACTACAATGTAGTATTATTTCGATAAAACAAGTAATAGAACTAAATTTAAGAACCAAATTTAAGAAAGTCTCTAAAAAATGTGGCACACCACCATTGAAGACTGTGCTGTAAGTCATTACTTTTTCTACCGTTTTGTTCTTCATATACCAGTTAAATGATTGGTTCTACTTTCACTAATCATGAGTTCTTTCTTTTGGTGGTACTTGTTCTTTTTTCACAAATCCAAGGACCAGTCTGTTGGAATAGTTGACACAAATTTCCCACAGGGGACTTAGTACCATATTTGCCTGTCCTTTAGTTTAATCTTTGAAAAGTCAAAAAGGTGTCCATATTGGAACCCAAGGAGGATGAATTGGGATTATTTTTCGGAATTGTTGAATAGAAACCATAGAGCTACACAAGATTGACGGGCGACTTCGACCGGTGTGGAGCAATTGGCGGGCACCTTTATGGAGGTATTGACAAGTAGCTAGGAGTCATCTTGTCCCCCGAACTTTCCGGGCAGATGGTGAACACGAAAGTTGAAGAATCAAAGGACCACTGTTAAAAGGTTATTCAGTAGTGCAAAGAAATTATTCGAGTAGGGATGAGGATTGGAGTAACTTTTGGATAAGTTATAAAAGGTATAAAGGAGATATTAGAAGGGCGAAAACGGACTCGGGGATCCATTTTAGCGTGTCAGTAGACTCTGTAAATGAGCTGTTCAGGTTCAGCAGAATTTTATCCAATCACCCTGCAGTCCCGGGATTTATTCAGAGACCGGACGGCTCGTGGACGGAATGTAGCTCCAAATATCTCTGTTTGCTTATGGAAACTCACTGCCCGGTTTGTGTGGATTTTGGGTCAGCGGAACAGATGGAGTGCCGTAACCCTTTCCCTGGTTCGAGCTCCCGAGCTGTTGTAAATGAAGCTGGGGATATTATCACCTTGAATAAGGTCTTATATGCGGTTAAAATTTTGGATCGTACAAATCGGCAGGAGCAGATAGTATCTTTCCGTCTGTGCTACAGAATGTCCAAGGATCATCACTCTATTGCTGGTTAAACTATTTAGGGTATGTGTTCTTAATGGTATAAATGTTATCACTGAAATATTATTATGACTTAATGTATGTAACTTCTATAATATAAAATTTTCTACCGTTTTTAAGCATAATTGTCCCTTCGATATCGGGAAAGAATGTCAAAGACTCATATGAAGTAATAAAAAAGCTACAGCAAAAGACATGTTCTAACAATCTCTTACAAATGATTTATTAATTGTTGGAATTTATTTTAATTTTTACTTCCTTGGCACTACAGCTTAAGTTTATCCTTGGCATTGCAAACAACACTTATCCATTTATCTCATTTTCCCGCAACAGTTTTCCAGTCTTGTACATTTAGCTTTTTCAAGAATAAATTCTCTTGATGTTGGAGATTAAATAAAAACTTGTTACATGATAAGACAATCTTAGTCTCTGCGATCCCATCAGTGCTGATAAGGATGATTCATTAACTCCTTCCTTAATTACACACAGAAAAAATATAGCTGAATTATTTTCAAACAAACGCTTGTCTGAAAATTTTTTTAATTTCTACAAATTTTTTACTGATTCAATTAATATTTTTGTTTGACTTTTATTTTAACCAACCAAAATGTTGACAACAATTCAAAAATATAATATACGCTTTATTGGTTTCGAGTTTTCATAATTTTGTAGCGTTAAATACTCTTTAATGTTGTTTTTATTTTTGCATATTTTTATTTGATCGTAAGCAACACTTCTTAATGTGAAATATAAGAACAACAACAAAAAACACATACAGTGAATTTTTGGACGCTTTAAAAAAGTACAACAATAAGAAAGATGATAAAATAGCGTGGCGAGGTTTGTAGTAAAAACCAAACAAAAACAATAGTAGGTAAAAAATAACGTTTCACTCTTTTTAAACAACAGAAACAACAACATAAGAAGAAACAAAATAAATTTTTGTTTGGTTTCAAAGTTGGTAAAAAAGAATGAAAAACAAAATCCCGTATTCAATTTTTTAAAACTGTTTAGTTAAATACCTACATCAAATACAAAAATAAAATAATAACGAAAAACATGTCGAGTCGGTCTGCTGCAGAGGAAAGGATACAGCAACAGTGAGTGAGGAAGAAGAAGAATATTGTGTGAATCAACAAGACGGTTCAAAAATTATTCAAACAAAAAAATGTGTCTCAAAGCCAGCCGCCGCTCTGCTCTGCCTTCATCTTCTCCTACAGTGCTTGCTTGTGTGCGCGTCATTGCTTGTGTAAAAACTTTTTTGTTTGATTCAGCAAAATTATTTGTTTGAAATTTATATGATTTTCAGTAAACTATTTGTTTGATTCAGTAAAATTATTTGTTTAAAAAAGTCAGTGTTTTTTTCAATAAACGAAATGCAAATAAATTGTTTGAATATGCAAATTTGTTTGTATGACCGATTTCAGATAAAAAAGTTTTGATTCTACAAATTTTTTGTTTGAATTGGAAAAATAATATTTTCTGTGCATCAATCGTTCTAATCCTTTACACATTGTTTGTTTCTCTTAAAGCATAAATAAAATTAAATTTAAATTAATTTCTAATTCTATTAATTTCTTTTTCTAAAACTCATACAATTGTAAATGTAAATACTATTTGTTTTTAAAACTGACTTGTTGCCTTTTCTATTGTTTCAGTTCCACTGTGATGATAATGATGATGTGCAACAGCATATGAGAAGTATTATAAGAAAGAAAAAAAAAAGAATTTCAGTACTCAAGCTGTAACACTCAAAGGAAAAAGTTATTTTTTGTTGTTGTTTTTATGTCATTCTTTGTTTATTATTTACTTGCATATTATTGTTATTATATTTGTAAAACAATTCCTTATTTTTTTTTTTTTAGCAAGAAAAGTTTGCTCTTTGTTGCAAAGATGTATTAAAATGTTACCAGGGGCAAAAATGCAGAATCAACATAAAGTTATTTTGTTGTCAGCAGAGACGGTTTTTATGATTTGTATATTTTTGTCAAAACAAATCAAATAAATTTTAAACTATGCAACACAATTTTTTATAAATAAGAAAGTATTGCTAGCGAAAAACAATTAAAATTTACGTACATTATTTTCTTAAATTTCTTTTAATGTTCATTTTTAATAAGAAACATTTCTCGTTAAATAAAAATTTCTATTTAGCATGGCCTAATTTTTTTAACAGAAAAATACCTTTTTTCGCTTAACAGCAATCACAGCCTGTTTCATATATTACAATTACGTTTCCCTTAAGGCACCATTATTTTATTGTTAAATAGTGTTTTATTTTCCCCAAAGAAAAAAAGGAATTTTATAAAGAACAATTATTTCTTTACATGCTAAAAAATATAATACAACTTTCAAGACACATATCCTATTTGAGTTTACACGTATAGTTATACAAAAACAAGAAAGTGAAAATTATTTTAGGTAAAGTTCTAAAAGGCCTTTAACTTCTGATAAAATTGGATACAATTAAAGGAAATTTTCATATCTACTAAATATGTATTGGAAACACACACCTTTTCAAAAATATTCAATAGAAACAAAATTTTCCTAGGAGTTTCCGTCAAATAAAAAATATTCGACCAATGTGTACAAAACGGCTTTTTGAACGAGTTTAATTTTTAATCTTATTAGGAAGTTTAATTAGGTTTTAAATGTTTCTAATTTGCACTCTATTGTATATAGAATTAATTTTTCGACTAGTTTTTTGTGGAAAGAAATCTTTTCAAACGATTAAGTATAAGGAAATCAGTGTAACAAGTTTTCATTAAAAAAGGCTTTCTTAAATAAATTTCTGAAATAAAGGAATAAAAAAATATTTCGACAAGTTTTAGGTAAAAGACAATTATTCGACTAGTTTACTATAAAAAGAAAAAATCCTATTGCTAGTTTTTTTATGGACTTTTCGACGAGTTTTTTTTTTTTTTTTTTTTTTTTGTTAAATTAACGAATTTATTTTTTTTTGTTACGAACATTTAAAAAAAATACTTCACGATCAATTTTTGATTAATATTCTATAAAATGATAAAGACTTTTCGACGATTTTTTTTTTAAATAAACGAGTTTTTTTTTTTTTTTTTTTTTGTTGAACGAAAAATACGAACATATAAAAATAAATACTTCACGATCAATTTTTGATAAATTTTCTATAAAATGACATGACGGGCTTAGAATAAGATAAAAATTCGACGAGTTTTCTATATATAAAGACGTTTCTTCTATCGAGTTATATTTTAAATCTTATTGAGAAGTTAAAATGTTTCTGAGGTGCTTTTTATATATAGAATAATTTCTTCGACTAGTTTTTGTGGAAAGAAATCGTAATAAATAAAATCATTGTTACAATTTTCGTTAAAAAGACAAACAGGTTTGTGTTAAAAAGTAAAACCATTTAAGCAGTTTCTTTCTTAAACAAATTTCTGTAATAAAGTTATAAAAAAAATATTTCGACCAGTTTTGGGTATAGACAATTATATGACTTGTTTATGACATAGATGTATACAAACATTTTTTTGATAAAGACTCTTCGACGAGTTTTTTTTGTTCATTAAAAAGACAAACATTTTACCTGTTTTTAAAAAGAAAAATTTCAGGATCCACTTTTGATCAATTTTCTAATAAATGACATGAAAGGTTTTTAATAAGATATATACAATCGACGAGTTTTCTATATATAAAAACGTCTCTTCTATTGAGTTTTATTTTTAATCTCATAGAGAAGTTTAATAACATTTGAGATGTTTCTAATTTCTTTGACTAGTTTTTTGTGGAAAGAAATTATTTTAAAAAATTTGCTATAAAATAAAATCATTGTAACAAGTTGTCGTTAAAAATACGCAGATTTATCTAAAAACTTAAACTTTAAAACGAATTTCTACAGCAACGGAATAAAAAAACAAGGTTTCGACAAGTTTTGGGTAATAGACATTTATTCGACTAATTTACTATAAAAAGAAAAAATCTTTTTGGTAGTTTTTAATGGAACAAATTACAAACATACGTTTTTTTTTTTTTTTTTTTTTTTTGTTAAATTAAATAGACAAACATTTAAACTGTGTGAAAAACTTCACGATTCATTTTTTACTAATTTTCTATAAAATGACGACGGATTTTTTTAATAAGATAAATATTCGACCAGTTTTTTATAAGATCTTTTGAACAGTTTTTCGTTGAATAGAAAGTTTTTTACCAGTTTCTTATAAAATGTTATGGCCTGTTTTTTATACAAAATAACATGACGAATTTTTGACCAGTTTTTCTACATTAAGCGATTTTTTCGAAAAGTTTCTAGTACAATTAAAAAATTTTCAACCAGTTTTCTACAAAATGATATGATGCATTTTTGTTAAAAAGGCAAATATTTGACCAGGTTTTCTTCATAAAGAGATTTTTTTCGAAATGTTTTTAGTAGAATCGTAAATGTTTGACAAGTTTTCTTTTAAATGTACGGTTTTTTATAAACCCTTCTATTTCTTCTTCTATTTAAAAATATCTTTTCAAACAGATTTGAAAAGAAAAGTAATTTTTGACCAGTTTTATACAGAAAAAATTTTTTTAGCTGTTAGAATTGAAAATTTTCGACCAGTTTTCTATACAACGACATGTTTTTGGGTGATTTTACTAAACATAAACTAATCTTTGTTCAGTGTAGAAAGATCAATTTCCCTTTAGTTTTCGACAAATTTTCTTTTGTAAAAAAAATTTCGACTAGTTTTTAAGAGTAAAATATTTATTTTTTAGAATAATTTGTATTTAGGTTATTTTGTTGAAATTTGGATATTTTAATTAGGCTAAAGTTCATCAAATTTAATTTTCATTAAATTATTTTTATGAAGAATGGAATTAATTTATAATTTTCTTGACTGCCGCGGGAATCTTACCTAGGCCTTACACGTTTCGATTGCAACCACTCAATCTTTTCAGAGGGGTTTGAAGTTTAACACACACGATCTACTGTCAGCCTTAAAATCACTTGGCAAAATTGTCATCAGGGGAAATTATTTGATCAATGGGATGATACATCAGCATCACAGAAATGACGAATCGGAGTCAGTTTAATAAAAAATGTCATCAGTGTGCTGACTCAGTAACATCGGAGAAAGGACTCATTGGGACAGTTTGTCATTAAATTGAATCATCTGAGTTGACTAAAGTCAATGTGAGAGAATATTATTATTTACTTACGCGTTAACCATGTTTCTTTCAGTCTTATTGTATTCCGTACTCTCAATTATAAAACACCAGCAGCATAACAGATATACCTTTCGCAATCATTTTACTTTGAAAATTTGATGAATTTAGCTAAATAATATAAACAAAAAGAATATGGGAATTTTTGCTTCTTATTTTACTTTTTAAAATATGAAAATAATGAAAATAATAAAATATGAAAATACACAAAATGTGTCATCGAATTGATGTCAGTGTAGTCATAGCATAAAATATGACAATTTTATATGATGACGTTGATCATTGGATTGATGTCACTTTTTGTCTCATTGATGACATTTGTAATAGCACTGATGTCACAATGCTGAAGTAAGGCCGTAATTAATATGAAGATGCATTTTTCTATGAAAGTTCTTTAAAAAAAAGTATCTTATTGCTTTCTTTCTATTCACGCTAGAGAAGTGTTTAACAAAATTAATTAAACATTTTTTTGCAATCAATTTTTAAATGAAAAATTTAATAAAAAAAACACAGTATGTCAAATTTGTCAGCAATATTTTCAGAATACACGTATTAAGCTTCTGTGTAGTGTTTTTTTTTTTTTTTTTTTTTTTTTTTAAACATGAAATATTTTATATTAAATTAAAATCTTTTTTTTTTGTACTATACAACAACAAAAAAGAAACACCCAACTACGCATCTGCTGTCTACATAAATTTCAGTTTTTTCTCGAACGGAAAACAAATGCACACTTCCTGTCTGAGAATTAAACAAATTTTTCCATTTTTTCTCAGTTCACAGCTTTTTTTTTCTTTTTTTTTTTGAGAAATAATCTTTCTGCATGCGTGTGCTTGTCTGTTTCTGGACTAATAAATGTTATAGTTTTCTTTTGCGATTGCAGTTTTATTGCATTGTTTCGTTTTTCCTTCTTCAGTATTTCTTTGCTTTGGCATTTTTAGATTTTTTTTCTTCTGATACTCACACAGTCTTTTATGTATTTCTTTTTTTTCCTTATTTTTATTTCTACGTATTTTCCCCACAAGAAACGTTTGTTTTAACATGACTGTTTGTTGTTGGATTCTGTTGCTGTGAAAATAAACAAACTTATAAATATGAATCTTTAAACTCTTTTTGCGAAATTCCCTTTGGCTTTTGAATGCCCCCACACTTGTAGAAATAAATAAAGGAAAAGTAAAAGAAAACAAACAACAAAATGTGCCACCGTTGGCTGTTAGTTTATAGAGGAGCACATACTTATTTACTTATATATAAATAGAAATATATATACACTATATTCCTTTAAGCTTTGAGAGCACGACAACATTTAGCAACTTAGTTTTTTTATTTTTTTATTTTAAAACTCCATGAAATGAACACTTTGTGTTGCTGTCGTTGCCGCTACAGTTTCAATCAGCTTTTGAGATGGTGTTGCTTTGGCGCTGTTATATTTTGTTTTTTTTTTTTTTGTTGTTATTTATTTATTTTCTTTTTTTTCGGTTTTCCTTTTTTCTATTTACCTTTTTGCTTGCCGACGTTAAATTCAACCACATCCGGTTTTCAGTGTTTGCTTTAACAATCAGTATGAACTGGAATGACAGTGTATTGAATTTATTTTGATGGATGATGGTCTGAGCAGATAATAGGTCCTTGATCCTGCTTTGGATTAGTGCCAGCTAATGTGTATTTATTTTGTTATTCTTTTTTCATTTCATACAGAACAATTTATTTACTTCTTAGCGGTTTTATTTGTATTGGTATGTATAAATGTCTTGTATAGAATAAAGAAATGGTTTTTAGTCTTATTACTTATCTCTTCTTATTTAAAGAGAGAAAGAGCGACAGATAAACTCCCATATCTTTACACATTTAAAACCAATTTCTTATGGTCACTTTAATACTTATAAGGTAATATTATAATAAAGTTGCTATTCTTATGGATTCTATTATAGAACTTTGTTCTCCTCCTTAGTTACCTTAATTTTTTTTAAAAGCTTTTTAACTGAAGTTGATAATGAGTACAGTGTGTATGTGTCTCTTTATTTTATATGAGTTTGCTGCAATTTATTATGATTGAAAATCCTTTTATTTGCTATATCAGCAACAGATTTCTCTCTGCGTCAGGAACAAACATTAATAGCTACCACAATGTGGCATCGTTGGTATACGTTCGTTTTTTTTAAGCGGATTCATTTAAAAAATTCATCAGTTGTGTATGTCCTCTTGTGTTCTTTATATAACGTCAACTACCTTCTTATGTTGTTTTTTTTTTCATTAAAAATGTTCATTTATTAGTTTGCACCCTACAGCAGGTAAAATGCACATATCATAATGTTTAAATGATTATAAATTTTATAACATTTTAATCAGTTTTTTTTTATTTATTTAATCAGTGTCCTTTTTCTTGAACTAATTTTTTTTTTCATTAGAACTATTTTCAGAACTTACAACTTTTTAAATGTTTGGGACAGTTTTCTCCTGAAGTCTTTAAGCATTTTATAGACGTTTCGGCACACTTTTCCAAAAAAAAGAGTTTAAAAATATTTTTTTCTAGAAAACCTTTTCCAATAAATTTTCTATAGAGAGATTTTTTATTTTAAAATCGTTGGATAATGTTTTGTAAAAAATTGATACTTGTCTAGTTTTCTGTAGAATAACGACTTTTCGACTAGTTTTTTATATAATGAATTGGTCTAAATGTTAATTTTTTAGAAAAGAAAATTGATTAGCCTTCTATTTCTAAGTTTTTTTTTCAAGCTTCTAAAAAAAAAAATTTTCGACCAGTTTTCTTTGTACCGAAATCTTTTGTACCCCCTTTAAGGTAAATTGAAAACTTTTGTTTCAGTTTTTTTTAATAAATTAAATGACTCCGTTTTGTTTGTCTTTATAAACAGAAGTCCTTTTTTTACAGAATTCAAAAAAAACTCTTTTCGACCAGTTTCTTGTGTAATGAAAAATGTCTTTTTTGATCAGTTTTTTCGTTTAGCTAAAAAAAAAACAATCATTTTTTGATTTTCCATTTTCTTTTTCATAAATATATTTAAAAAAAAGTTTCCTATAAAAAGAAAACTGTTCGAACCGTTTTCTCTGTATCATTTATTCATTAAATTCTTTTCAATCATTTTTTGCTCTAGAATGGGTTTTATTTAATAGAAAATTGTTTTTTTTTTTATATAATAAAATTAATCCGATGTTTTTGTATAAAGTTAAAGTTACAGAATTCTAAAATAAACAGTTTTCGACCAGTTTCAAGTTTTTACTTTTTTAGAAAAACTTATTCGTCCAGTTATTTAAGAAGTAAACTGGTTTAATATGAACTTTTTCTACAACGTTTCTCTTCAAGGCAACATTTTCGACATATTTTCGACGAGTTTTTTATATAAAGCGGTTAATTTAGATAACGGAATAAAATTATGCGACCAGTTTCGTATAAATAAATCTTTTTTATCTAACAACTTCTCTAGAAGTTGATGACTTTTCTTAATATGAAAAACTTTGCGGGAGTTTTTTTCGGCTAGTCTAATATTAAACATATTTTCCTTAGGATGTTTTCTATTAAAAAAATTTCGACAAGTTTTTTATACAAAATAAAGCTGAAAATTCGTGAACACATCTCACGAAAATTTCATCATCACAAATGCAGTTGACATTTAATTTGAATTTTAATATAATTTTAATTACTTGTAAAAACTTTTCGTCTACATATTCATATTTGACACTTTTTTTCTGTCATCTGACACACATAAACTTTAGTAAAGTGAAAAAAAAAAAACATTTTACCTACTTAATGAAACGCTGATGGGAGTAAATTTTTTATTCCCTTTGTAACTTTTTTCTTACAGAATAAAAAAAATATATATTAAAATCATTTTTATGATGCTTTAACAAATCATGATGATGAGTGAGTGAGTGGTGCGTTTGTTGTTTGTTTGTGTGTGTGTAAACAAGTTGTCATTTTCATACTCAAGATAAAGAGATAAAAAAAATTTAAATTGAATTTTTTACTCGACCAAAGTGAGAATTTTAAAAAATGCAAACGTTGAAAATTTTTTAAATTAATTTTAATAATAATTATTAAAAAGTGTTCATCATCATATACAAACTTTATTTAAGAAGATTATTTTAATAAAACTTAATTAAATTATGAGCAAAGAAAATCATTAAGTTTAATTTATATTTAATTACACTGGTTCACAAATTTTCAACGTTTTGCTAAAACCTTAAAAGTTAGATGTTTTCTAAGCAAAATTAGGCTTTCCGAATACGCTTATTTTTTTCAAGAAGCTTTTTCGAAATATTCGCGAAAACCCTGCTTTTTGCAGTTTATAAAAATTTTGAGAGTTTATTTTTTAACAACGCAAATCTTACACTGTAACAAGAAATTTGTTTCTCTTTCCGCCCATATCTAAACTGTATTTATCGAATAAAAGTTCACTAAGCCTTTTCTAAGTTTTTTCAAAATTTAATATTTTTAGGCCCATTTCACCAATCCTATTTAAATATCAATTCATATTAAAATACAGATTTTCATATAATTATATTTTTACTAGTGTTTACCCATTGGTCTAAATTCGACCATAATCATTTATCAAATATGAAGAAAACATACATGTTTCGAGCGTTCGTTTTTTCCCTCTCAGTGGATTTATTTGGCGAGGGACAAACCTCCGGTCCCTATCTTATAAGTTCAATAATATAAAAAAGAAATCAGATAGTACCAATTGGGAAAAAGTACCAAAAATCCTCCTCTTATAGTTTCTCAATCACTCAGGACTCTGAATGTTAAACTTTATGACCAGCAATGCCAAAAATTACATTGAAAGCCAAAACAAAGTCAAAAATATTTTGTAATTTTGTTGTTGCTTTCTACAGAAATTTGTATTAAATTTTTAGATTTTAAACGCTTGCAATAGTAAAATACGGTTATCTCTATGTCCAAAAATACTCTTTCTATTAAACGGGAAGCAAGTAATTCTGAGTTCTCCTTTGACAAGTTTATGTCACGACATAAATCATAAATTGCGACTCGACTCAATAGTTTAATAATTTTGAATCAGCGGAACTAAATCTTCTTTTTTATTATCTGATGTTACTTTTAATGCTGGAGGTTTTCGTTTTGGGCACAGAAATTAATGTGGAGCAATCGATTTCATATCGGGATAAATAACCTTGCCAGTTTTACCGCACTTTCGTTATGCAGAAAAGCAATCAGTCATATGATCAAATGAAAAATGCTCCTCCATGCCCTTACCAAGTTGAGTTTACAAAACTCATAGCATAAAATACGTTTGGAGTCCATGGCAAAACTGACAAAACTGGCTCGGTACTCAAAATTATATTTATTAGATTCCAAAAAGTATTTTTGGTCAACTTTCTTCGGACACTTGTTTTTATAAATGTTGACCTAAAAAACAAAAGTTATCCAGTAAATATTTACACAGTTAAATATTATTTAGAAATTACAAATTTCATTGAAACAACAAAAGCGGGACAGTGACTGACTTCATAAACAGTCACACTGAAAGGCAAAGAATTTTAAAAGTAGACAATTTTTCTGTAAATAATGCCTTGAGTTCTTTATTGCATGGTAGCCGTATTTACTGGACAACAGTTGCGAAATTTGTGCATTATTTTTATTTGTGATGCTTTGTCAACGAATTTGTTTTCAGCAAAGTTCGAAAAAAGTACGCTTATGTAGGGGATTAAAATGTTCTACAAATATTTTCTGCATCAAATTCTACAAGGGTGCTTCTAAGACCAAAAAATCGAGCAATGTATGTAAAACGGATTTTCAAAATTCCGGGACTTAAAATCTTTGAATTTTTCGAAAATCCGTACAAGTTAAGTTAAAAACCCCTTTGGCAGATTTGCTCTACCAATAGTCTAGTTTCATTTCGCGTTGGAAGTATTGAGGCTGGCGGCGATGACCCAAATTTTGTTGCACTGTGCAATAGATTCTTTGACTGTTGTTTCTTATATTTTTGTTATAAAACTCATCTTCAAATAATATTTTTTCTTTTTTTATTTCAATAATAAACCATTAATTTTAAAATTTTTTTTTACCATACATATCAAAAAATTATTATTTCAAATATTTCCTTAAAAAAATAAGTACATTAAAAGATCACTACGCATGCACTAAACAAACAGATCATGTAAGCTAAAAGTTCACTACGTGTTCACTAGAACACGTAGTGAACGTAAAAAAAACCAGTTATCAAACTCACAATCACAAACATTTTTTTTTTTATTTTTTATTCTAGTTAAGAATGTGTATGTGTAGATACTATTCATGGTAAAATACAGTATGTTACACTAACTTGCTGTTCTTAACTGATTTTTCCGAACTCTGGTTTTCAATGATGCTTTGCAACACTGCATTTATGAAGTCATTAAGTATTTTCAAATAGACCGATAAGTGAAACTACCTTAAAACACAATAAAACACCTCAATACAGCAGTAGCGTTGATTAAAATAGTTGTTTATGAAAATCAAATTCGGATGTTTCCACTAAATAACTCGTTTTTTTTAATTGTTTTATCCGATGGTAACAATTTCGCGCTAAGTACGTTTGTAGCAAAATATTATTTAACTGGAGCGACTTAAAATGGTGAATTTTGAAAAAAACTTAAAAAATCCAATGTTTTTTTCAAGTTTAAGGTCTTGTAGATCAGTAAATTTGTATCTGATCGGTACAGTATGGATATCAAAACGTTTTTTGTTTAAAACAGGACCTACAAACAAATTTGCATATTCAAACCATTTATTTTGCATTTCGTTTATTGAAAAAAAAACCCTGATTTTTTCAAACAAATAATTTAGCTTAGTCAAACAAAAAAATTGATTGAAATTCTTAAAAATTAAAAGCAAATCATTTACTGAAATCAAACAAAAAAGTTTTCTCTTTTTGCACTGAAAGCAGTCCACATGGAGACAGAGCAAGTGGCGAGGAGGAGACGACGACATACGGTGGCGCGGCTGGCTTTAGGATACATTTTAATTATGAAATAATTTCTTTCTTGTCTTGTCTGTCTCTCTCTCGTTATAGCTTAGTTGTTGGTCTTATCCTTTCCTTGGGTTAAGAAGAAGCAATCTCAACTAAAAACTGCTGCAGAACGACCCGATATGGTTTTTGTCATCATTCTACTGCAAAAATTTTATGTATTTAACTGACAAAATTTAAAAAATAGAAAACGGGATTTCTATTCATTCTTATTTTACCAACTTTATAACCAACCAAAAATAAATTTTGTTTCTTATGATGTTGTTGTTTCTGTTGTTGAAACGTTTTATTAATACACTCATAAAATTATTACAGTAACTGATTATGGGTTATAATAATAAAATATAGTTATTTTACGAATAACTTGATTTTTTAACATATTTGTTTGTTATTCAAAAAACAAACTAGGTACAAAAAATAATGTTTTTTCGTATTTTTTTATGTAGTTTGAATTTTCGTCAGTTAAAATATCTTTTTTAGTGACAACTATTAAATTTTACGGAATATGCTCTTTCGAAATAAGCATTGCTTGATATGGAACAGACTCAAAGTAAAGGGTGTTTTTTTAAGCTAGATAGAACTTTAAATTATAAAAAGTAACACAAAAAATTAAATTTTGATGAAATATTTTTTTTTATCGTTTCAGTATACTCGGACAAATCATCATGAATAGACTCACGCTTGAACAACGCTACGAAATTATCCAAATTTACTTTGAAAAATTTAAAAATTTAATCCAAATTTAAATCGCAAAATTGTGTTCAGCGATGAGGCGCATTTTTGGCTTAACGGGTTTGTTAGTAAGCAAAATTGCCGCATATGGAACGAGACCAATCCACAAGAGACCCTACAGACTCCATTACATCCAGAAAAATGCACCGTTTGGTGCGGTTTTCACGCTGGTGGCATCATCGGACCTTATTTCTTTAAAAATGAGGCCGGAGCTCGCGTTACGGTCAATGGAGATCGTTACCGCACCATGATCAATGATTTTTTGTTTGAAAATATGGATGACATTGATCCGGAGGAGATGTGGTTTCAACAGGATGGCGCTACGTGCCATACGGCGAACGCAACCATCGACTTATTGAAATCAAAATTTGGCGATAAGTTGATTTCGAGAAATGGACCTGTCAATTGGCCTCCAAGGTCGTGCGATTTGACACCTCTCGATTATTTCCTGTGGGGCTACGTGAAGTCACTGGTTTATGCTGATAAGCCAGCAACAATTGACGCCTTGGAGGCCAGCATTGTTCGTGTTATTCGTGACATACGGCCAGCAGTGCTCGAAAAAGTGGCCCAAAATTGGACGTCCAGAATGCGCTTCGTCAAGAACAGCCGCGGTGCCCATATGCCCGAAATCATTTTCAAATGTTAATGTCACGTATTGATCTTTCGAATTAAAAAAAAATTTTTGATTACAATTTAATTTTTTGTGTTATTTTTTACAATTTCAAGTTCTATTGGGCTTAAAAAAACACCCTATAGAAACTTATAATTCCATGCTTTCTTCTCCTAATATGTTTGAAGCGGAGATGGAGGAATGGACTTCAAGTGAAGATTTAGTATAGAACGCGCATTCCTAAAAAGTAGTTAGCATTCCTAAAAAGTTTGTGGTGAAAGATGTGGTAAGACTTATAAATTAGATTTTCGATAGTAAAGTGGTTTCTTTTAAAAAAAAAACGTGACATTTTTTTTAAAAAATGCAATTTGCTGTTCGTTTCTTAAAATTGCTTTGCTCTCTTAAAGAGTAGCATGTTTTATTCTAACAAAACTCATATGGCATAAGGTATTGAACTTTTCGTTTTAAGAGTGCCCTGTAAAATAGGTGTGTTCGGTTTATGTATGGGGCTATTTTTAAAACGGCGACGATTGCCTCAAAAAGAAACAAAGCTACGCAAAAATTTAAAAACTCGGAAAAGTTTGCCAAAATAGCGCCATAAAATTGAATAAAAGTCCCTAAAACTAAAAGGAATGAAAACGTTCGGTAAAAATTGCTAAATTGGCAAAAAATTCCCATATATTGGGTAACAGCGGTATGATAGCAAAGTCTAAAATTTATTAAAAATCGTAAAAGCTTTAAAGAATCAGAAAACTTACGAGATAAAAATCACTTCATCGCGAACATGGCTACGATTCGCGAACGATTGCAAAATTTATTTGAAATCGCTAAATCGGTGAAAAAAGTATATATCGGAAAATAACATTAACAAATTAGCTATAATGATTAAGAACAAACTTTTTGTCATGTGTTAAAAACAGGATTGGGCATTCCATAAAAAAATATGTTTTTTGAGCACTTCCTACCTGAAATAAATATTTTTTCGTCTTATTATGTTCATTAAAATGAGAAATACTGCTTATAAAAAACTTGACTCTTTTTTTATTGAAATACCCTTTTTTTGACCCCTTTTTCTGGAAAATCCCCTTTTTGTGACCCTTTTCGAAAATTTCCAACGGTAACCCTGCTCGTCACGCTATTTTATCATCTTTCTTATTGTTGTACTTTTTTAAGACGTACAAAAATAGACTGCATGTGTTTTTTGTTGTTGCTCATTTATTTTACACAAAGTTGTGTGGCTTACGATCAAATAAAACATTGCAAAAAACGACTACATTAAAGAGCGTTAAATATTTCATACAAAATTATGAAAACTTGAAACTAATAAAGCGTTTATTTTATGTTTTAACAGCTGTCAACATTTTTGTTGATACAATAAAAAATCAAGCAAAAATATTAATTGAAACAGTTAAAAAAAATTGTAGAAATTAAAAAATTTTTGAAACCAGCGCTTGTTTGAAAATATTTAAGCAATAATTTTTTCTGTGCGATCATGACTGCCAGAATTAGTCCCCTGATTTTTGAGGTTAGTTTTTTAGTGGCATAGTGTTATTACACTAACATCTCGTTTCGTTACTTAATTTTTTTAAAGCGTAATTTTTTTAATGCTGCAAAGAAAAATAGACTTACAGCCGTATTCATAAAAACTTATTGATGATTAATTGACCGTTTTTAAGCAAAAATTGCTAATGTTGTATTCATAAACGAAAAATAGTCTATTGAACCTTTAATAAACCATTCATAAAGTAAGAAAATTTGTTGTTGGATTTGCCCTTCTTTAAACCAAAAATAAAATGACATTTTAAAAAGTGTTTGCATTTTATGATTTTATTTTTGTGAAATATGTTGAAAAATAATGACAAAAATGTTTTATTTATTAAAACGGACATGTTAAATATATTTTACTATTTTTTTTTTATTTTAGACAGCCAGTTTAAAGTTATATTGTTAATTATTTAAGAAAAATATATATGATTTAAATGAATATGTTCCGGGGCAAATGCAGATATTCTCTTTATTTATTTATTAAATTATTGCAACTAGTTGTTTTTTTTTTTGTTTAATGCTAAGTTCACACTTAGGTTTTTAAACGCGTTTAAGCAAAATGTTGATTTAGCTAATCAAAGCCGTTCACATTACATTTGAGATGATTAAGATGACAGATGATTAAGAAAAAAAACACACAACAAACACACAAAAAAACAACAAACAAATTTTTATTTCTTTAAAGTATTATAAAGTTATCAGAAGATTATTTTAATAATTTTAATGATGAAATTGTGAAAATTTATGAATTATTTAAGGAAAAAAAATAAAAACATTAAGCAGAAATCTTGGCCGGTTGTACACGATCATGCTGGCGATTCTACATTTGAGGTATGTTCAGTGGATTCTATGTGATTTATGAAGTGATTTAGTTGTAATCATGTCAATTTGAAGTGATTAACAAATCACTTCAATGTATAGGTAATCATCTCGATTTTGAAGTGATTAGAGCTTAATCACGTTCGAACTGCTTAAACGCGTTTAAGAAGCCAAATGTGAACATACTATAAAACAACAAATTATTGTTCAAAAATATAAAAACAAATAAAATAAACAAATCATAATAATAGTGATGTTAATAAAAAGTAAACAAACTTTTTATTCGAATACTTTCTTATCGAATATTTAAAAAAGGTTCAAACAAAAGTTTTTATGATACCTTTCGGAAATATTTTGTTCAGAAACTAAAATAATATGTAGTTTTATTTGATAAGAATAATTTTGAAGGTCTACAATTAAAAAAAAAATTATAAAAAATATTAAATTTATTAAGTAGAAATTTGTAAGCCGATTATGGCCAATAGGCTAGGCTACTGAAATTTAATAAATAAATAAATTAAATTAAATTAAATATAGAATATCATGTAAACCGAATAGAAGTTTCGGTCATCACTAACAATAAAATGGCAGCCAAATATAAAGAAAGTTGCCATACTTAAACAGAAAATCGCTGCAAACAGTTAATAGTAAAAGAGCTGTTATTGTACGTTTATGAATACAAATTTTTATAAGAGGTTTATAAGACAAAAAGCGTTTAATAGTTTTTACATACTATAAGCTTAAAATAAGAACTTTTTATAAATATGGCTGTTAATTTTTTTCTTTTGTTACTTTAAATACATACC
Organism: Pollenia griseotomentosa; assembly: GCA_963931875.1. Taxonomy (NCBI): domain Eukaryota; kingdom Metazoa; phylum Arthropoda; class Insecta; order Diptera; family Polleniidae; genus Pollenia; species Pollenia griseotomentosa. The sequence continues at coordinate 169,071,121 of OZ007563.1, forward strand.
AATATAGTTGTGTCTTTCAATGCGCATTTTTAAAATTTTTTTTTTTTGTTGTCAGTCTGTCCGCGGGTTGTTAAATTCAATTAAAGCTTTTTGTTTGGAAAATGTTAGTTGTTTTATTTATTATTCTGCTCCCTTCTTAAAATGTTTCCAAATGTTAAGTTCCTTGTTTTTTCCCCCTCTACAACGAATGCAAACAAGACTTTGGAGAAAAAAATGTTAATTCCATAAATAAGTAGAGTCTGTCTGTCAGCTCCTCCTGTTGCTGTGGTTTTTTTTTAATAATGAATTTTATTCCATATCAATTCAATTCCTTTCTTTTTTTTGTGTTTCAGTCTTTTTTTGTCATGAATAATGTATAAAGTTTTGCTAAAGAAGATTTTATGCAGCACCTTTTGCTTTTGGAATGTTTTAATGTTAAATAAAAAAAAATAAAAATATTCATATGTATTGCGTTTCAAATATACATACATACATACATATTTTAGAAACATAAGAAAGCAATTGTGGTATTAAGTGATTTTTTTTTCTTTTGCTTAATCTGCTTAAAAATGTCATAATCAAAGTCAGCAATTCGTATTGAAAAGAAACAATTGCATGCAAAATACTTCAGCTGGAGGTAGAAACTCGTATGTTTTTTGTTAACAAATTGTTTATGTAAATTCTAGTTACAAGAACATGAAAGAAAAAGAGTTTTATTTAAAACTTATTTAAATTTTTTTTTATAAACATAACATTTATTGTGACAAATTGCTTACAACACCCTAATAAAACAAAGTTTTTGTTTAATGACAATTTTTTCTTAACTGAAGTAGAGAAGTTGATTTAACCCTTATATGCGCGGTAAAAAAACTCCTTATATATATTAAGCGGCAATGTACCCTGGTACCTATATGAAAGTTACGTAGTTAAAACGCTGCGAAATATTAATGAGTTTGGCAACAGGGAATTAACAACACAGAAAAAAATATCTCAAGAAAATTTTTAACAACACAGTTTGTTAAAATTAAATTTTATTTCAACAAATTATTAACATATTTGATTTAATGAAAAAATTTTATCAACATCACACTTTGCAAAAGAGCACTCAATAAAACATATTTAATAATGAAATAATTATAATAATTTACGGTGCTAAAATTTGGGGTTTTAAAAAATATGATGAAGTGGAAAGATTATTTCGATACTTCAAGAAGAAAATGTTACTTTTACCATAGAATACACCAAACTAGATGCTTTATTTAGAAACTGGTTTAAACTCCCTGTATATTGATACCTAAAGGCTACATTTTTCTTACATTAATACAGTTCTACAACTGCCTGAACATAGATTACCCCCGAAGGTTAGGTTCCATTGGCAGCCGTGATCAAGCACAGCTCACGTGGGTCCATTAATTAGTTCCCGTTGTGTTACCATGTCACACCGTCTCCCATGGGTCCTATGTTATCTGGCTGCTAGTATTCTCACGCATCCATCCGGTCGATTCAGTAAAGGAGTGGATCCTGTTTACATCAACATCAGAGAGACAAGTTTTGTCCCCAAGGGCTCTTCGTCCAAACATTTCGAGTCTTAGATCCCCGAATGCCGGGCAAATTCAGAGAAGATGTTCCGTTGACTCTTCCTCCTCCTCCTCGCCGCAACTTCTACATAAGTCATTGTAAAGGAGCCCCAGCCTCTGGGCGTGCCCCCAATGGGCCAGTGGCCAGTTATAACCGCAATCAGGTTTCTAAGATGATGTCTGGACAGCTGTAATGCCCGCCGTGTCCTTTTTTCATCTATGATGGGCCAGATTTTCCTGGTTTCCCCACAGGTAGTTTCTGACTGGCGATAATATGAAACTTGTGCGCTATAAGTTGCTTACTACTTGGAAGTGAAGCACCTACATTATATGTTGAACCGTCTCGAATCAAGGTGGTGCCTGCATACGCCAACGAGTCCGCCATGCAGTTCCCCAGTATGTCCCTGTGTCCGGGGACCCAATTAAGGGTGACCAGTGAATGTCTCGCTATCTCCTCCAGAGACATCCGGCATTCTCGGACAATTCTCGATGAGATGACCACATTCTCCAGATTACCACGAATGTTAGCTGAAAAAATTATTCCAATGAAAACCTTTTGGGCTGAGGAGTGGGTGAATATATGTGAAAAAATTCAATATGTTCCCGAAAATGCTACTAAGCCCCTGTGTGAATACTGGAAACCAATACTTGAACTTTTAAAAACAACGGAAAGAGAAGATCATATAACTATCTAATGCAAGAGGCTCACAATTTCATGATTTGTATCCGCAATTAACTTTTAGCACAAATCCTATTTTCCTCGCGTGCTACAAGTCTAATAATCAGGGTACGTAGTGGTCTTTTTGATTTAAATAGTAGAGCATTTAGACGTACTTCTGTTGGCATATGAACCCTTTGTAATCTGGATGAATCCGTAAATACGTTTCACTTCTTAGGAGTTTGTCCTATTTTTAATGAGTTCCGGGTTAAATATTTTAGTAAAACATTTTTGGATATGAACGAAGTAGTAAATATACTTAATGGCAATGATGATAATTACCGGGGAAACCAGAAATATGCTCTAAAAAACGCGTTTTATGCGCATTAAATATACAGTAAAAACTGGAAAATATGCCCTGAAAATTGTTAAAAATATGCCCTAAAAAATCAAAAATTGCTAATTTGAAGACAAAATATTCAACAATTTAGTAACAAAATTTAAAAAAAAAAAAACCTGAAAATATTATCGCTTATGCCCATATTAGGTTAAAATTCATATAAGAGATGTTTGCGCCGAATATTATCCAGATATTAACATCCATACGGATTTTTGTCTTTAAGAGATTTTAGGTACGGTCGCTAAATTGTTAATTAATGTTAACATTAAATTGTAAGTTAAAGCTATTTAAGGATGGTAGCTTTGGGCAAATGTGAACCGATTCGAAATATTAATTTGCAGTAAAAAATTTTTAGGGCGAACATAATGGTAATGGACACGACCGATTCTCACCATTAATATAGACTTCGTCCATATTTGATCAAATTATCTACAAAATTGCAACTTGTACTTTGCGCACAAGGTAAACATGAAAAAGAAACCAGCCAGACGGACGGATGGACATCGTTAGTTCACTTTAAAAATTGATTCTGAGTCGATATGTATACTAAAAAGATTGATCTAGATTTCTATGTATTATACACATCGCATAACATTTATCTAAAATAACAACCGGCTTTGTTTTACAATTCTATTGTAAAAATTAAATGTTGATGGCGAAATTGAAGCAACACGTCGAGTATACGGATACGTATTTAAAACAGAAAAGCCATCTGTTAACCAGCATTTGGAAAAAAAGAATTTATTTGCTGCGAAAGCTCTTGCAAGCATCTAATAAAAATGAACATGTAGCAAAAAATGCCTTAAAAAGGCAAAATATGCGCTTTAAACATAAAAAATGGTGCAAAAATACTCGTTTAACTAAAGGCGCCCGTACACGATATGTTTTTGTCATCTGACATGTCAAATTTCCCACTGCAAAATACATACATGTCGTGTGTTACCTTTTTAACTTTGCTTCTGTAAAAGTCAGACGCAAAGTCATCTGACAAAATTTCAATTAGAGCGTGCTCTATTTTCTTCTGACAAACCATCTGACATCAGAAAGCTATGCCGGGAAGAAACCGGCAGCGGCGTCCAGTATTGACGGAATCATTAGCCGGCTGCAGTTAATTTTTTACAATACCGAGATATGTTTGATCATCTTACCATTGAATAGAATTTATGTGAATATATATATAAAAACCGTTTTATTATAAAATGCTAAATTGGTATCTTTGAATTAAAAGAAAAAAATGTTAAGATGGCTGAACTATTTTACGGCGCAAATAAAACTTTTCATGGCGGCAGCAAGCTATTTTGAAACCGAGCACTACTTTGGTTTCTGCAATAACAATGCGAAAAAAAACAGAGACAATGTCAGAAGCAAATTACATGTACGTTTGTGACCGAATATTATAAAGCTTATGTAAAACAGCGATTTTGACAGACATGCACAATTACATGTGACTTAAAAATTTGACATGTCAGATGACAAAAACATGTCGTCATTTGCTTCTTAAATAATGCACAAAAATGCTGCAAACAGTAAAATATGCAAAAATATGCACTAACAAATCAATGCCAATTCATAAAAGGCTCAAAAACGGATAAATATATCGTTTGTGCCTTCCCTGATATGTACTATAGTTTATACAAATATTTGCAAATTTGTTTAAAGTACAGAAAACTTATCCTAACTGAATTCAATTAAATTCCTTTAAAATTTATTATTAATTTTAATGTACAATTTATTCTTTTTTTTATAATCAATTTAAAATTTGGTAGAATCAAAGTAAATTTGCTTATGAATTAATTTAATTAAAATCAGCTTTAAAATGCCAATCTGGCTCACAACTATTATAGTTCAGCCAAATATAGAATCATATGACCTAAAAAATTTTATTACCTACCTTTGGAAATATTGATAAAAATATCTATTAAATAAATAAATAATGAAATTATTAAATATTTCTTCATATTCAAAAAAAATATTTGAATCAAAGTATTGACAGTATTTTTACAACTTTTTTCCAAATTTTAACTAATAATTCTCATTAGCTTTACAGTTTTAGTTGAACAATGTCTTGCGTTTAACCAAAGTCTTTGAAAAAGGTTTCCTGATTATCTGGCCTAAGCAACCAGCGAAATGCGAATAGTAACTAGCTTCTTTCCCCACAAAAAATTTAAGTGTATTTAAAGCACATCAAATTTAAAAAAAAAAATAAATAAAGATTCGAAAAACATTTTTTTTGATTTATTCAATATTTCCAAAAAAATTTTTTTAACAAATCACGTAAACATTTTCTTGAAAAAAATTATTTTGGGCAACAACTTTTTTTATTGACTCAATAAACTTGGTTGTTGACTAAAAATTCAACAAAAATCGCAGAAAATTCAAAAATGTTTGTAATCAAATATGCTATTTTCGTTATTAAATATTAAAATAATTTTTTTCTGTGTAACGGTAAAGGTTAGTTTACACTATTATACTTTGTATTAATACATGTCAAAAACTCAAGCAACATATAAAAGTCTGATAGTGTGAATGCATGTGTGATGAAAATAACAAGTATTATGAAAAAATGTTTGACATCCCATACGACTTCATCGTTTTTTGAAAAATGTCGAAACAATCAGGGGTGTTCTGGAACTCGAAAACGCCAAAGGCAAGAATTTTAAACGTCGTTTTTAAATAAGATTTCTTTGATAAATGAATTGTATGACAATATTTCTCTATTAAACAGAATTTCATAACAAAAATTATAAAATTTTGATTAAAAGTGTTTTAATAACAACTTCAAAATTCTTGCGTTTTCGATTTCCAGAACACCCCTGAATAATACTTTTCATTGGATCAGGGTTGCATTTTATTGCATATGTGAGTGTTTATACTTTGCGTGATGGTGTGAACACAAACTGTTATGTTAAATTAGATTTTTTGGCAGTCGCAACAAAACTCATTAGATTTCCATCTCACAAAGTATTCTGGAATACGTAAGGCTTGTGAGGTAGTGTACACTAGCCTTTACTGAGTTGCGACTTTAACCTGTTGTTGGTTTTCGCCTGCTAAAAATAAATGTTTTCTATTCGCTTCGATTTTTTGTACGTTGTCTCCAGTCTGATAATACCTAAATTTTCATTATATTTACGAATAATTCGTTGAGCCAACGAAAATATTTTAATAAACGTAATTCGTTTGATTAACGTACATTTTCATTGGAGTTTTGGTTCAGTGTCGTCAATCTTCTCATATACAGCAGTTACATCGCCAATATCATTTGCATAAGCGAGGGGCATATGACTTTTGTCTTCAGCGTTTTTTATTCCAAAATTTTATTCACTAAATATTGGAAAAATTTCACTATAAGTTGTCTCGTTTACTGAGTGTGATTGTAACTGGTTCGGAGATGACAGTTCCAATTCTTACTTCTTACAATGGTACAGAAATACCGTGCTTAGCAACGATATATAGATTATATTATTAATCAGGTACATACACATTTATTCAAACTGCTGCATAAAAAAAGTAAAAATTGATTTCAATTTAAAAAGTTGTGATATAAGCTAAAAAATTTATTCAATTTGCACCAGTAAACAAATCAAAAGAATCAATTAATCGCTTAATTCACTTGATTATACGTTGAATTTACTTGATTAAATTTTTAATTAAAGACGATTTTATTTTTGATTAATGCTTAATGTGTGGAAGGATTGTACAGGACCATTTTTATTTCTCTTATCACTAAATTCATACCAAATTCATAGAATCAAGCAAACAATTTGTTGATTTTGCACCTATTACCAAAATGATTATATAGATTACTAAAAATTGTAAAAATGAAAAACTGTGAAATTTTTTTTCAATAAATGATATTTTTAATTAAAAAAAAACTTTGCCGTTTCAAACAATGTGTTATTTGATGTAATCAAATAAAGATCAGGTTTTGAAAATTCCCAACAACAATTCCACAAGTTTAAATTATTTAATTTTAAACGAAAAAATCAATAAAGATTTTCTGCTATTTAATTAATATTTTAATTAAAAATTTATTTCAAAACAACTTAAATGTTACACAGAAGCATGAATCAAAATTAAAATCAGTTTTAATTAAAAATTTAATCAAGTGAATTAAACGTTTAATGAAGTGAATTAAACTTTTAATCAAGTGTATTGAACGTTTAATTGACAATATTAATTTGCACCAGTAATAATATCAATTAAACGTTAATTTCACTTGATTAAACGTTTAACCATGTGAATTAAATTCACTTGATTAAATTTTTAATTAAAAGTAATTTTATTTTTGAATAATGTTTTTACTGGTGCAACATTTTTTTCTGTCTAATCATTTTTTCTGAGTATGTTTCTGTGTCTCTATTTAATTAAATAAATTTTTAACGTTAATATTTTCTACATGTAGACTGTCATTAGTTTATGCAAAACAATTAACAACTTCAACTTGTGCGAATTCAATTTAGTTTTTCAATGTATATTTTGGCACCGGCAAGAGTCAAAGTTTCCAAATTAGGTACAAGCATCTTGGTTCTCAATACACAACTTTCTACTTAGTGATATGGGCGTCGCACTAAAAATATTTTTTTATATCTAAAAAACCGGTATTCATATAACTTTTTGTTCGTATTGCACCACGGTGAAGGGGTATACTAGATTCAGCATTGCCGATTATAAAACTCGTAAATGTTTTTTTTTTATTAAATTTGAAGTCTGTCATTCAAACAAAAGACAAAAAAAAAATCTAATCAAATATTAAAAATCATCATATACAAATTATACTTCTACCCCATTCACTGCTTTACTGTTTTGCTGAATTTAGTAAAAACAAAAAAAGAAGAAAGGAAAATTACCGAAAACTAAAAAAAAATTCTAGGCAAATGTCTACATAGAAAAGAAATGTAGAGTTAAATATGGGAGTAAAATTTGGAAGGAGTTAAACAGATTTGGTTAAATGCTTCGTTAAATCATTAAACTTAAATTTAAACTTGACACGTGCTGCAACCCAAATCACACATACATTTGTAAAAACATATTTACACACACACAACATAAAAAATAATTATAATAAAAAATTGACTTTAAATTCTATCGGTGGCATTTTGACAAAACAACTTAAGTCAAATTTAAAAAGTTGAAAAAAATGTTGTTAATCATACGATTTTCATCCGAAAAACATTTTTGTTTATGTTTTTGAAATTTTGTATTAAAAAAGAAATTTTTCTTTAAATTTAGTTTTTTTTTATTTTTAATAAAAATTATTTTTTCACCAAGTTTTTTTAATAGTGAATTTTAAAAAAGGTTGTTTGATAAATCTTTAGATGAAAATTTTAATATTTTAACAAAAATATTCATTCTCATTTGATTTTTCGGCCGAATCAAAAAATTTTAAAAAATTGCTAAAAATAAGAAAAAATTTAAACAAATGCCACATTAAAAAAAAAAATAAATAAATTCTTGAAAACCTGTCAGATATTCTAAGCCGAGATCAACAAGTTTTCTGGATTCTTGTAACAAGCAACGAACTAAATGGTGGCATTATGTCATTATTAATTCCGTTAAATAATTTTTTTTAAACATCTGTTATCTTGATGCAAAAAATTTCATCTGCCCGACACTCAGTATTATCAGTCAGTGATGAGAAAGTTCAATAAAATTTAAGCAGTGTTGGAATTTTTTTTGGACCTTTAAAAAAAAAAAGAATAAATAAATAAAAAGAATAAAATAAAAGTAGTCATTACAAATAAACAGTCACATGTAATTATTAAGATGATTATCGAATTTTTTTTTTTTATTTTTGGGAGGGTTTAACTTAAAGATAACTTTAGTTTCTACAAAATGCCAAGTCATACATCAATACCTTAATCTTTAAGTTTAAACTTAGCTTAACATACAGGGGTGTTCTGGAAATCGAAAACGCAAGAACTTTAAACATCGTTTTTTAATAAGATTTCTGTAATAAAAGAATTTTATGACAAATATTTCTCTATTAAACAGAATTTTGTAACAAAAATTATAAAAATTAGATTAAAAATGTATTAAAAACCACTTCCAAATTCTTGCGATTGGCGTTTTTGATTTCCAGAACACCCCTGATAGTCTGAAATTCGGATTTTTCCGGTGAAATGTGATTTTTTTTTTATTATTTTATTTAAGCAAAACTAAGCTAGCTGCTCCGTCAAAATTTTGTATACAGACTTGGTAATGACGGCACAAATCTGTTTTCAGATTAACTAAACCTAGTTTAAATGTGATCTCAAGACCACAGCCTAAGTTAAGTTATTGTCTTTTATAAACTGACGTTAAGAGGATTATTAAATGAAACGGAGTTTTAATCACCGTTGTTAAATGATAACGTAGAATCGAGTCAGACTTTTTAATGGGGTATCGTGGGAAAGTCAAAAATTCTCATGTAATTACGTTTTAAATAAATTCCGATAAAAAAAGAATAATAATTTTTATAAAAAGGCAATATTTCTTATCCTACTAATATATTTGTATATATATTTTCCTTTTCCTAGAGCGTAGGGCCATAACGAAAGACCGGTAGTCGTTCTTATTTTTGGATAGTTGTTTTCTGATCTTCTTACACAATCAAAATGCTGTACTAATCCAACTCAACATAGAAATGATAAAATTTCATTGCGTTCGGTTTTTCGCAAAACGTCACAAATTTCGTTGTGGCCGGTTGAGCACATATTAATGTTTGTTTGCTTCAGTTGTTCTCGGCGCCCTTTTGGCTGGTAAAGACATTTTGTACAGCAACAAAGTACATATATGTTTTTAACGAAAAAAAAAAAAAAAACAAACAAACAGCTAAAAAAATTTACAAAAACAAAACACAGGCTATTATTGCTGTGGTCGTGCAACTTGCCAAACCACAAAAACAATACTACACGCAGAGAAAAAAAATGTTTCAATATAATCATCTCCAAAAGAAACTGATTTAAAAAAAAAATTTTAACATATTATGCTTAATTTAACAATATTATTGTTACTGACATCCATATTACGGTTAAATTAGCCACAACTATATTATATCATATATGACAATCATTTGTTTTAAAATAAACAATAGTATTTTCCTCTTTTCAAATAGCAACATGTTGTGGTTGAAAAACAACCACGCTATTATAAGTGTAAGACATATTTTAGTTATTTTTAACTATAACATGTTCGGAGGCAAACATAATATGGTTGTGTCTTCTTGAAGGAGAAATAGTTTACCCATTATATGGTTTTAGTGACAATAATATGGTTAAATTAAACATAATTACTCGTATTCTTACAAATTTTTTCAATTTAAAAAATACAGGGGAATATGTATATTTAAAATTGGCTTTAAAATTTGTTTTGTTGGAGGCGACCATATTAAAACATGTTTTTACTCTGGGTGTAGTTAGTAGCGTTGCTAAAAGTTTTTGTTTGCTCATTTCTTCATCAATTTAAAAAAAAAAACCTCTACAAAACATTAAAATCACTACGAAAAATACAACACTGCATAATGTTTGTTTATTTCGTGAAAATAGCTTTGAACGGTATTAAGGGTTGGGGACTAACTTAAATGTGTACCGTACGCTTAATAATGTTTATTTTCGAACATTGTTTTATATCGTTCCACGATTTACATCGAGGGTTCCACCATAAAGTCGCTTTAAGTCTTTTTAAAGTAAAAGGCCTATCCAACGTCATTTCCTTTATTTTATTTCGAGATCGGTAGGAATTTCATTTGTTGCATCCAGAGGTTGTTGGTTTGAGATAGTTTGTGGCCACGATATTAATAAAAAAAATTAGAGACGGCGGTTAGCGAAAGCATTTATCAAAAATAAAATCAGTTTTAACTGAAGATTTAATCAAGTCAATCAATCAAGTCATTAATTTGTTTAATGGTGCATATTGAATTAATTTTTAAATAATATCACAAATTTTTTCTTTGAATTATATTTTTTTTCTGTGCAGTCTTCTAGTTGGGAATGATATTAAGGTCCAGAATTCTCACCCATACAAAAGAACCGACTTCACATAAGAGTTGTGTATTCTGATTTTGGGTTTGACAGTTAAGCAGTTTATGCCCATACGTTTTGTAGTTGGAAGAAAATTCCTCTTGCTTTATTTAAACGAGAAGTAGTCGCATCCACTGTGCCACCATTTAGTGGTAGCGTAATTCGCAGACAACAAAAAGTTCTAGCCTGCTTAATGGGTTCCTCGTGCATTTTACGTTGTCATAAATTCTGTTTTCTTCAAATTAATATGCATGCTTCTATTTTTGGAGTTTCGGCTTAGACGATTAAGTTTTACTTCCATCTCCCATCTTCTAGTCAACAGAAGCACTATATCATCTGTATAAGATAGCTCTTCGAGTTTGCCAAACATGTTCCTTGGGATACCTCGGTTATCTGTAAAAGACCTATTGAGTATGCCATCTAACAGTAAGTACGTTAAGCATCCCTGGTTTACACCAGTCTTGAGGTCTATGTCTAACAATAGTAGCTTGTTGTAGAGTATTTGCATTTGAAACCATCATAGTGGTCCTTAATCGGGTTAAGCAGTTCTGTGGGGATATTTTTAGAACGCAAGAAATTCCATATTGTGTCTCTAAAAATGCTGTTAACTTCTGTGGTAATATCGATAAAACAAGCATGTAAATTTTGTTGCCATTCATTTATTTGTTCCAATATGATACGCAAAGTTCTAATATGATCCAAACAGGGTCTGTTCGGAAGGAAACCGGCTTGGTTTTAATTTTTTCTGCTAAAGTTATTATAACTAAACTGAGTATACCTTCACTTACCACTACTGATAAGGGAAATAAAACTGTAAATAAGTAAATATGTTATCAAATACGATTAATTGAATTTCTCCTTCATGCTGAATTTATTGAACGGTGATATTAATCCTACTTCGCCCTTCCAGAAAAGCTCTACTTATGTAAATTTTGATCCTATCCGTAAAATGAGTTTGGAATTAAGCAATTTTCTATGATCAACAATAACTTAAGATAGGAAAAGGGTTAATACCCGGTTAATTGGGAAATTGGGTAAGAATTGGTAAATACCCTGGTATTTATCCAAAGAGTGGGTATTAACGTTTTGTACAAAATTTGATAAAAATGTATTACTTAATTTAATCAATATTAGTTTCACTAATAAACGCATACCTTCTTCACAATTTTAAATAAATATACTCCATTTTATTGTAGTTTTTTAGTGAAATTAAACCAGCGTTAATGGAGTTTTTAAAAATGAAACGAATTCTAAAATTAAATTAAGTTTATTGACAGTTAATGATTGCCATAGTCATTTGTTTTTTCAAAATACAAAAATAAATTTCCAAAAAGGAATATACCCGGTATTTACCCAGACATCAGGTAAATACCCGTAGAAAACCATCTATAACAATAACCTCTTAAAGTTCTTAAAATAACTTTAGTCTGAAATGTTTCCATTTTTGTTATATAAATACTAGAAACTTTAGACTAGTAAAAAATATTAGTTTCATTGGCGATTTAAGTAAGTGAATTAAAAAAAAATTTGGGTGGAAGTCCCGGGATCCCGGTAATATTATTTTTATTTCCCACTTTCCCGAAAATAAAAAAGCGGAAAACCCCCTAACTCAAAGTCATTACTAATGATTGATTTAGTTTTATAAGCCTTCGGGCTTAATAACTGTTAAATTAACTACATACACATGTAGATTCTTTTTTTGGAATTCATGTGAGTGTATAATTAAAATCACGCATACAAACACTAGCGCATAAATCTTTATCGAATGAACATGTTTAAACATCATTAACATTAAATATAGTCATCAATAGCATTAACTGTTCTCGGTATTGACTGAATTACTGATGCTGCTGCCACACTGATTCTATTGTACTTTAGCAAAGACTTTGTGATAAATCAACTGTTAGTGTGTGATTGTGTATTTTAAATAGAATAGGGTAGTAAAATATCATTGTATTATGATGTTGGTTATACTTTGGAAGTATCAGAACGTCCTTAGTTAGTTATCTCTTTGTATTAATGTACCTAACAAACCAAGAAAGAACGACCAGTCAGCCAGTCAGTTAAGCCACCAAAAACCACCTACCAAACCACCTCTATCTACTCTTTAGGTACAAACATATGCTTATACAAACACATTAGTGATGTTACGAATATTCGTATTCGTATTCGAAATGCCGAGTATTTGAATATTTTATGACATTCATATTCGCATTCGCCAAATTCAAGCGAATATTTTGCGAATACGTTAAAAAAAATTTTAAAATATGCATAAAATGAGACAAAATATATTAACTTTTAATCATTTTTATTAAAAAAACCTTTGTCTACAAAGCAAAATAAAATCTGTGGCATTTTGACAAAACATCTTAAGTCGTAAAATCGTTTATAATACAAAATTTTAAAATCGCAAACAAAAATGTTTTTTGAAGGAAAATTCGTATAATTAACAACATTTTTTTCAACTTTTTAAATTTGACTTAAGATGTTTTGTCAAAGGGCTATAGAAATCTTTCTTTAAAAAAGCAAAAAACTAAAAAAAACAGTGCGAGTATTGTGCCGCAATTAAAATAATTTCTGAAAATTACTTAATGTTGTTAAGCATTCCTAGGATATACTTTCTTTTAAAGCAGTTGCCTAAATACTGTAAAAAATACTATCGACAACTGGGCCTAATTCTGGCAATCGTGATCGTTTCTCCATTCGAAAGCAATTTTATTTCAGTCGATACTGAACGAATCGAAATAATTTTTTCATAATTGCGAAACTCAAATTAATGCTTTACAACTCTGAAAAAATACTTCCGATTCGTTCAGTATTGGCTGAAATAATTAGATATTTATTTGCTTTCGAATCGAGAAATTACTCGATCACGACTGCACTGAACCAAAAATTCAATGAAAATCTCAACGAATTATTCGTTAGTATAATGAAAATTTAGGTATTATTTTCATTATATTAACGAATAATTCGTTAAGCCAACGAAAATATTAACGTACATTTTCATTGGATTTTTGGTTCAGTGTCCCCACACAAAAAGCACTTTATTCAATGCACTTAAGAAATGGTGCTCAATTTTTTTGTTGCTACAGTTATTCTTTAATATTCTCCCTTACAAATCTGCTTCGTAGTTAAAGGGAAAGTCGTGGCCCTTTGAATGTTTTTTTTTTCATGTTAAAAATTCGTTTACCTACTTTCCTGGAACTCAGTATGTCTTACAGGGTACCACATAAAACATTTTAAAATGAACCATTAGTGCTTCGCAAAACAGACGCATTTTTTTATTGGATGGCTTTGTTTGTTTCCTTTATTTACTTCAGTGAACAATAGGGCTGCACAAAAGATATTTTGGGTCGCGATGCTTTTGGCCTTTATATAACACTAACAATATGAGTGTAAAAATGTTCAGAAGTGGAGGTACGAAGTTCATAATTCCAAATTTAGTCATCTAAATTTTATAATCTTATATATGAATCGGCAAAGGCAAAAGAACTTTGAACACTTTTCTCCTCTGTTTGTCAAACGATTTGAACAACAAATAAACTCACAGGAGTGCACAACATATACCTTATTAAAAGCTGGGGTAAAAATTGGTAAACTCGGTAACATCATATCTCTAAAACTAAAGGAGATACAAGAAAATGTATACTTATCTTATTAAATACGCGGACAGGTGTCTGGTACTTTTTTTAAACTCGTCCCTTTTAGGGGTACACGGAAATAATCTGTATTTTGTAACTCCTTTCTAACCCCATCTGTCTTTTAAACCAATGAGCATAGAAATATAGATTATCCCAAATTCGTAACTTATTTTAAAAGTAGCATATTTGAACGTTTAAGGAGTGAAAATCGTTCCTCTTCTTGGTTCTTTTTGAATATTTCATATTATTGAAATACAATATTGAAATTTTTGATATTTCAATGGGAAGAAAAGTTAAAATTATATATGCAGGGTCCTGAGTGAATGAGAATCTTTTAGAGGGGACTTTTTGGTACTTTTTTAACATGCATGGTCTTAAATGAATAAAAATCTGTAAGTGGAGCTTTTTGGTACTTTTTCGTTCTACAACTAGTACTTTTTTTAATTTTCGTTAATATTCGACCTAGAAACATAAAATTAAACATGCATGTCCTCCTAAGTGGATGAGCATCTATAAAAGGGAACTTTTTGGTACTTTTTTGTTCTTTAATTTGTCTTTTTTGAAAAATAAACTTTTTGTCCTTTAATTGGTGCCATTTTGAATTTCCGTTAGTATTGGACCTAGAAACAAAAAAATAAAAATACATGGTACTGAGTGAATAAGAATATGTAAGTGGAACTTTTTGGTACTTCTTCGTTCTTAAACTGGTACTTTTTTAAGCTTCGTTAATATTAGACCTAAAAACATAAAATTAAACACGCAATTTCCTGAGTAGGTGAGAATCTTTTAGAGGAAAATTTTTTGGTACCTTTTCCTCTCAACTGGGACCTATAACCACCAAAACATTAAATATGCAAGTTGCTAAGTGAATAAGAATCTCTAAGAGAGATCTTTTTGGTACTTTTTCGTTATTTAACAGGTACTTTTTTAATTTTTATTAAAACTTAACCATGAATCATAAAATTCAACATACAGTGTCCAGAGTGATTGAGAAACTATAAGAGGAGACTTTTAGGTACTTTTTTGTTTTTCAGTTGGTACTTTCTGATATTTTTTTTATATTAAGCTTACGTAAATAAATAAAACATTCGTGGGACTTGAGGGGAAAATAATATATGGATCGGAGGTTGGTCCAACGCCAAATCGATCCACTAAAACGGAAAAATCCAATGCTCGAAACATGTAAATTCGTTTATAAATAATTATGGTCGAATTTCGATTACTGGGCAAAGAATTGTAATGTTAAATACATTTAGTTGTGTGCCAGTTTTTTTACAAAACTGGAGGACCTATGCTCCTTATAGGATCGGGTGGAATATATGTATATAATTTACACGGGAGATTTTTTCAATTTACTTTTAAATATGGAGTGGCGCTTAAATTCAGATTGGATATTCGAATTCGGCGAGTATAGGCGCAGATATTCGTATTCGCGAATATTAAAAGTTGTTAATCGTAACATCACTAAAACAAATACATGCAAACAAACAAATATCTTTCATAGTAGCCAAATAACAGGCAAAACGAAACGAAAAACCAAGTTGAGTTGAGTCAAGCCAACAAACAGCAACAACAATAACAGCATCATACTAATGTCATGACACTTGACATAATTTCATTATGTCTCTTCTAAAACACATATGGAAATTTTGAGTGGATGTTTGTTCTTATTATACTTACAACTACTTACATGTTTATGTATGTATACAATGTGTGTATTATTCATGTTTGCATGTGTATGAATGTTATCATGCTTGTGTTTGGGGTATATTTAAATATTTTATTAACTCATTTTAACGGTTGTATAGTTAAGCATCTCAGCATATAACCTTTTTTTGCCTTCTTTTCTGTTTCGACATATCAACTCACAGTTAATGCAAACATTAGATTCCTTAGATTTTTACATATATTTTTTTTTAACTTCCTAGGGTTTTTCTAAATCTAAGGAATTTTGTTTTCCGTTATTCTAAGCGCTTTAAATTTAGAGACATATAAGCAAACCGTGCCTTTAGTAGAAGGAGCAGCAGTAGTCACAGTATCAGCAGTAGTCGTTACAGACACTTGACATTTTATGAATCCTTGTAGGGCCATCGAAATGGAAAATGATTGTAGAAGCATATTTTTGAGCTAGAAAGAAAAAAACAAGAGTTCTTGTCTCTTTATCCTTTAAACATTCTAAAAGCGGTAACTCAGCGTCTTTCAGCAGTACAAAAATCGCGGCCTAGCAAAAATTGTTTTTTTTTTTGTCTATTTTGTCATTGTTCGTTTGTTTGTTTGTTTATCATTGAAAAGTCGTTAGTCAACAATTTACTGTGTGCCATCATGTTAATTTCATCTAAAACGCACACAGCCCAACACACACACACACACATGCAAAGCGAAAAGTGTAGCAAATGTAATTCGACAGCTAAAGCATGTTAGTGGAAAACAAAAATTTTTAAATTTTCGCTCAAGTCAAAGAAAAGTTGGCAACAAGGACACAAATGAATAAATGGAAATGTTTAGTTAGGTGTTTCTGTTTTGGTTAGATGTTTACTACGAGTTTTATTTACTAGTGTGTGTGTGTATTTAATTTGTTGTGAATGTATTAGTAAATTAATGAACAATGTTTTTAGTGAAATAAAGAGATTGTTTTACAATCATTCAAATACATACACACAGACTTTATAATGAAATGGTTTGGCAATCAATCAAAAAATATACATGTAGGCTAACTTTGTTCATATACATGTAGGTGTGTAAGTGTGTGCATAGATTTATGTGTATATGCTATCAAAATGGCATGTCAATGATGCTTAGTTTCTCTTGTTTAATCATAAATATAGATTTAGTCATAAAAATCTATTTTCTACTTACATGTTTTAATACTAAAGCTTTAATAATAACGTATGTATGTACATATGTATTAAATATTTATGTGTGTGTGTTCTCTTTCATAAAAACCGATTTCATTTGTGCTATAAAGAACTGTACAAATATGGCTTTCTATATGGGTATTTAGTTAAAACTTCATGTTTAGAGATTAAACATTGTTTTTATTTAAATTCGTTGTTTCAGTTTTTGTAAGATGCAAAAAAAAAACAAACAAATAAAATATTCATTTCAATATAAACACGAACTTGGTTGACCCTCAGCGTTGCCGTGGGATATTTTCTAAAAGGGTCACAAAAAGGGAACTTTTTTTAAAAAAAGAGGTCACAAGAACGGTATTCAAAGTATTCAGGTTTTTATAAGCAGTATTTACCAAAAAAGCGGTTGCAGCAAAAGCGTTTTAAGGAAAAAATAAGAATTTTTGAAGCAAACAAAAATATTTATTTTAGGCAGGCAGGGCTTAAAAAACTAAACTTTATTTATTTATTAATACTAGGATTTCCTTTGTGGTCGACCATAATTATTGATGCAAATATGAAGACAAACATACATAAAAGTATAAATGAACTTACTTGTTTTGAGCATTGGTTTTTTTGTCTTAGTGGATCAATTTCACGAGGGACCAACTTCCGGTTCATATGTTTCTTTATTTTATATGTTAGTTACAAAATGTAAGTTCAATAATATAACAATAATTAAAAAGTGCCAATTGAAAAACTAAAAAGTACCTGTATTCTCTTAAAGTTTCTCAATTGCTGTTTTTAATAAAATGTTAAAAAGTACCATTTATAGATTCTCATCCACTCAGGAAATTTTGTGTTTCTAGGTCGAATATAAGCGAAAATTAAAAAAAGAACAAGTTAAAGAACGAAAAAAGCACCTCGTATATTTATGGAAAAAAGTACCAAAAAGTTTCCTCTTATACATTATCACATTATCATATTTAATTCTATGTTTCTAGGTTCAATATTGACGAAATTTAAAAAAATACTAGTTGAAGAATGAAAAAGTACCAAAAAGCTCCCCCTTACAGATTCTTATGCACTCAGGACCAAGCATGTTAATTTTATGTTATCAGGTCCAATATAACGAAAATACAAAAAGTACCAGTTGAAAAACAAAAAGTACCAACATATTCATCTTGCAGGTTCTCATTTACCCAAGCCCCTGCACCTATAATTTTATGTTTCGAAGATTGATAAATATTATAGAACATTCAAAAACTAGCACATGCAGCACGGAAAAGTAAAAAACGAAATTTTATTTCCCTAAAAAAATTTTATTTCTCGTATTTCCCCTTGTTGGTACTATTTTTCTTCTAATTGCAGCATCAAAAATTCCAATATTGTAATGGAAGCCCATAATTTAATATGTATATAGCAGTCAATAGAGAAAAATATTTTGCAAATAAAATACAAAAAATAGGTACAATGTTATCCCCCATAAACTTTCGAATTCCGAAATAGTACCAAACTCATATTTGTAGTTTTGATATAAGTTACTAATTTGGTATAATCTTATTTCTTTGTTTATTGGTTAAAAAGAGAAAGAAGGTGACAAAGAAGTTCCAAAATACCGGCTTACTCCCTAAAAGGGTGCCAAATTTCAAAAAGTACCAGACACCTGTCCGCTTATTTTTCTAATGAACAACGATAAGTATTCAATTTTTTTGTATCTCTTTTATCATTCGAAATATAAGGTCACTAAATTTACCCGTTGTTACCCTTTTTACCACCTCAGAATGTAATAAAATATATATAATTTGCACTTCTATTTTTTGTTGCAAAAAAATAAATGTAAGTGCTTTTTCTAAAAAGAATCAAAAAGTGCAATGAAATAGTTAAAATTGATACAAAAGGGTTATTTAAAAAAAGGGTCATAAAAGTTATCAAGAGCGTCGAAAAAGGGTAAAATTGTTACTTTAGTATCACAACGGTAACACTGTTGAACCTATTTTACCTTAAATAAAACATCAGTTACCTCAGTTAAAACATATTATCAACAAAACACCTGCCCATATTTTTACTCCCAAAAAAAAAAATCGATATGTCTAAGCACGCAAACTTGTATTATATGGAAAATTAATGGTCAACACTCTTGAATAAATTTAAGAAAATGTATGAAACAAAATTTAATTGAAACATCATGATTCTGATTTCAACAAACATTTTTCTTAAATGAAACCCAATTTGCTCAAAGTTTTTCCTTCTATAGCGAACTTTGAAGACAAATCAAAAAAATATCAAAATAATAAATAATCAGGCCTGTCACAGAAATCAATTTCGATCGAAAGTTGAAGTGATTTCGTATTTTGCTTCACATAAAATGAAATCACTATTAGCGTTTGTGTTTTCTACAAATCTACCGAGCCGAACACTAAGGAGCGAAATTTAGTGTTGTTTTTCGAACACTGGTTCTTAATATAAATATATAATACGCTTTTGTTGTTCTTTAATTAAGATTTTTTCTCTTTTTTTATTTTTTTTCACAAAGTTAGATAGGGCTTTTCTGAATTAATGTGACGATATGTAAAGTTTTGTCAAAAAAAAAAACCTCCAAAAAATATAAAAGGCAGGTGGAATTGACAATTTTTATCACCAATGATTCTAATAACCAGCTCTAATTTTTATATGAACAAACTAAAACAGAGGAAAATTCGTGAAGGGGACATAGCAAGACAAAGTTCGGCAAAATTTTTGTTTAAGTAGTTCCGCTTCACGAATAATAACTCAATATACGTTAGGGTATTCAAACAATTAACCGTTGTTCGATTAATCGATTAATTTTGGGCGATTAACTTTTCGAATAATTTAAAATTGCTTATTTTCAATTAACAAATATTTCTAATAATTAATGGAATAATATAAAACATCGATTAATTGAATAACCTTATATACATACAAGCAAAAAAAATCAAAACAAAAAAGAAAAAAGAAACTGAACTGTCAAATTTGTTTTTTTTTTTTTTTTGTTGTTGTTTTCTTACGAAAACAATAAATTAAAGCAATTTGTTTTTTAATTTTGTTTTTTCTTTTTACCCACTTTCGAGTCGGAAAAAAGCCAACCAATTGTACACAGAAAAAATTATTGCTGAATTATTTTCAAACAAACGCTTGTTTGAAATTTTTTTTAATTTCTACAAATTTTTTTACTGATCCAATTAATATTTTTGTTTGATTTTTATTTTAGCCAACAGAAATGTTGACAACTATTCAAAAATATAATAAACGCGTTATTGGCTTCTAGTTTTCATAATTTTGTATGAAATATTTAACGCTCTTTATTGTTGTCGTGTTTTTGCATTTTTTTATTTGACCGTAAGCAACACTTCTTTATGTGAAATATAAGAACAACAAAAAAAAAAACACATAGTCTATTTTTGGACGCTTTGAAAAGGTACAACTATAAGAAAGATGATAAAATATTGTGGCGAGGTTTGTAGTAAAAAACAACAAAAACAATAATAGGTAATAAACGTTTCACTCTTTTTAAACAACAACAACATTAGAAGAAACAAAATAAATTTTTTGTTGGTTTCAAAGTTGGTACAAAAGAATGAAAAACAAAATCCCGTTTTCAATTTTTCAAAAATGTTTAGTTAAATACCTACATCAAATAAAAGAAATAAAAAGATGACGAAAAACATGTCGAGTCGGTCTGCTGCCAAGGAAAGGATACAGAACAGTGAGTGAAGAAGAAAAACATTGTGTGAACAAACAAGACTTGGTGCAAAAATTATTCCAACAAAAAAATGTGTCTCAAAGCCAGCCGGCGCCGTTCTGCTCTGCCTTCATCTACTTCTACAGTGCTTGCTTGTGTGCGCGTCATTGCTTGTGCAAAAACTTTTTTGTTTTGTTTGTAAACTATTTGTTTGATTCAGTTAAATTATTTGTTTGAAAAAATCAGTGTTTTTTTTCAATAAACGAAATGCAAATAAATTGTTTGAATATGCGAATTTGTTTGTAGGACCGATTTCAGACAAAAAATGTTTTGATTCTACAAATTTTTTGTTTGAATTGGAAAAATAATTTTTTCTGTGTAGCGGTGTTTTTTTTTAAACTTTGATATAGTTCCAAGTAAAACTTCGAGTGTTTATAATTCTTATTCGCTTTAAGGTTTTATTTGTATAATATTTTTAGCTTTTCTAAAATCGTTGGAAAAGGTTTCCTGACGATCTGGCCTAAGCAACCAGTGAAATGCGCATAGAAGCTAGCTTTCCCTCAACAATAAATTTCAGTGTATTTATCAAATATGAAAAATTGGAAATTTAGCACGTCATACAGAAATCTTATTAATAATAAATTTTGTATTCCCAAAAAATAATTTTAATAACAGAAATATGCTCAAAAATATGCAATGCAATAAAATGTTTAAACAGACTTTTTTTATAACATAGACCTGTTTCACACTATAAAATATTTTATAAAACAAAAGATTGTTGACGATGGGTGTAGAGACGCCTGCGGGGCAAAAATATAACATCGGGCAACAATTTGATTTTCCTCTTTAAAGCTTCGTTCACAATGGTAGCAACAATTTCCTGTTTCCTCTATCTTTTCTTCTTCAATTTTTCGAACAAAAATGTAATGTAAAGTCTACTTCTACTTGGACACAAAGCAGCCCATACACGATTCAATTCAATTGTAAACTGAGTCGGTTATTGTCCAAATCAAAGCGTGAATGTCTTTGTCAATTGATTAGTTGGACGGTTGTCGAGTTGGTTGAAGAAAAATCAAAAGATTTTGATTTTTTCAAGTCGACTTCTAAGTCTTTCAATTCGATTGTACTGTGTGTGCTCGAGTCTCTTGATCAGCTGTAAAACTTAATGTTTGTAGTTTTCTTTTGCAAAAAAAAAGCTAAGTATTTTAAAAATTGTCTTTTATTTCATTAAATTTTAAAATTGATTTAAAATCTTTCAATTCAGTTAATGAAGTGTGTGGCCAAGCATCAATTTAGTTGAAAGACTCAGTTGGCCATTGAATAAAACCGTGTATGGGACGCATAAGGCGAAACTGTTGGGTAACCGTTGAGTATTTTTTCATAGAATTTTCAAAAAAAAAAAAAAAAAACACTCAACGTTTACGCAACAGTTACGTCTTATGAATGTGCCCAATTTGTTTAAAATTATAACGGACGTTTATAAAAATTTTATTTAGTTTTGAATGAAAATTTTAACAAAATGTGTTACAAAATAATAATCAATATATAATTTTATTGTGGGAAAAATTTGCAAACGTTTTCTTAATTGGAAATGTCCGTGGTTGCGAAAAAAATAATAATTGCTTTATTGTGAATACGAAGTGAAAGTGGGGCCACCATTGTGAACGCAACTTACCCCCAATTGTACCAAGTTCACTCAAAACTAACTATTACTTTAACTTTCAGTAAACAAAATGTTTTGACAGCTATAACTTAAATACTTAATTATAAATGAACTTGATGAAATCGGGTCGAAAGTTAACGTTCGCAAAGAAAATTTCTATTAAAAAAACTTACTGAGCTACCTAAACAAGAGCGGCAAGTGTTTTTTTAAACATCAAAATTCTATTGCCAATACATTTTCAATCAAATAAAACGGCCAAGCGATCTTTTAAATAAGATTTTCCAGCCAGGTGGTGTTCAATTCGCATTCTAAAGGTTTGTTTTGTATAAACTGTGAGAAAATGAAAAGTTTTGACATAAAACAGACTCTTGCCGCTTTTATTTATGTAGCTCGGTTACGTATGTATTTATTAATTTATTTATTTATATTGAAAAGAAAAAAAAATTGAGTTTTTTATTGTTGTTTCAATATAAATACCCAAGTGAAAATTTTTATTTTATTTTGTAAAACTGGCAAGGCAGTAAAACAACAATAAATAAAACACAAATTTGTTTTTGTTTTCAATTTAAATTTCTAAACGAAAAATTGTATTTTATGTGCGTTTTTTACAATACAAGTGATAGTAAAATTTATACAAAAAGTACTCATATTTTATTCCATAAAATCAAGCTTATGCAAGAAAACTTGTTGTGTGTAAATAATATTTTACTAAAGAAGCCTTTAAAATAATATCATGCTTTACAAGACAATCCTAAGATATTTATTTTAAATGCAGAATATTGATAGTAAATATGTAACCAACGTTTAAATAAATTCAAATTAAGTTAAAAATTTGTGGAATGCAACTTTTATTGAAGCTATATATTTATAGCGATTAAAATACCGAGCAAGTATAAATTTTATTTGCCATTTTGAAGTTTTACGGCTTGATATTTACTTTTAGTTTATGTATAAACGTTTTTGTTCCGAAAACAGATGGTAAACATAAAATATTAAATTAAAGATAAACTAAAATACAAAGTTTTAAGAGTTGGCAGGTGTTTTAATACTTACAACTGTGGCTTTAACTATTATTTAGGATCTAATAATAAAAAAAAAAAATCCCCTCAAGTTAAAAAAAAAAATTCATTTGAAATAAAATGTTAGTTTAACCTTTAAGTGTGTACATGGAGGTCCACCTGGGGTTAAGGGTATAATTAAAAAAGCCAAAGAAAATCTTTGAATAACGAAAAACTCAAATTATCGATAAGGTTGATTGATAAATTTTGTCGATAACATTGATTTTTTTTTTTAATTGTAAATGTCATTTGTTTCAACTAATTAAGAAAGATCAACGTTACCGCACAATTAATGCAGCATTTATAACGCATTTTTATTTTAAAATTTTTAAAAACTTGAAGGTAAATAGAACTGGCAAAATTTATATTTAAACCAGGGACCGTAAAAGTTATTCCTTTTTTCATAAAAGTCAGATGATAACAGTTATTTTTTGATTTTTATTTTTTTGAACAAAAATAACTGTTATTTTTTGATTTTAATTTTTTTGAACAAAAATAAAAGTTATGCTTTAAAGAAATGTACGTGTTATAATAATTTTATTGACTTTAAATTTTTATTTTAATGTGTTATCATCATTGGGATTTCATATGCACATTAAAATAAATATTTAGCCAACAAAATTGTTATTACACGTACATTTCTTCAAAGAAAAACTTGAATTTTTGCTCGAAAAAATAAAAATCAAAAAATAACTGTTAATTTTGTTCAAAAAAAAAAAATAAATAAAAAAATAACAGTTATTTTTGTTCAAAAAAATAAAAATCAAAAAATAACTGTTAGTTTTGTTCAAAAAAATAAAAATCAAAAATTAACTGTTAATTTTGATCGATATAAAAATAAATAAAAATCAAAATTATAAAAATCAATATATTTTATCATAGATAAGTTTATATGGATCAATATGGTATACTTGAATCAGTTTTTCGACATTTACTTCTTGATGCTTTTTTTGTTTTAAAATTCCAATATAACTGTTATTTTCGGTCCCTGATTTTAACAGTTAAACGAGATGAAAAGTGGCCCAATTTTGCCAGTAAATTGCTTAATTGGCAACACTAACCCTATGCCCAAATTCTGGCATTGACTTTAGAGCGCGCTTTGCATGGCAATATACTCAGAGAAGACTCCTAACCTTAATGTGCGGTTTTAACAATACAAGTGATTGGACATGTAATAAAATTTATATGAAAAGCACTCAGTTTTTTTAACGAAAACCGCACATAGGCTCATGTACCGAGTAAAATACAAGTACAGTAGACGCTCACAAATTAGAGCTTTCAGTAATTCGAACGTCCAGAAATTAGAATCAGTGTTTGCAATACATTAAACGCTCTAAAATTCGAATTTTAAGTTCTAATTTCAGAGCGTTTTTTTTTTTTTTTTGTTATTTGAACACAAGAAATCCGCAATTTATTTTTATTCTGTTTGAACATGTAAAACTAAAAAGGGGAATTACCAAATTTTAGATGTGTTTCCTTATTTGTTGGTTTTTTGTCGCATTTATATATATTTTTGGCTAGTTTATTTGTGAAATTCGAAACATGTGTACATATTTTGGAAGTCTCTATTAAAAAGTGAAAGTGTATCATTCGAAATGTCAAATAAACGTAAAAAAACACTTTATCATCGGAAACGAAGGTCAAAATATTAGAAAAGCTTGACAAAGGGTTTGAAGGGAATATTAATGTTACGACATCTTCAATCAGCTATATCAAATCACATAGAACAGCAATATTAAATGCTGTTTTCAACACATATCAGGAAGCAAGCAATAAATCTTTGCACAGCGCTGAATACCCAAATATGGTAAGTCGTCTGTATGAGTGGTTTAAAGAGAAAGCTAAAAAAATATTTAGAGAGGAATATCCCTATAAAGATGAAAATGCATTCCGTGGAAGCAATGGATAGTTTTCCAAATATAAGAAACGACACGGTATTTTTAATTTTAAAAAATACATTTAATGTATTGGAGTGAATTACGTTTTGTTTTCTTGTTTTTATCGAAAAAAATTTAAGTAATTTTTATTTTCTATTCGAAATAAAAACATCCAGAAATTAGAATAATTCAGAAATTAGAATTGCCTCAAAAACAAAGCGGTTCTAATTTGCGAGCGTCTACTGTATGACGTTTTTGTTCATCAACATTGCACAGAAAGACAGCGTCTGGAGTGTTCGAAGCCCAGCGTTAAGGTATGCCAGTCATTTTCCGAATACACAAAAAATAAACAAAACCATTTTTATGAGACATTCTAAAGTTAGTCGCATTTAAATCTGAGCCCTTTTGACAAAACATCTTAAGTCAAATATAATAAATTGAAAACAATGCTGTTAATTATACTAATTTTCCTTAAAAAAACATTTTTGTTTACGATTTTAAAATTTTGTATTATAAACGAAATTTTTCTTTAATTTCGGTTTATTTTATTATTTGATAAAAATGATTTTTTCACCGAGATTTTTTTTAAACTTTTTTTCCTATCTTATCTCGACTTAAGATGTTTTAACAAAATGCCAAAGAAATATTGCCTCAGGTTTCGGTGAAATCGTCGTTTGAATTGTTGGCCGCGAAAATCACTTCTTTTTTAACGTGCGATTGCCTTGTTTTTTTGCAATTGTCTTGAAAGCGACAAAATGGATCAAAATGAGCAATAGCACGAACTATGGGGCTTATTAAGAGCTATAAGTACAACTTATTGTCAGAAGAAAAATCCGTTTTATTTCGACTTTTGTCTTGACGGTCACGTTCGACTTGAAAGAAGTGCCCATATTTATGTTGTAGGCAGTATTATGCGTTTGTAAAGATGAGTGTAACACTAAAAAGTATTTTACCTAGATTCACCTTTTAGTATACCGATCGAATCAGAATCACGTTTTGAATCGATTTAGCGATGTCCGTCCGTCCTGCGGGTTGACAATGTGAAGTTTGTGCACAAAGTAGAGGTCGCAATTTTGGAGGTAATTTAAGGAAATTTTATAGGTGCCCTTTAATTGTCATAAGGTCCAGCCTATTGAGAATGGTTAGAATCGGTGTATAATATCAAGAAGCCCCCATACAAGATTATTTCCGGAATAGGTTATGTCTGCCTATAAGATATGGCTAGGGTTGCCAGTTACCAAGAGTCAAATAACTGGACAATAGTAAAAATTCACCTTGATTTTGAAAAAATAACTGGACAATTTTCAAATGCACTTAACTATAATATTTTTTTACAAAAACATAAAAAGCAAGCGTAACATTCCAAATTCAGTCTTATGTCATACTACAAAATTATGTTTATATCAGGGCCAATGCAGTACAGGTGGCAGTGAAAAGCCTGCTGACTTTAACAGTTCGATTAAATTTATTTTGGCTTCACAATATTTTGTTTAGAAATTTGACATTTCGAGTCGTTACACTTACAGTGCAATGTTTCTGTTATTTTTGTTTTGTCGTAGAATGGCTGCAAACGTTTAAATAAACTCGCATAGGTATATATTAATTTAAAGCACATACACAGCCATGTTATGGAAATTTTAATTAAAGTAGATTTCACCTTGTATTTTTTTGAAAATTGCCGTAGTTTTTCCTAAGTTTAAGATTAGTTCTAATAAAGATGAGCTGTACCTAAGTGTCCCAAAAAGTACTGATAATTAGCATGAATAATAAACAATTTATATAGATTATTATGTATGTTTTTTCGACCTTTTTGTTTTAACTTCAATAAGTAAACGAATAATTAAGCTCAAGGCCTTATTTTTTAATAAATTTTATTTATTTATTTTAGTAGTCAATATTTCGTAACCCTACGGGAAACATCTTCAGGATCTTAAATAAATATAAAGAAAATACAAAAAATTAACACAAAATTTTCACTACATAAAAGACTATAACAAACAAAATTGCAAACATAAAGAGAGTATAGCAACAACATAAACTCACAAAAATATAGAAATTTTTTTATTAAAACGAGTAACAATAGACGTTCATTAAACGACTGCCCGCTAATCCGATCTTTATTGTACTTATTAGTCGTTTTGTTTATGATGTGTTGAAAGCTGCTTGCACAATTGCAAGGCGAATTAACTACAGGTGGTGTCAAAACGGCATCTGCTTTTGACAGTTCGAGCTTATTTGTTTTGATTTGTTAGTGTTTTGCTAATAATGATTGACATTTCGAGCTAATGGCACTAACAATGCAATGCAAAAAACCCTATGTTGTTTCTGTTGTTTTTGGATTGTTGTAGTTCCGACACCACCTGTAGTTGAATTCGCCTTGTGCTAGCCCAATTGTTTTCCACATCTTTTTTAAAATTCATCCTATGCTCTTTTTTTGTTTTTATAATGTATAGCATTTCCAATGTAAGTCTTCTCTGATATTTGTCTTCTGTGTGTAGGATATCAATATCAGTTAAATTTGGCAAGTGTTCTCTTTCCACACAATGGGCCAGCAGTGCAGTTTTTTGTGTAGACAAATTATTTTTACATTTTAAATCTGATTTGTAGGGTTACGAAATGTTGACTACTAAAATAAATAAATAAAATTTATTAAAAAATTTATATAGATTTTAAACGTTTCTTTTATCGCATTTTTAAAAACTGGACCGTATCATGTTAATTGGAATGTCTTTCGACAAATTAAAATGTTTTCAATTTTTGTCTTAGTATACGATTTTGTTCTGTACAAAATATTAAAAAGTAATTTTTCAAAATAAAATAAATTTTTTTAACTGGATAAATTGTATATTTGCTGGTACCTGGACAAGACCAAAAAAAAAATGGACAATCCAGGCCATTCCAGGCCGTCTGACAACCCTATGTATGGTATTAATTCTATGTTCATACGACGATATAAACCACTCGTTTCGCTCTCTGAAACTAGTTTGCCAAACATGATGTTCATACGAATGATTCTTGTTTCATTTTGACACTTTTTTGTGTGTGATTTTATTTAAAATAGATAAAAAAGTAATTAAAAGTTAAAAATATATAATTTAATACTTTTATTAATATAATTATTGTATAATTATCACTTTATTTTATTAAACATCAATTTTTATTTTGTTTTTTTCTTTGTTTTGATTTTTTTTGAGAGCTAGTTCAGATAAACTAACGATAAATGTTATCAAAATTGGAGATGATAGTACATTTTTCCTGTTTCGCAGCATGTTTCAAAATGAAACGACCGGTTTCGCTGTCAAAATTTTGTATGGGGAAACAAGTCGTTTCAGTCATGTTTGGTGCGCGAATCAGGAATAAGAGAGCGAAACACGAATATTGCTGTCCGTGTGAACATGGTTTAAGATGATATTTGGTACAATCATAACAAAAGCAAGTTGTTTTTGTTTTTATTTTGTTTTTTCTTAACCAGCTTACAACTACAATTAATGTCGGGCGAATTCCAACCAATTGTAGTGGGGAATGTAAGAAAAGATAAACTCACTGCTTATTGTTGTGGTTTTTGTTTAAGCTATGATATGGTTAGATCCAAGAATGATAGAAATAAAGATTACGACATCAGGCAGATATAAAAATTTTTTACTGCGCATGTAGGAACTGTGACGTCACACAACCTTCGTTCTTATTGGCTAATAATTTTTAGCTTTCAGACTGTTATGTTTGTGTATAAACATCACAGTGGGACAATTGATTATTTTTCTATTTAAATTAATTGAAATCTGAAAATATTTTATTAGAAATTATTTTTTTCTTCATAATTTTATTTTTAACTTACATAAGCTATAAATAAAAATATAGACATTTAATTAAAAGCACGGAACAAGTTAGTTTTTCGCACAAATACTCACTTTGTTTTGACCAGGGACATAACAGTTATAACCAATATTTGAAAAAATCCTGAAATAATAATTTATCACGATTTTTTAAAACCTGCTCTCTGAATAATTGTTACAAATAACCAATATTTTTTTGGTCTTTGATAACCGTTATAGTTTGTTTTTGTTTTTTTTTTTTGGCTTCCATAACCATTACAAAAGATTTTAATTTTTTTTTGGTCTTCCGTAACCATTACAAAAGACTTTTATTTTTTTTTGGTCTTCTATAACCATTATAAAAGATTTTAATTTTTTTTGGTCTTCCGTAACCATTACACAAGATTTTTATTTTTTTCGGTCTTCCATATCGAATTTCACACAAGTTTTATGAAAATATTCGTTAGAGTTCAGCCAATGACACTCCTAATAAAATCTATGAAACAGGTTTCGTTATAGTCAATGTTTATGAAAAGCTTCATAGAATTCATGAAACTCTTTACAGAAACAATAAATCGTCAGGTAATGAAGAATTTTATTGAATCTATGAAACAGTTTCATAAAAGTCATTCCTAAAAAGGGCTTCATTAAATTATCATTTTTAATAACATTTGTATTACTAGCAATATTTGCATTTAAAATTACTTTCATTAGTTCGCTCAAGTCAACCGATAGTTAAGGATGTTAAGAAATAATTATTTCTTTTTGAAAAATGTTTTTTTTGGTCGCTCAAGCCAGGAATCGAATCCGGTACCTATCGGTTTCAGAGTCCACATCTTAGCTACTACATCAACAGCACTGACTACTCAATGGTATATAAATACATTTTTAGTGCGAAATTTCTTGTATTTAAAAAAAAATCGGGAAAATATGCCTAAAACTGGAGCGGTTTTATTTAAACTCAGCACCATGATTGTGTGGCATAATTGGTTTCTATTTACCAAATATGAGAAAGGTATCAAAAAATTTGCGGATCCTAACCAAAATCATCAAAAAAAAATCGTCCTTGTGCAAATATAAGTCAGTGTGCAAAATTTTATAAAAATATCTTAAGATTTGCGAACTGTAGCGTGGTTATAGAAGACCAAAAAGAATAAAAATCTTTCATAAAGGTTACCAAAGACCAAAAAAAAAATAATAATCTTTCATAATGTTTATGGCAGAATTATAATTTTCTGGGTAATTTATAATTATTATTACAAGAACAATTTTTTTCAGTTATTTTTTCCATAACCTATTGGATATTTAAAAAATAATAACAGTTTCATATTTCGGGTCCCTGGTTTTGACAATTCTTAAATTGTACTGCCTCAATGGAAAAATTGTACCAAATCGACATAATTTGTACCAAAATTTCGATATAAGATAAAAAAAAAAGTATATTATTTAGCTTAATTTCTTTGACCTTCTTAATATTATTTCCTTTCAATAATTTCTCAAGCTTAAGGTCCGTTTTATATAAAGAATATTTATTTAAAAAAATCCCTGAAGAAGCTTTCCATTGAGAAATATTGGATAAATTTTAAATAAATATTCTTTATATAAAACGGACCTTGAGCTTGAGAAATTATTGAAAGGATAAAAAAGTATACTTTGTAATTCATTACTCTTTTTTTATTCAATCATAATAAAAACACAACAAGTAAAAAAGTGTGGTCGGTCATGCCCGACCATTTGATACCCTACACCACAGAATATAAAGAGAAATTTGCTGGAGTGTACGCTATTGGGAACACAAGGGCAATCAAGGACTTTCAAGGATTATGTCAGGAGGTTAAGATTCATGTAAAAGTTCTTTTTGCCGATTATTATTTAGATATCTTCATCTATATGAGATTTGTTTGACCTTACGTAATCAGGGGTGTCATAGAATCCAAATCGGTTTTGCTCATTTTCGGTTTTGTGAACCAATATTGGTTTCATTTGGTGTCATGAATACAAGACGGGTTTGTTATTTACGAATACAAATAAACCCGATATTCAAATCAGCAGTTTAATGTTTTGGCTTATGTTTTTACAGCTGTAAATGCAATTTTTGTTTGGCAATTTTGTATATTATGATTTTTGCGGCAATGTATTGTTAAAACCCGTGTTTTTAATTAGAGGAAAATGACAGAAAAGAAAATAAGAAGTGGCAATATAGTAAACATATAAAAAAATGCCATCGTTGTATTACTTGCATTGCATTTGTTGTTTACATTTGTGTAATTTTATTGTTTTGTAACAATATGTACTTGGGTATAAAGCGAATTTATTAAAAATACAAAAAAAAATGTTGTTTAAACTTATAAATAAATAAAGTGACCACTGCTGTTGTTCCATATTTGCTGTTTGCAGAAAAAGTGAGAAGAAGACTTTTACTTTCTACCGGAAACATTCAATAAAATACTATTTTACCAATTTATCAATTTTATTTACTTCCATCTGTGGAAAAAATTAAAAGCTCAGTTAGCCGGGAATAACAGTAACGTTGCAAATCAGCACCTTCATTTTGTTGTATGTAAAGCAATTAGAACGATTATAGTTAACACAAGATGTTACGTCTCAATCTGAAAGAAATAGATTGGTCTTACTTTTTTACGGTAAGGTTAAGTTACTGTTACTCCCGGCTAACTGAATCTTAACTGTTAAAAAAAATACAACAAAAACTTAAGCTTTTTACAACTACAATTATTTCCAACTAGCTGTCCCGGCAAACGTTGTTTTGCCATATAATTTATTTTTAGCGAAAGAAAGAGTAATAAAGCATTTATACCATGATCGGCGATGAAAAAAGCTATTTATTTCTTTATTTCTGTTCGTTACATATTCAAAAGTTTCACCAAAAAAAAAAGTGATGTAAGTGAAGTATGAAAATCAAACAGAGATAATCAAATTTCACTACGAAGAGCAATTGCGTGTACGATATTGTTTGTCAGTCCTTCTTTAGCCAACACAAATAAGCTTGATGGCTTGCCGATTCGAGAACATGCCACGTATAATTATCCGTGTGAAAAACATGGTGTGCCCAAATCTAAGCCGCAAACAGACATCCTTTGGATTTGCGACTTATTGATTGTCATTGCAAATGCTAATCTATTAGAAAATTAAAACCGTTTGAATTCAATTGGGACATGTGTGGCAATCATCGGAGTTCGTGGCAGCAAAACATTTTCGTCTCGGAATTTACCATTCAAAATGGTAGCTTCGATAACGATTTTCATAAATTTTTTTACCGACCAATCGTGTACCACTGCATAGCCGAAGTAGAATAACCGGAGAAAAATTAAAAAAAAAAATACATAAACTTTTCAAAAGAATCGGTTAATTAATTAAGTAGGTAAAGGAGGGGGTGCTTTTATCCTTTTTTTCTTTTTTTTACGCCGTAAATGTTAAAATTTATAGCCTTTAGTTTATGTAACACTATTTTCCTGCCAAATTTAAGGAAAATTGGTTGAATAGTTAATAGGATATAGGATGGGGGAGCTTGTACCCCTCTTGCTTTATATCACGCCCTAAGTAAAAAAATATAGGCTATAGATCTTTCCAGCTGTAACACTATTTACCGGCGAAATTTCATGAAAATCGGTTGATTATTAAGAAGATATAGGGTGGGGAAGGGAAGCTTTTACCCTTCTTGCCCTATTTCACTCCCTAAAGTATAGGCTATTATAGATGTTACACTATTTGCCTTCAAAATTTCAAGAAAATCGATTAATTAGTTAAGAAGACATAGAGAGGGAGAGCTTTTGCCCCTCTTGCCCTATTTCCTTTCAGATGTGTCAGTGCCTGTATGTTTTAAGAAAACCGGTTGATTAGTGAAGAAGATGTATTAAGGGGGATATTTTACCCCCTTGCCCTATTTTACGCCCTCTAGCGATATGAAATATACTTTACGACCTATTCCAATACCTACCTAATACACACACATATTAAAATCATAAAAATCGGTCAAGCCGTTTCGAATGTTATTCGAAAATGGGGGGCATTTTGTTGATATTTGAATGGGAGTATATAGGGAAATCTAAATGCCATATCTCCGGAACCACTGGGCCGATTTCATGCAAGCTTCACATAAACCATCTACAGACTATCCCCAACCTACCCTTAAATTTGGGTTGAAATGGGTCGACCCGTTTTCGCAGTTAGTGGTGACATCAAAGTGTACAATTCTTTATATATATATAGATAAAAAACAGGAGCTGTAATCTGCTTGGTTTATTTTTAATAAAAAAACCGATAACATTGGTTTCAGTGGCACCTAAAACCGAAACTAATTTTCGTTTGAACAAAAAACCGATAACATTGGATTTCATGACACCAACGTCTTTTTTTGTCTGTTTCAAATCCAATACCGATAAGATTGGTTTCTATGACACCCCTGAATAAGAATAAGTATAATTTATTTCTTCTTTCAGTTGAACTGTCGAATTGCTTTTTTCTTATTACTTAACGCATTATTTTGTAGGCGATGTTTTTACTGGTCAGATTACCTTTACACCACTATTGCTGTATATACAAAATAAAGAAGAAACAAACATTTCACTTTTTTTTATCAAAGGTAGACAAAAGTGTCAAAAAGTCACCAAAACAAACGACAAAAGTGGCGACTTGGAGACACTTGATCCCAGGCTTCCTAGAGAGAGATATCTATGTATGTATGTACTTAATATGTGAGTATACTAAAATATATAACATCATGAATAAAATTAACAATAACACAATTTTTGTTAGTTCTTCGTGGGTATTTTTTTTTTTAATTGTACCAAAATAGAATGAATTGTACCAGTGTACTAGTAAAGTTTCGGTTGTACCTAATTTGGTACAATTGTACCACAAATCCCATCAGTGCTGCACACTTTATGCTTGTACTCTTTTTTGCTCTCTTCTATTTCTATTAATTTTTAATTTTTCTTTATTACGCTACTTTTAACACACGTTTTAACACTTTTAAAAATTTTATTTATTGTAATAATATTTTTAATATAAAATATAAAGCAAAATTCTTACAGCCATATTCATAAAAAGTTCTTATTTTAAGCTTATAGTATGTAATAACTATTAAACGCTTTTTGTCTTATAAACCTCTTATAAAAATTGGTATTCATAAACGTACAATAACAGCTTTTTTACTATTAACTGTGACAACTATTTTAAAACAAATTTAATTAATTTTTAATAACATAAATAAAAACTAACAGTCTCACCCGTGGTCATGTTGCAAGTTTTAAGACTTGGCTAATAAATTCATTTACTATTTTAAATATTTCCATTTAAATGTCACTGCCGTAAATTTTTTTTAGCCAAAGACACGTATACAAATTTAATTTTCATTTAGTAGATTAATTAACACGGACACCCAGACAAAGTTTGTCGTAGAGGTCGTTTTTAATGGGTGATTTTTTAAGAGCTATAGGAATGTTTAAAAAAAACCACATAAGATTCAGTAAGATTCATGAAATCTTTATTTGAATTTATGTTGACCGTGACTGCGCCTCAAATGGTCCATCCGCTTAGTCCAATTTTGGCATATTCTTTCCAACATTTCGGCCGGTATTTCATGAATAAATGCTTCAATGTTGTCTTCCAATGCGTCAATTGAAGCGGGCATGTGTGTATAGACATGAGCTTTAACATAGCCCCACAAAAAATAGTCTAAAGGCATAAATCGCACGATCTAGGCGGCCAATCGACCGGTCCCGAACGTGAAATAAAATGTTCACCGAACTCGCCTCTCAATATGTCCATTGTTAAGCGTGTTGTTGAAACCACATACCATGCAAGTCAAGCTCTTGCATTTTGGGCAAAAAAAGTTGGATATCATCTCACGGTAGCGCTCACCATTCACAGTTACGTTACGATTCGCATCATCTTTGAAGAAGTACGGTCCAATGATGCCACCAGCCCATAAACCGCACCAAACTGTGACTTTTTCTGGATGCATTGGTAGCTCTTGCAATGCTTCTGGCTGATCTTCACTCCAAAATCGACAATTCTGCTTATTAACGTACCCATTGAGCCAAAAATGAGCTTCGTCGCTGAACACAATTTTTCGATAAAAAAGTTGATCGCATTTTGATAATAAAATTCAATAATTTGCAAGCGTTGTTCGTTTGTAAGACGATTCATGGTTAAATTATAGACCAAACTGAAGATGTTTGACAGTGGTTTAAACAGCTGTTTAAACCAGTGTTGCCAGAAAGATAATAGCTAAAAAATCACCCGATATTTAAGTTTTAAAATTAATATTCGAATTTAATACTTTAAACGACTTTGATGCTAAAATTGCATATAAAAAACAAAAGTACATTTTATCAGCCATACAGCAAATCATTTGTTTAAATAAATTTAAGGGTGTTAAAATATAAAACAAAAATAACAAAAAAAATAGATAAATAAAATAAACGACTACAGGAAAGTAAATATTTAGCTGGACAAGTAACTTTGCATTTAACGGAAATAAAATTGTAGATTACTAATTAAAACCAGTGTTGCCAATTTAGCCATTTAGTGGCTAGATTTAGCCATTTTTCACCCTGTTTAGCCATTAAAAAATGAGTTTAGCCATTAGCCATTTTTTTAGCCATTTTTCAAATTGTTTAGCCATAAAATTTTATTTGTCGTTTTTCTTTTAAAAGAATAATTTTTATTTTATTTTAAAAATTTATAAAAGTAAAATAAACATTTTTAATAAACTTTTACAAATGTTGAAAATCGCAATAAACTATGATGATGAAACATCTTTCAAAATAAAGGGTCAGTATTCCAATATTAAATTTATAAATGGATCAACACAAATAACGCTGTTTTTTTTCTGATTGCAAGTATTTCAATAAAGAGATGCAGGCTGCAACAAATTTTTTTTTGAAATTTCAGAATTAACTAGTTACTCTCACTTCCATGGTCTAATGCTGAAGTAGAGAGGGTATTTTGCCAAGTAAACATCGTTTAAAGTAATTTAAGAAACAGGTTACATTTAGCAACCGTTAATTCGATTTTTTTAATTAGGTAAATATTTTTACCGTAACAATAAAATGTTTTAACCAACACCACAATAGTGGAGAGGGTACTATGCGTTTGTAACACCTTAAAATGTTGATACTTAGCCAACCTTTACGTATACCGATTGACTCAGAATCACTTTCTGAGTCGAATTAACGTTGTTTGTCCGGCTGGGTGGCTGGCTGTCCATGTACACCTTGTGCGCAAAGTACAGGTCGCAAATTTGCAGATAATTTAATAAAATTTGGTACAGAGGTTATAATGTGGTGTAGGGTATCATCTAGTCGGGGCTGACCGACTATACTTTTTTACTTGTTTTTTATTGTAGATCTGGACTCAAAACGTTGGGTTACTGTTGTCGTGATTATGATTTTCCTTCAAGTTATTTAAAACTAATAGGCACGAGTGATTCCTATGAGATGAACAATAACGACATCGATTTTATCGATGATTTAATTTTTAAAATATCTATCAATATATTAATTTACGTTTATTCATATTTAAGAAATTGATCTTAACTTACAATTTCATCGTAAACAACTTTAAATTAATTATTTCTGTTTTGTTATTGAATTTTAATATGTTTTTATTTAAAAAAGCTTTTAGCCATTTTTTAGCACATTTTTAGCCATTTTTTAGCCATTTTTATACCCTCCACCACAATTAGTTGTGAAGAGGGTATACTAAGTTTGTCATTCCGTGTGAAACTTTTTTATTATTCATCTCAGACCCCATAAAGTATATATATTCTGGCTGCTTGAGTAATTCTAAGTCGATTTAGCCATGTCCGTCTGTCTGTCCGTCTGTCCGTCTGTCCGTCTGTCCGTCTGTCCGTCTGTCCGTCTGTTGAAAACACGCTCACTTTCGAAAAACTCAAAAGAAATAAACAAACTAGGTGTCAAATTGCTTGTAGTTATCCTAAGCAGTTTGGGATTGAATTTCAGCAAAATCGGTTCAGTAGGACCAGAGCTATGAATCAAAATGTGGAACCACCACCTTCAAAAACTTGATAATTTTGTTACAAAAACTAACATAAATGATGCAAAAATGCACGGAATGACATAAGATTTTGCACAAGTCTGTTTTATTCGACTAGAAATGACACTGTAAAATTTCGTGAAGATCGGTACATAATTTACCCTAGGCCCCATATATGCCCTACTCCCGGAAAACAGTTTAGTCTCCTAAAACCATAATTAATAACAAATCGTCACAGTTTAAGATAATAATAATAAAAAGACATCATACAGATATTACTCCTTAAACATTCGAACTGTCGGTGGAGGGTATCAAAGATTCGGCACAGCCGAATATAGCACTCTAACTTGTTTTCCGTAAATTTAGCCATTTTTGGTCACCAAGTTTTGGCAACACTGATTAAAACTGGCACAAAGAAGATAAAAAAGTTTAAAAAAAGTAACTTAAGTAATAAAACTTTTTAAAACAAGTGAACAAATGCATTAAAATATTGCAGATAACAGCAGGAAAGTGTAAAATAAAAGCCGTCATAGCTACCAGAAGCCTAGTGTTGTTAATTTTCCTCTCTTAAAAGCTTGCTAGGTTTCAATCACAGCTAGCAAATTGTTTAATCCATCACATGTTGCCTGTCTTAATAAAAGATGGTCCAACCAACACAGAAAAAAATAAAAATTGATTTCAATTAACAAATTTGTGATATTAATTAAAAAATTAATTAAATTTGCACAAATTAATAGTATCAATTAAACCAGTTAATAGTATTAATTAAACGTTTAATTCACTTGATTAAACGTTTAATTCACTTGATTAAATTTTTAATTAAAACTGATTTTATTTTTGATTAATGCTTTAATTGGTGAAAAATGTTGGAGAATTTTTTCTGTGCAAGTGCACGATGTAATTGTAAATAAAAGAAATTGTTTTCAGAGAACTATCTTAATATTGTTTTATTATTATAAAAGAAAATACATAAGACACTTATGTGTGAAACAAAATATCGGCCAAATGTGCGCCACGACTTCGGTGGCGTACCTCTATCCGATGGAGCATATTTTGAATGACTCTGAGACATAATTGAGGTTCAATGTCGTAAATGTGCCGAATTACTTTATCCTTTAGCTCTTGAATTGTTCTTGGCTTATTGACGTTCATTTTTTATTTTAAAAATCCCCAAAGAAAGAAGTCCAACGGTGTCAAATCACTGGATCGCAAAGGCCAATTAACAACGCCACGACACACACACAGGGGCCAAATGCTGTGATTTCACGGATTAATTAAAAAAAGTTCAATTACCATGAAAACTAAAAGTACTCGGTTAAAGTGCACAAAGTTCTACATTACAAGGATAAAAAATAATTGTCAAAATAAAAAACGGTGCTTTTGTAGTGGCGCGTTAAAATTAAACATTGTAAAAAAATATTAAAAATATAGGTAAAAAAGCTAAATTTTTTTCGTAAATAAATCCGATTTACCGAAAGTGATATCAAAAAGTAATTAATATAACCATGCAACCATCAAGCTCAGGTATTTATTCAAATGTTTTGCTTAAATTTGTAAGAAAATGCTTTTATTTTAAGTTTATTAAGCTTATATGGGCAAATCCTGCGTGACGAACGCTACATTCGTACGCTTTCTCTGATTGATATAAAAACATTTCTTAGTCTTTCCAAAGATGATAGCTCCAACTTGCGTATAGTATTTAGTGGCATTAATATGTATTTATTTAATATAATCTATCACAAAGTTTTGTGACGCACGCTACAAAAAGTGGAAGTAATTTCAAAATTTGAAGTGTGTTTTCCTAATTTTTAGCCAATTTTGCATCATAAGGTATACAAAATCTAATTCCTAAAAGAAAGATGACTATAAGAGAATTCTAAATGCACTTATTCGCAGCCAAAAAATTTTGTGATTTTCTGACAAAAGCCGTAAACCCTTTGTGAAGCACGCTACAGTTATTCCAGTAGTATTTTATTGTTATGTTTCATTTATTTTAACAAAACAAATTGTATTTTTATGAATTGCATTTCTTAAACTAATGAATATCAACTTTTTTTTTTAACGAAATTTATATTTTGATAAGTCTGCTGTAAGTGCTATTTTAATCACAAAAATCACCTAAAATAATGCTAAATTCACGTATAACACTTATAAATCCGGGGTGGGGTAGTATTTGGAAAAAATTATTGTATTAATGATTATCAAAATACATATTTTTTAATATAAAAATGAAATTATACATCTAGTCTTATATTCCATTAAAAAAAATTCATTTGAAAAATTTTTGGTTGGTGGACTGTTTCTGGGATTTTTCTATATG
This sequence comes from Pollenia griseotomentosa, assembly GCA_963931875.1. NCBI lineage: Eukaryota > Metazoa > Arthropoda > Insecta > Diptera > Polleniidae > Pollenia > Pollenia griseotomentosa. Next base: position 169,110,653 of record OZ007563.1, read on the forward strand.
GGAAATGCAAAAAAATGCATTATCTTAGTTTAAGTGGACGTAAAGATATTAATTGGGCTCAATTGAGCAGAGATTTTAACTTTATTTTAAAGGTTGCACGAATCGGCGTTATTTTAGAAAAAATTATGCTGTGCATCGGTGCGCCTTAAAAGTGAGTTACGAATTAGTAGCAACACGCGTTGAGTTTACCAACAAAAAAGCGCTTTACAACCCAGGAAAAACTTTTTGATTTTTAGTAATAGGTGGTAGTTATTTTATACGTTACCTGGTAAGTAGTTGTCATTACAATTGTTAACTTCTGCTACAATTATATTACTGTTGTCGTTGTTTTATTTTTTTTTTATAAAAGATGTGTAAATGGCGTGATTTGTTACGCGTGAGTCACGCATGAGTCACGTGCGACCGTGGTTAAATTTATATAATGATAAAAAAATATTTTGTTCTAATAGTTACCCACATTAAATTTAGTGTTCATCACTCTTGTAGCTGAGGAGATATGAATTAAAGGGCTTTTGGCGCCAGTGTGCGATGTGAGAAATAACGGCCGTTGAATTTTTCGCACAATAAAACCATTGTTTCGTTGGCTGTGTGGTAAGCGGAATCATCCATCGTCCATCGATAGCGAACACTATTCACGGTAACTGATGACGCCGCCAGCCCAAAACGAACTGAGCGAGCATGCACAAGGGCCTGATTCTGGCAGTCGTGATCGAGTACTTTCTCAATTCGAAAGCAATTTAATATCTTATTATTTCAGTAAATACTGAACGAATCGGAATTATTTCTTCAATGTTGTAAAGCAGTAATTTAAGTTTCACACAAAAAAAAATACCAATGTAAAATTCCATGGATAAATGTTGATTGAGAATCATAGTAAATTTCTGCAAAAGTATGCCCTTTATTTAAATTTATCATTATTTCATATTAATTTTTAAAAAATAACCTAAAATCAAGTTTATTTAATATTGTTCACTGTTAAAATAAAAAAAGAAAAAATTTTAAATATAAATAAATAATAAAAAAATGTTATTAATAAGATTTCGGTATGACGTGCTAAATTCCCAATTTTTTATATTTGATAAATACACTGAAATTTATTGTTGAGGGAAAGCTAGCTTCTATGCGCATTTCACTGGTTGCTTAGGCCAGCTCATCAGGAAATCTTTTCCTAAGATTTTAGAAAAACTAAAAATATTATTCAAATAAAATCCTAAAGCGAATAAGAGTTTTAAACACTCAAACTCTTACTTGTAACAATATCAAAGGTTAAGCAAAACACCAACAATAAACAGCGAGTTTATCTTTTCTTACATCTCCCTACAATTGGTTGGGCTCTTTCCGACTCGAATTGTAGTTGTAAGTGGGTAAATATAATTAATAATTAAATATTCATTATTGAATCCATAAAAACCTGTTTTATATTGAAATCAAAAGTTTATCTTGTTAAATTAACATGCATATATACTTAAGTGCAGTCGACTCGTGATAATTTGAACTGTTTTCCAGGTCCCTTGAAAAACATTTAATAAATTGAAAAAAATCTGTGTAATTTGGTCCCCTCGGTAATTTGAATTTATTTGAATGGCATATTTATCGCCGACACGCTATAATTTGAATTTTTTGGCTCTACGCTCTATAATTTGCATTATTTTAATGTGCTGTGTTTTATGCAAAATATAAAATAAATAAAACAATGATTTATTTTAGTTTATATGCGCTGCTTTATAGAAATGACATCTTGCCCGACAGCGTTCTATAATTTGAAGTTTAGTTTTCTTACACTATATAATTTGAATTCGTAATGTGATTTCGTTTCTGTTTTTAAAACAAAAATTAAAATCGTTTGCTTTTAGCATGCACAACACATCGACAGTTGAAAACTATGTTCAAATAGACAATAATATCAGTGTGTCTATGGTGCCCTAACCGACGCTGAACTGTTGAATTTGACTTCTTTGGATGAGGAAGATGAAGCAGACGAAGATGAGCAACCAACAATTACAGTTTCATTAAGTGAAGCAATGAAAAGTCTTGCGACATTACGCTCTCAGAACGGATCCAAGCGACGATTTCTATTCAGATTTAATCACAATTGAAAATTCATTGGACAAAGACAGATTGAATTCGTGCACTCAAAAGAAAATTACGGACTTTTTGTCATTATAATTACAGATGTTCTTATACACATATACACTCACAATATTCTGTACGTAAAATTAACTGAAATTGTAATATAAAATAAATGAAAGTTCAGTTAAAAACCGGTCTACCTATTTTTCATTTATTTTTAACAAAAAGTTCGTTTAATTTTTACTGTCAAAAATTCAACACCATATTCCGTAAAATCAAATAAATATTCAGTTATTTTGTAAAATTTTACTGTCAAAAAATTTACCCCATATTCAGTAAAAACAATTAAATATTCAGTTTTTTTATTAAATTTTCGTTTACTCCACAAAAGAGCCGAATTTCTAAAAAATACCAGACAGACACCTGTCCGCTTGTTTTTCTTATAAGCGAGAGAGGGAGAATATTTTTATTTACTTACCCAGTTACACACGTTTGTTTTACTTTTGTTGTACTGACCACGTTGTTTACAGAAGAACTCTCAATTATAAGACACCAGCAGCATGACCGACATGGCTTCGCAATTATTTTACTTTTAAAATTTGATGTATTTAACTAAATTATTTTAACAAATAGAAAATGGGAATTGCTTACACAAAACAAGCAATTCATTTTTTATAGATAAGTAAAAATTAATTTTTGGTAGTAAAATTATATAAAATAACTGAATATTTAATTGTTTTTACTGAATATGTAGTTAATTTTTTGACAATTAATTTATATAAGATAACTAAATTTTGTTTTTTTTTACGGAATTCGCGGTTGAATTTTTGACAGTAAAAATGAAATGAACTTTTCGTTGCTTTAAATTACATTTTTATTTACTTTAATAAAGAAGAATTTAACTCAATCGACGGACATTATTAACTGCAACTGAAAATCCGTATTAATATGCACTTAGTTTTTTGAATAACTGTTAGAATCAGTTAAAAATAAATTTGCTTCGAATTTTAAATGTATCTTAGATTTTAATTAAACTCTTGTTAAATTGAATTTTTTTCTATCTCCTCTTGTTAATTTGAACTCTCGTTAATATGAAATCTCGATTATTTGAACTTTTTCTCTGGTCCATTGAATTTCAAATTATCAAGAGTCGACTGTATGTACATTTTTTATTTTCATGTTTAAAATATGTTATAAAAAGAAGACAATTCCCGTATTCTTTTAATTAAAATTATTTAGTTAAGTACATCAAGTTTTCAAAGTAGAATGATGACGAAAACCATATCGGGCGATTCTGCTGATGCTTCTGTTAACAAAGGAGAATAGAAAATAAGTGAAACATGTGTTACAGGGGTAAGTGTTTTGAATTATTCTTAAATAAATGCATATGTTGTCTCTGAAGCTTCTTCTCACTGTTATATCACGCTCAAACAAACCAATTTTATTCTACACGAAATTCACGTTGTTTCAACTTGCAATAACTTTCATTCAACGTGATTCGGATTGTTATTTCAATAAAAATGACATTTTGCTCTAACTTTACTGCAATGTTAAATTAACATGAATTGTAGTTATTTTAAAAGAAAAAAATGTTGTTCGCAAGTTATTGTAAAATCAGGTTGAATTAACATGAAAAACGTATGAAGCAAAATCACCACCGAAAAATTACAAATCAACCTTGTTTTCTACGTTTTTAACTTGATTTTTTCTGTGTGTTCCCAAAACAGGAAAAATAATTTCCATTCGCTCAGTATCAACTGAAAGAATTAGACATACAATTGTTTTCGAATCGAGAAAGTACTCGATCGCCTTAGGTGATTTCACATTTGCGCCCAATTTTTCCGATTGTTTACACATTTGGTCGATTATGCTGACTTGTGCAAATTTTTTGCATTCGCTTAAATGACATTTGCGGCATTCAGTTTATTTCCCAGTTAAATAAATGCCTTTTCCGCCGTTTGTTTGAGACAGTTGAAGTGTCTCTCCTCTTCTAATATGTCTGTATGCAGAAAAAATCAAGTTAAAAACGTAGAAAACAAGGTTGATTTAAAATTTTCCGGTGGTGATTTTGCTTTATACGTTTTTCATGTTAGTTCACTGATTTTACAATAACTGCGAACAACATTTTTTTCTTTTAAAATAACTATAATTTATGTTAATTTAACATTGCAGTAAAGTTAGGGCAAAATGTCAATTATATTGAAATAGCAATCCGTATCACGTTGAATGAAAGTTATTTCAAGTTGAAACAACGTAAATTTCATGTAGAATCAAATTGGTTTGAGTGTGTTATAACAGTGTGAAGAAGCTTCAGAGACAACATATGCATTTATTTAAGAATAATTCAAAACACTTACCCCTGTAACACATGTTTCACTTATTTTGTTTTCTCCTTTGATAACAAAAGCATCAGCAGAATCGCCCAATATGGTTTTCGTCATAATTCTACTTTGAAAACTTGATGTACTATTTAACTAAATAATTTTAATTAAAAGAAAACGGGAATTGTCTTCTTTTTATAACATATTTTAAAAATGAAAATAAAAAATGGACATACTTAAGTTTGTATGCATGTTAATTTAACAACATAAACTTTTGATTTTAATATAAAACAGGTTTTTATGGATTCATTATTGAATCCATATTTATTTATATTTTAATTTTTTTTTTTTATTTTAACACTGAATAATATTAAAGAAACGTGATTTAAGGTTATTTTATTTAAAATTAATATGAAATAATGATAAATTTAAATAAAGGGCATACTTTTGCAGAAAATTACTATGATTCTCAATCAACATTTTTCCATGTTAATTTTACATTGGTATTTTTTTCTGTGTGTATTTATGTACGTGTGAAAGTACATGCACAGTATCTATGAGCGATGCTTGGGGTTCTTAAAAATATTAATCATATGCTTGTAATATTCTAGTAGACTTTTCTTATTAGTTCAAATATCAGCGACCTTGTTTAATAATATAATTAATCTGGAAAATAAAACATTAATATTTTAATCAGATTAGCAAAGAAAATAAATTTAAAAAAAAAACGAAAGTGCTTAAAAGTGTTTTCAAAGAAATTCTATATATAAAAATATGCCACTTAAGAAAACTTGCAGGTAGCAGAAAACAAGGCTTTTTTTAAGTAGAAGAAGTACTGCTGATAGTGGCAACAGCTGGCAGTAGTAGTGGAAGTAGTACTTCTAATACCTTTTTGTTTAACAGCCACCACAATGTTAATAAAATTTGGAGTATGTATACACATGAAGCTAACAATCTTTAACAAGAAATAAAAAAAAATAAATAAAATAAAAATAATATTTGCATGCGTTCCAAAGATACAATATTTGTTTATATTTATGTTAAGTTATTTGGTTAAAACATATTTTTTCTTCCTCTTCTTCTTCTTTCAAAGGCACACACTTGGTTTGTATGCACATACCCGTTTTCTCGTGTTTTTTTTTTGTCTTAGTTTCAATACATAAACCTTCGCAATGTGAGATATTTCGAAAAAATGTACTAAAAATTTGTGTATGTCATGCATATATCTTTTTTGCTTTTATATCTGGGCTATAAAAACAACAAAAATAACATATAACTGAGATACTTTGCATTATGTTTTACGCTAAATGTCCTTGAAGAACAAAAAATATATAAAAAGAAATAAAAACAATTTTGTTTTTTTTTTTAAATAGTGCCTGTCTAAGTCATAGAAAATAAAAGTCGTAGTAGTAGTAGCAGTTGTAGCAGTGACATTGTAGGCTATAATCGTGGTAGCAATATTGGTAGTAGCAGCAGTAGTAAAGATTTCTATGTAATTGTTTTGTGGTTGTCTTTGTAGTAAAAATGTCGCCATATTGTTTCTGTAGTTAAATTTCGTTTGTATGGCTTTGTGTTGTGTTGGTGCATTAACTTCTTTACAAACAACTCTAGTTTTATGTAGCATATTTATGTACAAGAGGCGTGTAAAACTGCTAAAGATTTATGGCGAATCTTCACATTTGTCTTTTATTCGCTTTTACCACTAGTTATTACAAAATATACGTTTAATCTTTGCAGAAAAAAGAAATTGTGTAAGTGAATTGGGTGTCCCTTTAATTAAATAAATTTGGAAAACTTTAAAAAAAAATTAGTACAAATTCTTGAAAATAAAAAAAATCACAATTATCCAAAAAACTGGTTTTTTTAAAGTTTTTATTACAAATTATTCGGCCATTCATAATGTTATTCTCTATTCAATCGAGCTTATGGTAAATTTCTTATATTTTTTTAAAAGGAAAATTTAAATTAATCAAATTTTCGTATCTTCTTTGTGTTACGTTATCCTCGACTCCCTGCAAAACACTAGATACAGCGTCCAAGCCTGGCAGCTCTGGTTTCCTTAAATTCCTCATCCTTAAAACTCCGAGACTGGGGCATTGACATCACAAGCTCCTCCTCTTTCTCCACTCAAAAGAAAAAAACCCATTCGTCTTTAAATCAATCCGAAGCGGTATTAATAGTACGGTGAGTACGGATTTTCTTGAATCAAGTACAGAAAGTTTGATTCAAGTACGGATTTTCAATAGCGAAATACTTAACTCATCCATATTTAATCCAGAACTCGTACTTGTATAATCTGAAAATTAGATTGATTTAAGTAAAACTAAGATTGCATCAATCTCAAAATGCGCTTGATTTAAGAATTATAAAGATGATTCAATCCAGAATTCGTTCTTAAAATAAACCAAAAGTGAAATTAAAGGGAGAATTTTATTATGATTGATTTAATTACCCGTTTTACACCTTAAAGAATGTAAATCACAGAGCATACAGAAATGACGTAAGAAAAATGTCCAAACCATTTGCGAGGGCAGCTTTCGCAGAAAGACAAAGAAAGCGTTTTTTTAGTAGTAAAGTGGCAATGTGTAAAAACAGGACGATACAATCAACACAAATTAACTGCCTCTTTTTAGAAAACGTAAACAAGTGAGTGAGTGAGAAATTACATTGAAAACAACAATAAAAAACGAAAATTTGTTTTTGTTTTCCATATAATTTCTCACTCACTCATTTGTTTACGTTTTCTAAAAACAGGCAGTAAGTGATCAAAACAAAACTGAAAAAGATTAGCTTTCAAAGAAAACGACAGAAAAACACAATATCTTCTGTCTCGTGACGCGTCTGTGATTTCAATTATAAGATACCAGCATCATTCCCGATATGGTTTTTACTTTAAAAACTTAATGTACTTATATAACTGAAAATATAAACTAAATGAGAAGCAAGAGCTTTAAATTTTACTTTCTAAACATGAAAATAATGTGTTATCGTCTTGTTCTGTTGTTTTTGTTTTTTGTTCCCACAACAAGCAAATAGTTTTTTAACTGTGCTTTTGTAGTGTCTACAACAAACTCGATAAGTTAAATGAGATTAAAACGCTCATTTTGTAATTTTACTCTCAGAGTGGCACTACCAACGAAGAGCTTAATCTTTTTTTAACTTGGTTTAAGAATTTTGTACTTATTTTTTGGAAATTCCGGGACTTGTTTTCGAAAGTAATCCCATTTAGGATTGTTTTGGGTACGTTTTAGTGTTATTCGTACTTGAATTTTTGAATACGACTCGTACTTAAAGTAATCATAAAAAACTTAATTTATCCCGAGTGTTTTTCATTCTGTGTCATCATGAGAACTTCTGCTGAAGTCATAATAGCCCAGAGTTATCAACCTCGCTTAGGTCCCGATCACCTAGATTCGCGTCATGATACCCGATACCACTGTTCTAATCTGGACCCTACTGAAACCAAGTATTTCACGAATTTTTCTCGCGTCATAGGCAGGCCATAGAATCGTGGACATTAAGCGGGTATTCTCACCCTGCCATCTCCTCTGAGACTTTCTGTATGACTCCCCTTTAATGAATGTCTTACAGCGAGCCATTAAGACCTTCAACAAACATGTCTTCCAAAATACAGCCTGTTTGGCTAGGCCGTCTAGAGTTTGTTTCCCCAGGCACCTACTGTGCCCTGCTACTCATGGCAGCGTAACCCTAGAATGTTCCCTAGTCTCATTTAGAGACATCCGGCATTCCAAAGATAACCTCGCTGTCATTAAGACACCAGCCAGAGCTGCAATAGCCTGCCGTCCGTAAATATAAATATATCTCTCGGTATACGCTAATACCTCAGCCAGTTTGATGGCTGCTTTATGGCGGAGATTTTTGCTTGCAATTCACTGCTGTGCTGTGGCAGTGTAAAGGGGACCTTTATGCCCAGTTCCTCGACGAAGAAAACTCTACCTTTCTTAGAACCATCAAGTAGATGCTTAGGGCCGATTCTATAGGTGGCGTTTCATCGAACAATCCATCACCATTGACATGATGTAATGGGAATAAAGTACGGAAAAAGGGTTTCGGAGTAGAATAGTCCAGTTCCAGCAGATCACATGATGCGTGCGGCGTAACCCTGGTCAAACATTAAAGCTGTACTTTCAGTCAAGAAAACAAAGAAGAAGTCCTTAACTAAATTATTATTCTTATAGGCCATTTACATTACAACGAAATCTAGTAGATTTCATTTGAAATCTTTCTCAAAATCTAGTGCGTTTACATTATACCGTTTTGACATTAGCGAGATTTGGTTTTTATAACTAATCAATGACTAAAATATTTTTGTGTAACACATACAAACACAAAAAGAAATAGACATTAAAAAATTTGCATTATCTTTAGTTTATAATCAACATCACTTTTTTACCAATTATTTGTCCTTTTTTATTTTTTACAGATTCTCAATTTTTTTTTATTTTTTTTCAACAGTTTTTGTTTTGTTTTTAATTAAAATGTCATATTTTTGTTATGCAGGGAAGTATGTTTTAGTGCTATATGGAAAAAACCATAGTTGCAAAACTAAGAACTATTAGATTTTGAGTAGATTTCGTCGAAATCTAGTCACAAAGTAGATTTTGTTTTGTATGGGAAGTCTAGTCAAAAGCCACTAGATTTGGCTCGAAATCTCGTAAGTACTAGATTTCGTTGTAGTGTAAATTGGCTATTAGTTCCTGTAAAAAAAATATAAATATTGCATACAGACCATCGTATTTTTAAAACCCATCGAGCGGCATCGAGCAAATGCCCACTTAGAGCCAACTGTTTGAAAATGATGTCAACTGGAAATAAGTATTTTTTAGAAAAGTTTTGGAAAGTTTTTTTTTCAATAATCGTTTTGGGGAAAACACCAGTTTTAACAAAAATAAATCGCTATTCGAAAATTTTTATATTTAAAAATGATATTTTGACAAAGACATAAAAAACAAATTAAAAAGGACCCTCTTTAAGGTGACACACTTTAAAGTTTACTTTCTAAATAAATTACTGTTTTAAGGCATTGACAGGGTTGCCCTAACACCAAATATAAAGACATTACAACCTTCTGTACTTTTGTGGTAAAATTATTGTTGTATGTGCGCGTGTTTATTTATATTTTAGCAAACATGTACAAAATAAATAAATTTATATTGTTTTTCTTGTTATATTGTATTTTTTTTCCTTAAAGTGTTTTGTTTTTTTTTTCAACATATTTTTCATATTTGTAATATTAAAATAATTTGAAATTCAACACAAGAAATGGTTTATGCGACATTTGCTTTTACATTTTTATAACCTCTTTTTAGATTTCAAACAATTTATATCGAATCTAAAAGTTACAATGCCAAAAGTTAAGTTTGTAGGAACAGAAAAAAAACTTTTGACCTTTGTGTTTATAAACTTGAATTTCGCAAAGCAAAACTGCAAAAAAAGAAAGTTTTTCTTAATGTTTTTAGAAATGTTTTCACTTTGATTTTTTTAAGTTAACAGAATAATATATTATCTAGTTTGTTGTATAAAGCAATGTTATGCTTAACAACTTCTTAAATTACAAAAGATTTTTCATTAAATACCGGGAGAGAGAGAGGGAGAGAGAGAGAGAGTGAAAAAAGGAAAAGACCCTGAATATCAAAAAAGCAATAAAATGACATCTAAATTTAACACTTTTCACTTAAGTAATTTATGGTTTCTATTTCCACAAAAAAAAAGAAAATAAATACATATTTCAACTACAAACACAACAACAGAATACATGTAGTATTTTGTATATGTATGTATGTGTAGATGTGTTTTTCAAGACGACCCTGAGTTAAATATTGAAAGGACCGCAAGTGGCAAGGCCTCTATACTCCTTTTTAAAAGATTCGCTTCGCATGATATGCTGCCTTCAGAAGTATGCCTTCTAGAAGGTATAAACTTCTTTTTAAAATACCTTCTAAAATATTCTGTACACATTCGCTACTGCCCTCTTTAAGAAGGGACAAAGTTGATATTAAAGGCAGTGTGGAAGCAAGCGTTTGCTCCCAATGACATCCTGTGTAAAAAATAAATGAGCATTTAAAGCGGGGAGAAGGGCTTGTGGCCGCTAAATAAGGCTTTCTATTAGGCCTGTTTACTCATTCAAGTTTTCGCTGGGGACTGGCGTAAAATTTGCTCCATGATATAGTTGTTTTTTTTTTTTTTGTGATTGTGTGCCTGTATTTGTTTGTTAGTTTGACTGTCTCTAGCTGTGTGTTTAATTTCCGTTTCCATCAGTTATTGGCAATCATCATCATCAGCATAATCGTCATTATAGTCAGCATTGTAAGAAACTCGAAGTATTGAATGTTGTAATCAGACTAGTCGTCATCGACATCATCATCATCATCATCCTTATTGAGCAATGAGTCAAGTATTTATGGTTTATTCCAACAAAAACGACAATCGATTTCCCTTTGAATTCATTTTTATTAACGCACTCACACAGTCATAGTTACACTTTTGCCCACAAACACATGCACATACACTCCTACGAACTTGTCGTGAAACTTTAGCTAAATCTTTATAATAGTTTTGTAGTTTTGGTTTTTTTTTTATACAATAGCTAATAAATTCCACTTCGAGAGCAATAAAATATTGCTTCCCAACTGGAAATTGCATTGATTAGACATTATAAGAAGAAATTTTGCTATTTCTAGTCTTTTAGTTAGAGTTACAGATACACGGCTTTTTAGATAGAGATCGAAATTGTATTAAAACGTTTAACAGGTTTTGAAAGATATTTTCAGACACTTGCATACAATGTGTTGGAACACTTTGTAAGGGAATTTATACAGACTGAATTTATGATTATATATTAAAGCTGGGAGGGCCTTAATACATTATGAAATTAATACAAGGCCTGCTTTTTTATAGTGTCACAACTTTGAGTTGGCATCGCTGCATTATTTGAGCACCCATTTAACAGCTAATAGTTGCCTTTTGTTTAGTTTGCTTTGAAATTTCATTAGGGAACGACTTACACTAGAGCAACGCTTGCAAAGTGTTGAAATTTTTAATCAAAATAATTGTTCTATTCGTCAAACTCATCGTGCACTTCTTCCATTTTATGGCGTACATAATCGTCCTACAGAGCGGCTAATTCCAAGAACAAAAGATCGTTTTCGGACCACATTTACTGTTACTGATAATGTGGATCCCGTGAGACGCCTAACAGTAAGCACTGAAGAAGCTGTAGTTGCTGTACCAGGAAAGTATTGAAGATGATCCTAATAATTCACTTCGTCGCCGGTCTCAGCAACTGGGGTTGTGCCTTTCTACTTTATGGAAGATTTTACGAAAAGATCTTGGCTTAAAAGCTTCTTTTGCAGGAATTAAAGCCAAACGGCCATCGTATGCGCCGCCAATTCGTCTAATGGGCTGAAGCACAGATTGATATTGATTTTAAGTTTCCATTGAAAATTTTATTTTCCGATTTCTGGTTGAATGGGTACGTAAATTAGCAGAATTGTCGCATTTGGAGAAACACTATCACATCCACAGAAAATGTGTCTGTTTGGTGCGCTTAATGGGCTGACGGGGTCAATGGCCCATATGTCTTCAAAAACGATGATTATCAGAATGTTACTGTCAATGGTAAACGCTATAGGAACATGATTCAAAATTGTTTCGTACCTCAATTACGTGGCATTAATCTTGCTGATATGTGGTTCCAACAGGACGGAGCCACATGCCACACAGCGGGCGCTACAATTGATTGACGTAATGGCCCAATTAATTGGCCACCAAGATCGTGTGATTTAACCCCATTGGATTATTTTCTTTCGGGTTATGATAAGTTACTTGTCTACATCAATAAACCACAAACAATTGAACACCTGGAAATCAACATTCAAAGAGTTATCGGCGAAATAATGCCGCAAATGCTGCGAAAAGTTGTTGAAAATAAGTGTTCCAGATTGCACCTTCAACGCGCCAGCCATGGCGGCCACATGGCAGAAATCATATTTAAACACTAATTTCATAACATTTTGTTTCCACTACAGCCCGTTTCATTGATATTAAAAATATATGTATTTCCTTGTGTAATTGAGTTAAGTAGTTGATTTTAATTACTTTTCTTGTAATTGGGAGTACCACAACAACATGTTACATAAAGGTGATTGAAAAAGTAATTAAAAAGTAATTCAGACCACTTTGGCACGAAAAAATAGAGCAGATAACAAAAAATTAATTTCCTACTGTGATTCTCTTTCAATCTGAAAAGCATACTGTGGGAGATTTTGGAAAAAAAAATATGAAAAAAATTCTGTATTTTGTAAACGATCCGGTTGAAAAATTACGGGTGGAAATTAAAGACTTGTATTCGAGTTCAAGGTTTGGATTTGTGGTCTATAGACATATTAGCACTGCTGGCATAGATACCCAAAGAAGGGCACCTCGGGTATTTAAAAAATTAACAACGATCCAGATTTATTAGCTTAAGCCCGATTTTAAAAATTTCAATGAAATCTACTAGTTGGGTTCTAAAAAAAACCATTGATTTGTAAAATCAGGCTTAAATAAAGAACTTTGGATAATTTTTAATTTTTCTAATGCCTTGATTTGGGGACCTATACCAACCGTCCTTATATGTCTATAGACCCCAAATATAAAACTACAACTCGCAATTCAGGTCCTTAACTGCCTCCTGAAATTGAATTCCAATCTGACTAACCGTTTACAAAATACAGTATTATTTCCATTTTTTTTTTCCAAAATCTCCCACTGTGCAGCAGTTAATATGTCATCGCATTAATTGATCTTTTGTACATACAAAAAGAAAATTGAAAATAATAAATAGATTTGAAAATAGCAGTGCATTAAATGATGTATATTTTGTCATTCTTTATGACACAAACTGATGATTAAAATGGAAAAATAATGAAATGACAATTGACAAAAAGTGTTTGGCAAATAGTTAATCAAGTTAAGGGCACTTACCTTAATGGAGTTAGATTAATTTTAAGTAGAAAAAATGCTGGAAAATTGAAAGAAAAAAATTTTTGGAGAGCAGCTGCTTTTGTGATGATTTTCGCTAATTAAAGGTTTTTAATAGATTCTGAAAAAAATATTTTAAAATAAAAAAAAAAATAATCAACCCAATTATAAATATAACTTCCCCGAAGTTTTCTTTATTCTCTCAGTTTTCATATGTAAATTCAATTGTAAAAATGGGAAAAGGGAAAAAACTCCCGGGGAATTTTTATACATAATTGGGCTGAATAAAATTTTGTTTTAATCAAGGCGAATTTTTTTTTAGCTTTATAATTGTTGAATGCAAAAATTTTGTTTATTTCTGTTTTTGACATTGTAAAATAATTTTACAAGAGCAAATTGATTGTGGGTTTTATACGAGTTGTACTTGTTGTAGTTCTGAGATTACCTGTAATGAATTTAAGCATAATAAATTTTGTTATCGTTAAAATACAAATTAAAACTTATAGAGCAGAAACTCTACCAAAGCAGAATTAAAAATAAAGTCTTAAAATTTGATACGAGTGAAGTTCTCGCTTGACCACGGCAGACGAAAATAATATCGCTATTGAACATTTTGCAAGCGTTTTTCTGATAAAACGTCACACAACGCCTATTTATAGTGAAACGAACAAGATCTCGTCACCCGTCGCGCAGTGTGTGGCAGCAAAACTTTAATATCGCTTAACATTAGCTTTTAATAGATTAGCAATAGTTTGAAAGCGAAGCTTTTGCAAATTCTTTTTTATGGTGTTTTCTTTTTTAGTTACAAAAAAAAAATGCGACATTTTATTTGAAAAATGTAATTTGGTGTTCGTTTCTTACAACGGTTTTGCTCTCTAAAAAAGCAGCTTGTTTTATTCTAAACCATTGAACCTTACTTACCTTACACTTTTCGCTCTTACATTTTTGCCCTGTAAAATTGGTGATTTCGGTTTATATATGGAGCTATTTTATAACGGCGACGATTGCTTCAAGGAGCAACAAAGCTATGCGAAAAATACAACGAAAATAACTACAATACTAAATATTGCTAAAAATCTAAGGCACGAGCTCTATGTTTACATTTGTCGTTCAAGTTGTGCTGAAAAAAGTCAACAAGAAAAAGAAAGACAAAAAATGTACTTTTACATTCGAGAAGAATTCATGACGAAAAAAACAGAAGTATGGAAGAACATGTAAATCTATTAAAATAGATAATCATTCAAAGCTAATTTCGATTTACCAAAGGTTAAATACAATTTGGTTTAAAGATTGATGTTTGAATATAGACTGCCAGCAGTCGTCAATGGCTGTGAGTGTTAAACGGCAAAACCCTCCGAAGAGATTGAGTGGTTACAATTCAAACATGTAAGGTAACCTGTCCGTGAAAGCCTGGGTTCGAGCCCCGCGGCAGTCAAGAATAATAAATTATCAAAAAATTTCAATTAATTTCATGTTGTAAAATGCCTTTCTTTATAAATATAATTTAATGAAAATTAAATTTGATGAACTTTAGCCTAATTAAAATATCAAAATTTGGATTAAAAACCATAAGCAGTTCTACGAATATAACCACAATACTTATTATTGAAAATTTTTAATATTTCAAAAAAGCCATAAAATTGATTAAAAGTCCCTAAAACTATTAAGAAGGGCAAAAATTCGGTAAAACTGCTAAATTAAGGGAAATTCGGAAAAATTTGCTAACAGCAGTATGATAGCAAAGTCAAATATTTATTAGAAATCTTTACAGCTCTTAAGAATCAAAAAACTTAAAAGAAAAAAACGCGAACATGGCTAAAATTCGCAAAAAATTGCAAAATTGGAAAAAAACTCTAAAATTTAGTTGAAAAAACAAAATGTCGGAAAATAACAAAAACGCGTTTAAAAATGACCTATAATGACGCAGAACAATTACACAAGGCAACAAAATCGAAAAAATTTTAAAGGCTTGAAAAACCACTATACAATTTTGATGTATTGTGGTTCCAGTAGTACAAATATGGTCCAAATTTTAAATTCTAGGGAGAGGTTTTTTTTAAAAAATTTTTTAGTAAAAATTTAGATTTTTGAAAAGGCTGCTCCTTACATCTTATCGTAACTTTGGAACGACGAACTCGATTTTGTTTTGAAATGCGTCAAAACATTTTAAATTAGGCCTGATTTAAGTTTTTCTAATTTCATTTTTTAATTAAGCCATTACTTTTTACCTACTAAGACCGAAGTGGAAAAAAAATTCTTTTTTTGTTTTTTTTTAATTTTTGATTTCAAAAAATTCATAAAAAATTGAAATTAACAAATACTTACCAGTTTTAGTACTTAAGCTTAAACCTGCATGCATTAGAAGTAAAATACATTTTATTTCATAAAAATCCATGGATAAATACCTGTTTTATTCCCGATAAACTGAAAGTACCTAGTTTTGACCTTTTTTATCGCAAATTTGTGAAGAGCTAAAACTCACAAAGTTTTACCTTTTTATTACCCAACATTTTTTTTAACCTTTACTTCAATTATTTTTTCATAAAGCTGCATATAATAGAAATAAAATAAATTTTGTTTCATGAAAATCCATGGATAAATTCGTGTTTTATTCCCGATAAAGTGAAGGTACCTAGTTTTGAAATTTTTTATTGCAAATCTGTGTTGAGCAACATGTTTATTTTATGTTTGCAACATGCTGCTCAACACAAATTTGCGATAAAAAAATATCAAAACTAGGTACCTTCACTTTATCGGGAATAAAACACGAATTTATCCATGGATTTTCATGAAACAAAATTTATTTTATTTCTATTATATGCAGCTTTATGAAAAAATAATTAAAGTAAAGGATTCAAAAAAAAATAATGTGTAATAAAATGGTAAAACTTTGTGATTTTTAGCTCTACACAAATTAGCGATAATGCATGCAGCTTTAAGCTTAAGTACTAAAACTGGTAAGTATTTGTTGATTTCATATTTTTTATGAATTTTTTGGAATCAAAAATTGTATAAAAAAACAAAAAAAGAATTTTTTTGCCACTTCGGCCTTAATAACTCCAAAACTAATAGCTAAATTAAAAAATGATATTCGAAAAACTTAAATCAGGCGTAATTTAAAATGTTTTGACGGAATTCATAACAAAATCGGGTACGTCGTTCCAAAGTAACGATAAGTATGGAGCAGCCTCTTCAAAAACCTCAAATTTTAGAAAAAAAATTTTTTAACAAAATACCTTACCATAGAATTTTAAAAAATTATGTTTTTTGCAGTTAGGTGACTATAGCGGATCAAAAAAATATAGCGGTTATTCAAGCCCTTTTTTGCTGTTGACCTGTGTTATTGGTTAGGTGTTATATTCAGGGCATTCCACTTTTTCATAATTTGTGTTTTGCTCTCGACAAATAATAAACAGCATTATTAGAGGGTTGACAACACAGTTTATAAATGCACCTTTTCGGAAGATGATATTTTTTGTGTAGAAAAGAAAGCACCATTAGTTTTGTGTTTTCGCTTTAAAAAAAAAACATTTGGTTTTGATTCTTTTTTGCGAGAGGCATTTCTGCTATTTAAGATTTTTGTTCGCTAAAAGAAGACTGCAACAAAATTTATAAAGATTTGATGAGAAGTTAGTGAAAACAACCTTTTTTTGACCAACTAATTCAAAATTTAGTTTGCCATTACGTTGCACAATCTTTGTTATTGCGAACGTTTACCTTTGTTTTAAATTTTCGGACATTTAGCAACAATTTTTGTTTCGCTAATTCTTAGCGGTACTGAATGTTCGCTATTGTCGAATCTCAGGTTAAGCGCGTTCGACCAACAAAGAAACAATATTTCCTTACGAACACAATCATAAAGTAAGTCTGAGTTCATACGGCTCATGTCTTATTGACATGATTCTTCCTTTTTCTTCTTTGAACATGAATTGGCGTTCCGCAGTAAGTTTGCGGTCTGTAATTTGAGGTCACTGATTTCAAATCTAATCTCCATTTTTTTCTATCAGCTCTAGTTTTCGTGATATACCGTTATGTCCAAAACTAGGGCACTTTCACTACCTATATTGGAATGACTTAAAAACGGTTGACCATATTCAGTAAAAAAAAAAATCCGAAACTCGGCAACAATAAACCGATTTTGATTTTAACTTCCCAAAGCCTTAAGAATTTTCTATAATAAAAATTTTATTTAATTACTTTTTTACGAATGGTTTTTAGTACTGCTTGCATTTTGCTTTTTGGGTTGACTATAAAGCAAGAATTATTGATCTCATTGACAATTTATTGAAAAAAAAAACTATTAGATCTTTAAATTAAAAAAAATTGCATATCAGTCTAAACGAAAAGAATATTTAAGTGTCTTGATTACGGTTTCTAGATGTTTAAATAAACCAGATTTCCGAGCTTTTTCACGTTGGGTAAGTTTATAAGCTTTCAATATTTAAGCTCTTAGCAACAGCTACAATGTCACTCACAGCTAAAAATTGTCTCTACACTGAAAGAATTTTCTTCGCAATTCCAATGAATTTTGACATTAATCCCATGAAAAATTGCGTTAAAAAAGAACCTATGCAGCGCTTCGTTGGATCAATAAAACCTGTTTCATTAAAATATATTTAATGAAACATAACATTAGATCTATGAATATTATTCATTGGATGAATACTTTCAATAAAGTAAAAATTTTTTTTCTTATTTTATTTTTTTTTTTTTTTATTTATTTTTGTTTTTTTATTTAATTTTTTTTATTTTATTTTATTTTATTTTTTTTCTGTCTCTGGCGGGAATCGATCGCGAAACCTCGGTGCTGATAGACTAGCTCACTACCAGCTAGCCTACCGGGGCAGTGTAGTTTTTGGATAAAAAAACTACGTTTTTTACTCAATTAAGAGCGTAAATATGAGATTAAATTGTCCATAACAACAATAACAAAGTTGATTGAAAGTGGATTGAAAGTTTTTGTTTCATGACTATAATGACATTTTTATTGTCATAATGAAAATTTAAATTTATGAAGGCAATAATTGAAATATGTTGCTTTTATAAAAAAATATTTGATTTCATAAATTTAATGGCATATTAATAACATTAGATGTATGAAATAATTAAATCTTACATTTTTTAATTAACAATTAAACATTTTTTTAAGGAAACTTTAATTTTGTATTAATTTATGAATATAGTTATGTTTGTATATTGTTTTTTTATGTTCCCAATTAAAATTTTTTATTTAACTTGGACAAACTTAAGTTTTCATTTATCCAATGAAAATTTTTTTATGCAAATGATTCATTAAATATATGAAGCATTTTTCTTTCAGTGTAATCACCAAATTCTTTCCAAATTTATAGAATTAAGCAAACAATTTGTTGATTTTGCACCTATTACCAAAATGATTATATAGAATACTAAAAATTGTACAAATTAAAATTTTTTTTTTATATTTCAATAAATAATATTTTTTTTTTAATTAAAAAAGTTATCAAATATCTTTGCCGTTTTAAACAATGTGTTAATTGATTTTATTAAATATAGCTCAGGTATTGACAATTTCCAACAAAAATTCTAAAAGTTTAAATTATTTTATTTAAAACGAAAAAATCAATTAAGATTTTTTGTTATTTAATTAATATTTTTATTCAAAATTTATTTCAGAACAACTAAAATGTTAATTAAATCAAAATAATATTTTTAATTTTCTTTCAACAAAAAAAAAATATTGATGCAATCAATTATCACATTTGAAATACTTTTTAAACAATTTTTTTAATTGACAAAAAATTACTGATAATTTTTTTTTGTGCAGTCAGTCGAAATTGGCTTAACCTGTAAAAGAAAAAAATTTTGACTGCCACTCTTTATACTGATGTTTAATAAATAGTTGAGCTGCGTGTGTTCAAAGTCATGAAAAATTTCTGCCACGCGCACAACCCTCTTAAATAGATTTTTTTGTCACAGCTAAAGTTATTTGCCTCATCGAACTTCTAAGAGTAAATCAAGGCTAAATTTTGAAGATATTTTTCCGGTCTTGCATATGTAAACACCAGCGTAAATATTATGTGTGTTGCCCACCACTTCCTCAAAGATATGTAATTGATGAATAGTTGGCAAGGTCATTTTCATAATATATTTTTGAATAATTTTATTTATCAATACGAAAATAAATTACTTTTTAAAAAAAGTTGGCGGCAAACTTACAACATGTGATCCTTTCCGAATTTAAGAAAAAGTTGTTTAGCTGTGCTATTAAGGGCTAATAAATCAGTGCAAGTTAAACTCTCTTTTTGGTTTAAAATGCGTTAAAACCAGCAAATCTATATTTCAGTAAACATTTAAACCATCTCTAAACCCATAAAATTGGGCGTTTAAACTACTAATACAAGCCATATGAATTTGACAACATTAATCGTAGTGCTGCCACATGATTATTTTTTGCACTACATACATATAATATATGATGCACTGATTTAAAGCTATTAAGTTTAAACTCAATCTAAATTTAAGTTTAGTTCAACTAAACCAACGTCTAAACATTCATAGATTTATTAGACATAAGTCCACCTGTAAAGTGAATAATTTTCAAACTGCAAAAAAGCTCTCTCTTACTGAGCTACCTCAGTAATACCCTGGAAAAGGGTATATATAAGTTTGTCATTTCGTTGGTAATTTCTTTAATATTGATGTTAGACACTATAAACTATGTATATATATTCGGGGTCCTTATAAGTAGCGAAGTTGATTTAAACATGTCCGTCTGTCTGTCTGTCCGTTGAAATGGGTTTTCCGAAGAACCTAGATATGATGGAACTAGGTTGTTATACATTTATGTCACATATCGATGGTTTTCTTCCGCAACCTCTAAAACAACTACTTTTCAGGAGAGACAAAATACCTTTTTTTTTAAATATTTGAAACCTTTTGCTATATATTCTTTTATAATCCAAGAATTAGGAAAAATTCCGATATTCCGCCAAACAAAAAAATTGCAAAATTGTAAGGCGGTACTTTTCAGGTTAAAACAAAAATCGAGTTGCGTGGTAGCGGAAGAAAACCATCGAATCGATATAGTCGGCCATTTTTTGCTATTAAAATTCATCAATATCGGTCAACAAATGGCTGAGATACGAGCCAAAAACCACGATTGCCTCTAATTTTACAAAAACGGTTGTTGTTGTTTTTTTATTTTATATTTTGTACATCTGGAAAACGACAGGACCCAAAAATTTCCAAATTAGGTACATGCAGCTTGGTTATCAATTCACAACATCCGACAAAATTTGGGCAGAATTTAACAAGTGGGCGTGGCTCAAAGTTAAATTATTTATAATTAAAGAACGGTATTCATATAAAATCTATTATTTTCGCATCATGTTATGCTAGAAACACAACTGGGACGAATGACGAATTATTCGCAACGAATATTCGTCACCAGAAATAGAATACATTCATTGGTGTATATGGAAGTACACACAATCATTGCGTAACGAACTCTGCGATAGGTTTATTTATATTTCTTACGCAGACGAACGACGAATAAATTGGGAATGGGACAGCATAGCATAAGAGCAAAGTCTAATATTTATTAAAAATCGTGAAAGCTGTTAAGAATCACAGGGACAAATCGCTTCTACTGCGAACTTGGCTAAAATTTGCGAAAAATTGCAAGCTTTTAAACAAACACCAAAATTTATTTGCAATCGCTAAATGGGTGAAAGAAACCAAAAATGTTAAGTCACATTAGTAATTCACGCACTTATTGTGTCTCTTTTTTTTGAATTTACGAGTGCCTCGGTAGGCTAGCTGGTAGCGAGCTAGTCTATCAGCGCCGAGGTTGCGGGTTCGATTCCCGCCAGAGACTCTGGTTTCTTTCCTGCAGACAAGCATAGAGCTTCGCGGGATTAGCTTAGGAAATTAAAAAAAAAAAAAAAACGATTTGCCGACGAGTTCGTCGTACTATGCGAAGTTTTTCGTTCGTCCCAGTTGTGTTTATTCCATTAAAAGGTAAATAAGATTCAGCATATCCGAATATGTATATGTAGCACTCTAACTTGTTTTATATCAAAACGTCTCATTTAAATACAGTTTATTTAAAGTTATCACGGCAATGCAGAAATCAGGTGTGACTCGACAAAATTATGTCACTTAAATATCTATATTGTTTTAGTTTAAACAATTCTTTTAAAATAACACAATTTCAAATAAAAACATAAAGTTATTTTTTTTTTTAATTTAAAATTTAATTTTATTTCATTTTTATTTTTTTTTTGTTTTTTTTTCAGATTTCTTATTAATTAATTTTTATGTTTCAGTTTCAGTAGTAAGTAATTTCCGTTTTTTTTTTTTTTTTTACTTTTCATCCAGTTGCCAATTGGGTTTTTTCTCGGTTTTTCTAAAACGTTTGTGTTTTTGTTTTTTTCTTACCAAAAAAATTTGTGTAATTTTCTTGAAAAAATTTACAAATTTGTTGCCAAGTAAATATTTTATTTTTACTTGATGATGTTGTCAGTGGTTTTCGGTATTTTTTTTTTTTTTTTAATTTCTTTTCTTTTTTTATAATTTTTGGTGTCATTTAATAATTCTTGGTCTGGCTTTTGTTAAATTTGTTGTTGCATTTTCTTTTAGCCATTTATCGTTTAACAACACAATTTTTGTATTATTATTTTTTTGTTTTTTTTTTATCTTTTCTATGGCAACGTATCTACTTAAGATTTAGGATTTATTGAAGTAATTAAAAATTACAATTAGATTATTATGAGTATTTTATTTTGTAATTTATGTTACTCTATTGTTTGTTGTTCAGTAAAGATATTTAAATATCTTTTGATTCATTTCTTTTTTGCGTGATATTGTGTATGTATGAGTTTTTTTTACAGTTATGATTTTTTTAATGTACTTATGTAAGTGTATGTGTGTGTATTCAAAGAGATTTTGTCTAAAAAGTTTTTTTTTTTGCTTTCTTAAGTATTTTAATTACATACATATTTCACTATTATTATTATTATGTTTTTTTTTTTATTTTATGTTATTTTTTATTTATTTTTTTTAACTAAGTTTTCCTATTTTTTTTTTCATTGTATGTTGTTGTTTTTTAAATTGTGGCAACAAATTTACTTTAATTACATTTTATTATTATTATTTTTTTGATGAATTTATTTATTCACTTGACTAATTTTACAAAATTTATGCATAAAATTTATTGTTTCTATGCCAATTTATTTATATATGTATGTGTTTGTGTGTGTGTTTGTGTCCTGTATTCGATTTTGTTTACATTGAGTGTATGTCTGTTAATGTGTTTGTGTGTTGAAGAGTCCTATATAAGTTCAATGATGAAAAGTTTTGTAAATTTTACAAATTAGTTTTATAAACTGTGGGAAATAATAAATTAATTAAAAAACATTTTAAAGATTTATTTCTATTTTTCCAATGGCTGCACATGTTGACGTGTGTCTACACTATATAAGCTGGAATAAATTGACAGAAAATAATTTTAAATTTGTTTACTTGCACAATTGTTTTTTATTTCTTTTTCTTAAAAAAAAAAAAAAATACAAAACAGAAAAGAAAAAAAATTGTATGTAATAAAATTGTGCGGGTAAAAATAACTATTATATTCTTTAAAGCTGTAAACATGGACATATAGGCACTTCCACAGAAGCGTCAAGTTGCGCCTTCAAGAAATTAATCATGTACCTTAGACCCAAATTGTTCAAATTTTTCCTCTCTTTCACTAAATTACATTTTAAGCCAAAATATAAGAATATAAAAAGTACTCTTTTAGAAACAATTTAAAAAGTTTAGTGGCGTAACTTGCCATAAAGTAGACTTTCCTGTGGAAATAACCATATGTTTGTATGTATGTCTAGCACATTTATGTCACATGCATGTAACACGTTTGTAAGTATATGTTTATGTAGTGGTAGTATTTATTGCCTGTATTGACAAATCGTAGCACGCTTCACATATTTAAGTTTAATTCGTGCTGAAAAACAAACATTAATTCTTATGAGAAAACACATTATGGCTCACTTGTCACTTAGAAAACATTTATATCCTACTCCGGTTTTTTCCTTTTAGGTTTTTTTTCATCTCTTATTTTATATTTTTTTAAAAAGTGTACTTTTCTTTTCTTTATGTTTCTAGTTCCTTTCTCATTTTGGCTTCAATCATATACGCAATTCATTCGTATGCACCAAAAGTCACCAGCCAGCATACACACGTATAAATATTTTATGTTGTACAAATTGTTAAAACAGGATAAAAAAAAAAACTACATATGTACATTCATACATACATATATAGAACATGCATCAGATACTATACATACTCCCAGCTACAGTACAACCAGATTATAATGGACTTAAGAGGATTAAGACGAAAAAGCTTTAAGGATGTTTTGCCAGGAAATGTGTGATTGAATTAAAAATATCTTTCATTATCTAATTAAAAATTCAAGAATTAAAAAAAAAGTTAATAATAAAATAAAAAGTGTTAAACAACAATTTAAATTTATCAGTTGTTCTAAAAACAAATCACATTCTCAATTAAACAAGAATCTGTTTGGAAAGAATATAGAGAAGTCAGCCCAAGTCACTGCTAAACAATGTGTATAGCGACTTCTTAAGGACATGACATCAAGTAGTCATCAATAATCCAGAATCTCAATTCTATCTGTGTTTGCAAAGAAATGGTTTTAGGAAGTCAAAAAAAAAACTACATATTCTTTGAGAAACTGTGGTAAAACGAACCAGTCATTGGGTTCTGATTTTTGTTAACTGTAATATTGTTACGAAAATTAATTCATCTAAGAGTTATTTATTGTTTTAGTTATAAGTTATCTTGTAAATTATAGTTTTTTAACGGATTAGTTTAAAAATTGTTATGAATTACACTGTATGGAACTTTCAAGTAATTGGAATACAAAATTTGTTACTCCTAAAGATACACTTTAGATTTATATGCATAAAAGTAATTTTAAAAAAATTCGAACAGGAAGTTCTGGTATTGACTAGAATGGTTCTTGAATCTACAAGAATGGTTGTGAACTATAAAAACAGGCTGACTCATAAATGTTAGTTGAGTTTGATTTGAGACATTAAACGGTTCAGTTCGTTACTAACAATAGTGGTTACATTTTGTGAACATTATAATTAATTTCAACGGTAGCAAAGTACTCATGGAAGAAAAATTTTGCCACGCCTAAGGTGAATTTCACTAGCCCTGGGGGCTATTATAAATTTTGACATTAGCGTATTCTTGACAATTTTAATTCACAATAGAACTTTGCTGCCGTTTCACACACACCCCAAGGGAATAAACCGAAACGCGTTTTATTAAGTAAAAACTTAAAAATATTTTATTAATTGTTAACCGCTTATATGTTTGATTCCATTTCGTTAACAAATCCTAAAAATGTTAAAGACCATGTTGAGATTAATAACATGACATATTTGAAGAAATGTCATCAGTTCCTTTTTTCTATTATTATAAGAGTTAAATCAGAACTGAGTCTTCAACTTTATGCAAAAATTCACAAGCCCATAATAAAAAAACATCGACAGTAACTTCAATTCTCTCTCTATTATTATGTGAGAAGATAAGGAAGAAGCGTTCTCAAAATAGAAAATATTTTTTGATGGAACAGAATTGAGTCTTCAACTTAAGGCATAAATCCTAACGGCCCAACTAAAATATGCATGAGCTTTTCTCAAACATTAATAAAAAAGCCTTTAAAATGCATTTAAAAACACAAAAACTAAATTAACAAACATTTGATTCCGTATGGAAATTGCGATCAGTTTCGCACTTTGCTTAAGCAAATGGCGGATTCATAAAACTTTACAAAATGTTACTTTAAGTACAATATGGTTTGACACATATGATTTACATGTATTCGCACAGTTGCTTAAGCCAACTTAATTATATTATAGTTGGGCCTTCAAGCCAATAATTTAAGCGTCGGCAGTAACTTCAAATTCTCTCTTATTTTCTTTTTTTTTTTGTTCTTGTTTTCTTTGTTTACAAAATTTATGAAATTGAATGAAAGTATGGCAGCATTGTCAGGAGAACACGTGTCTATATAAAAGAGCATTAGAAACAACGTTCTCAAAATAAAATAGATTTTATTTCACGACCGCATTCTCTGGAAAAATTGTATGTCAAACTGTATGGAAAACATCGTTCAGACCCAAATCTGTTTTATCATTTTATTTCACGACGGCTTTCTGAAATAAATTATTATGTCAAATTGTATTAAAAATATGGTCTCCAAGCAATTCTGCTTTAACACTAAAGGTGATATATTGTTTATTAAATAAGATAAATAAATTTACAGTGCTGAAAATAAAATTTCTGACATATCATAAAATCAACAAACAAAAATAAGCAAATACCTCATTGCGAATTGTTATGAAAATTACACAATTAATCCCGTCTTACTGACATGTCCCTAGCAAGTGAGTTAAAATATTTGCAGGATACTTTCTAACTCGTTAGTTAAACAAACCGTCAAATAATTTCTTAATTTATTATTCCCTTTATTATAAAACAATTGTAGAGCAACATTAAACAAAACAATAAAAAACATAAAACCCATTGGGACCTTAGAAATTTCCAAGTAGGACTGTATTTTAAGCAAGTTATACTGTAATAAAAAACTCAAAAAAATAGAAAAAAAATACATAAAAAAAAACTACAAAATAAAACAAAAGTTGTCATATGACTTGGTTGATATTGTAGCAAACATCTCACTTTCATATTGTCTTTATATTTTTTTGTTAACAAATACACACTCAAAATCAGGGAAACCGCAAATATGCCATTTTGTGTTTTTCCTTAAGCGACCAATGGAAGCAAAACCAATTGGGGGATTCACAAGGTAGTCATAAAGTTGTAAAGTCATATGTCTTAAAATATATAAAAATATATGTGACTGCTGTGGGCAAACGCTTATAATTTAGATTTCTACTGTACAGTTGTGACGAATCAATGAACACAGCATTAACAATTTTCTTTTGTTTCAAATACAACAATTGTGAAATATTATTTAGGACATTATGACGGTATGACTTGATAGCACACATTAAGAATCCCGCAATTATATTTATCGATAAATATGGGCTTCTGAATTTTGGCATCGAGTTGTTAGGGCATATTACTGCATAGCTTACTTTTTGCAGCATTTTATATTAGTCAAAACCGCATTTTTTTTAAGTTTATAGTGTATAGTTTACCTTTTAAATCATATTTCGATACTTATCGAATAATTTTTTTTAAATGCACAAATCACTTTTAACGGCACCGTACACTATCAAAATGCTTGACATCAATTCACTCGTGTACGTTAATTCGCCTTGAAATCTAAATTGGATTGATTTTCCATCAAGCGTTGTCGGTGTCACACATACAATCACCTTTTCACTAATACTATTATAGAGTTTGATGAGTGAGTCTGATTTGTGTGTATATATGCATATATTAATTCCTATTGTTCCTATAAGTTAAAGTAGTATTCTCGTTGGAGTCTCGCATCATAGGATTATGGCCTTAGACTTCGGTGTAACACCACCGGTGGAGGTTGCTGATAGGGAAGTTTGGCGTGGAACTATTGGGCTGTATGAGGGGTGGGCAGTATTTACGGACGGGTCCAAGATGGAAACTGGCACTGGTGCCGGTGTTCATATTGCTGACACTGACGTGAAAAGGTCACTCAGACTCCCGGATGAGTGCAGTATCTTCCAGGCTAAGATCCCAGCGATTTGGATAGTCAGGCTGTGCTTAGAGCATTAATAAACTTTACGTTGCGATCGTGCCTGGTCGCACGGTGTAGGAATGCTCTAATAGAGCTCATGGAGGTATTCCCGGTAAGGCTGTGTTCGGTACCAGGCCACTGCCAGGAAGGTAATGATGTGGCGGACGAACACGCGAGAGAAGTTTCGAATCTTGACTACAATGAGGTTATACGGAATAGATTCCGCGATGCCATTAACCAGTCCTAGAGGAATAGAACACATTGCAGGGTGTCTAGGGTGTTATGGCTCGGTTTGGACCAGGGTTTTATAAGGATTTCATAGGAGTTGTCTCAGGACTCTTTTAAGGTTCTTGACGGACAATACCATACAGGACTTTTACAGGTTATGCTAGGGTTCTGAGGAGCTAGAGACGATTGAGCATGTACTGTGCCACTGGCCTAGGATGCAGGATCTCAGGCAGAAATGGCTAGGAAATCGATTTCACAACGAACAGGGGTGTATGTCAAGGAAATAGGACGGTTGTTTGTGATGAGGGAACTGTAGAGGGAGTTTTTTGTTCTATGTGGTATCTATTAACTATCTTGAATTCATCTGTCATCTCCTTTCTTCTTCACTTCCCTCTTTCTTCTTTCTCTATCATGAATGGATTTACAATTGATCCCACTGGTCTTCGAGTGAACGTGTGCCCTTGTGCGCATTAGCCTTCTTAACCTTACCTAACCTAATCAATAAGGAGCATAGGGCCGTAACTAATTCGTTCCACTCGGATTTGTCGGATGCAATGGCTTCATTTTCCCTTCAGCTTGTACGAGCTCTCGTCAATTCCACATCAAAATGCCCCTTTCATATGTGGGGGCAGTCGTCCTCTACGCCTGCTTCCCTTGGGACTCCATTCGATTACCTGCTTGGCAATTTATTACATATTAGAAGAGCCGGCAGCATTCCATGTTTCACGCTTATATACCAGAACTGACTATATGTTGGAGTGGAAGATTTTGAGCTTAATTCTTTGTGAAAAATTTGACGATTATCACAAGTTAGTTGGAGCCGTCCTGCTTATCAATTATGATTCCAAGGTAGCAAATGCATTCTACCTCCTCAAGTTGTATGCAACCAATCTGAAATGGGGTATTATTTTCGGTAAAAATGCGCACTCATTTCTTTCTATCGATTTTAATTTTTAGACCAGCAGTGAGGGTATGACCGACAATGTTGGGGAACCTGTGTTCCACACCCACATGTGAATGCGTGAGGGGACAAACATCGTCAGCAAAGTCAAGGTCTTACAGAGTATCTTGAAGGCCCCACTCAATTCTATTTATTTATGTTGTAGCTTGGTGCAAAATGACATCTAGGCAAAATATTAAAGAGAATTGGCGAGAGCACACATCCCTGGCGGACCCTAAACCGATATTAATCTTATCAGATCGTTTATTTTCATGCAATATTCTGCATGTTGCATTAGCATTAATAGATTTTACAAGAGAGATCAGCTGTTGTAGAAGTCTTTTACAGGCTAGCGCGTTTCAAATTGCTGTATGATTAAGCGTGTCAAACGCCTTTTCAAAATGTTTAAAGAGAATATATAATGGGGATCTCCATTCAATGGACTGCTCGACTATTATTCTGATACTGTTGACATGGTCAACACAGGATTTTCCACGGCGGAAACCGGCTTGTTCATTCCTGAAACCGGGATATTTTGCATCACAAATAATCCTATTCTTGATGATGAGGGCAATAACTTTTAGCAGCATCTTCAAAAGAGCGATACTCCTCCATATACTATGTTCTGATAAGTCTTCTTTTTCGGTATTTTTATCTTAGCACCTTCCAAAAGTGAATCTGGTAAAAAATTAGAAGACCAACACCAGATTCAGGCCGTGATTTTTAAGTCATCTGTTATTTTTAATTCCTTTTAACGATGATTTTTTCCCATGCTTTTAGGGTTTATTTTTTCCCCGTTATCGGTAATTCTTCTTTACTTGCTTATTCGTAAAAACAAACAATTTGAGTGCGCTCCGTGTTGTTTGTTGTAAAGAGATGATGCCACATTGAAATAAAAAATAAAATGAATAAATAAAATGCAACATAACAAAAATACGAATATGTGCAAAGGAAAATTTAAAAAAAAGACAGATAACAGAAAATTTGATTTTTTTTTCTCTACCCCGTTTACTTTTCAAATACTAAAAATCATGGGGAAAAATCACCATTTGAATCTAGGCAAAATCCATCCATGAGCGGCAGCAGTAGTTTTAAGCTTTTTATTGGATCGAGCAGCAGCAAATGATAAGTGTATGGTGACCTTTATTTGAATCCTAATCTCATAATATAATTTTGTTCTGAATGCTTTATTTCTGCCCATAAGCCCCAAAGAGGAAGACTCAAAAATTCGTCTATTAATATTGTGGCGTAGGTTTTTTCATTAGTTTCTCATATGCAAATATTATTTGATTAGTGCATATATCTGGTTTCCCTGCTTTTAAACATCACAGATTCCCATATTGCCGCATACTCATACTTTTAAATATAAAGAAAAAATTGGAACACTTTAAACCACAATTCACTTGCGGTAATATTTCGTTGTTATTTTTTTTTTAACACATTCCGTAAAAGTCTGTGTTGAAGAATGTTTTTTTTTTTTTTTGTTTTTACGAGTGTGAATGCAGCAGCATATATGCACCATAGAAAATTTGATTTTTTTTTGTTGTAATAAACTTTTCTTTGCTACAAAAATTTTTGTTCGTTTTTTTTTTAAGCAGAAACTAGCACAAGTTTAAATGTTGCTTCAAGTTAACCCAGCAAAATGTTCTAAGAAAATAATAATTATAATTGTTATTGTTATTTAAAAACAAATTTCAGAACAAAACCAGTTCAGGAAATAGTAAAATTTTGCTGGGTGAGAAGTGTTAGTAGCAACAGCAGTTGAGACAATGTTTATCTGAATTGCCGTACATTGTTTAGCAGTGTGACAGTAAAATGTTGGCAATTAGTGAAATGATTTTTGTCATAAGAGAAGTTTGTTTTCTTACCAATTGTTTTTAGTTTCGTTTTTTTCTTTCTTTTTGATTGTAGCATCAATTAAGGTCGCTAAGACAATACCAACAGTTGGTTATCGTTGTCTTCACCGCCGCTATTGTGGCTGTATATGGTATTGCTTGATTTTTTTCTGCCAAGATCCTTTTCTTTAAATTGCACTCAAATGAATCGTTTTGTTAAAAACGCAGTGTTTTCTTTTTAAACGAAGATTTCTTATTTTAGTTGTGGTTGTTGTTTTCGTTTTCGTTTTGCAAGTGGCCAATTAAAAATTTATAATTAAATTGAAAGGAAATCTCATAAGCAACATAAAATTCAAACCAAAGGTTTAAAAAAAAAGTTTTACACAAAAACCAAAAGGAAATGAGAAAAATTATAATTAGAAAAATAAAAAGGAAAATTTACATTTGTTTTTTAGTTAGTTAATTTACATTAATTATTATTACTATTTAAATATTTACACCATTTACTAAACTAAATAAATACACAGATTTTTTTTTAGCAATTAAAGAAAGTTTTAATACTTTCGCTGATGAATTTAAATTGTTTACATCACTATCAATGCCAATGTCTTTATTACATCGAGAATTTTCTAAGAATGCCGGATGGCTCTGGAGGAGATAGCGAGACATTCAGTGGTTACCTTTAAGAGGTACTTTATACTATCACACAAGTCATACGTATTTTGAGGAAAATTCAACACTTGTTATTCTTTTTTGAATAACCGTATTAAGATCAGATATGCATTTTCGTCAAAATACTAAAGACTTGTGTGATAGTGTAGACGGCCTTAAGTGGGTCCCCGGATACAGGATCATATATGGAAACTGTATGGCTGAGTCGATCGAGCATGGATGCACCACTTTGAATCGAGACGGTTCAACAAATAATATCCCAATAAAAAATTTTATCATTTTGCCAAGCACTATTGGTACATTTTAAAGAATAAGCGCACAATTATGCGCTACGAAACAAGACATATAGAAATGCAGTAAAGTAAGTGAAAGAACTCTCAATAACTTTTATAAAAAAATAACATTTCAAGTGCCACGGCATTCCCTTGCTACGAAGCAGGTTTGTAAGGGAGGATACTAAAAAATAACTGTATCAAAACATTCAGTGTGTAAAGCTGATCGTTACAACCAACAATTTTTATATACGCTAAATAATGCGCTTTATGTGTCAAAAATGTGAATGTGAAAAATGGGAACTCGCCATATAAAATTCATGTCTTCCGTAAGCGCAATGGTAAGCGAAACTTTTATGTTTCTCCCTTACAAACCTTCCTCGTTGGGACCTCCATTTTTTATTAGGATAAGTGTTTCTCTCCAAAGTCTGCCAGTCACAAATGGTTTGTTTAAGCTACTGTGGGGAAGCAAGGAAAATCTGGCCCATTATAGATGAAGAAAGCAGTCGGCGGCCATTACAGCTGTCCAGACATCATCTCAGGAACCTAAATGCGGTTATAACTATCCAACGGCCAATTGGGAAGCACGCCCAAAGGCTAGGGCTCCCTTACAATGACTTATGTAGAAATTGCGGCTGCGAAAAGGAGGAAGGGTCAACGGAACAACTTCTCTGCCATTGTCCGTCATTCGGAGATCTTAGACTTGAACTGTTTGGTCAAAGAACCCTTGGTGACAAAATTTGTCTCTATGATATTGATTTGTACAGGAATCATTCTCTCATCGAATCAACCGGGTGGCTGGGGGAGAATATTAGCAGGGAGACGCTGAAACATGGTAACACAACGAGAACTAACTAATGAACCCACGTGAGCTGTGATTCATTGCGGCTACCACTTGAACCTAATCTGACCTACAACAATATCTTTCAGAAAAACTTTAGAAGACTTTTGTTTCTTTGATGTTTCTCTCTAAATAATAAAAAAAAAATAGAATATGGGAATTATTGCTTCTTATCTTACTTTTTAAACATGAAAATAATGAATATTTTTCTTCTTGTAGTGTTGTTGTTGTGTCTACAACAAACTTTTACTGACACACGCGCATGCACGCATATCTGTTTTCGAAAGTTACGCCATTTTGGATTGTTTTAAGTACTTGTAAATTTAAATTAAGTACAAGTTTTTTCTTTCTATGAAGTTGGATATGGAATGATTTCTTCTCGAATTTTTCTTTTCTTTTTAATTCAAATAGAGAAATTTCTTTAACTGCTAAAAAATTCTTTGCGCTTATCCTGACTTAACCTCAATCTTAAATTTTCTAGTATTTTAGTAAAATTTTAGTTATTTAATTAAGATTTTCGTTTAAATTTTTAATTTACACTTACATACAAATGCTTTGTAAAAGTTTTAACACTAACACTAAATTTCAGTTTTAAGAATTGTTTGGTTGGTTGGTTTTGGTTGTTTTTGTATTTTGTAATATCAAGGAAGTTGTTGGTTTTTTTTTTTATATAATAATTTACACTCGTATCACATCACCCGGTGTGGATTTGGTTTTAAGATCACTGAGACTGCCATCCAAGGAAGTGCGTTCACTACTTGAACCTACCGCATCGTGATCATCGTTATTTTGTGAGGAACTGGTTAAAGCAAAGACTTCATCACCAGTTGTTTCGCCTAGTAAACCACTAAGTGTTGGTCATCTCAAAGATTCACGTCACATGAAAACATCACCCCCACCACCCACTCCAATCCCGGTGGATGATTTGCGTGGTGTTGTCGGCACACCATGGGGACAAGTGCCACCCACCGTTGTTGCTCCACTGCTGGAGGTTGGTGGAGGTGGTATCAAGCCTTTTGATTCATCTTCAAATGTAACCATTTTCTCACGCGGTTTCATTATGATTTGGACTTGTTGTGGCGGAGGTGGACCGCACAGTAATGTCTGGGGTGGCCCTAATTGTAGGCCATGAGGCAATTGCATGCCTGTATTTTGTATGGTAGGTGAGCATCTTCGAGGCGGTGGCAGTGCCAAATCTCCTACGCCCGATAAATTGAATTCACTTATGCTGCGTGGCACAAAATATTCAATATGGTGCTCCGGTATGCCCGTTGATCTTCTTATGGGTGTATTACGTTGGAAATTGGAGTTAATGCCTCTGCGAGGCAGGGAGTTGTACTGGGAAAAACTGTGGGCTGGTCCAAAGAACATGGTTTGATGCTGGCCCATGGCATTGTTGCCAGCTAAGCTGCCTGCTAGCAGGTCAGCTGTTGGTCGTTGTCAGGAAGACTTCGGCGTGACTGCCACAGAAACCAATGAAACATCATCGGTTTGCGGCATGACATGATCCTGCACACTAAATCTGCGCAGCCACATAACCAGCTCGGTCTGTATTAAACTAAAACACATGGCCACCACCGCCATGCCTATCAATATATAAGCCGAGGCCAAATATAGCGTTAAATTTCCCGAAGGGGTAAGCTCTCCAAAGCCTATGGTGCCCAAGGAGGTGAAACAAAAGTACAAGGCTTCCAAAACGCTCCAATTTTGCATTTTATGAAACAGTAAAGCTCCTGATGTGATGTAGCATATCAAAACCATGACACATATGGAAATAGGCACACTAGGGGAACCTGTTGACTGATACTGATATTTACTTAATGCACCATACTGATGGCTGGCTATCATTTTGCCACTCGCATAATGTTTATTACTGGGATTGTTGTGACTTTTAATGTCGTTTGAATGTTTCTTGCTTGACGTTTTACCACTAGTTGCATTAACAGCGTTTGAATTACCGCCACCACTACCACCTCCACCACCATTGCTGCCATTACTAATGGCACTTTTCGAACGGGCCTTGCGAAATAAGCAGCGCATACCGGCCGATAAGCCCTCTCCCATCGCTGAGAGATACAACAGGACGATGGGTATGCCAAATAGAGCATAAATTAAGGCCGCTATACGGCCCCACTGAGTTCTGGGTGAAATGCCACCGTAACCTGAAACAGAAAATGAAAAGAACAATTTAGACTACAAAGCATAAAATTTACGCTTCATCAAAAATTAATGTTGATTGGAAATCAAATACTAATTAATTATAAAGTATAAAAGTAAGAGAATGTGTTAAAGTGTGTGTGTGTGTGTGTTTGCTTTTTCTTATTTCCTTTTTTTTAATCTTTTGTCGTCATGTTGTTGGTTTCTTGTAGTTGTTAGTTTGTTCGGAGTTCGGTGTTGTTGATGGTTACTCAAATTTGAGTCTTGAAATCATTGTCATGAATGTATGTGTGTGTAGAGTGTATATGTGTTAAAATATCTCTTTGTAATTTTTGTTCAATGGCGCACTTCTATACGCAAATTACTCAAACCACAACAATGGCTTAAATGTGAGCCTTGTAATTTGTGGTTACAACCATGTGTTAATGTCTAGTGTCATTAAGTGCACACACACAAACACACGAATTATCACACCCAAAAATTTTAGTGTTACATTTAGTATCCTTCACTCATAAGCACAATATTATCTTTTATATAATACACATACAGAGCATGTTCCTTCAACAGCAAGGAGGGAAAATGGCTGTTGTGATTTTTTATAAATTTTTTAAAACAAAATGCTCGTTTAAGACAATGACCAAAAAAAAAAAAACATAATACAGCTTGGCGCAAAGTAAGTAAATACCTTTTTTTTTTTTAATTCACTTTGAAAAACTTGGTAAATTTATGATGGAAAGACTCAGCACAAAACAAATAACGAAATTTGTTCAATTTTATTTTGAAAGTCAGTGCCAAAATTATGGTATGCGATATCCATTGTGATTACTATAGATGAGAAAAATCGAAAATATGCGCTTAAAAAGTGCACTAAAATATCCAAAATATGCACTAAAAAAGCAAAAAATATGAACTAAAAACTTAAAAAATTTTCATTAAAATCGTTTTTTAATTTTACTAAAAACAAAAATGTATGAAATTCAGTCTGTTGTAATTCAAATATATTTAAAAAATTTTAATATTTTTAATTAGGCTTAAGTTCATCAAATTTAATTTTCTTTAAATTATTTTTATGAAGAACGTAATTTTACAACATGAAAATTAATTAAAATTGTTATTGATAACCTTTCATTCTTGACCGTGGCCGGGGTTCGAACGCTGACATGTTTCGATCGCAACCATTCGATCTCCTCAGATGGTTGGCTGCGAGTGTAAGACGGCAAATCTGGATTAAAAACCATAAATAGTTCAACAAAATAACCACAATACTAATTTTCTTAAAAAAACTTAAATAACTAATTCAAATTTGTGTTTGTTCGAATAAATGCATTTTGAAAAAATTTATTTTCAGATGCCACTTTGATTCCAGATCAGAATACAATTAGTTGAAATTTTTTTATTTTCAAAAGATTTTGTTATTCGTTTTGTTTTTATTTTATTTTTGTTTTTCTTAACCTACTTACAACTACAATTAATGTTGAGAGAATTTCAACTAATTGTAGTGGGGAATGTAAGATGAGATAAACCCACTGTTTATTGTTGATGTGTTTTGTTTAAGCTTTGATATTATTACAAGTAGAACTGTTGCTATAAGTCTTATACGCTTAACAGTTTTATTTGGTTTAATATCTTTAGTTTTTCTAAAATCTTTATGGATGAAGTTTCCTGATGATCTGGCCTAAGCAACCAGTGAAATGCGCATAGGAATAGCTTATCCCATCAACAATAAATTTCAAGTGTTTTTATCAATAATAAAAACTGGGAATTAAGCACGAATAACAAAATCTTTTGAAATTAAAATTTTGTATTCCCAAAAATTGAAATTACTTTTTGATTTTTTTATTTTTTGAAATCCTTAACTTTTTTTTGCAAAACGTTTTGGATTTTTTCTGAATTTTTTCTGTCGGGATATACTTCCTTCCACATTGTTAATTTTGCTTTCTGCAATATCAATTAATTTGATTTAAGTATTAAGTGAACTAAATCCCTCCAATTCAGTTATTGTTTCACCAATACATCCGTAGTTGGAAAATACAAATGCTAATTGACTTCTGATATTACATTTTTAAATTTCAAATATCTTTTACTTTTTTAATTCCATAATCATCGGTATCAACAAGCTTTTTTAACATTCTTAAGTAACTCAAAGTTTTTTTAATAGAAATCTGAAGCATATAGCCAGGACCCAATCTTGTTACTACTGGCTGCGGTGAAAGGGGAACCAAGGGATAAATTTCATTAAAAACTGCATTATCATCGAATTAGCTTCTAATTTCCTTTGAAACGCGGTATAACCCATATGGGCAGTTCCAGCGAAAAGTTACGTAACGCCAGAAATAATTTAAATTGTTTCTCAAACAATTTTATATGTGTACACTGAAAGAAAAATGCTTCATATATTTCATGAATCGTTTTCATAAAAAAATTTTCATTGGTTAAATTAAAATTTTCACTGTCTAAATTGAATTTCATAGGCATAATGAAGTTTTTTCGTTAAAATCGCTTCACTGGATTTCGTAATTACGTTAAAATTTTCATTGGATATATGAAAACTTAAGTTTGTCCAAGTTAAACAAAAAATTTTAATTGGGAACATGAAAAAACAATATACAAACATAACTATATTCATAAATTAATAAAAATTATAGTTTCCTTAAAAAATTGCTTAATTGTTAATTAAAAAATGTAAGATTTAATTATTTCATATGCCATGAAATTTATGATATCAATTTTTTTTTTTTAAAGCAACATGTTTCAATAATTGAAAAAAAAATAACTCTATAGTCTCAATAACTAAAAGTATAAAATATTTCGAAAAAGAATGCTTTTTCGAACAATGAAAAATGTCATTATAGTAATGAAATAAAAACTTTCAATCCATAAATATGTATGTTTTTAGTTTTCACATATAGTATGTGAAATGTAATGAACAAACAAATGTTCTCCTTTAAAAAAAAAAAACACACCCTTATTTTAAACTGTTGTCAACCAAATGATGTATACGAAGAAGCTTGTTCTCACTTTACGTGGTCTTTTTTTATTATGCGTTAGCAAAAAAAATTAACTTTGTTATTGTTATGGACAATTTAATCTCATATTTACGCTCTTACTTGAGTAATGGCAAAAAACATAGTTTTTTTATTCAAAAACTACACTGCTCCGGTAGGCTAGCTGGTAGTGAGCTAGTCTATCAGCGCCGAGGTTGCGGGATCGATTCCCGCCAGAGACTCTGGTTCCTGCAGACAAGCCTTAAAAAAAAAACAAAAAAAAAAAAAAAAATAAAAAAAGTAAAATAAAAAAAATAATATAAAAAAATTTTTTATTAATGTCAAAATTTATTGGTATTGTGAAGAAAATTCTTTCAGTGTAGTTTACTTTTTTATATTTTGGTGTTAAGCGCAACTAGCTCTACATTAAGTATTAAAAGGGATAACGGTTGAACAACATGGTCCTAAAATACAACCCCTTTTGAATTCTGGCGTTACATTGAAAGAAGTAGACTTTTCGCTGAAAATGCCTATACGTACCTTTAAACGAGCAACGATCTTTAAATTTAATAGCTTGAAAAATAAATCTATAAAGGTCCAAAGCTTACTAAAAACGGTTTTATACAAAACGCCTTGCTCAATTCGCAGTCTTATTCAGTTTTGTAATGCAAGTCAAAACCACTTCCGTTTTTTTAACGTTACGCCAGCGCATATTTTTGCTTATATCTGCAAATCCTTAGCGTCGATTGTAGTAATTTTTTTATGAATATGGTGCTACTTCATTACTTTGCTTATATAAAAACCCTTCTTCACTTCTTCATTTAATTTTTTTTACATTTTTTCGTACAAATATCCACGACACGTCAAAATGCAAATGCCCATATGTCAAGCAAGTAGTTTGTAACAGTTTTGGATATAATATTTAAAACCCATTGGAAGCCTTAACCACATAAGGTGCTGTTTCGGTTTAAAATAGCAGGATCTTTTGTCGAAATCGTGAACATCTTGTATTTAAATCAAAGCTCCAAAAGAATTTATTTATTGATTTTAAGTTTTTTTGAAGGTTTTTTTTTTTGTGTATTTGAAAATTTTATTAAGAACTTATTTTATAAAATGCGAACTAAAAAAAAATCTCTCAGAAATGTCAAAATATGCATTTAAAACCTAAATATGCGAATATATGAATTTTCCCCAATATATGCAACAATATGCAAAAACAAATCGATGACATTTTAACGCAAATTTAATGAGTTGGAGAGATAAGTGGTCGACATCGTTCTTAGAATATCCACAAAAAACATGCATTTGCAGGGAAATCGCATCCCTAGTGTTTACAATACAATTTAACTGGAAGCGAAGATCGATATCGAATGCCGCTATTTTGCATCTGCATTCGATTATTCAGACTTAAAGACCACACTAAATAATGAACGATTAGGCTCATTTCCACAACAAGTTTCACGTTAATAACTAAATTTGCAGAATGTGGGGCATCCAAAATTCAATAATAACACTGTGATAGTTTTTGCCCCGAAAAAAATGAACTTCGATGAATGCTTTTCGAACTATTAGGGGGGAGTCCCCTGAGTGCGAAAGTGCATTTGGAAGTGTCAGATTGGCTCAAGTTTTTGAGAAATCGGTATATATCCATTTTTCATGGATATAGCTAAGTCTGTGCTTTTAAAAAAAATTGTATTCGACTGTATTAGTTTTTTTTTTGCCTTCTTATCTTTCTTTTACGGAATGTTTTGACTTTTTTTCAAAATGTCACTTAGTTTAAACCATTACTGTCGATAAAAGGTAACGATTTTTGACCATTTTTAGCCATAGGACATTTTCGAGCACATAACTGGAAGTCATATGTTGACAACATGCTTCAATCCTTTGAAAAAATTAATGTCAACATATCATTAAAAATACATTTTCTTCATTACCACCAAGATTACTTCGACCGCCAATTGCCATTCTCTTTTAGCAGACCTTTGTTGGAATTTGCAATCCGAGTTGGATGAAGAATTTTGAGTATTTGTTGTTAAAACAACTTAATTTGAAAGCTTTGGTTCTTACCGTTCTACAGATATTCAGAAATCTATAATATCTTTATATGGGAAGTGCCACGCCCACATTTTGTAGTAGTTAGTGAATTTATAGCCACGATGTTTGTACCTGGGGGACGGGGTCTTTCACAGAGGTTGAAAGCTCTCTGTCTGCTATCCACTTGGGGATAGCAGGAAGCGATTCCTTTGTCTGAAATTCCCAAGCATCGCACAACTTCCGGTCTTAGACCAAGTGTTCCCAGGAAATGTTATTCAGGCACCCGTCTGATGACAGCTAAAGTATGAAGGTGTACAGAACTGAGGATCCTGAGTGCAGGCTTACGCCGACGCGTCTCAGGAAAATAGGTGACAACTGATAACATTTGGTCACTGAAACTCACCTGTATTAAACCGGCCTTGCGGTGTTGGCAGCTCCAACTCTAGGATCGGAGGCTTTGGCCTAATCAGTCAATCTTCCTAAACTCGTACAGAAACGTCAACAAATTTGACGCCCTATGTTCTTCGTGAACAATTTATTTAAGTATTTTTATGTTACATCGCTGTATCTTTATTGTATTTAAATAAATAAAGGACAAATATATATATATATATATATATATATATATGTTTGTACCTAATTCGGAAACTTTGGCTCTCGCAGTTCTTTAGATACATATACAGAAATCTTGAATGTATTTGTATGGGAAGTGATACGCCCACTTGGCCAAAAGTGCGACAATTTTGTCGGATATTGAGTTTTAATAACTAAGGTGCTAATTTTGGCGTCTCCCGTTCTTCAGATATACATAAAAATTAAATAAAAACAACAACAAAAGGAAGGGATTTGGGGGCAAATTAGAGGCAGTCGTGGTTTTTGCTCATATTTAAGCCATTTGTGGACTGATCAGACTGAATTCAAATAGCAAAGAATTCCGGACTATATGTGACATAAATATATAACTAGCAAGTCCCCATCATATCTGGGGTCTTTGGAAAATCCATTTCAACGGACACACATCGTTAAATAAAATTCGCTCCTCATAAGGACCCAGAATATATTTACTTTATAGGGTATAAGAACAATATTGTGAAGGTATTAAAAAATAATTTACCAAAAATTTTAAATACATTAAAGTTAAAGTCGACTATTTCAAGAATAAGCACACAAGTATTTTGAATGTCATTACACAGAATCAAGGCGAATTCATACAAGGTGGTCATACTTTAAAAACGGATACAACACTGTAAAATACTTAAACGTTGTGTCAAAATTTCTTTTTATTTTTAATTTTAAGTTCTTTGTAACTTAAAAAAGTTAAAAAATGTCAGCGTTTTTATCAAGAATAAAAATTGGGAATTAAGCACGACAAACCAAATCTTATTTAATATTATAAATTTTATAATTCTAAGTGAAAATTACGGTAGTCCATTTTGACATATGGTTACTTATCAGCTGTTACTTACGTAGCAAGCTAAGATCACCTGGTGTGAATTCGCCTTGCACAGAAGAGATGTTTTCAAAAAAAAAAATTTCAATTTAAAATTTAAACAAATAAGTCACAATAGTACGAATAGTACCAACAAACTGCAAAATGAACAAAATAAGTACAATTGTACCATGATTTCTCTGATCTAGATAAAATACTAAATATGTATGTGTGCAGTAAACCAAGCATATGTACGTGAGTGAGAAGAAAGTTCAGTTAAGCTGCCTCTTTTGTGGCGGGGTATGATTGCAGACAAATTTGTTTTGTTTGTTAGTGGCTGGTTGGTTGGCTGGCTGTATGGCCTTAAGCCTGTGGTCAATTTAAGCTTCATTCGCACCAAGTGTTGGGACACGAAACATATTTTACAACATCCACAATAACATCAGACAACTAGTTAAGCAATTAGCCAGGCTGTTTAACCCTTTTTAAAAGTTTTAGCGAAATGTTATATAAACTCAAAAAATATGTACTTCATATTCAAAGAATATATTCACAATTTAGCAAAGATTTTTTATATTTAAATAATTTTTGTAGATATTTTATTTTAAACAGTCCTTTTTTATTTTTTTTTTTTTTTTTTTGTTCTGTTTTTATGACCAAATGGGTTAAGTAATACAATTTTGACCTCTCAACCATTTTTACTCGTATTTACCAGACTTACAGACATGTAGACGCTTTTAATTGTGTATCCAAGTACATCCTTTAACGTATGTATGTATCTGTGTTTAGCAAGTGTCGAGAATTGTAGAATTAAAAGTTTTCTACTTGAGGCATTTACAGTCTAATAGCCTTTAATGGGATGCTAATAAAACATGTCTAAAAAATAAAAAAAAGCTGAAGTACTGTACAAATTAAATAAGTGCATAGTCAAGGAGTAAAAAAAGGAAGAGGAAGGTAAAGGAAAGTAACTAAATGCCCGCATCTGGCTGTTTTGATCAACATACACATACTCTTATATGGTGACTGGCATGTGAACATTAATATGTATTGGAATTAAATTTTCTTTTTTTACTCTTGCCTTAAGTTAATTTCATTATTTTTTTTTAGCTTTTTTGAGTTTATTTTTGTGAGCAGACCACAAAAAGTTACTACAGTTTTTCCGGTCCTGAATTGTAGCTAGTGATGTTAACTTTTAATGTGGAAACTTTATAATTGAGTAAAAACTGTTAAATGTAAAATTTTTTAAGAGACAAGAGACTAGAGAATTACTATCTCTCTCTCTCTCTCTCTCTCTCTCTCTCTCTCTCTCTCTTTCCCAACAAACACGAAGTAAAACCTTTGATATGAAATGATTTTATCATTTGATATCAAGCATAATTCTCAAACTATTTCAGATAGTTAAATGATTTGAATATAAACATTTAACACATAACACAGTGCAACAAAATTGGGGTCTTCTCCGCCAGCCTCAATACTTACAACGCGAAATGAAACTAGACTATTGGTAGAGCAAATCTGCTAAAGGTTTTTTTTAACTTAACTTTAGCGTATTTTCGAAAAATTCAAAAATTTCAAGGCCCGGAATTTCGAAAATCCGTTTTACATACATTGCACGATTTTTTGGTCTTAGAAGATCCCGAGTAGAATTTGATGCAAAAAATATTCGTAGAACATTTTAACCCTCTAAAGTGCCGTTTTAGTATACTTTTGTATGGAAGTTAAAAAAAGAACAGAAATTACCCCTTAAAAAGAGTGTTAGAAGGTTAATATATTCTAAGAAAAGAATCGCCATAAAATTCTACTGAAGACATCAGAAATAGTCTTATAGCTCAGAAGAACATTTAGTATATTTTTTTGACTTGTACCAAACGCCTTTTCAAGAAATTTAAAAATTTCAATACCCGAAATTTCGAAAACCCGTTTTACATACATTGCACGATTTTTTGGTCTTAGATGATCCCTAGTAGAATTTGATGCAAAAAATATTCGTAGAACATTTTAACCCTCTAAAGTGCCGTTTTAGTATACTTTTGTATGGAAGTTAAAAAAAGAACAGAAATTACCCCTTAAAAAGAGTGTTAGAAGGTTAATATATTCTAAGAAAAGAATCGCCATATAATTCTACTGAAGACATCAGAAGTAGTCTTTTAGCTCAGAAGAACATTTAGTATATTTTTTGACTTGTACCAAACGCCTTTTCAAGAAATTTAAAAATTTCAATACCCGAAATTTCGAAAATCCGTTTTACATACATTGCACGAACTTTTGGTCTTAGAAGACCCCTAATCAAATTTGATGCAGAAAATATCCTCGGAACATTTTAAGCCTCTAAAGTGCCGTTTGAGTATACTTTTGTGTGGAAGTTAAAAAAAAGGACAAAAATTACCCCTTAAAATCAGTGTTAGAAGGTTAATATATTCTAAGAAAAGAACCGCCCTTTCAAAAAATTCAAAAACTGTAGGGGCCAATATTTCGTGAATCCGAGCTAACTTTTCAAATCCCTTTGGCAGATTTGTTCAACCAATAGTCTAGTTTCATTTCGCGTTGCAAGTATTGAGGCTGGTTTTTTTTTTTTGTTGCACTGTGTAATCAATGTTGCCATATTTATTTTCAAAATAACTGACAGTTTTCAAAATAACTGACAATTTCCAAAAAAAAAAAACTGCTCCTTAAAAAAAATAATAAAACCATATCTTTGTATTTTTATTGAAGAAAAAAGAACAACAATTTTTCTTTTACATAAAGGTGTCCTACAGGCAAAAAAAAAAAATGAGGCATTACTTTAATTTTAATAAAAAAAGGGTTTTTTTTGGAGATATTAGAAATATTTTTATTTCAGTTTATTACAAATAGATTCCGCTTAAAAATAAAAAATTATGTCGGTCATGTGACCCCTACTATGTCGGCAGGCTCTCAATCTTTTATGGAAATTCGCAATCACTTTTTCAATAAACTGTTGTCAATGTTACATATCTGCTCTATAATTTGTTTGTATGCTCTTGAACTGTTGTGGGATTATTGCTGTACACTTTTCCTTAAAAAAACCCCCACAAACAATATTCTAAATGGGTCAAATCGCAAGATCTTGGTGGCCAATTCAGTACTTCTCTAAGAGAAATAATGCGATTTTGGAACTTTTCTTTCAAAAGATCCATTGTTTCTCTTGATGTGTGGCAAATGGCACCATCCTGTTGAAAACACATATTTTCTACGTCTTAATCACCAATTTACCGCCACAGAAAATTCCGGAT
The DNA here is from genome assembly GCA_963931875.1 of Pollenia griseotomentosa. Classification (NCBI taxonomy): domain Eukaryota; kingdom Metazoa; phylum Arthropoda; class Insecta; order Diptera; family Polleniidae; genus Pollenia; species Pollenia griseotomentosa. Next base: position 169,154,419 of record OZ007563.1, read on the forward strand.
CATTTCCCTGTGGCGATTTCCATTCACCATGATACCATAAATTTGGACACTCTTAACCCTTTCAGACCGTGATGCATCGATTGTGCAGGTGGGTTTCGGTCTAAATATTTATTAGTTTTTTCGCTTTTATTTTACAAACTTCAAATACGCCGGCATGTACCGATTGGGCTGGTTGTTCTTTATGTTTGTTTCTCACATTATCCGCTGTTTGCTGAAACTTGCGTCATATTTCAGCTTAATATGTTGCACAAAAATATTTGCCATAATATTTTGTACAAAGTTGCTAAGCGAACCGAACCCTACACCTCAGATGTAAAGAACGCGTAGTTGCTTATACCGATATCCTGCAAGAAGAGGCCAAAGATGGGAAACTTGAACCGCTTCTTAATAAAATTCCGTTGTGATGTTTTAAAACGCCGATACACGTATATGTTGTTCTGTTGTCAGAGCCCCATAATTTTTTTTTGTGTTCAACTGTGTTTTTTGTGAGTAAAAAATGATTAACGAAGAGTAAGAATGCGATAAAAATAAACAGGGAAAACGAAGAAATAATAATTTTGTTGTACGATCGCGGTGCTACGCAGACCCATCGCAATCGCCAAAATAAAAAGGAGCCAAGTATATCTCCTTTCCAAGAATTCGAGGACAGATAAAACGCAATTTTATCTTTCAGCAGCAGCAATGGTGCCGAATGTTTAGCTGGCAGTTTATCTAAATAAATATGAGTTTGAATAAAAAATCTTTTTAATTTATGCTCGATATTGTTTTACAATACACATTTGAGAAAAACGTTTAAAAGCAAGTTGAAAATTTATTAATTTCTCAATTTTTAAATAATAACACCTTTTTGTTGAGAATGCTACTATTTTCCAATGATTCTCAAATCATGGTTAAACGTTTGTCGTTTGAGCAAAGTTATAATTTCAAATCACTTTCAATTTGAAATCCCCGTGTTTTTGGACTCTACCTTGTAACTTTCTTTTAAAAAGAACGTAAAATTACTATAAAAATTTACAGTTAAATATTTAACTGTAATTTCTTATTAATGTATGATGAATGTTTATGTTACTTGTATGTGTAAGTTTTTATAACTATCTTTAAAAAAGTAGATACGCACTTTTTACTCTCATACATATGAATATACATGTTAAATGTTACACCTCAAATTCTCAGCCAAAACCCTGCATTTAGGCAGACAGTTTTGCAATCAAAAGTAATCTGAAAAAATAGCCCATAATTTTTGTAGCGTCAGCAGTAAAAGAAGACAGTTTCAGAAATATATGGCCATAATTTAAGAATCAAAATCGACTGAAATTAAATCAGTCGAGATTTACCGTAGTATTTCCTAGTCTTAAGAGTCACTGACTTCGATTCGTTATTTCTGTGATGCCGTTATGTCATCTCATTGATGACATAATTTCAACTGATGACAATTTTAGCAAGTGTTATTAAGGCTGACATCACAATGATTTTAAGTGTCATGGGTCAAAAACGAACCCTTTTGTCATAGTACTGATGTCAAAATAAATCAGCGTTATGAAATTTTTTCTATCAGTGTATAATAGATTTTGTAGATAGGGCCATTTCATTTTTGTTAATAAAATCGCTAATTTCGGTCGAAGGACACCAAATTTTGGTTAGTTAAGGCTGTTTACGTTAAGGTAAAGCCAATCTAGAAACTAAATACTGTTGAATAAAATATACACACTTCTATTATCAGAACTGCAGGGAGTCTACACAATGTTTTAAATGTTGTTCTAGGTATACATACATCATTGTATGTCTATATATCACTGTACTTATTTGTAGTCATATGTAACATTGTACATAATATTTTGTAGTATAAAATGCAAATTAAACCTTCCGTATTGGTTTAACGTTAAATTAATATGTATGTAAAAATAACTTGACCTTTTGCTTCGTCCTCAATACAAGACCACACGTACCTGTAGTACTACTACATGCAAAAATTACTCTTAACTATAGCAAATGGATAACAACATTCTTGTTTGTTTGTTTGTTGTGGTTGTTGTTTCAGCCACTGCCCTGAGTATATTTAATGAAGTGTAATATTACATTTAATTTACAACATGTTCCTTTAAAATAATTATATAAAATATAGTAAATGAGCAAACAGATACAAACAGAACATTCGCATCTGAACACGCGTACAATCAAACGCCATAAAGAAGAAAAAGGTCAAAATCTAACATCCTCAAGGTATTTAATATTGAGTTGATATGAACATTTCGAAGACTATGGAAATTTATTTACAAGGTTTCGTTTTTTTTTTTGCATCGAATGCAATTTTAGTAAAGTCAAAGAGTGTTTGTTTACAGTTCGGGGGAGGAGTATTGTGACACTTTTAATTATTGAAAATGAAATAAATGTCCGTTTTTAAAAAATGGTTATTTCAATTTCTAAAAGATTTCTTTTAAATTAGGTATAAAAAAAATAGCTTTATTTGTAACCAAAAAACGAATACGGAAGCAGTTTTCCAAAAAAAGCTTTTAGTTAGCATCCGGTAAGCTTTAACAGCCTGTTCATCGATTTCGAACGTCAACGTTCGCATAGAAAATTATATTTTTACCAAAAAACAAAATTCGAAAATTTGTTTTTGTTTAAAATGTAATTTTCTATGCGAACGTTAACGTTCGAAATCGATGAAGAACTTCTTAAAGCTTTTTTTTCTGGCAAAAGCACAATTTTTATTAAGAAACAATTTTTTTAGTTAGCATCCGGTAAGCTTTCACAACCTGTTCATTGATTTCGAACGTCAACGTTCGCATAGAAAATTGTATTTTAAACAAAAAACAAAATTCGAAAATTTGTTTTTGTTTAAAATGTAATTTTCTATGCGAACGTTAACGTTCGAAATAGATGAAGAACTTCTTAAAGCTTTTTTTTCTGGCAAAAACACAATTTTTATTAAGAAACAATTTTTTTATTAAATTTTTTTTCTATATAGTTAAGCTTTACTTGTTCAAAAGCTCTGAATATTGTTAAGCCACTTTAAAGATAATAATAATCATAAATGACTCTTGTAGTGAAAGAGCTTTCTTTATGTAATAAACTTAATTTAAAAAATTTTTCTAATTTTGTAATTCGAGAAGTTTTAAAAAAAATCTATTTTCGGAAAAAGTTTGTTTTTCGGCAGTTTTATATGTGAAAGTCCCCGTTCATATTCTGAAACATTTGCTGCGAAACATTTGAAGAATGGAAAAAGTGTACTTTGTTTCGTGTACAAGCAGTTTTTGTGAGTTTGTCATTGAAAGAAAGAGAGAAGGGATACAAAATGATTAAATACTGCAAAACAAAAGTTTTATTGTATAGACACGGATGCAGTTTCACATGAAAATTGAAGAAAGTTTTTGCAGAAAATGTTTTAAAATAGGGAGGAGGACTAAAAAAAGTATTAGTTAATTAAATAAATTTCTAAAAGATAGTTTTTAAAAGGAAGTGTAAGAAAGAAAACTTAAACAAAAACAAGACCTTGGAAGAAGTTTTTTTTTGCTAAATAAAAATCATTTAGTAAGCTTTCAGAAAAATAATGCTTTTGGAGTTTTTTTTTTAAAATAGCTTTTTTAATTTTTCTTTTTAACCCTAAAAAGATAATCATATCATGACAAACGTTAAAGATAATCATACGTAAAAATAACGCATTATTTTAACCTGCTATATGGTTGTATTAATTGATTAATTAAGAAAAAACTTATATGAATTTTATTTTTACATTTTTAAAAATAGAAATACAAAATTTAAAACATGTTTATATATGAAAAGTCTGAAGTGCACAGCAACTTATTCAAGCTTAATAAAGAGATATAGCAATATTTCGAAAGTGCGTGCGTAAAATTTACGCAGATTATCTTTCTAGGGTTAAAGATATTTTAGCAATTGAATTCGATAAAGATTATCAATTGAATTATTGGAAAAATTTATGTAGCTTTTACTGATTTCAAAGTGGTCCTCAAAGTATGAGGTATATAAAGGAATTATTTTTATGAACTTTGAGCACAGGAAAGTTTGAAATTTGATCGATTTCAATTTTATGTGATTTTGATTTACAGAACATGTCCGAATAGTTTTTTGTAGAAATGTTAATTATTTTCTATAGTTAAACTTTATTTTGAATCTTATTTAGCAACTTTAACGGCAGTAATAGTAAGAAATTACTCTTTTAGTGAAAAAGCTTTTTTCATGTAAAAAGCTTTATTTTAAAAGTTTATTCGAAAAGCTTTTTATATAAAAATGAGTTCTTTTTTGAAAAAAAAAAAAATTTGCAAAAAGCTAATTTTTCGTTGAGCTTTTATTAGGAAAAATCCATTGTAAAAAGTATTTTCCTCGTTTTATTTAAGATTTTTGCAAACAAACTGTTTTTCAGTTCTGAATTTCATTAAAGGCCATAAAGTCTTACGTATTTTTCAAAAATGCTTCCCTGATCTTATTATTCTTTAAACATTTTTAAAAAACAATAACAACTTATCATGACAGAGTTTCATTTTTGTAAATAACTAAAGACTTTGTGGGATAGTGTATAACGGCCTTAAGTAAGATTAAAGTCTTGCAGTATTTAAAGTGTAAATTTTAATTTGTTAAAAAACCAGAAATCATTTTGTTAAAAATCTATTTGTCTTTAATTGTTTTCTTTAAGTTAAGAGAGTGCTGAAAAAAATTATTTTGTTTAAAGGATTTATTTAGCTTATTGAAGTAATATTTAATTACATTTTCTTAAAAAAAATGTTTGATGAAATTTTTATTAGGAAAAAATGTGTCTGTAAAAAGCTTTTTTTTTTTTTTGCAGTCTTGCAGTATTTAAAGTGTAAGAATTTGAAAAGAGAATAACATTTTAATTTGTTAAAAAGCCAGAAATCATTTTGTTAAAAATCTATTTTTCCTTAATTGTTTTCTTTATGTTAAGAGAGTGCTGAAAAAATTATTTTGTTTAAAGGATTTATTAAGCTTATTGAAGTAATATTTAATTACATTTTCTTAAAAAAATATTTGATGAAAATTTTATAAGGAAAAAATTTGTCTGTAAAAAGCTTGTTTTTTTTTTGAGATACAAAAAATTTAATTATTTTTGCAGTGACAGCAGTTTTTTAAAGATTTAATGCAATTTTTAGAAAAATGAATTAATTTTTTAAAATTATTGTTTTCTCTTTTATTTTTGAAGTCAGCTTTAAAAAAACTGCATGTGAAAAGCTTTTTTTCAGATACAACAGCTTTGAAAATTAAAATATCTTTGTAAGAATTTCGTTTTTAAAATTTTATTTAACTCTTATTAAGTTGAATGCTTTGTTTAAAATGTCTCTAGTGGCCAATTTCGCCAATTTATTTAAATATCCAGTTATGTTTAAAATTTGTTTTTCATGGCAAATAAAAATAATATTATATCAAAAACTATATAATATATTTAAATATAGTCTATATTTAAATATGAATGCATATTTAAATAGAATTGGTGAAATTGGCCATAAGTGTTGAAATTTTAGATTTTTTTAAATATTCAGTCTTATTCCGGTTGTCGTTGTCGTCATTGACAGTGTCGTTTTTTGTAGAAGATTAGAGAACACAGGCTGTGTGTCACTTTAATCTATTACAAAAAACGACACTGTCGATGACGATAACAAAAACCGCAATAAGGCTGATTAATAATTCTTAAATTTAATTATCATAAATTTATTTAAGAGAAGGAAGAAATTTTACAGCATGAAATTAATTAAAAAAAATGTTTATTTTTTTATAATTTTTATACTTGACTAAACGGGGGATTGAACTCGGGTCGAATTTAAGGCCCCTATTACGGTTTACAACTCAACTCAGTTGAGTTGTAATTAAGACAACTGGTTATGATCAGTTGTAATTTTTGTTATGTTTTTGTTCACCGCAATATAGCAAAGTTGTAAACCACAATACAATAATTAAGAAATTACAACTCAACTGAGTTGAGTTGTAAACCGTAATAGGGGCCATCATGTTCCAAAAATAACCACATTGCCATCATCAGAATTCTTTGCAGTTCTACCAGTTGTGCCACTAGGGCGGCTGGAAGTCTATAGTCAAACATCAATCTTTTTACTATAATGGTATTGGTGGATCGAAATTTGCTGTACTTGATTATCTATTTATTTAAATGCTTTTTCCTTACTTCTATTTTCTAAGTATTTTACTAATAATAATACAAAAGTATATATGCATATGCAATTATGTCGAACTTTTTGCAAAAAAATTGTAAATAACACATTTCCTTTGGCTTACAGAATTAATTAAATCGTTTGATTTTGAAATTAATGTCCTTTAACGCAATTTATTTCTATGGCACATTAAAAAAACAAACAACAGCAATATTCAGTATAACAAATAAATCCAAATTATACCAACAAAATTATCATCATTAAACCCAGTGTTATTGGCCCATAAAAAAAGTAAAATTATTTCTATTAATTTGCATGTATTATTAAAATTAAATGGTTAAAATAAAAACAAAAAGCTTTAAACATACTGTTGCCGTTAAAAATATGCATAAACGAAAGAAAGAGAAAAAATATATAAAAAAAAGAAATTAAAAATAATTGGTTTTACAAAATACATACATATTTAATTATATGAACATACAATGAGTATATAATGCAACAAACATTTGCTACAAAAACAAATAAATACATAAGCAAAAAAAAAAAACAATGAATATTAAATGAGAAAATTAACAGTTTAATTTAGCAAAAAAAAAGATCAACCCAATAAACTACAATAACAAAAGAATACATATACAGTATATTACTTACAACAATAATAAAACAAACAAAAATAGCAACAAAAATAAAGCCACAAATCAAAATACGAATATGCGTAAAAAGGTCAATAAATGTGACGAAAAAAATTGTGAAAGTGTATTAACAACAAGACTCAAGTTGTTGTTACTGCGAGTACCATTTCACAAAAATAGCAACGGTCTCCATGAAAAAAAAACAACAACAACAAAAACAAAATATATCGAAAAATAATCGAAAATATAATAAACGTATAACGAACCATGCCCCGACCAATATTTTACTTGGGTTTTTATGACATTATTAAAAATTGATATTGACTGTAATAATAGACACGCTCACGCACACTCACTCACTCAATCACACTTTAAATCGACCCAGCGGGAAATTCAGAATACCTTCTTACTTCAGGCCTTTTTAAAGGCCTGCTTAAAAGATTTTTTGATTCAATTACTATTCATGTCTAACTGCTAAAGAAGACCTCATAGAAGGCCTCGGCTCTTTCTCGCTTCTACGAGAAGGGAGTAGAGAAGGAGTAACATTTTTTGTATTGTTTTTTTGCACAAGCAAAAGCAAAATAAATTTTTTTTTTTGTCCCGTTACCCTTTTCCGCAATGACAACGTGTATAAAAAAGATATGAGTATGGAACGGAGCAAGAAGACCTTGTACATCCAATAGAAGGAGTACAGAGGCCTTCTAGAAGGCCTCTCTACTCCTTATTTTTCCCGCTGGGGCCATGTATGCAAACCCATACATTAAAACAGAGAGGCGCAAAAGTAACGTTGGGATTTAATAAGTGAACAGAATTATTTGTTTACGTTAATTTTTTTAGAATTACCTTGGGATATTTAAAATGGAATGACTCAGCACATAACAATTTTATTTTGAAAGTCAGTATCGATTATTAAGACAAAGATCTCACCGCTTAAAAAGTGATAGAGCCAATTTTCACTTCAATGGTCACGTTAATAAATAAAATTGCAGAGTATGGGGCACCCGAAATCCAAGAAGAGCACCTGTTCATATATTTGCTAACGAAGGCTTCGTTTGCTTAACTTACATTTAAAACATAAACAATATTTTAGAATTGTATTAACTTCGTTCGAAGTCGATGAGAAGGCAATAATTGTTGAACACCATATTTTTCGAAAACAGTTGTGGCCAAAGTAAAAGGCATTTAATACAGGGCAATCATTGAAACATTTTTGAGAACCGAGGTAGAGACCACTTTAGAAATGTGGTTACAACAAAATGGAGCCACAGCTTGATTCTTCTGCGCGATATTTTGGGCAATCAAATAATAGGGCGTTTTTGTAAATTTAACTGGCCACTGCCAGTTAACGGCTCTCGATTTTGTTTGCTTTAATGTAACCTTAATAATAAGTTGTAAGCCAATAGGCCAATAACCATCCAACAGCTTAAGGTGAATATCCGAGAAGTGAGGTCGCCGGGACCTGATACTCTAAGCAAAGTTATGGGAAATGCTCTGGAAAGAGCACATCAGGTCGAAGGAAGCAATGGGCACCATTTAAAATATATTACCCTTAAAACTTAATGTCAACCCATTTCCAAACTAAAACGTAGTCCAACCAAAACGCAAGATAATAATTGTTAATAAAACAAAAAGTTTTCAGAGAATTATCTTAATATTTTTTATTATTATAGAATAATCTATGACAATTATGTGTGAAACAAAATATCGGCCAAATGCTTGCCGTGGCTGCGGTGGCGTACCTCTATCCGATGGCCCATATTTTCAATGGCTCTGAGACATAATTGAGGTTCAATGTCGTTAATGTGCCGAATTATATCATCGTTTAGCTCGCGAATTGTTCTTGGCTTATTGACGTACACTTTAAATTTTAAATATCCTTAAAGAAAGAAGTTCAACCGTGTCAAATGACATGATCGTGGCGTCCAATTAACATCGCCACGACGTGAGATAACACGGGCATTAAATTTCTCGCGCAAAAGAGCCATTGTTTCGTTGGCTGTGTGGCAAGTGGCACAATCGTGTTGAACCCACATATCGTTCAGGTCCATAGCCTTTAATTCTGCCCAAAGGAAGGCCGTTATCATCTCGCGATAGTGCACACCATTTACAGTAACTGCTTGGCCGACCTCATTTTTCGATGAAGTAAGCGTCCGATGACGCCACCAGCTGATAAACCGCACCAAACAGTCACTCTTTGCTAAAGTTTGCACACAATTCTTCCGATAGTGGACACATTTGGTCCATTACGCTGACCAAAAACATCATGAAGTGCACGAAATGCATTTTGATTTGAATGCCCATTTTCGTAAGAGGCTTCAACAATCTTAACGCGCTGCTTAATTGTGTTCCTCTGCACGGTTAAATTTGTCAAACACTGAAACAAAGAAATGTCAAATTAAGTTGGTTAAAAAACTTGACGTTAAGGTTTGACTCACAATTAACATCATACATTATGGTTGAACCACCCTTGAAAATCTAAATTTAAATAAATACCAACATTAAAAATAAAATCAGAAAGAAAATAGATATTTTATAAATAAATCTTAACGTTGCTTATGCGCCACCCTGTACAATAAACATATAGGAATATTTTATTTTTTATATGTATATTATTTTATGTATGTAGTCGTAAATGAAATACAATCAAAGACAATTGTCAAATATGATGAAAAATGTTTACATCACACAAACATATAAATATTAAAATTGAAGGCTGGCTATACGAGTATAAGGAATCAAATTTATATAGTATGTACACAATTTGCACACTTACATTCACACTCGCACATGCATGAAAATAGATGCGTTAACACAAACACAGCCTCAAATTTCCTTTCACTCATTTATATCATCAATATAAGCATGAACACAATTGGTAGATATGTTTCTTCAATGTCCCCATGTAACCAAGAGATACAAAGATAAATGACATTAAATTTTGTTGTCTTTTTTGTTTTTTGCGCTTACAACACATACACTTTGGACAAAATTACTTTTGTATAAATTTAAAAGATAAAATTTAACTGAATTCAAATTTACAGAGAATTTTTGATCAAAAAAATATACATAAATATATACATACACACATTTATACATATATACATACTTGCATACATACATATTTATGAGTTTTAGTTGACTTTAGATAAAAGTCTCTTGTTGGAAGAATATTAACTAGAAATTTTATGGGATTATGAGTTCTAATATGATTAAGAAAAAAAACAAACAATCTTGTTAATATAAATTTTAAATGTGTTGAACTAAAATAGAATTTTGCTATAGAAAAAAATCAGCGTTATTTAGTTTAAAATCTTTAAATCACTTTGCCTTAAAGCGTTAAGAAGTTCCAGGCAAAGTGACGCTATAACATTAAAAGAAAAACTTAAAATTTCTATACAACAATAAATTTCAGTGTTTTTATCACGAATAAAAATTGGGAATTAAGCACGACAAACAAAATCCTATAAATTGAAAGATTTTGTATTCTCAAGTGCACTGCTTAAAAAAACTAAACTGGCAACATGCCTTACTTTTTGCGAAAACAATAAAGCATGTTGTTTTTGTTTTTATTTTGTTTTTTCTTAGCCCACTTACAACTACAATTAATGTTGGAAGAATTCCAATCAATTGTAGTAGGGAATGTAAGAAAAGATAAACTCACTGTTTATTGTTGTTGTTTTTGTTTAAGCTTTGATATTTTTACAAGCAAAACTGTTGCTTATAATTCTTATTCGCTTAACAGTTTTATTTGTTTAATATCTTTCGTTTTTCTAAAATCTTTGGATGAAGTTTCCTGATGATCTGGCCTTAAGCAACCAGTGAAATGCGCACAGGAATAGCTTATCCCATCACAATAAATTTCAGTGTTTTTATCAAGAATAAAAATTGGGAATTAAGCACGACAAACAAAATCTTATTAATTTCTATACAAGAAAATTAAGAAAAGTTTTATAAAACCTCTTTTTCCTTAATAAATGTTGTCAATTTTGAAAATGATTCATTTTGGTTAAAGGCTCTATTGCACTCATAGAAAAATGCATCTTCAAAACTCATCTTGATCATCTTTAATGCGATATTACGAGTTGGCTACTTCCCATCCTTTTGGAGGAGCTCTAAAATTGTTATGATTCCTAAGTCAGGAAAAGACGCTGGTCAAGTTACATCGTACAGACCAATCAACTGACAATCAATCTTATCAAAGCAATTCGAAAAAATATTCCTTTTAAGTATAACTCAATATCTAAATGAACAAACAATCATTCCTGATCTTCAGTTCGGCGGACTCCGAGCAAGGCATGTTAAAATCGAACAAATGCATGGAATTGTTACCCAAATAAGATCGGCGTTTGAGAAAAGGTAATATTTCTAAGCATTTTTTATGGACACTTCCCAAGCATTCGACTAAGTTTGGCATGATGGGCTACTCATCAAAATAACACAAATGTTTTCTTAAAGCACTCACAAACTCCTTCACTGAAAGAAAAATGCTTTATATATTTAATGAATCGTTTTCATAAAAAAATTTTTATTGGTTAAATGAACATGTTCATTGTCTAAATGGAATTTCATAGGTATAATGAAGTATTTTCGTTAAAATCGCTTCATTGGATTTCGAAATTACGTTAAAAATTTTCAGTGGATATATGAAAACTTAAGTTTGTCCAAGTTAAACTAAAAATTTTAATTGGGAACATAAAAAACAATATACAAACATAACTATATTCATAAATTAAAACAAAATTATAGTTTCCTTAAAAAAATTTTTAGTTGTTAATTAAAAAATGTAAGATTTAATTATTTCATACATCTAATGTAATATGCCATTAAATTTATGAAATCAAAAATTTTTTTATAAAAGCAACATATTTCAATAATTGAAAAAAAAAAAATTATTTTTAACATTCAAATAACTCTATAGTCTCAATGATTAAAAGTATACAAATATTTCGAAAAAGCATGCCTTCATGAATTATAATTTTCATTATGACAATGAAAAATGTCATTATAGTAACGAAACAAAGACTTTTAATCCATAAATATGTATGTTTTTAGTTTTCTTTAATATGTACATACCTACCTACATATAGTATGTAAAAAGTAATGAACAAACAAATATTCTCCTTTAAAAAAAACACACCCTTGTTTTAAACTGTTGGCAATTAAATGATGTATACGAAAAAACTTGTTCTCACTTTATGTGGTCTTTTTTTATTATGCGTTAGCAAAAAAAATCAACGTTGTTATTGGTGTTATGGACAATTTAATCTCATATTTACGCTCTTAACTGAGTAATGGCATAAAACATAGTTTTTTTTTTTATTCAAAAACTACAGTGCCCCGGTAGACTAGCTGGTAGTGAGCTAGTGTATCAGCGCCGAGGTTGCGGGATAGATTCCCGCCAGAGACTCTGGTTCCTGCAGACAAGCATAAAGCTTCGCGGGATTAGTTTAGGGGGAATTATTTAAAAAAAAAAAATATATAAAAAATGAATAAAAAAATTGTTTATTTACTATTTAGAAAGTATTCTTCCAATTTATTCATCCAATGAATAATATTCATAGATCTAATGTAATGTTTCATCAAATACATTTTAATGAAACAGGTTGCATAGGTTCCTTTTTAATGCAATTTTTTATGGGATTAATGTCAAAATTCATTGGTATTGTGAAGAAAATTCTTTGAGTGTTGAGATCTTTCTAACTGGCAGAATATCATGGTAAGATCAAAAAATAAAAGCTCCCCCAAAAAAAATATCTGCTGGTGTCCCTCAAGGCAGCATATTAGGGCGGCTACTGTATATAATACACACAGCTGATATGCCAACAAGCAGCGTTTAAAAAATAGAATCAAAGTAGAAAAACTGCAAGTTCTTCAACTTCTTCATTTGTCTTTGGCTAAAAAAGAACTGTTGCTTTTACTTCTGATTCATTTAATATAAACAGTCGCAGTCAAATCTTCTCAAAAAGCAAACAGTCGTACACAAATTTTCATTTTTTGTTCGGCATTTTTTGGTTTTGACTACAGTTTTTTCAACCCTGCCAACAAGCCCGAGCACACATACTTCTACGTTTTCGGATGACACAGCATTTTTTAGTGTTAATTAGGACCCAAAAGTTCCATCGCAGCATCTACAGTCCCACATTAATGAACAAGAGGCCTGGCTAGCAAAATGGAAAATAAAGGTAAACCCGGCTAAAAGTGCTCACTTAAGTTTCCGGCTTAGAAGACAAACGTGCCCAGCTGTAAAAAAGTGACATCACTGATCCGGTAGAAAATTATGTAAAGTACTTGGGAATTCATATAGATAGACGCTTGACCTGCTCTCGTCATATTGAAGCGAAAATAATTGCTATTAAGCTTAAAGCAGCTCAACTACATTGGCTCCTCGTGCGAAACTTAAATTTTTCCTCTGTCCACAAAGTGCTCTTATAAATGTCTATCATAAAACCAATATGGCATCCAATTATGAAGTAAGCTACAACGAAGACAGTCTAGAATATTACGACAAATAGTCTACGCCCCATGGTATATATGTAATGACATTATCCACAGAGATCTTATCATCCCTATCATTCAGCAGGAAATTAAAAAGTATTTAGTCAAATACCTGGATAAACTAATGATCCATCCCAACTACCCCGCTCGAGAGCTGCTACAGTTCGAAGGTAACCAGAGGCTAAAAAGAACCGACACGAGCCTAGCAGGCTTAAGTAGTATAGTTCCTAATTTATTGAACTGTTTATGGTTTTAAATTCAAATTTTGGTATTTTAATCAGGCTAAAGTTCATTGAATTTAATTTTCATTAAATTATTTTTATGAATTGAACCATGAATTGAATTAAAATTTATTGATAATTTTTCAGTCTTGACTGAGCTGGGAATCGTACCCAGGTATTCACATGATTTGACATGCTTCAATTGTCACCACACAATCACTTCAGAGGGGTTTGCCTTTAACACTTACCGCCATTGACGACGGCTGGCAGTCAATAATCAAAATGACAATTAGGATTAAGCTTTAAATACATTTTGTAAATTTCGACAAAAAATATTTAATAATTTAAAAAAAAAAAAAATTTATGATAACATCAGATTTGTGACAACAATATTATTACGAATGGCATCAATGAGGCTTAAAGTGACATCAATCCAATGACGAACGTCATCATAAAATTTTGTCATATTTTATCCGTGTTCTATGCTACGACTACAGTGACATCAACTCGATGCCACATTTTGTGTATTATTAATATAACTTTCGTGTTTAAAAAGTAAAATAATGAACAAAAATTCCCATATTCTTTCTGGTTTAAATTATTTAGTTAAATACATTAAAAGTTGAATGATTACGAAAACTATATCGGACATGCTGCTGGTGTCTTATAATTGAGAGTTCTTCCGTAAACAAAGGGCGGAATTCAATAAAAGTGAAACAAACATGTGTAACAGGTAGGTAAATAATAATATTCGCTCACTTTGACATTAGTCAACCAAAATGACTCGACTTTATGACAGTTATTCATTCATAATGAGTCCTTTCTGCGATGTTTCTGAGTCATCGCACTAATGACATTTTTTATTAAACGGACCCCGATTCGTCATTTCTTGAATGCTGCTGTGTCATGCCGTTGATGCCATAATTTAAATTTTTGACCCTGATAACACTTTTGGCCAACTGATATTATATTTAATGATGAAACAGATCTCCATACAATTTGACATAAAATTTTGCCAGAGAATGCGGTCGTAAAATAAAATCAATTTTATTTTGAGGACGTTTTTTCTAATGCTCTCACATATACACACTTATTCTCTAAACAATGCTACCATACTTTCATTCAATTTCATACATTTTGTAAACAAAGAAAAATAAGAACAAAATACACAGCAAGAAATGAGAGCGAATTTGAAGTTACTGTCGACGTTGAAGGCTGAATTCTGTTTCATCATTAAGGCTGTCAGCGTTATGACGCCTTTTTTATATCAGTGGTTAAAATAATAGCTAGAGACGATTTTTATTTTATTTTATTAGAAAATTTAGGAAAAATACAACTATTCTCAAAAGAGATTCCGTGAAAAGTTACCGCTTTTATAAAAAAGAAAAAATTGTTTTATTCCTTAAATATGATGTGCTAAATTCTCAATTTTTATTCTTGACAAATACACTGAAATTTATTTTTAGGAGATAGTATGCGCATTTCAGTGGTTGCTTAGGCCAAATCATCATGAAACCTTTTCCAAAGTCTTTGGAAAAGCTAAGATTTATACAAAATTAAACTGTAAAGGGAATGCGAATTACAAACACTCAAGTTTTATTTTCAACGATATCAAAGCTTAGAGAAACACCAACAATAAATAGTGAGTTTATCTTTTCTAAATTTGTTTTCGGAAAAATGTATTGGAAAAATGTTAATTTTATAGAAAGAAAATAATTTTGTAAAAGAAGAAAGAATTTTAATTAAAGTTAAACATTGTAAGATTTATTTCATTCGAAATTTATTCAAATTTTGAATTTTTTCTACTTACCGGAAACATTTTCTGTAAAAATTCCCTTCTATTAAATTGAATATCTCATAAAATAAGATATTTTTTTTCCAAAATAATTTTATTTTATGAAACATTATGTTTTTTAAGTGTTCTTACTTTACCAACTTACATTAGTTTTTACACACTATTCCTCATTTTTTTTTTTTTTTTTGTTTATTTCAAAACTTGAGAATGTCACTTGTTTATGCCAAAATATAAACAGACATTTACACACACATACAAACGGTCTAAAGAAAACATAAAACTATGTTTGAGTAGAAGAAAGGGAAAACTTTATGACTAGAAATATATAAAGTCTATTATTCATATCTCTTTCTTAACAAATTCTCAGAGTCACACTATTTGTAACATGTTGGTGACTTTATTGGTTGAAGCAGAAATATATCAACACAAAATGTGTAAGCTCCACTTGCACACTGGTCAACCCAGGCAAAAAAGATATTTTTTTTCTGTTAATTTTAATCAAATTTTGATGACAGATTATAGCCTAGCACTTAACATTAAATTGTATTAAATAAAAACAAAAGAGTACAGGACAAAAAATTATAATTTTGGTATTTTTTGGTTACTTTATAATACTGGAATCAAGCGCATTCTGGGTTCAATCATAGTTTAACTTTAACCAATCTACAAGGTTTCGTTTAAATCTGCTAAACTTCCATTCCATACTATTAATAAACTGAAATGTGTTATTGTTGGGATAAGTTATTCCTATGCGCATTTCACTAGTTGCTTAGGCCAGATCATCAGGAAACTTTATCCAAAGATTTTTGAAAAACTAAAGATATTATACAAATAAAACTGAGAAGCGAATTAGAATTATAAACCCCAGTTTTGCTTGTAACAATATCAAAGCTTTAACAAAAACAACAACAACAACAACAACACACAGTGAGTTTATCTTTTCTTACAGTCCCGACTACAATTGGTTGATTTTTTGTCAATTCTAAATGAAGTTGTAAGTGGGAAAAGAAAAACAAAAATAAAAAAAAATTACTTTATTTCATTTTATTTTGCCAGTTCAGTTTTATTTACACTGCCACCTGCATATTAGTTATCAAAGTTTTTCTTTGGATTAAACAAATTAATTATCAATCTCATTTTCGAATTTTTTCCAGTACGAATTCGAGATAAAATATTGAAATTAAGTATTTCGCACTTGAATAATCCGCACTGGAATCAATTTGTCTGTACTTGATTCAAGAAAATCCGTACTTGCCGTACTCTTGATGCCGCTTCGGATTAATTTAAATATGGATGGATTGGTTTTTCTTTTGAGTGTAGCTTGATATTCCACATACTTCTAATCAGTGTTCGAAAATAAAGACTATATATCGCTTCTTAGTGTTCGGTTCGGTAGATTTGTGGAAAACACAAACGCTAATAGTGTTTGTGAAGAAAATCATTAAAAAAAATAACATTTCCCTGTTAGTCATCTTTCGAACACAAAAATAATACTGTTTTTATCGAACTCAACAAAAGATGAGAACATTTAATTCCGTTCGGTTTTTTTTTTTAATCCACAAACTGCATGGTGTTCGGTTCGGCTCATTAATGTTCATCCCTTTTGGCTGGCAAAAAACAGCCAAACATTTTTAACAAAAACTAAATACACATACAAAAAAAAAAAAAAAAAAAAACAAAAAGCCAGCAAAATAGTTTTACACAAACAAAACCACACAAGCTGTTCGTACTAAGGTCCTTGCTAAAATTTTTTGTTTGTTCATTTCTTTATCAATGTAAAAAAATAGAAACATTAAAGAACATTAAAATATAATTTCTGTCTACAGTAGCACTACAATTGTTCTGTTTCTGTTTTAACGAAGAACAGAACACGACATAATGTTCGGCTCCTTCCTGAAAACAGTAACGAAGGGTATTAAGGATTGTGTTTGTCTACGAAAACACTAAACAAATTAGATATCGTTCCTTGGCAAGTGAGCCGAACGCTTAATATGTTCTGTTTATTTTCGAACACTGCTTCTAATATAATCCTTACACAACATCATAGTAAATTATACCTGCAATACCGGTTTTTTAATTATGTTCAATACTTTTGGATCGTCAATGCTAAATTGGCCAACCCCTGTATGTACATGTCCAAAATTTTAACAAGGGATGAAATATGTTATTCTTAAGTTGGATATCAAATTTTAACTAATTGCATAGTCTGGGTTCATACTATGAAAATTTTCTTTCAGAATGTCTGAATATTGGTGAGAGGGGAAAGGGTAGAAAACAAAAACTTTAGTTCTTCCCCTCTCACCTATAAGCTCAGACTTTCTGAAAGAAAGCCTTCATAGTGTGAACCCAGACTTAAAGAAATGAAGAAAAAATTATGGATCTTTGGTCGGAATTGAACACCGTGCATTGCATAATTTGCACACGCACACAGTTACACATTCAACCAAAAACTCAATTACTTTAATGTTTATGTACCATTGGATCATGCACATGCTGTGCACATTGATGACGACAGTGGTCATTTAGTCAGAATTTATTTAAAAATCAATGAATATGGGCTTCATTATAAGTTTTCTATAGAATTAAAAAACCCTTCTTACTCACTTTCAGATCCTTTTCAATTTATTATCTTTTTTTTTATTTTTGGCTTTAAATAAAATAATAAAAAAATATAATAACAAATACAAAGTGAGAAAGGAAAAAAGAGAAAAAGGAAGTGTTTTAATAAACAACAGATGTTGACAATGTTTTTATATGTGTATGCCTTCGTATATACTTGTATATGAATGTAAAAGTAAATTGTTTATAGCAGCAAATTTGAAACCAGGCCTTTGTTTTTTCTGATCTCTTTTTTTAAAGTCTATTTGTTTGGAAAATCATGGCGATTGTTTAGGAAAATGTGTCAAAAAAAATTAACAAGTAAATCCTGTCAACTTTTTTAAATAATAAATACAAAACACATGCTGCAATAACGAACCCATACCCAAAAATAAAAAGTTATTTCATATATTTTAGAAACTTTGGACATAAAAAACAAAACAAAACAAAACCAAACATGAAATGGAGCAAAACTTTAAAAATGTCTGATAAAGCAAGTAAAAGTGTTTTAATCCAGTTAAGCTAAAAAATTTTGAAGCCAAGTTTGCCCCTGTTACATTAAAAATATATGTTTGTATCGAACGGGTGGTCTAATCAAAACAGACGATGTTAATTGTGAGTCAGACCTTAATACCGTGTTCAGATATGCACCTTAATTGAGTTTACGCAATAAATGACATTATTTAGATCAATTATCCATATAAAATTGCAATTTAGTTATTGCTCAATTAATACGAAATTGTTATAAATATTGAGTAAAATTAAAATGCGACCCTGTCACAAGTGTGTATATTGAGCATAACACAGCTTACTAAACAGGGTTTTGACATTTGGCAACTGAAATTACAACAAAACAAATGCCCATCAATTAGGTCGTTGCAAAAGCCAGATGTTTATTCCTTAAAGATGTCAAAACTTGTTTACATTTTGCTTATACATGTACATTTTTGTTAACGTTGAATGTTGTATGTAGTAGTAATACAAATTGCGTTAGCTAAATTGTGTATATGTGAACAGAAAGATAATTATGCCAATAAACCGAATATTGACTCAAAAAAAGGTATATCTGAACACGGTATAACGTCAAGATTTTTTGCCCACTTAATTTGACATTTCTTTGTTTTAGTGTTTGGCAAATTTAACCATGGAGAGGTACACGGAAAAAATGTTCACCAAAATGTTTTCCATTAAATCAATAATGCTAGTTCAAACAATTTTTTTAATTTTTCCATTTAATTTTTTGCCTTAATAGAAAATAAAAATTATAATGTTTGTGTGTATATTTGGAAATATAAAAACATACACACAAACTATAAAATATTTTAAAGTTTCAAACAATTTTTTAATCGTTTCAATTAACTGTGCGGGTTAAAAAAAAAAATAATTTGATTTGTGTTTACCTTTTATTTAGCCTCTTTTGCTGGTGGTCACTGAAACTGAACAGCAAGAAAAGCTCAAAGTTACAAATATGTTCATTGATATGATCAATTTGTTGCAGGCGGAAAATCAGTACGGAATAGTACAAATTTCCAACAAATACGTTAATTGAATTGACAATTAAGCAGCGCGTTAAGATTTTTAAAGCCTTTTACGAAAATGGGCGTTCAAATTAAAATGCATGTCGTGCACTTCATCTTCATCGACGTGGTACACTTTCACCGCAGTGGATTCGTAACAAGCAGAATTGTCGCATTTGGACAATTGAAAAACCACGTGATTGTTGAAAAGCCGATGCATCCACAAAGAGTGGCTTTTTGGTGCGGTTTTTGGGCTGGCAGCGTCATCGGGCCGTACTTTTTTTAAAATGAGCTCGGCCAAGCAGTTACCGCAAATGGTGCTCGCTATGGCGAGATGATAACTGACTTCTTGTGGCCAGAAATTGAGGATATGGACCTGAGCGATATGTGGTTCCAACAGGATGGTGCCAACTGCCACACAGCCAACGAAACAATGTTTCTTTTGCGCGAGAAATTCAATGGTCGTGTTATCTCACGCCGTGGCGATGTTAATTGTACGCAACGATCATGTGATTAACCACCGGTGGACTTCTTTCTTTGGGAATTTTGAAAAAAAAATGTTCGTCAATAAGCCAAGAATAATTAAAGAGCTAAGTGGTGAGAAAAATCGCCACATTTACAACATTGAACCTGAATTATAGCTCAGAGTCATTGAAAATATGGACCATCGGATAGAGGTATGCCACCGAAGCCATAGAGAGCTTTTGGGCGATATTTTGTTTCACTCATAATTGTCTAGAGATTTTCCTTTAATAATAAAAAATAATCAGGCAATTCTCTAAAAACTTTTTGTTTTATTTTAAATTAACATCTTGCGTTTTGTTTGGATTACCCTTTTTATATAAAGAAATTGGTTAACAAAATAATATTATGAAAAAAAAAACATGAATATGCTGACAGCATAAAAGGGTTTAAGTAGAAAAGAAGGGAAAATAATTTCATGTTAAGTTCCTTTTTTTTTGGATTACTTTCGAGTTTTTATTTAAATCTGTCTAGAGATTTCAGAACTTCTAAAAGCTTCTTACCACTTCAGTTCTATGTTAATTTTTTTTTATAATACATATTTTTATAATTTATTTTTTTTTTTTTGGTTATAAACCCCCACATGTTACTTGGATTAACTTGAAAAAAAAAACTTAAAAGAAAACCGAAAACAAAGTTGTCTTGTCGCTTATTTTTAGGTCAGTAAGCCCAGTGACGAGACAAACTTAATGACACAGACTGTGTTGTTGGCCGGTGGCCTTAAGTTTTCCAAAAAAAAATAAGATTTATAAAAACTTGAAAATGTAGAGCAAAGCTGAGCATCAACTGTTTATTAAAATAACAAATAACAAACCATTAAATAAATAAAAGAATCGACGGCCAAATAAATTTATTTGTATCTGTATCTGTGCAGCGAATATCTGTGTTATTGCTAAACAAAATAAATATACTCATCAAAATTTGCTTAAATAAAACAAAAAAAAACATCCTTGAATTATATAAATAACAAAAGCCAGTAGTAATTTAAATAAACATAACTTAAAAGATAATAAATAAAATGAAAAATAAAAAACTCAATTCAATTCAAAACATTTCAATATAGATTTTTTATGCTGGTGAATTGTAAAATTTATTAAGACGACATGATGTTATTTATACCGACAAATTGATACACCAGTATTAACAATTTTAATTAATTTATGAAAAGAAAAAAATATATATAGAAATTAAATGTTTGCCTTGAACAAACAAACAAACAACAACGCCAACAAAGCTTTATAAAATAATTTTGCAAAAAGCCTGAGCTTTAAACAGCTTGTTTTTGTTAGTTTAGCAAACAAATACATAGATAATAATTAAATTAAATTTTTAAATTGTTTTAAGTGGAGAAAGAGAAAAAAAAAACTGCATTAACAAATTTAACATTATTTTAAATTAAATTTAGATAAATTAAAATAAAACAATGGAAACAAAAAAACTTTTAGCAATTGTAAAGTGACAAACCTGCCTAAATTGTATTAAAAAAAAAGGAATTTAGTAAATAAATTATAATAATTTTTACAACATTTAAAGCAGCAGCAGCAACAACAAATAAAGGGTGGTATAACCAAAACACACGATGTTAATTGTAAATAAAACAAAAAGTTTTCAGCGGACTATCTTAATATTTTTTGTAATGATAGAAAAATCTATGACAATTATGTGTGAAACCAGGGTTTAAAAAGCTGCAGTCGAAACCAAAAATTGTCAAGCAAAAAGCGAAAATTTGTGTACAAATTTTAGCTTTTTGAGTTTGTTTGACAGCAACTGTTTTCATTTAATGAGTCAGAGGTAAAATCAACAGTTTTTTTTTAGAACAAATTGCAGTTTTTTGTAATAAACAAAATATCCGCCAAAAAATCACCACGCTACGGCTTCAGTGGCAAGCCTCTATTTGATGGTCCATATTTTCAATGACGCTAAGGGTCATTATTACAACCTAATGATGAAGTTGCTGATAGTTAACGTGAACAATAGCTATCTTGAACGATAAAGTGACCAATACGTTTTTTCCATTATTACAACTGTCCGATAAAATAAAAAATGTAATTTATATACTGTGGCAACATTGCAGTATATACCGACTACTTTTGGTTGTTTAAAATACTTAGTGGCAACGACTTAGTTTTGTTTTATTTATTAATTAAAAACAAAAGTAAATTTTTGTGCCTTATTTTTGGTTTTAATGGTAAATTGTTTTGTTTTTTGTGTTTAATTGTGTTTTTTGAAAAAGTTGAGTAATTTAAGACTATCATTGAAGTTACCATGTCTTCAGCAGAAAATATGGCATCGTCAAGTTCTTAAAGTTCACTTGTAAAGTTACCATGAGGACAAACCTGATGTAAGCTTATCAGTCACTTTTTGGTTAATGTTAACTTGTAATAACCAAAAACTATTTATCTGTCAGATAGCATCCTAAAAATAACTATTTGTAAGTTGTAATAATGGCCCTAAGAAATAATTAAGTTTCAATATCGTTAGTTTGCCGAATTATCTCATCCTTAAGCTCTTGAAATAGTCTTCGCTTATTGGCGAACACTTTTTC
Organism: Pollenia griseotomentosa; assembly: GCA_963931875.1. Taxonomy (NCBI): domain Eukaryota; kingdom Metazoa; phylum Arthropoda; class Insecta; order Diptera; family Polleniidae; genus Pollenia; species Pollenia griseotomentosa. The sequence continues at coordinate 169,176,881 of OZ007563.1, forward strand.
TTTAAAATATCCCCAAAGAAAGAAGTCCAAAGGTGTCAAATCACATCGCTCATTTGCTGCAAGACCGGCATAAATCAAAAAACACAATTTTGGAGTTAGTGATGCAGAATTGTTCGCTATGTTTTTCTTTATATTGTGTATAAAATTCATCTTTATATCTTTTATAGTTTCCCCATTTGAAGAGAATGTATCGTTATTTTTTCTAAGTGATTAGAGCAAATCAAAAACTTTAAACGCGTTTATCTCGAAATGGATTTTTATTGAGTTATGCCGGTCTTGCAGAAAATAAGCGACATGATCATGGCGTCCATATAACATCGCCACGACGTGAGATAACAAAACCATTGAATTTTTAGGGCAAAATAGCCATTGTTTCGTTGGCTGTGTGGCAAGTGGCACTATCCTGTTGGAACCACTATCGTCCAGGTCCATAGCATCAATTTCTGGCTACAAGTAGTCTGTTATCATTACGTGATAGTGAATAACATTCAAGGTTACTGCTTAGTCGGGCTCATTTTCAAAGGAGTACGGCCCCATGACGCTGAAAGCCTAAAAGCCGCACCAAACAGTCACTCTTTATGGATGAATCGTCTTTTAAACAATCTTTTGTGGATTATCATATGCCCAAATGCGGCAATTCTGCTTGTTAACGAGTCCACTGATTTGAAAGTGTGCACGAAATCCATTCTGATATTGATTTGAACGCCCATTTTCGTGAAAGGCTTCAACAATCTTAACGCGCTGCTTAATTGTGTGTTAATTAAATTTGATGAAGTTTAAGTTAATTAAAATATCAACATTTTGATTAAAAAGAATTTAACTTGATCAACGGACAATATTAACTGCAACTGAAAATCCGTTTTAATGCGCACTTGGTTTTTTGAAGAGCTCAATTGTGTACTAGAGGTCAGGGTTGTCCGATTTTTTTAAGCTCCATCGCCAAACCGGATGTCAGAAATCGCCAAAAATCGCCAAACGTCAATTTTGTTCAGTTTTCGTAACATTTTTTTTTTTTTTTTAATTAAATTTCGCATACAAAAAAAGCTAGTGTAATATTTCAGTCAAAAATCGCAAAAAAAAAAAAACTGAGAAGAAAACACTAAAAAGTCGCAGAGTAAATTTTGCTTAGTTTCTGTTATTTATACCCTTCACCACAGGTGGTGAATAGAGTATATATAAGTTTGTCTGTAATTTCTATAATATTGATGTTAGACCCTATAAAGTATATATATTCTGGGTCCTTATAAGGAGCGGAGTTGATTTAAAGATGTCCGTCTGTCGGTTGAAATGGATTTTCCGAAGACCCCATATATTATGGGGGCCAGGTTATTATGTATTTATGTCACATATGGTCCGGAATTGTTTGCTATTGAAATTCAGCTAGATCGGTCCACAAATGGCTGAGATATGAGTAAAAAACCACGACTGCCTCCAAATTGTTGTTGTTTTCTTTATACCCTTCACTGCAAGTGGTGGATTTTATTTGTAATGTGTTTAATTTTACGCATACACATACACATTAATGCATGTATATGATATGCCGCTCAAATAAAGAAACAAACTCATAGACTCAATATATTTTATGTAAGCTTTTTGTGTGCTTGACTCATTGCAGTTAAAAAACAAATGAGTGTGTTGAAAATGCTTTTTATTTATTCTTGCAGACCTCTATTGTGTACCTCTCCATGATTAAATTTGTCAAACACTAAAACAAAGAAATTACAAATTAAGTTGGGCAAAAAACTTGACGTTAAGGTGTGACTCACAATTAACATCGTGCATTATGGTTGGGCCACCCTTTATATTAACAATATTTAGTTAACAACAACAACAACAACAAACTGCCAGTGACAAGGGATTAAATGGTAAAATTAATTTTGCTTAATTTAAAACAGTAATACAAATTTATTTCGAAAAATTGCTAATTTTAATTCTGATTGTTTTTGCTTAAATTTCTCTTTTACAGTCGCTAAGCCAACAAAGTAAATTTAAAGCAAATGTGAATAATTAAATAAAAAATTAAACCTCATATTCTTATAAAATATTTTTGATTTATAAAAGGTTTATTGAATCAAATTCCTATGAAAATGTGTTCAATAAGCCTTTGATATATCAAAAATATTTTTTATGAATATGGGGGTAAATATTTGAAAATTGATGAAACATTTTTGATATTTTCGACATTTGGAGAAACATTTTTTTATAAGGAAACTTCTTTTTTGGAAAAGGTTTTTTTTTTATTTATTGTCGTGTTTCATCTAGAACAAAGAATCGCCATTGTTGTCTGTCTTTTGTTATGTATCTTAAGTTATTAATAGATTTGCCAAATAACTGTAATACGATTCTTCTGCATGTTTGGCTGAATCGGACTCTTTTTCTGTCGTTCTGGTGGTAACATTCTAGTAAAGTCGCATGAGTGATCTCGTTGTACTATAGCTTTCATTAGCTGTGGCTTAACAACACTTCCGTTTTATTTCCCTTTCATATCATCTTGATTTGTAAGTGTCAAGAGTTAAGTTATTTGGGGTTGTCCTTTTGGCCACCAAATTTTTAGGATTCTCCTTAGGCATCTGTTATTAAAGCTTTGAAGTTTATGTTTAATGCTTGTGCTTACAAGCCAATTTTCAGAGGCGTATATACGCAAGGATTGTTAAAGTTGTGTTTTTGTAAAATTTACTTTTTGAAAAATTTACTATTTTTAAAAAAGCTAATTTTCGTGTAAAATACATTTCTTAAAGAATGTTTTTTTTTTTTTAATTTTAAAAAGTACAATGGTGCTTGGCAATAAAATCTTTATTTGCAGGCCTTTTTGTAATAACATCATAAGCCACCTGAATTTAATAAACTTGGTTTATGTATTTTTCTATTGATTATAATCATCCCGGCATCCCCTCAAAAGCTTTTAACTATTTTTCAATTTAGTTTGTGATTTAGATGCATAGAAAAAATTCTTACCAATTTGTTTTTCAATTAAACCATTAATCAAAAATAAAATCAGTTTATATTAAAAATTTCATCAAGTGAATTAAACGTTAACTTATATCAACAACATTACTAAAGAAAATATTGTTAATATCAAAAAATATTTAATAGATACTGTTAATTTGTTTACTGGTGCAAGTTTAATTAATTTTTTAATTAATATCACAAATTTTTTTATTGAAATACATTTTTCATAATTAGTATGTGGTTATTTTATTGAACTGTTCATGGTTTTAAATACAAATTTTAATATTTTTAATAATGCTAAAAAGAAAAAACATAAAAAACAGAAAAATTAACTTCAAACTTCAAGAAGAAAAATGTATTAAAAACAGCAGTATTGAAGAACATGTTAATCAATTAAAATAGAGAATAGATAATAGTGTGGTTACTATCGAAACATATGAATTAATTCCATGTTGTAAAACTCCTTTCTTCATAAAAATTAAATTTGATGAAAAATATTAAAATAAATTTTTAGTATTTTTTTTTTTTTTTTTTGTGCGATAATTGACATTTTACATTTCAATGTATTTGTTGAATTTTTTTTGTAATAAGATCTTAAACTACACCAATTTGTAAAGCTTAGAACAAAATTTTAAGTTTTAATCAACTTAAGTATGTAAGAAAGTCATGATTTTATTTTTAATAACGCATGAATGGCTGGCTTTACAAAGACGTTTCGTAAAAGAACGCTGTTGTCCAACGATGGGTTTGCAAAAGTAGTTACTTTAAAGAAGTTCCTAATAGAAGAGTACGAAAAAAAACTGTACACTAACGTAGTGAATTTGCGTTTGCAAAATTGTACACAAACAAAATACGGTACACAGCGATTGTGAGGTAGCGTACGTGTAGTGTGTTTTTAGTGTACTTTTTCTGTATTTTTAACGAACACGTAGTGAACTTTTAGCTAACATGTTCTCTTTTTTTAAATGTACTTTAGTGAACTTTAAATGTTCACATGCTCGTTTTTTTAAGCAAATATTTAAAATAAAAAATTCTTTGTATTTTTAATGGTTTATTTATTAAAAAAAAAGCCAATATATGATTTGAAGGTGAGCTTTATAACAGGAATGCACAAATATAGGAAACATGCTAAAGTGTATGTATTAATTTTTTAATAAAATAATATATTTATATATACCCATTTAGAATTATTTTTGGTATAAATACAATATTTTCTTAAAACATTAGTACACTTTTGCATGTTTTTTATATTTTGCACTGCTTATAAAAAACTTATCTTCAAATCATAATAAGCTTTTTTCAATAAATAAACCATTAAAAATTAAATTTCCTATTTTCTTTCTCATACATAACTTAAATCTTTCCTTTTAAAAACACAAGTACATGAAGAGTTCACAAAAGTACACTTAAAACAGAAACCGTTAGCCAAAAGTTCACTACGCGCTCACTAAAAAATAAAGAGCATGTAGCCTAAAAAGACAATTTACGTACGCTAAAACAAGATCAGTAAGTTATCTTAGTGTTTGTGTTCGTCAGTTCACAATCGTTGTGTACCATGTTTTGCTTGTGTACAAATTTAAAATCACAAAAAACTTTTTTTAATTTTGTATTCTAGTATAGAAAGTGTATACTGTTCATGGCTAAAACACGGTACGGTACAATAACTTAATGTGCTGTTTTTATCGAACTTTGCTTATGCCCGTAATTTCTACAAACAGATATCTGGTCGTGTTCGTACCTAAAAGTTATCTTTACCTATCCGATAAAAATATTTTAGTAATTTCAACGTTTATTTTGCCTACGTGTTTTTTCCTTTAAGTTTTCTTTAAAAATATGGCAACATGTGTATTTTTATTAATTTTTTGAATTAACTGTCAATAATCGATGGTGTAAAATACACTACAGTTTTACCAGTAGGTAAAACATACGTGTTGAAATTATGAAAAATTCGTTACACCATAGATATCTATACACAGCTAGATATCTATTTGTAGAAATTACGGGCATTAAAAGAGTACGCCTTTTTAATAATTTAATGAAAGACCTGTTTTTAATATTTTTTTTTTTTTTAAGTCGATTATAACGAAATAATTGTTTTGTGGCTTATGAGGTTATTACAAAGGCTCTTTCATTTAATATATTTTAATATTTTGTTATTTAAATCAATACAATTATATGTATATTTATTTCTTAGAACTTTCCTCGTTTAAACTCTTTACTACAACTATTTGACCTAGACTGTAAGAAAACTTTTAATCTATCTTTTAACTACTTTCGCAATTTCTTGTTAAACATGTATTTTATTAAAACTTTTCTCTTAATGTGTTTTACTTTAAATAATAATACATATTATTATAATTGTATTTATTGTAAATAGTGGTTTGTGTTTATGTATCAATACAATTTGCATATAACAAATACTTATTTAGAAATTAAACAAAATTATATTCAGTAGACACATACACACACAAATGTATACACAATTGATCAATTTAACATGGAAATTGTGTATATCCTTTTGGGATTCTTCCGAACATTAAAAGCATCCTTTAAACACATTAGCAATGTTTAATAAGCATTAGCTGGCATGACAAACACACAGAGTCACCAGAATATTTCAAAAACAAAACATTTTAATACTTGGACTTGTAAAATGTATGTAAATATCTAGATAGAAAATGCAAGCAACCATGCTTACAAACGTACATACATACATATATACAGAGGTTTGTATGTATTTAGCTACCAAGAATAATATTAGAATAAGGTGTTGTAAAGGAAAATAGCCGACAATATGAAATAACATACAATACATAGACATTGTCAGTTGATACGAAGCAGTCACAAGAAACAACAACAATCTACGTTAACACCAACATTAACATTTATAAAAGGAATACCACTCCTCCTTATAACCTTAACACAAAGTACGAATGGCTTAATATAAATTTATTAAAGTTGTATTAACAAAGGAGGTGTTTGCTCTTAATAGTTGTTAAACTGCCAATATCTTAATCAGAAACATTTTGAAGCTGAGAGTTAAGCCAGAAGATCAGGGCCTAAATTCGATATCGAACGAATTTACAATACAACTTAAATGGGAATTTCGATCGATATCGAATGCCGTAATTGGGCCCCAATACTTTTGCATAAAGCAAAAATAAACAATCGCAATTCCTATTAAATATTTAAGCTAATTGAGCAATCATCAGAACATAAAACTTATTAAACAGCCCTCGCTGAAATCTAAAGATGTAGATATTTTTGCATAAGTGTGTATGTTAATTTACAAAATCACATACAACATCCTCTCCCACATACATTTCTCTTATGATTATTATTGTTCTTTTGTGATATTCCACAAAATGAGAGAACACAAGCCAACACCCCAACACACAAGAAATAAAGACCTGATATTTACATACAGTTACATGTAAATTTAAATGTACAACTATTTTATTAAGCAATGAATTAATGAAACAATGCCATTTTACCTTTGATACGATTGGATTATTACAATAACAATAATCATATGTAAAACAGAAATCATAATAAATGATGATGAAGATGAAGATAATGAGGATCTTCATGAGCAGCAATAACAATCACATTTAAAATGACGATGTTGCAGAGTTGTAGTGTCGTTTCTTGAATGTTTATTAACATTTGCCAATAATCACATACTCGGAGCGAGTACAGCTCGACAAGAAAATTCGTTTAGCCTTTTATGCCAAAAAAAAAAAAAAAAAAAAAAACGGAAAAACAAGAAAATTTTATCACATCTACACGAACGCAATTACACACTTGAACATCCTCCAAGAGATTTTGTACATGTATTTGAATGTTATTTGCTAAGTATTTGTTGTGTAAACGAGTGGGTGTGTGGGCAAAATCTGTGTTATAAAATGTAGCAGGAAAATATTTGGGAAGATTACATACACAAATGACAATATTGTAATGTGATACTTTCATTGTTGTTTACCATTATTAACACTTGTTAGATGTTAGATGCCAGGGAAGGTAATGTTTCTGGTTTTTTTTTTTTAATTTTATTTATGAAGCAGAGTTGGGAATTGTGAACTTTAAAGAAAGTATATTTTCTAATTTAGTCGTCACCTCTTGTATGAAAATTTTAAAATATAATGATCAGAGAAACCGGAAATATGCTCTAAAAAAACGCTTTTTTTTGCGGATTAAATATGCAGTAAAAACTGGAAAATATGCCCTGAAAATTGTTCAAAAAAAATATGAACTGCAAAATTAAAAAATGCTAATTGGAAAAGAAAATATTCAATAATATAATAATAAAATTAAAAAAAACAAACCTAAAAATATGATTGCTTATTGCCCACATTAGATTAAAATTCATATAAGAGATGTTTGCGCCGAATATTATCTAGATGTTAACTTCCATATGGCTTTTTGTCTTAAAGGGATTCTAGGTACTGTCGCTACTGTTGTTAAATAATGTTAACATTTAAAAGGAAGTTAAAGCTATTTAATGTTTGGAGCTTTGGGTAAATGTAAACCGATTCAAAACATTTTAATTTGCAGTAAAATATTTTTGGGGCGAATTTAATTTAAATGGTTTACGGACACAAAGAGTCTAATTTGGAAAAAAGTTTTTATGGGGAATATGTGAAATTATAGACCGATTCTCACTATTTACTTCGTCCATATTTGAACAAACTATTTTCAAAATTGGCACAGGGTTAACATGGACAGGCAACGAGTCAGACGGATGGATGGACATCGTAAGATCACTTTAAAAAGTGATTCTGAGTCGATCGGTATACTAAAAGATTGGTCTACATGTCTATGTATTACAGAAAAGCCATCTGTTAACCAGAATTTCGAAAGAAAAAAAATTTATTTGCTGCGAAAGTAATAAAATGTGCCTTAAAAAAGCAAAATACGCGAAAATTTTTGTTTAACTAAATTATGCCCAAAACTGCGGTAAAAAATCCAAAAATATGCACTTACAAATCGATGCCAAAATTCATAAAAAAGCCCAAAACGGATAAATATATTGTTTCCGTCTTCATTGGCCGCACAAGGAAAAACAAGCAATTGCATATTTATGGTTTCCCTGGTTATGATCATTTCAATCATTAAGCTGGTACAATTATTTAATATTATTGCTATTAGATTTTATTCTTAGATGATCCTACAAATATCGTTCAAACGAGATATAAGAGACAAAATTTAGTTGAAAAAAACGTTAGTATTATTAAAATTTCCCCCAGGCCATTTTATTTACAATTTACATCGTGCGTTTTGGTTGGACTACCCTTTATTTGAATAAGAGCTTATTTTTACTTTAAACATACCCGTTTTACTTCTATGTGAGTTTTCGTCTTCATAGGATTCTGTTCACCTATTCGCAGGTATGACCAAAAAAATTTCTATTTTAAACGGCAGTTTCAAACTCCATTTTCAAATATTTAAAAATTTTGTAAAGTATACCTCAGATTTTTTTGCTAATCACATTAGGATTTATTAAGAATATAATAAGGAATAAAATTATGAAAAAATTATGTCAATACCTGCCATAGTTTTTCCGTAACTGCGTTTTAAATTTTGCGATTTTCGGGAAAAACTTAATTTTTGGCCATATTATAGCGAATGAGCCCAGGGAATTTCCTTACTGTTATAAAATTTAAGTAAAACTTATTTATAATATTATACTCTAGATAATTAAATAAATATCCTCTGAAGGTTTTACTTAAATCGAAAAATATTAACCCTAAAATCATGAAGGTCAAAAGTAAAGTTTTTATATATTTGGAATTTCTAAAGGAGAGATAATGAAATTTAGTATATTTTTGTGGCAATTTTTATAAAACTGCCGAAAAATGTAACCTCAAGTCATACGAAGACAAAAAAGAGCAAAGATAAAGATTAACCCTTAAGCGCACTTGGGGGCTAAAATGACCCCAAACTTTTTTAACATTAAAAAACTGTCAATTTAAATGGTGGAAAATGGTGGATGGAAATTAACCCGTATCGAGCATGGGGCCAATTTGAACAAAAAAAAATTTTAAGACGGAAAAATGTTTTTTTAATCCGATTTTTTTTTACAATTTATAAAATAATTTATTTTGTATTTTTATAAATAACTTGTTTTAACATATCTGTTTGAGGTTAGTACTAATAAAAGAAATGCTCTTTGTACATTCCAAATATAACAACGTAAATCTCCAACCCTGGCATATTAACATTGTAGCACGTGTTTATACAAATATAATTTTTATTAGTATATGTGCGCTGACATCCTTACGCATACCTTAAATAACATTTTAACAAAAACAGCAACTAAGAAATAAAAAATATTATACGTTTCACTTTTTTTATTTATGCAAAAAACGCTACAATACCTTTAGATTTTTTTTTCTTGTTCATTAAAATAAATATTTATTTGCTGCTGAGGAGGAAAACCGTATCTAGGATACAGGCATTTATGTAAATAAGTGTAGGGGATGAGTGTAAGTGTATGCGTAGGCCGTTTTGATAAAGATACCGATTTGGAAGAGAATAAAGATGTTGGTGGTGGCAAATCGTTAAAAACAATACCAACCATAATTTAACTACATACAATTCCAATGTTAACAGTCATGCAGTATTTGAAAAGAAAAAAAAAAGGAAATTTGTTTTATGTATATGTGTTGGCTGTAATAAACGTTTAACCTTCACCATTATATGGCTTTTCAATTGTCATAAATTTTGTACTAAATATCAATAAAAATGTATGTATGTCTAGCGTCTTGAGGCATTTTATTTTTAAACAATTTTGTGTCAAAGCACTTTGTTTGTTTGTTTTTTGTTTTTTTATTAAAAGTGTAAATTATTGCTTTAATGTTTTCATTTTTATTTTATTTACGCAAATGACTTTAGAATTGTTTTTATCTCTCTTAAAATCACATAAAATTGTTTTTTGCCAAAGATATTCGTTGTTGTAATCGAAAACAATAAATATTGTTTAAAAACACATTTAAGATTTTTTTTCTCTAATGAATTTATTTCAAGAGACATATGAGTGTCATTTGTGTGTTGTTTAAATAGGATTACTCATACGTCTAGCAAGGCGTTGCTGGTTTATTAAAAAAATTTTAAAAGTATTGATTTAAAATTTTCCAGAAAGTAAGAAAAGGAAAAAGAATTTGCAAAATTATTTTGTAAAGGAAATTTTATTTTCTGTTGGCAGTAAAAAAAAGTTTTAGGAATATTTTTTTTTTTTTGAGAAAACTTTAATTCAACAAACTTTATAATTATTCAATAAAAGTTAAAAGTTCTGACCAAAGATTGCTGTAACTTTTTTCTACCTGTCTGCCAAAATATATAGAAACTACTTATTGTTTGGTGTCATAAAGATATCAATTAGATTTTAAATTGGACTGAAATAAATAATATAACGTCCAAGTTAATCGAACATGGCAAGGCATTAAATAAAAAGGCCAGAAATGAAATCACCCTTCCCTGTGGGAAATTACGAATTCGGTATTAAATCAAATTTGTAATACTAAAATAAAGAGCATTTTGAGGTGGATTCGATCTAAGTTGTACTAAGATCAATCTCAATGCCAGATTATTTCAAGTACGAGTTCGAGAATTAATATGTATAAGTTACGTATTTCGCACTTGAATAATCAGTGCTTGAATCAATTTTGTACTTTACTTGATTCAAGAAAATCAGTACTAACCGTACTCTTAACATCGCTTCGAATTTATTTAACTAGACTGCACAGTGGTCCCAATGACAAATTTAGAGGATTTTTTAATGACACGACCCGACCCCACTTTACAAAATATTATATTGTTACGAAAGTAACTTTAGTTAAGAATTAGTTATAATTATTAGTTATCTTGTATTCATAAGTAATTTTATTAGTTTTCATCGTTTTTGTTATAATTTAGTACACTTCAATCCCAATGTGCAGAAAGCCCTAGAAATGACCGTCAAAAAAGCTTCAGTATAAGAGGTAAAATTATGTAAACATAAGTGCTGCCATAAATCAAATTAAAGTGTGGTGAATAGTAAAGCCTCGAACCTTCGAAAAACATTTCGAATGTTCTAGACAACCAAATTGCGGTATAAATACTAGCGGCCACTAGCGTAATTAGATCATTCTAAGTTCAGACTTTGTCAATAACGTATAACGCTGAGAAAATTATAGTTGGTTGTGAATAAAAGCTATAAATTACGGTTGTTAAAAAGACTTAGTACTAAATAGAGTTGAGTAAATTGTAAACAGTTTTTAAAGTGTTTGTGTTTTATTTATTTTATTAAAGTTGCAATAAAGAACTCGAAACGGTTTATTATAAAGGAAATAAACCAAAACGTTATTGAAAGGCAGTAACGTAACCATATATTTTTTTGGAATATTTGCAATATTATCACTGCTGCATTGATTTAAACATCAGTAATTGCTTAGTTTAATCTTTAATAACAGATTAGTTGATAAATGTATGTGGTTTCGAGAGCTTATAAAAGTGAAAGTGAAAACGTTTTCTGTAATATTTATTGGTTTTATTTATACAATAGAGGTTTATATTTTTAAATTTAAAATGTTCCGCTGATTTAGCATTCCGTTTAGAAAAATATGTATGCAAATTAAAATGTATTCATTAATTGTGAAACTTAATATGTATTGTAAATTGTGATAGAGTTTTAAATGTGACTTTCACCAGCTGTCGCTGCTATTTTTGTGTTTTTATCATCTTAAACATGTGCATTGTTTAATGTTTAAGAAATTAGCTGCCTATTTCTGCCTAAACACTTTCTATCGTATCTTTAGGTTGCAATGTCTATCACTAAAAGGGATTTGTTCAATGTTTGGTACGCTGAAAAAGACCAGAAGAAACCCCAATAACACTGTCATACATTACATTTTCATGAAAAGTGGTATAGAATATGATTTAGATGATGACCATTAGCATGAGGTAAAGCAATCTGCTCAAAATTTTCTTAGTAAACTATCGAAGAAGTGGATGCATGCAGACAGAACAAAGAATGTTTTCAAGTCAATTTTTAAATATTGGTTGGATGATAAAAGATTATTTTCCAGTACAGCCTCGTCAAGTTTGTTGGAAGAAGACTTGGAGGAAGGACCATCAAGACCCAGACGACCGTTTTTGGAATGGAATATTTAAAACGTTTCAAACATTTTAACTATATAAAAAACACAAATCAACATAAAGTAGTATCAGTGATTATACAGCGGAACAAAATTGAAATTTTTTTGTGTTGATTAAGAATTGAATGTTGAATATGTGGGACGCTGAATTTTTATTTTTTATAAATTTTTAAAAAACAAAAATTTTTTTATTTAAAATTTTAATTTTTTTTTTTAACTTCAACGATATCTCTGAAACTACTGGTCAAATTTAAAACCAATGTAAGCACAGCCTTAAGATAATATTGCTGACGTATTTTGAATTATTTTTCAACCGAATATGGTGACACATTTTCAAGTGATTCCAATATATGAAGCGGAAGTGCCTTAATTTTGGCCATAACGGAATATCTGGAAAAGTCGAGCTGATAGAAAAAAAAGTGCAGATTTGGGTTCAGCGTCCCAAATAACCTTAAAAACAACATTCAGTTCTTAACCAACAAAATCCTGTTGCCTTGTGTTATGAAATGATTTTGTTGGTTTTATGTCAGTTAATTTGATATGGAAAGCCACACCAACGCAATCGAATCCATCAATTTTTGGCGTAAGATCGTGTCATACCAAGTCATTTTTTCGTAAAAATTTTAATCCTTTATGTACTTATGAAAAAGAGTTATGAGTTTTTTTCGCTCTTAATTTGTCATTGGACCACTGTGGACTGTGGCGACATTCTATAGCATTTATCTTTACAAAGAAAAATATTTATGAAACTATATTGCAACTATATATGCAATAACTTATTTGTACAGATAATAATAAACAAATTGGGTTTTAAAAAATGTTATTTTATAAATATATTTTTTATCTTAGTAAGAGTCTTAAAAAAAATCTTCAAAAATAATCTCTTTTTTTTCTCAATATTTTAAAACAAAAAAAACTTATCATAAATAAAAGTCTTAAATAAAAATCCAATAAAACAAATAAAAACTTTAAAGTAGAATATAATTTCGAAAATATTTTTTTCTGTGAAAACCAAGAACAAATAGTTTATTTATTTTTGCTTTAACTTTTAAAAAATTTGTTATACTTTAAAGCAAATATTAATTGCTTTAAAAAGTCTACCAAATATGACAAAAACAAATGCTGTTTTTATACAGAAATATTTGTTTTTTTTTTTTTTTTTTTGAATAAAATAAAAAAGACAAGACAATTTACTCTTATTAATCTGTTACAGACATTTTCTTTTCAATAAACCACTCGTTTAAAGATTTATTTGCACAATATTTTATTTTATTTTTTGCTCTTTTTTCTTTAAACGTATTCTATTTAAGTGAAATGATGATAAGAATAGAAATGAAGGAATAAGTGAACAACTTGCCGGTATTTAAATAGTTAAACACTGCGTATGAGTGATATTAATTAATTCCTTTTATCAGGAAACACAGTGATAATTTATATGAATATAATAATTTATAACAAAGTAATTAATTAAGAAACAAAACAGCCCACTATTATTTTTCTTATATAAAGCAGATTTCTTATTTCAAAACCAATTTTGTTAAAAGGTCAAATAATCTATTAAAATAACTATTAAATTTTTTTCGTTAAGAAGCATAAAAAAAACATTTTGTTAATGATTATAAAAAAAAATGTGTATATAGTAATTAATTGGTATCCCTCTTATTGAATATTAACAGAATCAAACGAATATCTTGAACAATAAAACTAATTAAATTAAATTGTTTTTACTTGTATATGAATTCACATTTTTATATCTTGCAACATTAAACAAAAAAAAAAAAAAAACAATAGGATTTATGTACAATGTTAAAAACCTTTTATGGTACAATAAAAATAAAAAAATATATTTCTTCTAAAAAAAAAAATGGAACTAATTGCAAAAAAATCCCACAAAAAATTATCTTTAACATGTCACATACAATTCAAATAGTATTTCTTTTTGTTTTAATGTACAAATATTTCTCATTCTTTACTGTTGATTTCTTTTCTTTAAGTCTCAACGCAAAGTTTAATTGTAGAGAACATTTATTATTTCATTTAAAGATTAGTAACTTTATTTAACATCAAAGTAAAAAATACAAAAACACAGACGACAAATCAAGTTAAATCTCAACAAGAAACGAAATATATTTAAAGAAAATATATGTACATAGTTATTAAAATAATCTGTTAGAAGTAATATTTAAAAACGCAGCAAACATTAATAAACTCTTTGTTAAAAAAGTACTTTTTTGATTTTAGTACTTTTTAGACAGACCTTAATATAAAAGGATTTCATTATTGTTTAGTCAAATAAGTAAGAAAAATATAATTTAAAAATTTTTTGTAAAAAAGTACTTTTTTCAAAAAAGTACTTTCTTAATAGTACCTAATAAAAATGATTTCTTTTTTGTTTTTTTTTTAATTAGTAAGAAAAATATAATTAAGAAAACATTTAGAAACTTTTTGTAAAAAAGTACATTTAAAAAATAGTACTTATAATAAAAGTACTTCTTTAACTAGAAACGAATTATATTTAAAGAGAAATATATGGACATATTTAAGACAATAATCTGTTAGAAGTAGGGTTCAAAAATTAAGCAAACCTTAACAAACTCTTTGTAAAAAAGTATTTTTTTTTTTTGAATCTGGTTCCTTTTAAAAAGCCCTGAATAAAAAGGATTTCTATTAATTGTTAAGTCAAATTAGTAAGATAAGAAGAATTTTGAAAACATTTAGAAACTTGTTGCAAAAAAGTACTTTTTTGAAAAAAAGTTCTTTTAATAAAAGTACTTCTCTTTCTAGAAACGAAATATATTTAAAAAAAAATAGTATGTACATAGTTAAGACAATAATCTGTTAGAAGTATGATTTCAAAATTCAGTAAGCCATTATAACTCTTTGTAAAAAATTACTTTTTTGAATGTAGTACTTTTTCAAAAGGTCTTAGTAAAAAAGGATTTCTTTACTTTTTAGACAAATTGGTAAGAAAAATTTAATTTAGATAACATTTAGAAACTTTTTGAAAAAAGCACTTTTTTAAAAATAGTACTTTTAATAAAAGTACTTCTTTAGCTAGAAACAAATCATATTTAAAGAGAAATTTATGTACATAGTTAAGAAAATAATCTGTTTGAAGTAGGAATTCTAAATTTAGCAAACATTATAAACTCTTTATAAAAAAGTACTTTTTTGAATCTAGTACTTTTTAAAAACTTTTTGATGAAAAATGATTTTTTTTATTGTTTAGTCAAATTAGTAAGAAAAATATAATTTAGAAAACATTTGTTAACTTTTTGTAAAAAAGTACTTTTTGTAGGGTAGTACTTTTAAAAAAGTACTTTTTGAAAAAAATTTTTTTTCTCTGAAAACATTTTCTAATATTTTCTGGTTAAGATAAGAATGCTTTTAAGTGTTTTTTTTATTAAAAGGTATTTTTCAAAAAAGTACGTTTTTAAAAACATTAAAATTCATTTGTCAGACAAGAACCGTTCAGAAGTAAAATTTTTAAGAAAAATTTAATTAAGAAAACGCAAATATAAAAACTTTTTGAAAAACTGCACTTTTTTAAATAGTACGTTAAAAATATACATTTTCAATTTTTGATATTCTCTAATTAGGCTCGAGTTCATCAAATTTAATTTTCATTAAATTATTCTCACTGAGGGAAGGAATTATACATTTTCTTTAAAAACACCTTTTCATAAAAAAAAAACTAAAAAGCTACAATATCTTAAACAAAAAGGATTTTAAACTAGTCACAAGAAATCACTTTTTTAATATATGTAGTGCTATTTTTAAAAAAGCCTTTAAAAAAGAAAATACTGATAGAGGACTAACATCCTTACCCCTTATGCAAAAAAAAAAGTTTAAGTTCAAATAAGTTAACCAACACATTAAGACCAGAAAATGTGTATGGGAACTTTTGTTTTTCTTTACTCCATTTTTGGGCGACTGTTATAAACACCCATTTAGATGTATTATTGATTTTAATACCATATTTTCTTAAAACATTAATACACTTCTGCATGTTGCTTATATATTTTTGCACTCCTGTAATAAAACTCACCATCAAATCCTATTTCGGCATTTTCGTTTTTTTTTTTTCAATAA
Source organism: Pollenia griseotomentosa (assembly GCA_963931875.1). Classification (NCBI taxonomy): domain Eukaryota; kingdom Metazoa; phylum Arthropoda; class Insecta; order Diptera; family Polleniidae; genus Pollenia; species Pollenia griseotomentosa. The sequence goes on from OZ007563.1 coordinate 169,193,056, forward strand.
ATAATAAAGGGCTGCATGAACAACTTCATTCATGAACATACTGAAATGCTTATTCACTGAAAGTCTTGTTCGAATAAAATTGTGATTACCGAACAAACTGTTGCTTTATTCATGCTGCTATGAACACATTTCGTTTCATATCGTAAACACACATAGGTTGTTCAATGAAACGGGCTTTGTTTCATAGTTTTCATTCTCTCTCATTTATTTTTATTAATACTCAAAAGCAGTGTTGCCACTTCAGTAAATTCATATAATTATTTGCATGCGTTGCCCATGTGTAATTTAAATTTTAACACATATGTAGATATACCTATGCACATACATATATGTATAGTATACATATTTGGAATATAAACAATAAATAAAATGCAAAATATGTTTGTTTTTTTTTTGCTTCTCATTTGCATTTTTGAGTAATACAAATCTTTGAAAGATGGCAAGATTTAATTGTCTTGTAATGTACTGTACACGGCCCTGAAATGAAACGAACTCATAAAAAACACACACATTTTTAGGTGAAAGATGAAAAACAAAAGGAGGAATGAGTTTATGAGAAATTTAATTGTTAGTTTTGTAAGTGTCTTAGGAGTCTGACCACGTGGTTGTTTTCCATGAAGTTTTTCATAATAGCTTTGATGTGTTACTATGGTGGGAAATAAATAAATCAAAATTTCCTCTTTTATACCAGGTAAGCTGCAAAATTTTCGCCACACCAGCTAGCAGTGCCTCTTCAGAACGGGTGTTTTCGTCAGCAAGAAATTTACTTTGCGAAAAATGTTGCGTCATTGGGTGGAATACAGCGTCAGTCGAACAAATTATGTTTTTACATCATAATATGAAAACGATGGATGTTGATCGTGCTGGATGATGTATATGACACTTTTTTGCCTAGAATTTATCACTTTTATTTTAACCATGAATTATCTCATTTTTTAGTTCTCATTATAATAATATCTGTAGATTGTTAAGCATTTTGAATTTATTAGCTATCTACTTTTTTCTGTTTAAGACAAAAATATTGCCGAACATTTTTTAATGTTAGTGAATGTTTTTGAAAATAAAATTAAATATCTTGAATTTTATTGAAAACAAAAATAAATTTGAGTTTTTACAGTAATTTTGACTTAGCTGCACAATCTCCTTTGCACGATTTTTTGTGCAGGTAAATCAAAAATGCAGCTATCTTAAATGTATTTAGCTGCCTTAATGTGCAGGTACGCAATTGTGGTTACCTGCATAAAAGTGCAGCTAAAGTAAAGTGTTTAAAAAAGGAGTATCAACGTTTTTATTAATAAATTGATAATAACAATGACGTTCAAACAACCTGTAGTCATTTGTTATGCATTCTTATAAAGAACGAGATAACCAAACTGTTAACAATAAAGTGTGGGTCAGAAAAGTCGCTGTAGTACAACGTTAAGATAAGCGCTGCAAGCTGTCAAAAGTTAAAAACGGCAGTTTCAAAGTAGTGTCAACAGAATACGTAGTTGTAGTAGTCGTTGCCGTTGAAGCGCAAAATTCGAAATTTTGAACTTTGTTGCGCTACAGAGCATTCGTCAGCTTCAAAAACTACTACAACTACTTTATTCTGTTCCAGACCTAAGATTTGCTATTCTTTTCATATAATCGTGGTAAAGTTGCTGTAACCACAACCCATATGCATAAATGTAGGTACATGCAAACAAAATAAATGAATTATAATGATACCAATGTGACTTGTTTGCGATTTTTGTTTTTATAAACACCTAAAATTGGATATTTATGTGAAAATGAGGCCACCACATTTTGTCATATGTGCAGCTAACTTTGATGTTTTATATGAAAATATTTTAAAGCTGCCCAAAATTATGAAAAATGTGCAGGTATACAAAATGCACGTAAACAAGGATTTTGAAGAATAATTACAGACAATATGTATTTTGGGCAGTTAAGTCAAAGTGCAGCTAAGTTGAATGTTTTGTATGAAAATAATTTTAAAATGCCAAAAATTTTGGGCTCTTATCTTAAATGTGCAGGTAAAGAAAGTGCACTTAAAAAAGGAATTTGTATGGGATTATAAAGAATAATGCCAAAAATTATCAATTTTGTGCAGTTAAGTCAAAAGTGCACGTAAATAAAAGGCAGCTAAGTCAAAACTACTGTATTTCAATATTAATGTATCTCTTAAACTTGTTGCATTTACCCCTCATGGTTAATTCTATTTTTTTTTTTACTTTCTTATGTTTTTATTTTTCTACAACTGGCAACACTGACATTTAAATCATACTGTTTTTTCATGAACTTATTCGAGATTTGTTCAATGGTTGTTCTGTTTCATGGTTGTTAATGTTCATATTCTCTTGTATAAGCAAATAAACTAATTTCATCTTATTCGTCTCTTAAATATCGAGTGTTCATTGCTTTCATTTCATTGTATTTCATCTTACTGAATACGAATGAAGCGAACACAAAATTATAATGAAGGTTTCATGAACATCATTATTAAGTTTCATGCAGATGTTTAATAAATAAACCATTTAAAAATTGTATTCTTATAAATACAAAGAAATTACTATTTTAAATCTTTCCTTTAAAAAAAAAACAAGTACATGTAAAGTTCACTACGCATACACTAAAAAAATACACAACAAGTTCCCCAAAACAAACTACACGTACGCTTAAATAAGTACTGTAAATTATCTTAGTGCTTTTTTTGTATCATATGATGTTTGTGTACAAATTCACAGCAATTTATTTTATATTTTTGTATAGAATGTGTATGTATATTGTACGGTATGGTTCACTAACTTGCTGAAGTCTGCTTCCTACGCTTCTCAAAAGGTAAGCCGACTGTCAGATTATTTCCTTTTTTACTTTTCTTTCTTTGCTAAATTTATAAAATTATTATACACACATATTTATCATTGAGTGCGTGTAAAGACTTTAACATTTTCTTTTTTTAATGGAATAACGTTTTATCAATATACAGAGATAAATATAAAAAATAAATGTATGTCTGAAAGTGTAGAGGTATTTAAGGTTGCCTGTCGGTCGGTAATTGGTTTAAAGAAAAATTTTAAGTCTATTGCTACTACGATTTCTGGCAGCCATCTTAATAATTGTTTTTCTTATTATTATCATGCTAAATTTCTATGGTTTGAGATTTCTTTACATTAAAGATGACCTGAGATGTTCATGCTTTCTTCATTTCAATCTGTCTTCATTTTCCACAAAAACAAATACTAAGAAAAGAAAATTATGTGTTCGTGTGAGGAAAACATAAAATATTCAGTGTGGATTTCATTAATTCACAAAAAAAAAGTACAATACAACAACATGATTTTTATCATTTTTAACGTCATCTTTAATACAAATTGCTTTATAATTGATTAAGACGAACAACTCAAACAAATTAACATCATTATTATGCTTAACTCAATTACAATGTCTTTTACCGCTTCAGTCATGTCATGCCAACCAGAAATCCATCTCAAGTTGGCTGGTAAAAAGATGAACAAAAAAAAAATATATGTTAACAGGAAGGAGGTAAGAGACGAGTTAAAGTATCTTTCGATCACTCAAAATGTAGACAAAGCTGTCAAATACAAATGGATTTTAAATAACGCATAACTAAAAATAACTTTTTGTTGCTATAGATGGCCCTTAATTTTAACAGAAAATATGAATAGCTGTACTTTATGAGACAAAAAAAGAAAAGAAAATAGTACTAACCCATTTCTTTTTTACAAAACTAATTATAACATTCAATTTCAATTACTATAATTATCATTTATTACAATCAAATTGAGTTTTTTTTTTCTTTTGTCTACTTAACTATTGGCAACTGAAAATATTCTAGATCCCTCATTAGTTTCATTTTGGTACTTTTAAATGACCCTGGGTGAGTTTAGAACGATTTGTTATTATTATTTCATTTCAAATAGTTGTTAATGTCAGTTAACCACAAAAAAATTTTTGCAAAAATTCCAACATTTCAGTAATTGCAATTTTCCAAAAATTTAAAAAAAAAACATTGGGAATATTTATACACATAATTTATTACCACATTATCAAGAGAACTGAACTAAAACCAGGCACCATATTTGAGCAAGCCATGATGCCACCAATATCACTAACACACACTGTATGCCACCATTACCACCCACTCAATAGTTTTCTAACCAACAACTCTACTCTAAGTGTAAACGTCTCTCTACGTATATTTTACATGAAATGATAATTTATTGAATATAGATTAAGTGCTTTTTTTGTGTGGAATGTTTGTATGAATGTTGCATGAACCAGTTGCAAATGCAATAATTGTGGCATTTGTTATACATGCAGATATTTTCAACAGTCGATTAAGCAAAGGTGCTAAAAGAAGCATTTAAAAGTAGGTGCGTTAAAAAAAAAGAAACTTTGAAGTCTAACTGACTTCAATTTTTTATTGAGAGAAATGTGAGTTGAAAAGATATTAATTTTAAACGAAATGATGCTTTTTATAGCTCATAAGGCAGCATTAAATTTGAAATGTTTGGACATAAAATAGGGTCTTTCAAAAATCAATTCTCGTAAGAATATTTATGCCCGTTTTCACAACTTAACGATAGCTAAAGGTAGGACTTTATCGGCCGTATAAAAAGTGTTTCATTATGACAACTTTACTTTAACCTACCAGGTAGGATGAACCTTAATCTACTTTATCGCTCACTTCAGGTTAAAGTGAAGTTTTAATAATGGAACACGTTTTATAAGGCTTGTTAAAGTCCACTTTAAGCTATCGGTGAGTTGTGAAAACGGGCCTTAGAGTTATTATATTTAGAGTTATTGAGCAATTTGCATTTCAGCCTTAAGGCAGATTTTATTTTTAAAGAAAAAAGTTTTTGGGATTCAGTTAGATCTACAATAGAAAAAAAAACTTTGTATTTTCGTTTTTGTTTACAATAAATTTATTACCATTTTCAATTTCTCACAATTTGTGTGTATTTCTGTACTGGTTCGGTTTAAATTAATTTTTTTTAATTTTGATATTTTTAGTTAGGTTTGAGTTCAATAAATTAATTTTCATTAAATTATTTTTTTACTGAAGGAAGGAATTTTACAACATGAAATTTTGATTAAAATTTTTTTGATAATTTTCTTGGCTAAGGTGGGGATCGAACCTGGGTTAAATTTTCATGTTTCAAGAATCACCACATTCTTTCATCACAATTTTTTGAGTTCTAACCTCTGCACAACTGCGGTGCCTGCCAGCCAGCAGTCAAACATCAATCTTTAACCAGTGGTACTGGTGGTTCAAAATTTGCTGTAATTAACATTTTCAATTTTTTTACATGTTGCTTCCTTTCGTCTGATTTTTCGTATTCTTTCTGTCAAGACTTTGTCTTGAAAACTTGAATACAAAAAAAAATTTAATAAAAATTTCATGTTGTAAAATTCCTTCATTCGGTCAAAAAAATAATTTAATGAAAATTAAATTTAATGAACTCAAGCCTAACTAAAAATATCAAATCAAAATTGAAAATTAACAGTTCGACTAAAAATCACAATTGTTCTTATTAATTTTTTTTTTTTTAATTTAATTTAAATTCGGTTAAGATTAAGGTAATAAAGTTCAGTTAAATTGAACTTCTATTATGTTTTGAATTAGAACTAGTTATTATCTAGTTTTCTTTCAGTTCTGTTCGACTTGTATATAACAGCCCGGCCCACGAGGTCGACCGCTAGCGTTCGGTTGCATTTTGCAATGACAAACAGCTGACTTGCGGCCAACTAACAATTTTCAGCGCGACAATTCTATCGACAATGCAAGCGAAGGATAGCGTTACAGTTTTTTTACGAATTTGCAGCCACTAAAATTTTTATGCGAAAACAAATGTCAAAATCAGTTACTTGTGTTGTGGTTCCCGACGGAGACATTTTGTCAAAATATTAAACGAAATTTGTTTGACACTTTAACACTTAATATTTTTTTAAAAATTTTATTTCTTTTTAAACGACACCACTTTTAAAATTAAACAGTTTTTTAAATATTTTTGACAAAATTCTAACAGTTCAACTAAAAATCACAATTGTTTTTAATTCTATTCTATATTTTTTGTTAACTTCTTCTTTGTTTTCTTTTCTGTTTTGTTTGTAGCACAGAGTTGTATTTTTATTTATTCATAGGTTTTTTAGATTTTTATTTTCAAACTAGCGTTTTATCTTCCCATCTTGTAGTGTAGTTTTACATGTGAACGCAAATAGTCGTTGTGTGTTTTAATAATTGTTTCTCGTTTTTTTACAATTCCTAAAGATGCCATCCAAAGGATGGGAAAATATTCAATAAAAAAATTAAATTTATAAAAATAACAGCTGTGGCCTCGAGCTTATCAATTAATATAGGTTTAAAGTTAATTAATATGTAATGGAACCGTATTGCTTTGAGAATATGCCCGTTTATTAAATTTTCAAGCATGAAAATGACCCGAATCACTCTTTAAGGTTATAATATAGATGTTCTGGGCTGGCCATTCCAAAGTCTTTATACCAACCAAATTAAGAACTCTTGGCCAATTGTAACAAGAGATTTTAAGGACAAAAATCTACGAAATAATTAAGAATTGTTTGACTTATTTTAAAAAAACAGGAAAAGCTTATCTTTGAAAAGATGCCAACGAAGTTGTCAAAAATAAAGGTAAAGATTTTACGGGATCCCGGGATTTTTCGGGATATCGGGATTCGGGATTCGGGATTTTTAAAAATTAAGAGATAAATGCTTTTTATAGGTATTTATTAAGAAAAAACTTCTTTTAAAAAGTTGACAAACAAAAGTTTTATAATCAATTTATTATTTTAAAGTTAAATATAATGTTATATTGATTACTTAAATTTTTAAAAATTGAAAATTGTGATTATTTTCTTAATTAATGATTAATTTAAATTAAAAAATGATAAAAAAAAACAATGTAAGATTTCAAACAATGTGTTAATTGATTCAATTAAAAAATAATTACAATAAAATCTATATTTTTTACATTTATCTCAGTTGATTCAAACCTAATAAAAAAATAATTAATATTATAATTGAATAGATCAGACTAGTTATTGATTTATTTGTAAGTTTCGAATAAACTTTTCTTAAATGAATTAAAATGAATAATTGAAATATGAATTCGAAATTAATTAACAAAATCAATTTATATAGTCAACCATATAAATTTTATTTTAACAAAAACATATTTTTATAGCCATATAAAAATATAAAATACACTACTTAATTACCTGAAATCGATTCATAAATTACCGTAGGTCCTATGGCCACTAGTGTGTCGGAAGATGTTAAGATGTCGCTCCAGTCAAATTTTTACCAAAAATCGGGTCTGCTGGCCTTTTTTATGTTTTCTTAATAACTATGTCAAAAACCACGATTTTCTTCACTTTTAAGGAAATAATTTAAAAGAAAAATATCCAAGCTTTATTTTGGTGTACAAAGACTATAAGTTTATGCAATGCATTTGCTCATTTATGCACCCCAAATTAAAATTTTTCGTAATTTTTCCATAAATTTTGTTAATAACGCTTTATAACTTTTAAAATCTTTATAAAAATGAAACAAGCCAACAATGCACTTTGAAGATCAATTTATTCTACATAAATATTTTTTAATTTGCTCTTACCGTTTCTGAGTTATACCTGTTTTCAGCTTTGTACCCAGTTTATAATATTGTTACTCAAATGGCTGAAAAAATATTTCCTTAAAAGTGAAGAAAATCGTGGTTTTGACAAAGTTATGTAAAAAATTAAAAAAAAACCGGCAGATCCGATTTTTGGCAAAAATTCGTCCTGAGCGACCTCTTCCGAAAAATCTGAAAAAAATCTCAAAAATACTTTACCCTTTAAGCTTTTAAATTGTGCTTGAGCCCCAAAAATTTTTTTTGGACACACTAATGTCCACTCTCGGAAAGCACTTTAATAATTCTAAAACTGTAAAGAGTAAAGTTTTAATTTTGAATTTGGTGCACCAGTGGCATGTTTTGTGCATTTCAAGACATTTTTTTCTTCAATTAATTTTCATCTTAAATTATTTTCACGCTTGAAATTAAGAACATATTTTTACTTTTTTCTTTCGTTTTCGATGACATTATAAACAGAGCTAATCAAATAAATATTAGAGATAAATATTGTGTTCCCTATCCTCTCTAGGAGAAATGTTAGTTTAATCCCGGGATTTTTTAGGATCGGGATTTCGCGATGCTGTGAATTTTTTGTTTAAAGCTAAATGATAATTTGTTATTAATATTTTGTTACTCAATTTTAAAAATAAAGTAATTTATATAAATGCTGTAAAGTCGTTTCTAATTACAAGTCCACCACTGTATATTCCAGGTTCTTATTAGTAGCGAAGTTGATTTAAAGTTTTCCAACTGTCTGTTGAAATGGGATTTCCGAAGACAAGAGGAATCATGGGGCGTAGGTTGTTTAATATTTATGTTACATTTACTCTGTTTAAGTTTGCTTTTGAAAATTAGACTGATCGGTCCACAAATGGCTATAATTTGAGCAAAAAACCACGACTCCTTCTGATTTTACCCATAAATCCCTTGTTGTTGTTTTTTTATTACTTTTTTTTTGTATATCGCGGGAACGGCAAGATCTAGGTTACTAATACACAACCTCTTATTAAAAATGGACAGGATTGAAGAAGTGGGCGTGGCACTTCTCATACAAAGACATTATAAATTTACGTGGAAAACGGAAAAAGCCAAAGTTTTCAAATAAAGTACAAACATATCGGTTATTAATACACAATATCCCATAAAATGCGGGCCGTATTGAAGACGTGGGCATGGCACAAAATAGTATTTTTTTATATCTTAATAACGGTAAGAGAATAATTTTCCAAATTTGGTACATATACCTAAGTCATAAATACACAACCTCTCTAAAAATATGGACAGGATTCGAGAAGTTGGCGTGGCACAAAAATAATTTATTTATATCTAAAGAACGGTAGTTATATAACTTTCTGTTCTTATTATATGACGGTGAAGGGTATATAAGTGCTATGCCGTATTTAGCACTCTTCCTTATTTTAATCAGTTTGATAATGTGTCTTAGTGGGTAAGTCTTCAAAGACGCTGCATTACGCTAGTCGAATCGTATAAGGGATTCGGCTCAGCTGATTATAGCACATTCTTGTTTTGTTCTAATATTGTTCAAGCATTTTTCTACTTCAGTTATAGTTTTGTTTTTTTTTTTTCCTTTGTTCTAGTTCTGTTTTAAATCTGTTCTGTTCAAGTTCTGTTCTAGTAATGTTCCAGATTTGTTCTAGTTCTGTTTTAGTTCTGTTCTTGTTCTGTTCACACGGAAAAAAATGCCAATGTAAAATTAACATATATTATTCACTGTTAAAATAAAAAAAAAAATATATTAAAATAAAAAATAAATATGGATTCAATATTGAATTCATAAAAACCTGTTTTATATTAAAATCAAAAGTGTATCTTGTTAAATTAACATGCATTCATACTTAAGTATGTACATGTTTTATTTTCATTCTTAAAATATGTTATAAAAAGAGGACAATTCCCGTATTCTTTTAATTAAAATTAGTTACTTAAATAGTGCATCAAGTTTTCAAAGTATATTGATGACGAAATCCATATCGGGCGATGCTGATGCTTCTGTTGACAAAGGAGAACTCAAAATAAGTGAAACATGTGTTACAGGGGTAAGTGTATTGAATTATTCTTAAATAAATGCATATCTTGTCTCTGAGGCTTCTTCACACTGTTATAACACACTCAAACCAATTTGATTCTACATGAAATTCACGTTGTTTCAACTTGAAATAACTTTCATTCAACGTGATTCGGATTGTTATTTCAATATAAATTACATTTTGCTCTAACTTTACTGCAATGTTAAATTAACATGAATTATAGTTATTTTAAAAGAAAAAAAATGTTGTTCGCAGTTATTGTAAAACCAGGTTGAATTAACATGAAAAACGTATAAAGCAAAATCACCACCGAAAAATTTTAAATCAACCTTGTTTTCTACGTTTTTAACTTGATTTTTTTCTGTGTGTTCTAGTTCTGTTCTAATTCTGTTCTATTTCTGTTCTAGTCCTTTTCTTGTTCTGTTCTAGTTTTTATCTAGTTCTGTTCTAATTCTGTTCTAAATCTGTTCTAGTTCCGTTCTAGTTATGTTCTAGTTGTGTTCTAGCTATGTTCTAGTTATGTTTTAGTTCTGTTCTAGTTCCGTTCTAGTTCTTTTCTAGTACTGTTCTTGTTCTGTTCTAGTTCTATTTTAGTTCTGTTCTAGTTCTGTTTCTGTTCTTGTTCTGTTCTAATTCTGTTCTAGTTCGTTCTAGTTCTGTGCTAGTTTTGTTTCAGTTCGGTTCTGTTCTGGTTCTGTTCTAGTTCAGTTCTATATATGTTCTTGTTCTGTTCTAGTTCAGTTCTATATATGTTCTTGTTCTGTTATATTTCTGTGCTCGTTCTTTTCTTGTTCTGTTCCAGTTCTGTTCTATATCGGTTTTTTTTTTTTTAATTTAATTGTAGTTTTGTTTTAATTCTGTAGGTAGATCATTTGTTTTTTTTTTTTTTTAATTTTCGTTTTTTTTAATTCTAGTTCTGTTTTAAATTAAAATTAGTTCCAAAATTATTTAAAATTTTTTTGTGCATTTAAGGTAAAAAAATTTTTGTGAATTGAATTTTGTTCCTTAAGTTAAAAATAAAAAAAAAATAGTGCCAATTCTAAACCACATGTACAAATTTTCTGATTGAAAATCTCTGTCTACCTTAACAAAAAGATTTTATTAATAGCTCGTTAATGTTGATTTACAATTTTTGTATAAATCCAAAGAAATCTAATTTGTATTTTATTGCTACGAAGAAAATCATTTGTTAATCTGTCACGTTTTTAAAGACAAAGCGCAAATATTTTAAAAATTCAATAAAGGCTGACTTCCTAAACGTATATTAACAATGTATCAATACAGTATTTAAACCGAGTTGATACATTGTGTAGTATTTTTTTTAATACGTTGCATTTTAATACTTTGCAACACTGAAATCGTTTAGGAACATTTATATGCATTGTATCATTCATAATAAAGCGAACAAATGGGGGAAGAACATATTTTATTGGAAAATGTCTTAAGGCCCAACCATAATGTGCTTAAGTTGGCTTTAGCAAATGTACGAATACATGTAAATCATATGAGGCAAACCATATTGAACGTAAGGAAACTTTTTGTTAAATTTTATGAAACTGTCATTTGCTTAAGCAAAGTGCGAAACAGATCGCACATTCCGTACGGAATCAAATGTTTTTTGATTTTTTTTTTGTTTTTTTAAATACATTTAAGAGACTTTTTGTTAATTTTTGACAGTAGGTTAAGCAAGGCTATGCATATTATGGTTGGGCCTTTAGATTTGTGCGAACAGGGAAACTCCAGCCTCAAAATTGCTGTTAACATTATAAAAAGAAAACATAAAAATTATGCGTCCAATTTTTACTGTAAAAAAAGAAAAAATAAAACTGAATAGAGAAATATAATAAACTATAACAAAAAAATGCTTACTTATCTTCCTGCGTCGCCATCGTATTTTGTCTTGCATTCGCTTTGCATCTACTTTTATTTGGATGCCTTTGTTGCTTTTCCTTGCGTATTAACTACAACAGTGTTGCAAAAGGGAACAAAATGCATTGTAAAAATTTTCATGGTTGCATTTACGAACACGCTGCAATGTATTACTACAAAGCAACATGCGTTTAGGAAGTCAGCCAATCTGTGACAGTTGTAAGCAATAACAACCATAAACATATGTCTCTTTTATATATTTTATTATATGGCAAGGAGTAGAGAAAGAAGTCCTTAACATTATACATTTCATAAAACCGGAATTTCGTAAACCAACCACGTTTAAAATTTAAGGAAAAAAAATTTTTATTTTCTGATTAAGAAAAACATAAAAAAATTTATTTTTATAGCTTTTATTAAATAATTTGACATTTTGCTTTACGAATATTGTTCAAATGTGTGTGTGTGTGTGTGTGTGTAAGTGTGTGTGTTTGTAGTTAAAATTATTAATGGATAATTTCCTAAATGATTTAACTGTAGAGAAAACTAAGCTAGAGAATAAAAAGAGAACTTACCTATTGTTGTTATTAAAGTCAATGAATATAAAAACGCTGAAGCATAAGTCCATTTATGAGTGGGCGGATTCATTTGTACACCAGGCTGATGAATTTTTGATTGACGCACTGAACGTAATAAAGTATCCTAAACGAAAAGAGATGATATAAAAAATAAAAATAAAAAATTTTGTGTGTAAAACAAATCACATCAGCCCAACAGACAGAATACAAATTCAATTTTTAAATTCAACGAAAACGGAAATAAAAATCATCAATGTCACGTTCACCGTGCGAGTGTACCAGGTGAGTGTATAAAGATAAATGTGTGTTGAAAGTTGAGATATTGTGGGTATGTGTGTATGAATACACGTTTTATATCTATATACCATTTTTTGTTGTGCATGAGTTTTTAATAAAACTAAAACTTACCTGAAAATGTTGCACTTCCTGAGCAGCCAAACGTGTCCAATTCTCTTTGTATAATATATTCAAATCTTCAGTAATCGACCACAAACGATCAACCGTTCTAAAAATACAAACAAATAGAACAACATTTATAGATACAGATACAAAAGTTGTGGCTTTATTTTGTATATTTTATAATTTTTTTTCTGTTTACTCGTTATTTGTATTTGCTGTATAAATATAAATAAGAACATAAGAAGATATAAATAAATTTAAATTCAAATTTGAATCCAATCAAATATAAATTCAAATACGAATTTAGTATTTTATAAAACACAAGTTTTTTCTGTGTTTTATAAAGAAAACTACTTTCCTTCTTTTAACTCGTTTTTACCCTTTTTCGTAATAAATAAGATTCTTAAACAAATATTTAAATACTTGCGGCAATAAATTAGAAAAACACATTTTTCAAAAATTGACTTTTTGATTTGTGTTTAAAGTAATTTTCCAAAAATTAGTTAAATTTATCTGCCAAGATGAAAAATTTACATAACAAATTAAAAGTTATTTTGTTTAAATATTTAATCATCATGATTGCTGGCCTTTTTAGTATTTACATGTGTGTTTTGTAGTCAACATTTTCTTTGAAAACCTTAAATTTTGAACAAAAATTCATATTGACTGGTTTTGATTGGAAAATGTTATTAAAAAAAAAACAGGAAAAAAGAAAACATTTTTAGTTTTGCGGTGAAGTTTGTTAAATGTAAAATAAAAATTTGCAATTTTGGTATGGTAAAGTAAATGCTGTTATGCAAATAGTTAACGCAACATAGACATAATATTTCGACGATTTTATAGAGTGAAATATGAGACACAGAGAGATACCCTGCGTAGCATTAAAGTTATGAAAAAAATTTTGGCATTTAGTATCATTTAATAAAAAAAAAACACACCATTTTGTTAGCCAAACCCATAAATTAAGCTAAAGTTTCAGTTCAGCTTTATTTTGGTTCTAGTTTAGTTCTATTTCAGTTCTAATGTAAATCTACAAACATAGAAAAAAGGATCTTCATATAAATGTTGCCCTAACACCAAAATTGTGACATCAATGTTATTACAAAACGCATCAATAAGGCAAAAAGTGACACCAATTCAATGACGAATGTCATTATTAAATTTTGTCATATTTTATACGTCATCTATGCTAAGACTAAAGTGACATCGAGTCAATGCCACATTTTGTGTTTTATTATCATTATTTTTATGTTTAAAAAGTGTAAATAAGAAGCAAAAATTCCCATATTCTATTAGTTTAAATTATTTAGTTAAATACATCAAATCTTCAAAGTAGAATGGTTGCGAAAACCATATCGGGCAGGCTACTGGTGTCTTATAATTGAGAGATCTTCTGTAAACAAAGAGCGGAATACAACAAACATGTGTAACGGGTAAGTAAATAATAATATTCTCTTACTTTGACATAAGTCAATCCCAATGGCTCAATTTAATGACAAACTGTCTAATGAGCCCTTTCTTCGATGTTAGTGAGTCAGCGCACTGATAACATGTTTTATTAAACTTATGTCCCATTGATGACATAAAGTCAGTTTTTGACCCTGATGAAAATGTAATGACAGTGTGTCATTAAATTGGACCTAATGAGTCCCTTGTCCGATGTTACTGAGTCATTATACTGATGACACTTTTTTTATAACTGACTCCGATTCGTCATTTCTGTGATGCCGTTTTGCTATCGCATTGATGACATAATGTCAATTTTTGACCTTGTTGAAAATTTAATGACAGTGTGTCATTAAATTGAATCTAATGAATCCTTTCTGCGATGTAACTAAGTCATCGTACTGATTACATGTTTTATTTAACAGAGTCCGATTCGTCATTTCTGTGATGCCGATGTGTCATCCCATTGATGACATAAAGTCAGTTTTTGACCCTGATGAAAATGTAATGACAGCGTGTCATTAAATTGGACCTAATGAGTCCTTGTTCGGTGTTACTGAGTCATTATACTGATGACACCTTTTTATAACTGACTCCGATTCGTCATTTCTGTGATGCCGTTTTGTTATCGTATTGATGACATAATGTCAATTTTTGACCTTGTTGAAAATTTAATGACAGTGTGTCATTAAATTGAATCTAATGAGTCCTTTCTGCGATGTAACTAAGTCATAGTACTGATTACATGTTTTATTTAACTGACTCCGATTCGTTATTTCTGTGATGCCGCTTTGTCATCCCAATGATGACATAATGTCAATTTTTGACCCTGATGACAATTTTATGACAGTGTGTCATTTCTCCGACGTTACTGAGTCATCGCGCTGATGCAATATTTTATTAAACTGACTTCGATTCGTCATTTCTGTGATGCCGATGTGTCATCCTATTTATGATATAATTTTATTTTTTAACCCTAATGACAATTTGGCCAAGTTATTGCTAAGGCTAACATAACAATAATGAAAAGTGTCATATCATTAATATGTCAAAAACTAAGACACTTGTCATAGTACTGATGGCAAAATACATCAGCGTTATCAGGCTTTTTTATCAGTGTAGCACGGTTTAAGTTATGTTCTAGTTCAGTTCTAGTTTAATTCTATTTTAGTTTTAGTCCTGTTTTAGGTCAGTTCTAGTATACCTCTAGGTAATTTCTAAAAGTAAATAAAATAAAGAGTATGTAAGTCTTATTTAAAAACTATTACGTTTAACCTTTTTAAAAACACAAACGCTTGAGTGTAGGGTACACAATTCAATGAGCATGTTACAAATATTTATATTTATTTGTATAGAAAATTTTCAATTGTTTCTGAATGTGCAATCGAAGCATGTTTGTGTGTATGTATGTGGGAGCCCGGGAACGAGCTGGGGATTTGCTAAGAGTGAGCAAGTATGCAAATAGTTGTGCCATATGAATTTAAATGTACTCGTATTTAACTTAAATGTTTATATTGTTTAGTAATGCAAATTTATTGCACATTTTGTTGCTGTTTTTATCATTCTTGTTTTCTTTCGTTTTATTAAACAAATATTATGTATACCCTGCAGGAAATGTCACTAGTGAATCTGTACTGATTCACTATTGACACAGTCACCAGTACTAGTGACTTATTATACCCCAGACAATGTTATTTACTATAGACATTTAACATGTGCGTGTCATTGGAAATCTACTACTGACGTTGGTACTACTGACTAGGTACTGACTACGTAGTTCCTTTGGGAACATATGTAGACATTGGAACCAGAGAATCACTAGTACATTTTAGTACATGTAGTCTACACTTTTGGTACGAATACAATTTTTTTTTATTATTTCTTTAACTTTTATAGGAATTGTACTTCTCAATTGTTATTGATAAAATTGTTTTCGTATTAAAGCCAAATATAGTGGCAAATGTAGTGTAGTGTAGACACTTCGTTGACAATGTCACCAAAATAGTCGACAAAACTGGTGACTTGGAGACACTTGCACCCAGGTTTCCTTCAGGGTATAAATACACACATACACTTACATACATATATAACGCAAATATCAAAAAGAACAGAAGAAAAAAAATCAAGAACACAAATTCTCATGAAAGCAAAAAAAAAATGTAAAAGAAAACAAAACAAAAACTTTCACAAGTCAATGTTTAAAGCAAATGAACAAAATGAAATAAATCTTCTTCAAATGTTACTTCATTACGTAAATACAAACAATTTTCGAAAATAAATAAGACAAAAAAAAAAAGACTACAAAACATGATGAGCTCTTTAAAAGAAGTTAGAAACGAGGTAAGAAAAAAGAAATAAATAACATTTTTATATTGTAAGATCTATAAAACAATTTAGTTTAACAATTTTTTTGTTATAAAAATAAAAAGTAAAAAATTATTTAACCTGACAAAAAGAAAGAATTTGTATTGTTTTAATAGAAAGTCTATTTAAATTATTTTATCTTGTTTTTTTTTTTTTTAAGTGTAAAAAGTGAAATGAAAATTATTTAAAAACAAGTTTATAAAAGGTTTATGAAACGGATTTTTTATGACAACTTTTTGTTTTCTTTAAAATTAACATTGTTCGTTTTGGTTGGGCGACTTTGCAACGAGTGAAATATCCACCAAATAGCACATCTTAGAAAAAGGTATGAAGGATTTTCCTCTTGAAATATGTTTTATAAGAGGTTTCCCAAATTTATTTTAGCACTTAGTCAAAATTTTATACAGGTAAAGCATTAAAATTGTCCACAATTTTATTTATGTATGTATGTATTACACAAAACAAATTTTGCGTTTGTTAAAAAGTTAACGTTTATAATTTACGAAAAAACATATTGCACTTGATCAACAAGATGGTATTAAATCAAAATTTTTTTTCACTTTTTTTTTATCGTGCTATTTTGTCTAATTTTGTTACAATTTATTTTCCATGCGCCTTTAATATTACATTAAAAATTGTTTAGCTTCTACTGAAAACTCGAGGTTATACCCCTCTTGTTGATCAAGTGCAATATGTACATTTAGGGTCAAAATTGTTCATAACATTAGTGTTATTGGCAATTTTGTCTTATTTAGAAATGAGGAGCTCCATAACAAAACGGAACAATTCCACTTTTACAGTTTTTGAATAAATAACCACAAAAAAAAATTTATTTAAGCCAGTACGATGTATGTATGTCTGTGAAATTGTTGCGTTTTGATCCGATTCCATGTTAATAAATTTATTAAAACAATGACTATTAGGATTTTAGTATGTACAATATTATTATTCGGAAAGCATTAAACTTAAAAAGTTGAATTGTTGCCTTTTGTTATGAACCTTCTCAAATATTTAAAAAAATATTCTAATAGTGCATAGAAAATAATCCTGGAAAATATTGAAGGTATAAAGGCTCAGTTAGTCTTTACTTTCTGTTCTGCTACGAATCAGCTGATTTGTTTTTGTTATTAAAAAACCTGTGAAATTGATTAGTTTTTCTGTTCTGTTGCGGTTCAGTTTGTTAAAATCAAAAACTTGTTAAGTAATTGTAAGTGACAGCAAAATAAATAATAAAAAATACATATTTATATTGAAACTAGCTGGCCGTCCCGGCTTCGCTCGGTAGCTGATTACTAATGATCGATGGAGCCGTTTTCTGATTTTAGGTAAATCGAAAAAAGTGGGCTTAAAAGTGGGCGGGGAAATATTTTCTTTCCTTAAAAACCTAAGTTGGACCATGGCGAACATTTTAAAGAAAAAATCGTCCAAATCGGTCAAATAAATAGAAAAAGTGGGCGCAAGAGTAGGCGTGGTAAATTTTTCTTTCGATGAAAACTTTAAATGGATTAATACGACCATTTGAAAGAAAAATTTGTCAAATCGATGGAGCCGTTTTCTGATTTTAGGTAATTCGAAAAAAGTGGGCGGGGCAAAATTTTTTTCTACGTATAAACCTAAGTTGGACCATGCCGAACATTTTAAAGAAAAAATCGTCCAAATCGGTCAAATAAATAGAAAAATTAGGCGTAAAACTAGGCGTGGTAAATTTTTCTTTCGATGAAAACTTAAAATGGATTAACACGAACATTTGCAAAAAAAATTAGTCAAATCGATGGAGCCGTTTTCTGATTTTAGGTAAATCGATAAAAGTGGGCGGAACAAAATTTTCTTTTCGTACAAACCTAAGTTGGACCATGGCGATAATTTTAAAGGAAAAATCGTCCAAAACTGCCAAGCCGTTCTCAAGTTATGCGCTTAATAGAAAAAATTGCGTAAAAGTAGGCGTGGTAAATTTTTCTTTCGATGAAAACTTCAAATGGATTAATACGACCATTTGAAAGAAAAATTTGTCAAATCGATGGAGCGTTTTTTGATTTTAGATAATTCAAAAAAAGTGGGCGGGGCAAAATTTTATTTTCGTACAAACCTAAGTTGGACCATGGCGATAATTTTAAAGGAAAAATCGTCCAAAACTGTCAAGCCGTTCTCAAGTTATGCGCTTAATAGAAAAAGTGGGAGTAAAAGTAGGCGTGGTAAATTTTTCTTTCGATGAAAACTTTAAATGGATTAATGCGACCATTTGAAAGAAACATTTGTCAAATCGATGATGGAGCCGTTTTCTGATTTTAGGTAATTCGAAAAAAGTGGGCGTAAAAGTGGGCGGGGCAAAATCGTCGTTCGGTCAAGCCGTTCTCAAGTTATGCGATCAGCAACAGACAACATTTCATTTTTATTACATAGCAGATAAACTGTTTTTTGATTTTAAGAATTCATAAAATTTAATTTCTTCAAATTTATGTGCATTAAAGTTATTGAAATAAAACAATGTACGGAGCAAAACTAATAAGTTTGTCATAAATGGATGATAAGTTGCTACAGAAAAAGTAACTATTACAATTTCGTAACAGAATGGCACGGAACCGAACAGAAAGTAAAGACTAACTGAGCCTTAAGGCTATTAATGTATGAAAGCTTTATAAATTGTAATTTGACCAAGTATACAGTATACATGCATCTAATATCGCTCAACTGAAGAACTATTAAAGAGAGAGTCTTTAAACGTGGTTAAAGCTGCTATTATGGTAAACTATAAATTTCAATATAAAAATGGGCGGGGTAGACAGAGGAGGAGCAGTACCCCTCATAGATAGAAATATTAATAAGAGCCGCTGCACGCATTTTGTTAACCTTTTGGTAGTAGGATCTTCTGAGCCCCAAAATTTAAATAAAATAGCAGCGGGGGAAGTGGTACCCACCATAGGACGCCAATGTTTAATATCGCATATCTTAAGAACTGTTATAGTGAGAATGTTCAAACTTTGTAGAAGTCACTCTTATGGTATACTTCACATTTGAAAAAAAAAATAAAGCGGGTAGGCGCAGGGGGGAAACACCTCCCATAGGATGCATATATTAAATATCTCTCAACTGAAGAACTATTAAAGGGAGAGTCTTCAAACGTGGCTAAAGCAGTGTAGCGCAGCGTACCGGGTTAAGCTAGTTTCATATAAATTTTGCTATAAAATCGTAACGGTACGATCATTTATATAAAAAAAAGGAAATTTAAAATTATGTCGCTTAAGCTATTTTTGCGGTATGGGCTCGACATTTTAAAAAAAGTTTCAAGGGTTTTTATTTTTGGGTCGTGGTTAAGAATCTCAGGGAAATGCTTATATGGCTGTGCTGCATAGATTAGGCACTCATTACAAAGTAACAAAAAATGTAATGCTTTAGTGAATAAATACTCTTTAAAAAGCAATGCCGGAGTGTTTAGCAAACTATACCTTCCATTTTAAAATATAAGTTTATGAAAAAAAGAAAATTTTTTTTTTCTTTTCAAATTTTATAGAGAGTATAAAGAATCCTTACCATTGTTGTTCTTTAGATAATATCTAAAGTTATATTTCATTTATTTAAATGTCTTTTACAAGAATACAACTTTTTTTTAGAATATATTGCTATCGACTGATTATATTATTGTAATTTAAAAGAAAATAATAGTAAACGGTTTCTTTCTCATACTTAAGATGAATACAATACGTTCAGATTATTTTAGGTTTTCTGATTTTTTTATTATTTTTTTTTTTTTTTTGATTCTTCAAAGAAAAGAAAAAAACCTAAAACCATTAAAATTGAAAGAACGATATTGAGAGTATACTGCAATGAATTTAAATGAAAATGACATTTAGCAAAAATTCTGTGCAACCAAAAACTATAAAAAAAGGACAAAATCTATAAACAAAATTTCTTATGCATACGAGCAGTATTGTTGTAGTTTGTATCAACTGCATTTGTCAACACAAAAGGAACAAAAAATATAAAAAAAAAATAATGCATACAACATGCAATCGTATAGCCACAAATATGTACGTTTTTTGGAACAATAAGATGAACAAAAAAAATGTAAATTTACAAATAAAATAAAGTACAACAAAGGGAAAAAAACTCTCTCTACAACAGACTATGAACAACGAAATGGTACAAGTGAATGTTCATAAAAATAAAACAAACTGAACAAAAAAGTTGGAGGAAAAAATATAACTCCATCTGTCTGGTTGTAGAACTCTGTTGTGTGTCTGTCTATCTGTGGCAGTTGCATGTATATAAATATAAAATAAATACAAACTTTATGTTTGTGCAAAAAAGGATACATGTATGGGTTTGTGCTACATTATTCAATATACAAACATTTATCTGTATAAATACATGTGTAGAATGTTTGATGTACATGTGAATGTATGATTGTGCATTTTTTATACTAACACATATACATACAAATGTATATATGTATGTATGTATGTATGTATATATGTATATCTATATTATACATGAGGTTTTAAATCTATGCAAAATTTTATTATACCCACAGACGTTAAGACGGAGATAAAGACAAACGTTCATACGAGTACATCCATATTTACAAAGAGAATTTCATATTTTTAGTCGTGTATGTGAACACAGATGTACAACAAAAAAAAAAAAAAAATAAAAAATTGAGATGCTTAAAATGTAGACAGAACTGGCCTGCAATATAAATTGTGGCAAATTCCATTAAAAATTTTTGTTAAGCATTTACCCAGGGTAATCACAGTTTGATTAATGAAAAGAAGAATGAGTAGAAGTTAAGAAGGGTTTAAATTATTATCTCATTTCCTTTCAAAACAAAATTAAGTTCTTCGAGCTTATTTGATTAAAAGAAAACGTCAAACCTAAAGTTTTTCTTCGTGGCTAAGAATTCATATTGAAATATTCATATTGAAGAATTCATATTGAATTTAAAAAAGAGTTAGAGTTTATTTCCGCATTATTAACTTTTAAAATTATTTTTTAAGTTACGACGTAGTTTGATTAAATGAGCGAATAAACGATTCGAAAAGACAAATTTTTATGACTTAGTAGTTAAGGTTAGAAAGGCTGGTGATAAGTAAACCTTACACCAGAGAACAGAGACCAAAATGGTCCCTTGTGACAGTTAGTCAACGAATTCTTCTATGAAAGAATAGGAGAAGTAAAGAAAGCACAGGAAAAAAGAAAAAGTAGTGGAAGATAAAAAATCGGACAGCACAAGCAAAAACAAACCTACCAAACAGAAAACTGCCCTACCTGTGCCTTGTCTTCTGTCGCGCAGCCAGGTCACTCCCATTACGAATCCCGTCAGATACTCGAGCCCTTAGCCCAAGACTGCTACCCAGCCCCCTCAGCCTGCTGTTCTGTAGCCTGGGACATCCTCACCGTCATCCTGCATATTGTACAGTGGCCTATCATGGTCCTAGCGCTGGCCCTACTCTTGCCCAGCAGCGCAACCGAATTTGACCTACTAAGAACCGGCCACAACGTGCGCGGTACCCGGCAGACCGTTCGGCTCCGCCAAACACGATTATTCCCGCTCATAACCCATTCCCTAATTCTTCCAAGGTAGAAGCCCATTGGAGGACTGAACGCCTGCAAACTGTCAGGATCCTCCATTTCCAAAGCCAGTCTCGCCAATTCATCAGATATCTCGTTGTCGGTGATGTTGCAGTGATCCGGTATCCAGTACAGCCTCACCACATAATTCCCTAAGATTTCTCCTAGATGGCTCCTGCAATCATTCACTAGCCTGGAGTTCACAAAACAGCCCTTCAAGGCCCTAAGAGCCGCCTGGCTGTCCAAATATAGTGTCATCCGAGCCCCTGGCAATGTTTCTACAAATTCAACGGCCCTAAGAGCCCCAAGAGCCTCCTCCAGAAATATACTGCAGGCGTCAGGAAGTCTTAATGAACTCCTAATGTTCGGATCCTCAATGTAGACCCCCGCATCCGTGCCCTTTATCTTCGAGCCATAAGTGAAAATAGCAAATCCCCTATGCAATACGCACTGACCTGACCAGATCTCCCTAGATGGCAATATTACCTCTGGCAAACGCCTAAAATCAACCCTAGTGCCCATATAATTCGTGGAGCCGGGCGAACCGAGATAATAACCTCCATCGCCAATTTCACCCAAGATCACCGAGTGACCACCCGCGAAATTTCCTATCAGTCCTAACTCTCACAGTCTATGAACGCTCCGGGCTTCTACTCCTAGCTCATACTGCTCTATTAGTAGAAGATTTAGGACAACATCCAGGGCTGCCTCAGGCATACTTTTCATGGCCCCTGTCATGCCGATCGAAGCACACTTCTAAGCCTTAGACAAAAGGTCCCTCCAAGGCCTAGTATGATTAAAAGAGCTTTATAATAAGCCAAAGACAAATTTTTCTTCTACATGAATCGCCCAAATGTTCTACTTTTTTCCAAAACACTTTTATTTAAATTTGTTTCGCATTTCCCAACCGAGAAAGAAGAATAAAACTTATTTTGGCACCCAGTTATTAAGGGAACCTCAAACAATACACCATCACCACAATTAACTTTAGATTAAACATGACCAACTAAAAGGCTTTTCTGACCACTCATTCCTTAATAATAATGCAACTAAGTAAGACAAACAACCGTCCATTGGAATTGTCACAAGATCTCTGAAGTAGTTGAGTATGAGTGTTTTACTTCAATTAAAATTTTGTACCTTTTTCATTTTGTCTATTAAAATATTATACAGGAATTTTGTTGTTTGTTACCAAAATTATTTCTAATCCAAAAACTGACAACAACATATTATTATTAAAGTATGTAGTCGTAAATTACGGAATATATTTTCACCTAAGTTTTTAGAAACTCTAGTTGTCCACTTTATTAGATATTTGCCAATTTTCTGTTTGCTTATAGTTCCTTTATTTTTTAGAAAAGTTTTCTCTTTATAATTTTCTTAAGTAATTACACAAGTAAAACAAAATTTACAAATACAGCAACAGCAAAACAAGAAAATTACACTTTGTGCTCACCTATGAAAAAATGTGGATGTGTAAGTTTACATGTATTATTTATACACAGATGTACATTGTACATGTGTGCAAGTAGTTGAAATTCATAGAGAATAATCCACAATTAAAATAAATACAAAATAACTAGAGATAGTTTGCGTATGTATGTATGTATGGGACTGTAGTACTACTACTCATTGCAAAAGGTCAAATAAAATCCTTTACAGAACAGCAACAACTACAAGAACAAAACAAAAAAATACAAGGAAATAATAAAGAGCTCCCTGTACATGTTTATGAAATTAAATCAAATACAAAAGGAAATTGGAGAACGGATGTACCAGTGGTCGACTGCTAAAAGCCTTTTTAATGAAATTTGGTAAGTGTTTAGGACAAAATGAAAGAGAATAAAAATTAAAAATAACTCAAAACAGGCACAAAGGAAATGATTTTAAAAATATGCCTAAAATGTAGAAAAGGCTTCTCTTTTAATTTAAGTTCTTTTGAATTAGGTTAATTTAAAACAAGATGTTTTTTGTTAAAGAGATGAAAAAATGCCTTTAAATTTTTTCAGAAAATTTTTTAAAACACGCTTGTTTGGCTGGTTAACGTGGTAGCACGCCCAAAAACTAGGCGTGCTGCAAGTAGAGTCAACAGTGACTCCTGTAGGTCACAACAAAACTCGTCAAGTGTAGGAGCCCCGGATCAAGCGTGGCACCAGGGCAATACTGAAATGGCTAGAGCCAGCCCGCTGCATTGAGATACTTCACCAAATAGACTAGTTTTACCTGCGATATTTTAGAAAGTGCTTGTAGAATATTATTCCCAAATAATCCACGTCGTGTTGAATTAAACACTGGGCAATCACATAGGAGAAGAAATACCATCTCCTCAGTTCCAGGTTCTCTGCAGTTGCGGCAGCATTCATTAAAAGGGAGACCTACACTGAACCAAAAAGCTACGTGAAGACAACGAAAATGTACGTCAAGCAAACAAAAAATTTATTAATTTTCGTCCAATGAATTTGTTCCAGGGTTGATAAAGTTCGTACAATTGTACTTTTTTTGGTACAATTTAAAACTAAAAAGGACGCTGGTACCCCCGTAACTCATTTGGTACTATTTCCAAATTGTTCAAACCTACATATTTATAATTGATATAAACTGGCCAATGGTCCAATGAATATAAGCGGAGTTAAGTGTTTGGTGCAAATAATCCTGCGAAAATGCAAAATATCGTAGCTTTTTTATGAAAACTAAGGGAAACTCTATTCTTTGTTGAAGTTGAGATTTTAGTAAGCTAATAGGGCCTAAATTTTTTCATTGTAAATTAAAACACATTTAATTACATTTTTTTCCCAACGTTTCGTCAATTTCTTGTTGACTTCTTCAGGGGAATATTTTTAAAGTGTGTATATATTACATTAAATAAAATTTAAGTTAACTAAATAATTTTTAATTATTAAATCTGCAATCGACATTATTTTAATTTGTGTAATGTAAACTTGGTCGTTAATAAATTATCCTATTGCTACCCTGTAACTTGCGCTTATTTGTTGTTGGATTTAACAAAACAGTTATGATATTTTGCATTTGCTTTTTTGCAAGACCATTTGCACCAAGCTCTGAGCTCCGCTATTGTGAATAGATTTTTATACTTGTTCATTGAACGATTATTTATGCCACATTCTAAATTTAGTATCAGCATCAGCGTATAAGCGTGCATTTTCTGATGATATTGACAAGTTTTAAAAAGATATAGGAAACCACTTCTGCAAAAGTTCTACATAGTACAAAAGACGATTCAAGATTATTCTGGAACGAACTCATAATATTTTCAAATATTCGTCCACAAGATAGTTGTCACGTCAAGAAGTACACTCACAATATTATTACAGTAACGGACTGTAGATTATTTAAGAAATATTCCGTTCAGTCATTTTTAAATAAATAAACATTTAAAATTCCAAGCAAATTTATTTTTAACTGATTCTAACAGTTATTCAAAAAACTAAGTGCATATTAATACAGATTTTCAGTTGCAGTTAATATTGTCCGTTGATTGAGTTAGTCTTCTTTATGTTAAAGTAAATAAAAATGTAATTTAAAGCAACGAAAAGTTCATTTAATTTTTACTGTCAAAAATTCAACCGCGAATTCCGTAAAAACAAATCAATATTTAGTTATCTTATATAAATTAATTGTCAAAAAATTAACTACATATTCCGTAAAAACAAATAAATATGCAGTTATTTTATAAAATTTTACTGTCAAAAATTCAACACCATATTCAGTAAAAACAATTAAATATTCAGTTATTTTATATAATTTTACTACCAAAAATTAATTTTTACTTATCTATAAAAAATGAATTGCTTGTTTTGTGTAAGCAATTCCCATTTTCTATTTGTTAAAATAATTTAGTTAAATACATCAAATTTTAAGAGGAAAATAATTGCGAAGCCATATCGGTCATGCTGCTGGTGTCTTATAATTGAGAGTTCTTCAGTAAACAAAGTGGTCAGTACAACAAAAGTAAAACAAACGTGTGTAACTGGGTAAGTAAATAAAAATATTCTCCCTCTCTCGCTTATAAGAAAAACAAGCGGACAGGTGTCTGTCTGGTATTTTTTAGAAATTCGGCTCTTTTGTGGAGTAAACGAAAATTTAATAAAATAACTGAATATTTAATTGTTTTTACTGAATATGGGGTCAATTTTTTGACAGTAAAATTTTAATAAATAACTGAATATTTAATCGTTTTTACTGAATATGGTGTTGAATTTTTGACAGTAAAATTTTACAAAATAACTGAATATTTATTTGATTTTACGGAATATGGTGTTGAATTTTTGACAGTAAAAATTAAATGAACTTTTTGTTAAAAATAAATGAAAAGTAGGTAGACCGGTTTTTAATTGAACTTTCATTTATTTTATATTACAATTTCAGTTAATTTTACGTACAGAATATTGTGAGTGTAATAAACAGAATTTTGGAACACTCAATTTCTTCTCCATTCCTGTTTCTGCAGAACATATTGAAAATTTTAAACACAATTAAATTTTAAATGTAGTCGGACTGCTCGTATGTACATCTTTTTAGAACGCTTAAAAATTTTATTTTCGTTTAAAATTCGAGATTGCATTTTGGGAAATATTCGTAAATTTTCCACAAAAATGACGATAAATTCTAAAAAGTGTATGAAAACGCTCTCTGGCGTCAATCAAAAATTAAAATTAATAGATTTCTCGACCCTAAAAACGGCATGATACAGGTCTGGCTAGACCAAATACAAATATTTTGGAAAACTAACTATTTTGAAAAATCTGGGGCTCGAAATTCATTTTTGACCTATGGTTTCTTTGGCAAAGTTTCTTGGAATGACTTATAGAACAAGAATCGCGATATGCATTTGATGCGAAAAAATTTTACCCACCCTATTATTATGTATAATTAACATGTATTTTTTGCTATCTATACTTTAAATGCACAAATGAATTTTTATTAGCTTTTGTTTTTGTTGTATTAAATTTTTAATTAAAATAAAAAAAATTTATAAGAAAAACGATTTAGTACTATTGGGGCCGAAAAAAACCTATTCTGAAAGTTCGTTGGTACGATGTTGGTTTTCTCATTTATCATCCCTTATTTGTTCGTTGTAACAATGATGACCGTTCTTTCTTTAAAATATTTTATTTTAATAATTTAATGAACTATTCGTTGATATAACGAAAAATGATGATAAACTTATAATTATAATTTAAGAAAAGAATTTTTTAAATCGATTATCTATTTTGTTAACTTAGTGAACTTTTACGTTAATTCAACGAACAATTTTGTTTTTACAAATTTGTTGACTTAAAGTACAGAGAACATTGTCTCAATGAACTATTATTTTAAATTTCCCCTCGCAAATTTATACCACCTGTCCGACCCCTCACAATTTACTACTGTAAACCCCTATAAAATTAAAAAGACTCATAATTTAAATATGTTTATTTATATTTTTTACATTTTATTTTATATTTTTTCCTATTTTACAAAAATGTTAGAAATTTATTGTAGTACATATATTTATTTATGTATAATATACATGGTATATAGATATGATGTTATATACATAAAAATATATTATTTATAATTTTTACAAAGTTCTTTGAAAATTTAATTTAATAGTACACTCGTTTGGTTTTCAATGGAACTTGGTCGTTCCTTTGTTAATTTGGACGTCAATGAACCACTTGAAGCTGATCTAGATTAACTATCAGCAAATCCACCGCACTTAATTTTATTTTACAAAACAAAAAATTATTTTTCTAAATTGAATTTAACTCACAAATGTCCTTTTCAATTCTATTTAATTTGAGATAGTTTTTGTACAGACACGACAATATTTTTATACCCCTCACCACAGGTGGTAAATAGAGTATATATAAAATTTTCATTCCGTTTGTAATTTCTATTATATTGATGTTATACCCTATAAAGTATATATATTTTGGGTCCTTATGAGGAGCGAAGTTGCTTTAACGATGTCCGTCTGTCCGTTGAAATGGATTTTCCGAAGACCCCATTTATGATGGGGCCAAGTTATTATACATTTATGTCACATATGGCCCGGAATTGTTTGCTATTGCTATTTGCGGCTGAGATATGAGTAAAAAACCACGACTGCCTCAAGTGTTTTTCCTTTAAAGGTCCAATTAGACGTAACATTACCATACCAACACTGCATTACCAAAACGACATAAACATACCATACAAACCCATTCAATTTTGGTTTCTAAGGCCATACAGTGGCTATGGTAATACAGTGTTGGTAATGTGTTTTTTTTTTTTTTTTTGTTTTTTTACACCCTTCACTACAAGTGGTGGATTTTATTTGTAATGTGTTTAATTTTACGCATACACATACACATTAATGCATGTACACGATATGATATGCCGCTTAAATAAAAAACAAACTCATAGACTCAATATATTTTTATTTAACGCTTCTTCAGTAAAAGCATTCGTAGCCGAGTTGTTAAGTTCTCTCCTGAGACTGATGATATTGCCAGTTCGAATCCCAAAAAGAATTCTTTTCATTTTTTTTATTTAATTTTTTTATGTTCTAAAAAACGATTTTAAGATTATAAAACGAATTTCCAACATCAACTTTGGCAAAAGAGGAAACGGGCTTAGTTACATATATAAATTTTTTGTTTTTTTTTATATTCTTCGGCATGGCGAAATGAAAAGTTGGCATGGCTCAATTTATATTTATGTATACCTATCAAAAGAACGTTATTTATGTATATAACGTTTTGTTCTTATCTCATCATGGTGAAGGGTATATAAGATTCGGCATAGCCGAATATAGCACTCTTACTTGTTAATTTTACACTGCATTTTTGTATTTGTTTAAATAATATTTTAGGAAGAATTAGTTCGAATAGATAATAACAAGAATTACCAAAAAAAAAAAATGCTAAACTAAAGCTGTTTTAAAAACCAATTTAACAAACGTTACGTTACCCCCATGAAACTTTTTTGACTTCAACGTACGAGTTCGTTGAGCCGACAAATCATATGTAAATTTTATTAAGGTTTCGTAAACAAAACGAACACTATGTTAATTTTAACGTACGAGTTCAGTATAACAGCCCAACGAAAACTACATTAATGTTAACGTTCGAGTTACAATGCCCATTAATTTTTTTTAAGACCTAATAAATGTTTCGTTGCCTCAAAGAATATTTTATTTACTTTAACCAACATTTTATATGAAATATTAAATAAATGCATGTTCATTGTTTCAATGAATACTACTTAAATTTCCATACCTGAATAATTTTATTTTTCATTATATTAACGAAAAAATCATTGAGCCAACGAAAACAGTTTTAATAATCGTTGTGCGTTAATATTATGCACATATTTTGGTTCAGTGTAGTCTCATAGCATGCTTGCTGTTCGCCCAGTGACCAGTTAGTACAAATATTAGTATCGAAATTTCCCTGCGACGGAATTCAAGAAGTTGCTTGGAGCAACTCATGTTGTATGTGGGCCACGTTACTTTGGCAGCCCAGTAGAACACCAGTTTCTTTTATCTATCATTAGCCTTATCCAGATAGTGTCTGAAGATTTCGCCAGCCCGTCTGCCTGTTTATTACTGTAATAGTCCTTATGCGCAGGGACCCAAATTAAGGTAAATACAGAAAGGCTGCAAAGTCTAGAAAGATCTTTCTTACACTGTTTAACGAGAATTGACGCTGCTCTATACGTTGCTCTTAGTGACATCAGAGCCGCCCGACTATCGACAAAAATGCCAATTTCACCGCTTATATTCTTATTATGAAGTGTTATACATGCCGCTCTTATCGGCAGTATTTTGCCTCAAATACGCTTGCTTCATCTTGAAGACGGAAAGAGAGATTTATTTGCAGCTCTTCCGAAACACCACCCCCCCCCCTCCCCCCAACACCACAGGTCATATTTGACTCTAGTGCAGTATTCATTAGCAAGGACTCCCCTTCTTAATTCCCGCCTTTACGGAAATATGACATATGAGAAACCTTATCGAAGGCTTGTTCGAAATGTGCAAAAAGTAGATATAGCTGGGAGTTGTGTTCCTTTAAAAAAAGAAGCCAGCTTTAATACCTTTATTAAACTAAAATACCTTCCAGTCTTTTATGGTATTCATAATAAGGAAAAACGATGTCACTTTAACAACAGCAACTGCACAACAATTTAATATAAAAATTTATTTCATATTATGATGAACAACAACAAAACAAGCGGTAGAAGAAGAAAAAATATCAAATACTTGAATCTAATTGTGTTTTAGAATAAAAGTACAAGATATTAAGTTTATACACAAGAGAGCACAAAGTATGGTCGGTATGTTAAAAAAAAAATAAATAAATAAATACGTAAAAGTGTGTATGATGTATGAATCTACAATACTAAAAGTGTAGTCATGCATTGTCATTTTATTTTAGTTTATTCTAAGTTTATGCTGTGCTTATGCCATGTTGGAGACATTTTAATCATACACATCACTTACTTTCCTGCCAGTGTTCCTCTTTGCCTTTTTTTCTGTTTGGATTTGGTTTTATATAAAAGAAATGCAAAATAAAGACAACACAATACGACAAATAGACCCCAACATTATGACAACCAACAATGATGTAGGTACGAGAGAACTACTTTATGTTGTACAAACAACAATAAAAAGAAAACAACAAACACTGCAGACAAATTTTCGTACAAAATACATTTGTTTTGTTTCATTGTCGTATTTGTATTCATATTACAAAAGTCCAGTTACATTTTACAGTAGTAGTCAGTCAGCCAGTAGTAGTACTTGAAGCTTAGTACTTCGTCATCATCATCATCGTTATCATCATCATCGTTATCATTCTTATCAACATTGTCTTTATTATATACTAGCTTAACCCGGTGCGCTTCGCTACACTGCTTAAACCACTTCTTCAGTTGAGAGATATTTAATATATGCATCCTATGGAAGGTTTTCCCCCCTGCGCCTTCCCGCTTTATTTTTATTTTCAAAAGTGTAGTATACCATAGGAGTGACTTCTACTAAGTTTGAACATTCTTACTATAACAGTTCTTAAGATATGTGATATTAAACATTGGCGTCCTATGGGGGGTAACATTTCCCCGCTGCTATTTTATTTCAATTTTGGGGTTCAGAAGATCATACTACAAAAAGTTTAATTAAAAGAGTGCAGCGGCTCTAAATTATATTTCTATCTATGAGGGGTACTGCTCCTCCTCTGTCCATTTCTATATTGAAATTTAAAGTTTGCCATAATAGTAGCTTTAACCACGTTTGAAGACTCTCCCTTTAATAGTTCTTGAGTTGAGAGATATTTAATATATGCATCCTATGGGAGGTATTTCCCCCCCTGCGCCTACCCGCTTTATTTTTATTTTCAAAAGTGAAGTATACCATAAGAGTGACTTCCACAAAGTTTGAACATTCTCACTATAACAGTTCTTAAGATATGCGATATTAAACATTGGCGTCCTATGGTGGGTACCACTACCCCCGCCGCTATTTTGTTTTAATTTTGGGGCTCAGAAGATCCTACTACCAAAAGTTCAACAAAATGCGTGCAGTGGCTCTTATTAATATTTCTATATATGAGGAATACTGCTCCTCCCCCGTCTACCCCGCCCATTTGTATATTGAAATTTATAGTTTACTATAATAATAGCTTTAACCACTTTTGAAGACTCTCCCTTTAATAATTCTTCAGTTGAGCGATATTTAATATATGCATCCTATGGGAGGTATTTCCCCCCCCCTGCGCCTACCCGCTTTATTGTTATTTTCAAAAGTGTTGTATACCATAAGAGTGACTTCTAGAAAGTTTGAACATTCTCACTATTACAGTTCTTTAGATATGCGATGTTAAACATTGGCGTCCTATGGGGGATTCCACTTCCCCCGCTGCTATTTTATTTTAATTTTGGGGCTCAGAAGATCTTACTAACAAAAGTTCTGCATAATGCGTTCAGCGGATCTTAATATATGCGATAATTAATATTGGCATCCTATGGGGGATACCAATTCCCCTGCCCCTATCGAAAAAATAAGTAGCCTATTTTATTTTTAGGGCTCACGTGATGTATCTGTAAAAATTTCAGGAAAATCGGTTCAGTAGTTTAGGAGTCTATAAGCCAACAAACAAACAAACAAACAAACAAACAAACAAACAAACAAACAAACAAACAAACCCACATACAAACATTTTTCATTTTTATATATATAGATTCAAATGCAACTAGCTCTCTTCTTAAGTTATTAGGGGTCTTATTTATAAAATTAAATAAAGCTACGAATTTATGTTTATATATTTGTTGTATTACAAGTTTGCTTACACCTGTTCTATCATCCTTTTTCATGCTTTTCTTCTTTCTTTCACTCACACATACACACAAACACTTTGTCTTGTCATTTTAATTTGGTATATTAGTTAGTAGCGAAAAGTATTTAATAAGTAATAATTGCTACTGCTCTAGTAACGCATTATTTCTTATTTAAACTACAACTGATTCTTGTTTGCATTACTTGACAGTTTTTATAACGAGTTTCTGCATTGCCTTATAATGATTTTAAAGCTGCGTTAGTGTAATGCAAAGTTTTATGCTTCTATTTAACTGTCACGATCATAGAACTTATAAATGTGACTAGAAAACTCAACCATTGTTAAGCTCCCAAAAAGAGGCATCATTTACACCCATCATGCCCTCTATGCGTTTGTGCTGATGTGTGTAACACTAAAAAAAGAGTTCAAGCTGGTGAATGAGGGTACACTAAGTTTGTCTTTCCGTGTGAAACTTTTTTATTATACATACAAGACCCCATCAAATGTATATATCCTGGGTCCTTGAGTAATTCTAAGTCGATTTAACCATGTCCGTATGTCTACCCGTCTGTTGAAAACAGGCTCACTTTCGAAACACTCAAACGAAAAGGACAAAGCTGTTTGGGATTGAAATCCAGCAAAACCGTTTCAGTAGGATCATAGCTATGAATCAAAATCTGGAACCACCACCCTAAAAAATTAATAATTTTGTTACAAAACCTAACAAAAATGTTGGATGGTAATGCACGGAATGATACCTGATTTTGCACAAATTCGTTTTATAATTTGCCTTAGATCCCATATTAAGCAGCCTTCTGAAATTCACTGTAAACGATAAAACTAATTTCACACTAAAACTGTTGCGAATTATGATAATATTTTACTCAAGCTAGTAAAAATTTCTAAGAAGAAAATCATAAAACTTTCTGATTGCCGGTTATTAATTTAATATATGTAGGTCTTAACCGCAACCAATTTTAATATTGACATCCGTTTTTAAAAAGATAAATTAATAATAAATAGATATCACTCCTGAATTATTCGAACTGTCAGTGGAGAGTATCAAAGATTCGGCACAGCCGAATAAAGCACTCAAACTTCTTTCTATTCATAATTAAAATTTTTTAACAAAATCTTTTGAAATTAAAATTTTGTATTCCCAAAAATTGAAATTACTTTTTGATAATAAACAGGCAGTGCACGGCCTAAAAAAACACTTAATTGTCAACATCTTTTGTAAAGTTGTTGTTGTTGTTTTTATTTTGTTTTTCTTAACCTACTTACAACTACTATTAATGTTGAGAGAATTTCAACTAATTGTAGTGGGGAATGTAAGATGAGATAAACCCACTGTTTATTGTTGATGTGTTTTGTTTAAGCTTTGATATTATTACAAGTAGAACTGTTGCTATAAGTCTTATACGCTTAACAGTTTTATTTGGTTTAATATCTTTAGTTTTTCTAAAACGTTATGGATGAAGTTTCCTGATGATCTGGCCTAAGCAACCAGTGAAATGCGCATAGGAATAGCTTATTCTATCAACAATAAATTTCAAGTGTTTTTATCAGTAATAAAAACTGGGAATTAAGCACGAATAACAAAATCTTTTGAAATTAAAATTTTGTATTCCCAAAAATTGAAATTACTTTTTGATAATTTTTTAACAAGGTTTCGTTTAAATGTGCTAAATTCCCATTTCCTACTATTGATAAACTGAAAATTATTGTTGATGGGATAAGCTATTCCTATGCACATTTCACTGGTTACCTATTTTAGCAACACTAAAGATATTATACAAATAAAACTGTTAAGCGAATAAGAATTATAAAGCCCAGTTTTACTTGTAACAATATCAAAGCTTAAACAAAAACAACAACAATAAACAGTGAGTGTGTCTTTTCTTACATTTTTTACTTTTATAATGAAGATATTGTAATATAACTCCGTTTTTAGCCCTAAAAAAAATATTGGGTCATGTTTGCCCTCCAAGTGCATAAAAGGGTTAATTTCGATTTTTTTTTTCTTTTGAAAAATTAATTACCAATTACAGAAAAAAAAGTTTAAAATATGATTATACCAAACAATATGTCGTTATGAATTTTATGAAAAATTCAGAATTTCCAAAAAATTTACTTTTGACCTTATGATTTGACCTTTAGCTTCGTTCGTTGTGTCATAGAACTCTGAATAGCATTTATTGAAACTTAATAAAACTAGATGAATTTTACTATTGTGTTCAATTTTGTGCAAAAAAAAGTATTTTTGTCGAAATTAGTAAAAATAATAACTTTGCCCTACCAAAGTGTACCAGGGGATTTGTCTAATATTTTTTACTTTCATTCTCTAAGGTGTTTTAAGCTGGCCCCTGGTGTGCAAATTTCTATTTTTTCAATTTTTTTAAAGAACATTTTCATCAAATTTAGGGTGTTTTCTTTTCTACAAAAAAATGGGACATTTTATTTAAAAAAATCCAATATGGTGTCTGTTTGTTAAAAATTTTGCTCCCGAAAAGGATGAGTTTTTTAGAATAAAACAAACCACCCTTTTCAAGGAGCAACATTTTAAAGAAACAGACACCAATTTCTATTTTTTTTAAATAAAATGTCACCTTTTTTGTAGAAAAGAAAACACCATTAATTTTCATTAAATTATTTTATTGAAGGAAGGAATTTAACGACATGAAAATTAATTAAAAATTATTGATAATTTTTTTCAATCTTGGCTGAGCTGGGAATCGAACTAGGGTTGAATTTACGTTTCGAGAACAACCACATTCTCATCATCAGAATTCTTTGCAGTTCTACCCTCTGCACCACTGCGGTGCCTGCCAGCCAACAGTCAAACATCAATCTTTAACCAATGGTATTGGTGGTTCAAAATTTGCTGTAATTAATTATCATTTTTCAATCTATTGACATGTTTCTTCCTTTTCTTTTGTTGTTTCGTACTCTTTTTGTCAAGACTTTGTCTTGAATACCTGAGAAAATTTGTTTATTATGTTTTTTGTCCACTTTCGTCGACATTTTATTTGTGCAACTTGAAGTACAAATGTAAACATATAGAGCTTCTGTCATAGCTATTTTTAGAACAATTGTGATTTTTCAGTTGAACTGTCGATTTTTAATTTAAATATTTAGTTAGGCTTAAGTTCATCAAATTTAATTTTCATTAAATTATTTTTATGGAGAAAATAAAATAATAAGGAAGGAACTTTACAACATAAGATTAATTAAAATTTATTGATAATTTTTTTTTATTCTTGGCTGATCTGGGGATTTCAAATTAGAGATTTGAAAAACACCCCCAAAAATGTTGTCCGTTTTTGACATCACCTGAGGACACTTTTTCCATATCTAACCATTTTGACTCTTTTGAATTAAAGCAATTATAATTAAAAAAATCAATTTCAAAAATCTTTAAGATATGTGCTGGAATTTCTCGGTCAAGAAATAATTGACACATTACTGATCTGGGACATTATTTATTATTTGGCCATTTTATTTAGCGATTCGGGGTTTTTATACCTTTTTGAAAACATAATTGTCTCTACATTTCGATTAATTTATCAATTAGTATAAAACATTTACGATATTTAAAAAATTTTACAAAAACTAAAACAAATTGATTTGTTTGCCTTTTTTTCACTATTTTTTAAATTCGCCCAAAATGTTGTACATATTTCTTAGTTTTTTAGGTGTTCGCATATTTCTTGGGGGTGAGATTCTACATTTTAAATTAAATTTGTGTACGTCAAATTAATCTTTTCATTTAACAAACGGCAGTTTTCTCCATTGTAATTCATAAATGTCTGTTGAAAATTTAATATTCATAACAGGTGGAATTATTTTTATAATTGAGCTGAAATTGGGTTTGTCCTTATGGGTTACAGCATACATATGTATGTTTAGAGCAAAATGTTTGTAAGTGGTAAAAAAAATTAGATTTGGTGGAAAACTCTTAAACATTTGTTGCAAAAACACTTTTTGGATACAAAAAAAAATATCTTTACTTTTAATGACAACACTGATTCTATCGATTTTATTTCTTCGTCAAAATCTTGGGCGACGGTTAACATTAAATCTAAAAGTAGGATGAATTTTTTTATTTCGACTCAATTATTGTTGTAACGTCTTCACTTAAAACACTCAACATGAAAAATTTCATTACTTAAGTGAAAGACGACTTGCCAGACATAAAGTTTTATTTTAAAGATTGCTTGTGTTGCTAAGTAAAAAAAAAAAATTGAAAAAAATACAACAATAAAAAAAAGGAAATATCCCCAAAAATCCTCATTATTAAAAAAGTACCCAATTCCCAAATCAAAATTTTTATCCCCGTTTTAAAAAAAATTTCAATTTGGGAATAAATCACCTAATCCGACATCACTGGTCGTATGCATTAATTAATAATTACTCTCTTTATTGTTTTGTAATTCTTTAATAGTTACTTGCTTGATATTGTTGCTGTAATATTTGAATTGCAAAAAAACTACTTAAACTACTTTGGGGGATTTACAAGGTAGTCGTAAAGTTGCAAAGTCATATGTCTTAAGATAATTACAAGAAAAATATATGACTACTGTGGGCAACTGCTTAAAATTTAGATTTTTACTGTACAGTTATGACGAATCAATGAACACAGCTTAAACATTTTTATTTTGTTTGAAACACAACCGTATTTTTTTAACAATTGTAAGATATTCACCCTTATTGTGTTTGGCGTATTTAAAATACGCCTACGACTGTTTGGTAGTAGATTAAAGAGAACGTGAACTTATTTCCTTTAATCTATTACCAAACAGTCGTAGGCGTATTTTAAATACGCCAAACACAATAAGGGTGATTATTTAGTACATTAAGACGATATGAGTTAATAGCACACCTTGTGAATGCCCCAATTGTCTCATGGTGATTCCGTTCAATTCAGAGCCAAGACCGCAATAACAATTACTCTCTTCATTACCTTGTTGCACTTAGAGCTATTATTCCAACATACAAATAGTTATATTTAGGATGCTTTCTGACAGATACATATTTTTTGGTTTTAACAAGATGACATCTACCTAAAAAGTGACTGATAAGCTTACAGCAGGTTTATCCTCATGCTAACTTTGCAAGTGAACTTTAAGAAATTGAAGCTGCCATATTTTCTGCAGTAGATATGGTAACTTCAATAAAAGTTTTATGTCAAATTGAATTTTTCAAACTTTTTCAAAAAAGCATAATTTATCACAAGCAAAAAACAATTTGCCATACAAAACAAACTTATGCACAAAAATTGACTTCTGCTTTTAATGTAACTTAATCAATTAGGCACATATTGGCTTACGATTATAAATGAATAAAAATAAAATTATAAAAAAAAATAAGTAAAGAAATAAACAACAGTAAGTCGTTGCCACGGCCTATTTTAAAAATACCAAAAGCAGTCAGAATCTAGTACAAAGTTGCCACAGTATATAAATTATATTTTCATTTTATCGAATAGTTGTTATAATGGAGAAAACTTAATGGCCACTTTATCGTTTACGATAGCTATTGTTCACGTTAACTATCAGGAACATTATCTGAAGTTTGCGTTAATGGCCGTTAAGCCGTTATTTTTATCCATACTACAATAGTGGAGAGGGTATAATGCCTTTATGCTAATGTTTGTTACAACTAAAAATTTACCTTTAAATATGCCGATCGACTCAGAAACCCTTTCTGAATTTATCTAACGATGTCCGTCTGTCCAGCTGGCTGGTTGTCTATTAGGGTGGGTCACTGATGTATGAGAAAAAATAAAAGTTCTCGAATCTTATTCTAATAGCAATATTTTTTCTTCCGTTAAATCAAATAAAAATTGCTCAAAAGCGTAAAAAAGTCACATCTTAAGCCCACGCCGGAGCTCTTAAGAATTTTTTAAAATTGAATATTTTATTTACTATCAATTATTATTAATTAAAATTAAAAATATTTTTAAAAATATTTAAAAAGAAAACTTTGGTTCTTATACAACATACAACAAGTAAGAAAGTATAGTCGGTCAAGCCCGACCATATGATACCCTACACCACAGTATTTAAAAACATATCATGTGTGTCCCTATAAATATGGACTTGTCTATGTTTATAAACTTCATTTAAATCGGTTTGAAAGTATGTGAGAGGCAGAAATTTCCCCTACCTCCCCTTGTGGTCCTATTTTTTAAGAACTGTATAGCTTATGTGTCCATATAGATATGGAAATATGTATGTTTTAAATTTCATTAAAATCGGTTTGAGAGGCATAAATTGCCCCTATCTACCCTCGTGGTCCTATTTTTAAAACAAATGCATACCTTTTTTGTTCATATAGATATGGTTCTATCTATGTTTTAAATTTCATTAAAATCGGTTTGATAGTTTCTGAGAGAAAGAAATTTCCCCCTTGGTCCTTGTGCCAATAAGGACCTATGTCTCAAATTTTATCAAATTATCTCCAAAATTGCGACCTGTACTTTGCACACAAGGTTACATGGACAGCCAGCCAGTCAGCCGGACGTATATCGTTAGTTCGGCTCAGAAGTCGGTCGGTATATTTTAAGGTGGGTCTAGGACCAATATTTTAAGACGTTACACACATCAGCACAAATCCACTATTGTGGTGTAGGTATAACAATAAAATAATTTTTTGGTTACAAAATCTTGTTTACTAGCAAATCTGGGCATCTCTCGTCTTGATTCAAGTTTCGTCTATATTAATTCTTCTCTTGATTTTTTTATCGCCTCGAGTTATGGATGCTTCTGACATTATTTTTACGAACTTAAAAGGCATAAGAATACAGTAATATGCTTTTTTGCAATACAATGCTATTGTTGTTCTATTCAAATATCAACACAAATAATTGAAGGTCAAAGCACGGGATCTTACACTAAAAATTAATTAATAATATTTTCAAGGTGTCTAATGCAGACAAAAATACAACATATTTACGTTATTAGAAGTCGATAAGAGAAAACAACTTTTTTTGATACAACCTATTGTCCATGTAAACCTTGTGTGCAAAGATAATTTAATAAAATTTGGTACAGTCAGGAGAATTGTGCGCAAATTTCGTTCTGCGTTATTGGGCCGTACACAGAAAAAAATTTTTGCGCCAGTAAAAGAATTAATCAAAAATAAAATCAGTTTTAATTAAATATTTAATCAGGTGAATTAAACTTTTAATCAAGTGTATTAAATGTTTAATTGACAATATTTCGATTTAACGTTTAATTCACTGGATTAAAAGCTTAATTCACCTAATTAAATATTTAATTAAAACTGATTTTATTTTTGATTAATTCTTTTACTGGCGCAAAAATTTTTTTCTGTGTATATCTTTGAAAATAAGGTCGGCAAAGCAGTTACCGTGACTGGGATTCGCTATCGCGAGATGATAACGGACTTCTTATGGCCAGAAATTGAGGATATAGACCTGGGCAATAATTGCTCAAGCAATAAGAAGAGCAATCATTGCGCAATGGATTGCCACTCATGGCAATATGCGGTCTATACGTCGCAAATTTTATGGAGCAATGAAATTTGACGTTTGCCGCAATAAATATTGCTACGTGAAGACCCGGGGTTAAGAAATTGAAGCTGCCATATTTTCTGCAGTAGATATGGTAACTTCAATAATAGTTTTATGTCAAATTGAATTTTTCAAACTTTTTCAAAAAAGCATCATTTATCACAAGCAAAAAACAATTTGCCATAAAAAACAAACATAAGCACAAAAAATGACTTCTGCTTTTAATGTAACTTAATCAATTAGGCACATATTGGCTTACGATTATAAATGAATAAAAATAAAATTAAAAAAATATTGTTAGAAGTCGATAAGAGAAAACAATTTTTTTGATCCAACCTATTGTCCATGTAAACCTTGTGTGCAAAGACAATTTAATAAAATTTGGTACAGTCAGGAGAATTGTGCGCAAATTTCGTTCTGCGTTATTGGGCCGTACATCTTTAAAAATAAGGTCGGCAAAGCAGTTACCGTGACTGGGATTCGCTATCGCGAGATGATAACGGACTTCTTGTGGCCAGAAATTGAGGATATAGACCTGGGCGATAAGTGGTTCCAACAGGATGGTGCCACTTGCCACACAGCCAACGAAACAATGTTTTTTTTGCGCGAGAAATTCAATGTCCGTGTTATATCACTTGATGGTGATGTCAATTGGCCGTCACGATCATGTGATTTGATACCGTTGGACTTCTTTCTTTGGGGATATTTAAAAGAAAAAGTGTACGCCAATATGCCAAGTACAATTCAAGAGCTAAAGGATGAGATAATTCGGCCCATTAACGACATTGAACCTCAATTATCAGGGGAGTTATGTACCCATGTTCTGTAACTATTGTGAGAACTTCTCACATCGAAAAGATGTGAAACACAATATTCCATC
This sequence comes from Pollenia griseotomentosa, assembly GCA_963931875.1. Lineage (NCBI taxonomy): Eukaryota > Metazoa > Arthropoda > Insecta > Diptera > Polleniidae > Pollenia > Pollenia griseotomentosa. The sequence continues at coordinate 169,233,695 of OZ007563.1, forward strand.
GTTTCTCGAAAAGTGAGAAAAAAGTGTGTCTGTTACTCAAGTCGAAAGCTATTGAAAGAGATTACGTCGTTACGTTATAAATGTCGTAACAGTGCACTCGAAGCCGATGTGACATTGCAGACGTTGAGGACGCCAGTCACACATATCGTTGACGGTGACCAAAATTTACTAAAATTGAAAAATTTTCAACGACTGCGGCCAAAATACAACCGTCGGCTGTACCAAATAATGTAAAGTGCGACTTTAATAGGTCTGTCTGCGTACACATATTTTGCATAATTTTGTGGAAAATGTTGCAAAATATTACAAAATGTTGTCTGTGTACTCCAAATCTCTTGCAGCGAGAGAGCCAAAAAGAGAATTTTTTGACAGTTGGAAGTTAGAGAACTTACAAAATGTTACTGGAGCAATTTCCTCTTGCAAGATTTTGCAACTAGTTTGAACAGCTGTTTTTATTACGTGTGCCAAGATAGCGTCGACGAAATAGCGTCGAATTTGGGAATATAAAAACCGGGAAAACAAAATACCCAAATTATGGTCTTTTGCAGAATAACAACAAAAAGTTAGCGTCGAATTTAGGAATTTAGGGGGATTTCCAAAAGTAAAAAAAGTTAGCGTCGAATTTGGGAATTTAAAATGGGGAAGTAAAAATAACTCATATTTTTAATAAAAATACAAAAAATAGTTAGCACAAATAAAAAAAATACACATTTAGGAACAAAATAAGCAATGCGTGCAAAAAATAGTTCGGTTAGTTCCCGAGATATTTGGGTGCATCCAAAATGGTCAGTACAAAGCTTTACTGATTTATCCCTTGGAACACAAGCTTTTGCACGGTATAAAGGCTGAGTTCCAAAACGTCGGTTGCAAAGCAACTATCTTTTTTAAATGCATGCTACAATGCAACCGTGTAGGTTATTACAATTCTATTTGTCCCAATGTGCACCAAAAAAGTATTTAATGAGAACATAATACAAAATCTGTGCATTATTAAACTTGAATATACATTTTTGACTTGTGCTGCAAAGTATATTGATGTTTTGGAACTCAGCCAAACTGTATATATTCTGCAAAAAAATCGAACCCAGAAATCTCGGAAACGGAACGAACGATTTTTTTCACGCATCGCTCATTTTGTTCCAAAAAGTTAATTTTTTTTTTTAACTATTTTTTGTATTTTTGTTAAAAATATTAAATATTTATACTTCCCCTTTTAAATTCCTAAATTCGACGCTAACTTATTGATTTCATTCGGTAAATCCCATTATTTGGGTATTTTTGTTTCCCGGTTTTTAAATTCCCAAAAGTCGCTATTTCTAAATTTTGCTTTGTCATTTTAATTGCCTACACACCGATCAGCTGTTTTTTTGCAAGATTTCACTGGATTCTGTCTGCGTACTTTTTGAGATATTTTCAGCCGACAGAGTAAAATTGGTCTTACTCTCCCAAAAAAATTTACTGAGTATTTGCTACTGAAAAAGTACGCAGACAGACCTAATGTTTGTTATTTGCAAACGAGCTTTGAAACCATTCGTATATTTTATAAAAATGTTAAAAGCAAAATAATTAAACAATGAAAAATTGTGCCAATAATAGGCTTTTTACACTGATCGACATCTAACATCTATTATCAAAGATGTAGAAAATGTGAAACACTCGTTTACATTGCTCACATCTAACATCTACCATCAAACATAAATGTCACCATATTTGCAAAAAAAAGTTTTTAAAATAAAAAATTGTTTTTTTCTGCAAAACTGCCAAAATTTAAGAAGAAAACACAAAAATGTATTTGAAGTTTAATTTGTTTAACAATATAAAAAATACTTAACAAAAAAACATCGCAATAAAAGAGAAAACTTGACAAATGGTAACGCTGCTTTTAAACCAATTTTTTTTTTGTCAGTGATGCCACAATAATAATAGAACTTATTGCCACTTTCTAGTGATAACACTAAAATAATCGAAAGATGTAGAATGGAATAGAATGAGATAGGAACATCTTTTAAAGATGTTGAAAGATGTTGGATTTAAGCCCTATGTATTTCTAATGGAAAGATGTTTACATCTTCGCAAATTGATGGTAGATGTTAGATGTTGTTCAGTGTAAAAAGGCTATAACAAAATGTTATTATTAATATTCTTTGCATTTTGCATTTTTTATGTGTTTGTTAGTGTTAAAATTTTTTCTCTCCCCGTTTTTATTCGTGAGTTTATTTGACAGTTCATTGTGAGAAAAGTTCCCGCTTTTCTCACAAAAATGTTACAGACACACTTTTTCTGTTAATTGGCGGGTAATTTCCTTACGTGACAGCCATTACTCGCCAAAAATGTTACAGACACAATTTATGGCATTTTTGTTTCATTTTTTAAATTTTAATCGAAAAGTTTCTCGACGCGAGAGTTACAGAACATGGGCACTGGAAATCGAAAACGCAAGAATTTGGAAGTGGTTTTAAAAACACTTTAAATCTAATTTTTATAATTTATGTTATAAAATCCTGTTTAATACAGAAATATTTGAATAATATTTGTCATAAAATTTTTTTATTACAGAAATCTTACTAAAAACGATGTTTAAAAATCTTGTGTTTTGGGTTTTCGATTTCTGGAACACCCCTGTATGTCTCAGAGTCATATAAATCATCGGATGGAGTTATGCCACCGAAGCCGCGGCGAGCGTTTGGCCGAAAACTAACAACGCTAGCCTTCTGGCAGCTATGAGTGATTTTATTTTACACTTTCCTGATGTTATCTGTAACATTTTAATGCATTTGTTCACTTGTTTTACAAAGTTTTATTACTTAAGTTACTTTTTTTAACTTTTTTATCTTCTTTGTGCCAGTTTTAATTAGTAATCTACAATTTTATTTCCGTAAAATGCAAAGTTACTTGTCCAGCTTAATATTTACTTTCCTGTAGTCTTTTTTTTTATTTATCTATTTTTTTTTAGTTTTGTTTTATATTTTAACACCTTTAAATTTATTTATAAAAATTATCTGCTGTTTTGCTGACATAATGTGCTTTGGTTAATAAAAAATAATGGTAAATAAAAAACAACCTCTACGACAAACTTTGTCTGGGTGTCAATGTTAATAATGTTTTTTTATAAAAATTTGCAGAATAAGAAACACATTCCTAATAATTTAAATAAAAGCAATTATGATTAAATTTTTACTAAATGAAAATTAAATTTGTATACGTGTCGTTGGCGAAAAAAATATTTCACGGCATAGACAATAAAATGGAAATATTTAAAATATTTAATGAATTTATTAGCCAAGTCTTAAAACTTGCAACATGACCACGGGTGAGACTGTTAGTTTTTATTTATGTTATTAAAAATTAATTAAATTTGTTTTAAAATATTTTTTTTTTACTCCATATTTATTTATTTAAATTGCATAGTTTTTAGAAATGGTAAAAATAATTATCTATATTTAGTTTCCATAAAAAAAAAATTGATCATGTAATAGTAATTATTGAACAATTGTTAAACAAATAAATGTTACTGACAAGGCCTATATTTATTTACATATTTTACACTTAAAAATATTTCAAGGGAATAAATAATGGAAATATTTAGAATTTCAGCTATTATACTTTTAAATTTTAAAATAAAAAATTAATGATTCATAACATTTTTTGTCATATGTCATTTCAAATTCGAAATCTATTTCAATATTTTAAATTCTCTAAATAAAATTCTGCTGTTAAAGTTCAATTTCACTTTAATTGATGCAAATAATATTCTGTGGATTTGCAACATAATCAAATGAATTTCTTTTTAATATGTATCAATGCATTGTATTATTGATGAAATGTTATGCATGATATTCTGAATAAATTTTAGTTTGTACGTGTTTTTAAATTTAAAAGCAAACGAGACTTAAATTTTTCTATGTTTGTACCAAATTTCATCTTAATAAGATGATTTACAGGCACACATAATCTATTCCGGAAAGAATCTTGTATGAGGGCTTTGTGATATTATACACCGATTCTCACCATTTTCAATAGGCTGGACCTTAGAAAATGAAAAGGCACGTATAGAATTTCATTAAATTATCTCCAAAATTGCGACCTCTACTTTGTGCACAAATTTTACATGGTCAATCACCAGGACGGACGGACATTGCTAAATCGATTCAAAACATAATCCTGATTCGATGGGTTTACTGAAAGGTGAATCTAGGACAATATTTTGTAGTGTTACTTACACTCATCATCAAAACGCATAATACTATCTCCACCATATATATGGGCATTTCCATCAAGTCGAACGTGACCGTCGTGCAAATTTAAAATGAAAGATTGTCAAAATAAAACAGATTTTTTATTTTGAAAATAAATTTTACTTTAAGCTCTTAATTAGCCCCATCATTTGTGCTATTGCTTATTTTGATAAATTTTTTGGTTTTCAAGACAATTGCCAAAAAAAAACAAGGCATTCACACGTGAAAAAAGTGGTTTTTGCGGCTAACAATTCAAACGTCGATTTCACCGAAACCTGAGGCAATATTTAAATGCGACTAATTTTAGATTGTCTTTAAAAAATGGTTTTGATTTTACCCAAAAATTATTAATACTTTTTTAAATTTAGTTTTAACCACTGTCGCATGTGACCTGTCGCACGTGACATTTTTCGCCATCATTATATTTATGTTGTTTCTGTTTCTCTTCTTACGAAATTATATATAAACGAGCTTAGTTAAAATGTTTTAAAATAAGCAGAAGTATTCTATGCACTATGTTCGCCCGGTGGCCGATTTTCGACCACTTGATAGCTACTGCAAAAATAAATATTTGTACATACCTACAATGTTATTATATGTTGCAGATATGTATGTATATCTGATTATATCATTAAATTAGGGCTGCTGAAATTTATGAAACAATAACAAATGGCTTTCCATATAAATATCCTTTTACATGTTACTTTTATTTCGCTATAAAATCATAAAAAATTGTAATTCATTAAAAATTGATTAAAAAATTTAAATTGTTAATTTTTCCTGAAGTCACACAAAAGCGTGGCGAAATATCGAATGAAATCAAATAAATAATTAAAAAAAAAAATAATAGACCTTAAGCTGAGTAAATAAATATAAATAAAAAAAGAAATAAATATCGGGTGATTTTTTAGCTATTATCTTTTTGGCAACACTGGTTTAAACAGCTGTTTAAACCACTGTCAAACATCTTCAGTTTGGTCTATAATTTAACCATGAATCGTCTTACAAACGAACAACACTTGCAAATTATTGAATTTTATTATCAAACTGCGATCCACTTTTTTATCTAAAAATTGTGTTTAGCGACGAAGCTTATTTTTGGTTCAATGGTTACGTTAATAAGCAGAATTATCGATTTTGGAGTGAAGATCAGCCATAAGCATTGCAAGAGCTACCAATGCATCCTGAAAAAGTCACAGTTTGGTGCGGTTTATGGGCTGGTGGCATCATTGGACAGTACTTCTTCAAAGATGATACTTCTTCAAACGTAACTGTGAATGGTGAGCGCTACCGTGAGATGATATCCAACTTTTTTTTGCCCAAAATGCAAGAGCAAGCACGCTTATCAATGGACTTATTGAGAGGCGAGTTCGGTGAACATTTTATTTCACGTTCGGGACCGGTCAATTGCCGCCTAGATCGTGCGATTTAACGCCTTAAGACTATTTTTTGTGGGGCTAAGTTAAAGCTCATGTCTATACACACATGCCCGCTTCAATTGACGCATTGGAAGACAACATTGAAGCATTTATTCATGAGATACCGACCGAAATGTTGGAAAGAGTATGCCAAAATTGGACTAAGCGGATGGACCATTTGAGGCGCAGTCAGGTCAACATTTGCATGAAATAATCTTCAAACATTAAATTATATAAACCGTACTATCGATTCAAATAAAGATTTTATGCATTTTTCTGAATTTTATGTGTTTTTTTTTTAACTTTCCTATCGCTCTTAAAAAATTACTCATTAAAAGACTACAGTGCCGCAACACAATATATTTCGAGAGAACCAGTTCGTTTATACAAGTGTGTTCATGTGTGTTTGCAAGTTAATGTATGTATTTACCTTAATATATCATTCATTTACAAAAAATAATTTTCCGATTTTTAATTTTCACACTGACGATGTCGCACGTGACCAACTTTATATAAGTACCAAAATCACAAATCTTCTTATTTTTCAGTAAGGATTCTCTTATTTTAATTTTATAAAAAATCTCTGTTTGATCTCGATATCATCTCGATATCTGCATTTACTTTCGACGCACTGATAGAAAATGTTATTTTTCAATATCGCACGTTACGGTTTTTGGCAATCGCATAGTTTCTTATGCATTCTTTTTTGCCTCTTGCTATTCTCCGAAAGAGTTTAGAGAGAAAAAGTCAATGCATAATGTCTATCTTCAAGAACTTTTAGAAAAACAAAACTTGCAATTGAAATATCCAAATGAGAAAAGTTGCACTTGCTCGACTTTGCATTCATAATTCTTAAAATGGATAAAAAAAAATTACGATTTTTTTACATTAATTAAGTTTAATGGTTTCCCTTAATTTTTTTTTTTTGTTTCGGTGAACCCATCGGTGGAAATGTCCCTATTTCTGTCTATTATTCGTTGCGGTTTTTAAAATTTTGCAACACTTTTTTATCCAGTAGACATGTCCGGATGTGTGATTGGGAACTGATTAGTAAGCAGAGAGGATCTGCCATTTGGTTTTTTTTCTTGTCTTTTTTTTGTATTGTTCTAACTACAGTTTAAATATTTTTTCCAAATGTGGTTCTTTGATTATATTTAAATATCGAAAGCTTCACTGTTTACCAAAGGTTGGCTAAATCAAAATGTATGTGAAATATCGAGGGAATAGGACTATGGCAACTAAGCTTTATAAATTGAAATTCGGCTCAAAAAAGCATAATCGAAAAAATGTTTAAATAAATAATATAAATTTTAAGTAAAAACCCTTTTTCAAACAAGCTTTTATTTGAATGCGCTAAAAAAATAATTTTTTGCTTTAAAACTTATACTATCAACTTATAACGACATTACACAATTTATATGATATAAAAGCTTGTCGCGAGATTTAAGTATGTACTTGTATTTTCTTAGTTTGAAAATTTTGATAGTTAAAACCAAGCTATTAATTTTCTGGTTTTTTTGCACTAGTAAATCTCGCGACAAACTTTTATATCATATAAATTGTGTAATGTCGTTATAAGTTGATAGGAAAAGTTTTAAAGCAAAAAATTAATTTCTACTTTTTAGCGCATTTAAATACAAGCTACTTTTCAAAACAGAATTTGTACTTAAATTTTTTTAAAACTCGCATTCGTATTCTTAGCCAGCATTAAAAACTTAGTCAGCCATATTGTATCTAAAGTGACGTCACTTTATATTTCGAGTTATTCTTAGCAAGCCCTTTCAGTTGATACGCCCACTATAGAAGTTCATTAAAAATAACTAGTCCACCATCTTGTTTTTGGCGCCATATTGAATATAGACACACTACTTTATTTTTAGAGATATTCTTACCAAGACCTTTCATTTAATACCCCATCTGTAGAAGTGCATTTAAAATAACAAGTCCGCCATATTGTGTGTGCCCGCCAAATTGGATTAAGAGTGACAACTTTTTTCGAGTTATTCTTAGCAAGCCCTTTCAGTTGATAAGCATACTGTAGAAGGTCATTAAAAATAACTAGTCCGCCATCTTTTTTTTTTTTGCCGCCATATTGGATTTAGACTCACTACTTTATTTTTCAAGATATTCTTACCAAGACCTTTCATTTGATACCCATATTGTGGAAATGCATTAAAAATTACTTGTCCGCTAATTTGTGCGTGGCCGCCTTATTGGATTTAGAATAAACTCACACAGTTTACCATGCATTGTCATCCAAACTGAACGTATATACAAAATTTTAGCTCAATCGGTTAAAGATAACTTGTTCAAAATTGAGTTGCAAAATTTCACCCGAACAAACATACATACATTGTAAGTTAAATTAAATTAAAGCTTTTAAAAAGAAATAATTCCCATGTATTTTTACAATGTTGCCAGATTTTAATAAAAACTCAATCCCTGAAGAAGTTGGAAAGAAAGCCAACGAAATGTCGGATTTTATTGAGAATGAAATAAATAATCTTTTATGTACATTCAATTAATAACCTAGAAAGTCTGCATATTGGAAACCACATATATAAACTACTAGCTTAACCCGGTGCGCTTCGCTACACTGCTTAAACCACTTCTTCAGTTGAGAGATATTTAATATATGCATCCTATGGAAGGTTTTCCCCCCTGCGCCTTCCCGCTTTATTTTTATTTTCTAACTAACTTTAGTAGTTTTTAAGATATCCGATATTAAACATTGGCGTCCTATGGGGGGTAACACTTTCCGCGCTGCTATTGTGTTTAAATTTTGGGGCTCAGAACATCCTTCTACCAAAAGTTCAACAAATTGCTTGCAGCGGCTCTTATTAATATTGCTATCTATGAGGGGTACTGCTCCTCCTCTGTCTACCCCGCCCATTTTTATATTGAAATTTATAGTTTACCATAGTAGTAGCTGTAATTATGTTTGAAGACTCTCCCTTTAATAGTTCTTCTGTTGAGCGATATTTAATTTATGCATCCTATGGAAGGTATTTCCCCTCCTGCGCCTTCCCGCTTTATTTTTATTTTCAAAAGTGTTGTATACCATAAGAGAGACTTCTGCAAAGTTTGAACATTCTCACTATAAAAGTTCTTAAGATATGCGATATTAGCCATTGGCGTCCTATGGTGGGTACCACTTCCCCCGCTGCTATTTTATTTAAATTTTGGGGCTCAGAAGATCCTACTACCAAAAGTTCAACAAAATGCGTGCAGTGGCTCTTATTAATATTTCTATATATGAGGGGTACTGCTCCTCCCCCGTCTACCCCGCCCATTTATATATTGAAATTTTTAGTTTACTATAATAATAGCTTTAACCACTTTTGAAGACTCTCCCTTTAATAATTCTTCAGTTGAGCGATATTTAAGATAAGCATCCTATGGGAGGTATTTCCCCCCCTGCGCCTACCCGCTTTATTGTTATTTTCAAAAGTGTTGTATACCATTAGAGTGACTTCTAGAAAGTTTGAACATTCTCACTATTACAGTTCTTTAGATATGCGATGTTAAACATTGGCGTCCTATGGGGGATTCCACTTCCCCCGCTGCTATTTTATTTTAATTTTGGGGCTCAGAAGATCTTACTACCAAAAGTTCTGCATAATGCGTGCAGCGGATCTTAATATATGCGATAATTAATATTGGCATCCTATGGGGGATACCAATTCCCCTGCCCCTATCGAAAAAATAAGTAGCCTATTTTATTTTTAGGGCTCACGTGATGTATCTGTAAAAATTTCAGGAAAATCGGTTCAGTAGTTTAGGAGTCTATAAGCCAACAAACAAACACACAAACATTTTTCATTTTTATATATATAGATTTAGAATAATTTCCACATTCTATTTGTTAAAATTGTATAAAACTCTAGAATTATCAAAAACAATTTATTTGTATTTTCTTTTTTTGTCCAGTGTAACACATTATTAAACCAATTACAATTAATTTGAGGTAAATATTTGCAAAAATTATTGTAAATTCATTAATAAAATTGTGAAACCGCGATAATAAAAAAAAAACTCTTTTAGTTTAAACATGTCGCAAATATTAAATTAATTCCATATTAGTTAATCAACATATTTACTTAATTTTTAATTGTGATTGTTTAATGAACCCAATAATAAACACAATGGTGGTGTTCAGTATTTGGTGCAAATGTTTTTGCGAAAAAATCAAATGTAAAATATCGATATTTCAACACGTCATTTAGCAAAAGTAATCTCTTTCAGCCTGTTTCTAAGAAGTTGATCAAGGCTAACAAGAGATCCTTTTCTGGCACCAAAGGAATCAGTTCCTTCCCCCCCAGGACTTTAGTGCAGATCTGGTTATTGGTGAGGCTTCTTCTGGAATCACGTGGTGGCTGTGGTTTCGCGGTTTTGGGTATTAAATTCGGCCTGCTTCGGCCCTAGGTTTTGTTACTTAACAAAAGAAAATGCCTGCCTTTCAGAGGTCTAGCTCCTTAGCGAAGAGCGAGTGTATTGTTTTGCAGGATCATATACTTAAATTGCCATCTGTTAGTGTTGGTTGCGTTAACGCTTTGTTTTTCACTAGTGTGAAGAACACTGTGGGGTTAGGCCAACACGTCACGTACATTTCAACACATCTGCTCTTTTACACATTAAATACCACTAATATTTATTTAATAATTTTTTTTGGTTTAACCACTGGTTTTTATTAACAAACTGTTTATTTAATAAAACATAATATATCGGTATGAAACCACAATGAGTAAAAAAATCCTTTTAAATTTGTTAGAAACTTTCATTTTTTTCTTTATGTATAAAAATAGGAACAAAATCTTTTTAAATCTTTAATACTCAGTTCTGGGAAGGAACAGAAAGGTTATTTTTTTATTTTTACGTTGCTATTTATTTTAAATAAATGTCTTTGTTAAAGTTTAATAAAGCCTTAAAACTAAAACCACTTCTAGGAAAAAGCCAGTAAAATGTTTAGAAAATTTAAACACTTTTTTGTTGTTTTTATAAGAATCTATAAAAAAAAATAAAGGTACTTACCTTGACCTTATTTCCGCATTGGCTAACTCGTTACGGGGATATGGTTTGGAGGCTGCTACTGCCGTCTCTAGAGAACTTATGTCATCCAGTTCTCCCTCAAGCGTAACAAATATTATAGAACCCATGGCAGTATATAGAAGAACTAATATTAAAACTCCTTTATATAAAAAATAAATGAAATGAAAAATTAGGGTCAGTTAGAAAAAATTGTTTAGGTATATTTAAGGTTTTGCTTTTCTTAAACAAAATACAAGATAATTAAAAACTTTCAAATACATTTAAGTGTAAAGTTTAAAAGTGTGTGAGTGTGTGTGTGTGTATTACTTTACCTGTGGCCGATATGCAATGTGATTTGGGAGCCTTGTGGCAGCCACAAAGACCTGTGTTTCCCGTATTTGCCTGGTGATGATCACGCTGTTTTTCACCTTTCGCCGACGTCGAGAAACACATCGATGCATTTGTCGCACTGTTGCCATTATTCGCTGCTAAGGAGCCAGCATTTGTTTGTGGACCGCCAATAAACGCCGTTATTGGTAAAGGTGGTTTCTTATTCATAATCACCGTTTCAAAATGCTAACAAATTTAGCTGAGGTTAATTTTATTAAAAAAGGTCTTGGTTTTTTGAATGATTGATGATGGTTTTTTTTCTCTTTTGGGACGCGAGAAAAAGCAGTAAAAACGAAATTAATGTTTAGAAATTAGTTTCGTTTAAATTATACGTTTTCTCTGCTTTACAAATCATCATGATTAGGCTAAAACGAAACCAACCCGCCGTCTTGCTTTCGTTTGATAAGGTTGAGGTTATTGCTGGCTTATGGATAAAATTTAAATAAATTTTATAATTTATATTATATAAATTGGAAAAAATATTGTGAACCAATTTATTATTTTTATAAAAGAGCAAAATTCCCTTAAAGCAATTTCCTTTGCAAACCGGAAGCTGAAAATAAACAAAAATAACAAATTGTTATAAAAACTGTAATAAAAATATAAAGAGAAAAAGGAAGTAAAAGGAAGTAAAACAAGAAGGGAACAAATAATAACAAACACTATGTAAATCTATTGCAAATTTTTAAAATGAAATAAAAAAAAAATAATTTTTAAAAACATTAAGCACACTGTGATAAAACACACGATTTTTACAAATGCAAACAATATGGCAATATATTTGAATGTGTATGTTTGGGCTTTTCATAGTGTTTGTGGTTTAATAGTAGTAGTGCTTTAAGCGTATGGCATTCAAAGCAGTTAAACAAATACATACAATTTGCTGGCATTTATAATTTCTATGAAAATGTTTTTGTTTTGCGGCCATTGAAAAAATCACACTAGAATGCCTTTCTCTCTCTCTCTCTCTCTCTCTATCACTCTTATTTAAGCACACACTTACGGAACCATCAAACCATACTTTTTCAATTAAATCCAGGCATGGTAAAAATACTAGCTTAAGCAAAAAAAAATTACTCTAGAATATTTTTAAAGTGTTCTAATTTTGGAATTATTACTTTAAATTTTTTTTTAAATTATTTCTAACTAGCTGTAGCTGATTACTAATGATCGATGGAGCCGTTTTCTGATTTCAGGTAGGTAAATCGAAAAAGTATGCGTAAAAGTGGGCGGGGCAAAATTTTCTTTACGTAAAAAGCTAAGTTGAACCATGGCGATTATTAGGAAGAAAAATCGTCCAAATCGGTTTAGCCGTTCTCAAGTTATGCGCTTAATAGAAGAAGTGGGCATAAAAGTAGGCGTGGTAAATTTTTCTTTCAATGAAAACTTAAAATGGATACGAATACGAACATTTGAAAGAAAATTAGTCAAATCGATGGAGCCGTTTTCTGAGTTTAGGTAAATCGAAAAAAGTGGGCGTAAAAGTGGGCGTACTAACCTATGTTGGACCATGGCGATCATTTTAAAGAAAAAAATCGTCCAAATCGGTCAAACCGTTCTCAAGTTATGCGATCAGCAACACACAACATTTCATTTTTATTATATAGATAAACCGATTTATTTTTTTAATTTTTTTATAACTATAGAAATTATAGTTTCCATCTCTGCATTGCAATAAAAACACCAGCCTAGATTGTTTGTTTGTATCTACATGGTTTTTGTTCTCTTTAATTTTTGCGATTTTAGTTTGGTTTTTCTACAAATGTTAACTGTCTCATTTCCCACTATTTACAACATGTCAATAAAACGTCACATGTCACTTAAGTGCTGCTAAAACAACAAAAGCAAATTCTACCCCTACAACATTGTCTCCACAACCAAAAACGTATGTATGTATGTACTTCAAATGACATGAAATTTCCACTAACCTTTATTTACCCAGACTGGCGACTTCACCTGTTGGCCAAAAGTAATAGTGATAAACGCAAAGGGAATAGGGAGGGGGAATGGCAATACTAGAGTGGCGTTTTGGCCAACACGAAATAATCTTGAGGAAAATTGCTAAATGTTTTGAACAATGAAGAGAATACTTACGTTATAGTTAATTTCATTTACTTCCAAATACGCGTCATGTACAAAGTGGAATGGAAATGAAGGTTTTAAATAATTAATGAAATAATCAAAGCGACCGATGCTGGAGTCTAGGTATGTAATTAGAAAAGGGCGAATTTAATGGATGTAATCAAAAGATTAAGTTATGTGTGTTTTAACTACTTTTGTTAATTGTAATAAATATTATTTGTGTTAAATATTTACACGTGGAAAGCTTGGAATTTAATTGAAAACTGAAGGGACCAATAGCAAAACCCTGCGGTACTTTAAATGTAACAGGTAAGAAGGTGCTCTTAGCGTCACAATTCTGCAAACATTTTTAACGACCAAACCAGAAGTCTTTTAAGCCATTAGAGCTGTTTGATACTCAAATTATTTCCAGTATCATGATCCAGTAAATCAAAAGCTTTAGATAGATCAAAATATTCCGCAGCAACTCCATTTAATCCAACATCAAGATTTATCGACATAATCAATAGCCTCCTCCATTCCAGAACCTTAACAAAAACCAAACTGTCGTTCAAATAATATTTTATTTCTGATCAAATAATCCGAAAATTGATCAAACACAATTTGTTGAATTACTTTATCAATTACTGATAAAACCGATGCTTGACGATAAAAATCAAACTTGTTAGATTCCTTACATTTAGGTATGGAGACAACCTTGTGGATTTTTAGTTTAATGGGGTACTCTTTGTGAGCCCTTATACTACCAAATATTTAATATATAATTTATTTTTTTCTTCTCAACATCAGTTGTTAAACGATTACTATCCTGAGAAAATATATCTTGTGTGTCTTAGGGGCACCTACCAAGTTCAAAATTAACCTTAAAAAACACATAACCGGGTACCCGTGTGTCCACCAGCAACTTTAAACGTTTCTAGCTGCAAAACCAATACTAATAGATTATTGAAACTTCGGCTCTAGGAAATGCAAGTCTTTTTGAGCCGTTTTATTGGCCACTCATAAAATTCGGCTCAGCGGTTCCATAACTATAAGCTTCAAAAAAGGAAACCTTCGTAAAACACATAACCGGGATACCGGGGTAACGGTGTACACAAAAATTTTTTTATAAAAAAATTAGCAAATAAAAGGCTGCTCAAAGGTTTTTTTTTAATTTTTACTGCCTATTTCACGATGTCACTCGAACGTCTACGTTCGCACAAATAACATATAAAACAAAAACAAACTTCAAAAAATTGTTTTTGTTTTATATGTTATTTGTGCGAACGTAAACGTTCGAGTGACATCGTGAAATAGGCAGTTTATTAAAAGATTCTAAAATAAATATTTTTTTTGTGAAGATTAAAATTACAATGGGGTAGAAATGTACCCCGGCTATGTTGGTGGTAAAATTTTAAGGGCCGATGTTGATTATGAATAAAACACAAATCAATGCCGTTAATGTGCCAAATTATCTCATCCTTTAGCTCTTAAATTGTTGCTGGCTTACCGACGTACACCTTTTCTTTTAAATAGCCCCAAAGAAAGAAGTCCAACGGTGTAAAATCACATGATCTTGGCGGCCAATTGATATCGCCACCACGTGTCGCGCAAAAGAGCCATTGTTTCGTTAACTGTGTGGCAAGTGGGACCGTCCTATTGAAATCACATATCCTTCACATCCACATTACCCAATTTGGGACATAAAAAGTTCGTTATCATTTTACGATAGCGAGCACCATTCACAGTAACTGCCTGACCGACCTAATTTTGGAAACAATACGGCCCGATGATGCCGCCAGCCCATAAACCACACCAAACAGTCCCTCTTTGTGGGTGCATTGGTTTTTCGACAATCGCTCTTGGTTTATCATTCGCCCAAATGCGGCAATTCTGCTTATTGACGAATCCTCTGTGGTGAAAATGTGCCTCATCACTGAAGATGATTTTCTTCAAAAACTTATCATCCACTGTTGTTATTTCTTGAAACCATTCTGACCACTGACGACGTTTGGAATGGTCAAGGGACTTTAGTTCTTGAGTCAATTGCACCTTGTTAGCGTGTTAATGCAAGTCTTTATGCATAATGTTCATCAACGACAAGCGTGAGAGGTGCAATTGTTGGGCACGACGAAGAGTTGAGGAGGACATTTTGGTTTGAACGCCCATTTTCATAATAAGCCTGAATAACTTTAACGCGTTGCTCCATGGTACAAATTGAGTTGGTCTGAAAAAACTTGACGTTTAGGTGTGGTTCACATTCAACATCGGCCCTTAAAATTTAACCACCTGTTACTATGATTCAAATGTGTCACCATTTCAGAAAAAACTTTTCTTGATATAATTTTTTTCTACAAAAGTGACAAAATTTTAAAAGAAAATGTATAAAAATGTATTTGAAATTAATTAATTTTTTAAAAATTAAAAAAATTAATCAAAAAAAAATTTTCAAAAAAAACTTGACAAATGGTAACGCTGCTGTCTAAGCAAATGCCATTTTGTCAGTGATGCCACAAAAATAGGAGAATTTATTGCTACTGTTTTAGTGACGACACTAAAATAATAGGAAGACTTTGAATGGAATACCCTGCAAATAATAAGACTACACACGTGTAAGGTGTATCGCACAAGGGACCAGGACTAGTCCAAAAGTAACCCAACGTTGGACTACAAAGGAGTAGTCTTAAAACTACTCCATGGTATAATCAAGAGGATTAGTTTTGAAGTCTTTTAAAAACGAAAACATGTCGTTAAAAAACTAAGACACTTTTTAACAATGACATGATCCATGCTTGCATTACATTGGACCAGTCCATGGAGTAGTCCATTTGATCAGAATGGATCAGGTGGTCCAATATTATTTGCAGGGTACAAGGAGATAGAAACATCTTGTAAATATGTTGATTTTTAGTTCTATGTATTTCTTATGACAAAACTTTAGCATCTTCGCAAATTGATGGTAACTGTTAGATGTTAGCAAGTGTGAGAAGGCTATTCAAAAATAATTGGAAATTTCTAAGGTTCTTTGAAATTGCAAGGCGTTGACGTCGCACTATTTAGGGACGCTTCATACAAATGATATGGGTATGATAAATTTTGAAAACTAGAAAGCACGTGCCGCTTTTGTTTAGTTACGGCTGTAAGAAATTTCGTTTGCCCTAAACAAAGTAAGTAAAAAACAAAATGTTTTGTTTAAGTTTCTTAAGAAAAATATATTTTTAAGTCAAATCCATTTTTCCCCTTGCAACATAAACATCCCACAGAACAATAACATAACAAAATTTAATGCTTTTTAATATTTAAAGAACCCAAAAATATTCATAGCATAGGAAGGAAACCCAAAAATTATTACACCAAATCAAAATAATAAAAAACAAAAGCAGCAAAAAGGAAACAATTTCTTTATCGCTTAGTTTCTACTAAAATATACTTTGAGTAAAATAATTCTATCTACGACAAAGGAATACGCAGTAAAGTAACTGTACAACATTTCAATTGTTAAAAACAACTTCTCAAGCTTTGGATTTTAAGGGCCTCCCACAAAAAGGTAAAGGCATTTTCTTTTTAAAGTTGACTTTTTACCCAGCCAACAAATTTTTGTTGGAATCTTAAAGCTTTAACAAAAAAAAAGTGCATTTAATTATTAGCACAGCTTAAGAACGAACTTCTGTAAGAAAAAACAACAAATTTAAAATATTTCATACTATAAAAACTGTGTTGGAAACAGCAGCAAGTTAAAAAAATAAATGTAACAAGATTTTTTCTGAAGTTGAACAAAAATACTCTTGTAGCCACATATCACACGTTGTTTTTTTTTTAACGTGATTTGTAACAGTTGGATGGATGTTGTTTTACTACTTTTCTCTTCTCTTCTTTCTCTGGGTTTTTTTAGGTTTCTACAGATGAAACTGTTAAAGTAAATGACAGGAAGAATACAATAAATACCTTTTCTTAGAGTTCTCAAACTCAAAACTCGGGTTTTTTTGAAAAGCACGCCTTTCGAGTAATTCGACAAACCGGGTTTTTTGTCTTTGTTTTTAAAAAAAGTGAACATTACATAAGTTTATTGAAAATTACACAGTGCTAGAATTTTACACTTTTTTTGTGACAAGCGGGGCACCTGGCGTTTCAACTTTCTTAAATATATTTCTAGCCAGTATTGAAAATTTTGTATGGGAGCCCCCTTAAGAAATGGAGATAGCGAGTAAGAGTGCTAGAAACAAATAGTTGGGATAGAAAACAAAGTGGGGTTGGTCATACATTTGACCCATCTAGGGTTATCGTAGACGCTGCAGGGCCAACTTTTTGAAATTCCATAAAACCGCAATATTTGTATGGCAGCCCTCTTAAGGGGTGGAGAAAAAGGTCAAGTATGTTTTGAGAA
The DNA here is from genome assembly GCA_963931875.1 of Pollenia griseotomentosa. Classification (NCBI taxonomy): domain Eukaryota; kingdom Metazoa; phylum Arthropoda; class Insecta; order Diptera; family Polleniidae; genus Pollenia; species Pollenia griseotomentosa. Next base: position 169,251,211 of record OZ007563.1, read on the forward strand.
CATGTAAAGGACGAAAAACTAATGGAGGCCGGTTATACATTTGATTCCCCTAGGGGCGACTCCTAGGCAGATATGAAACTTTTTCTTTAATATTTGTGAAAAATGTAATTCATATGTACTGAAGAAAAAGTCGCATAACTGCCAAGGAGTCGCCTAAAGGGGGATTAAATGTATGACCGACCTCCATTGGTTTTTTGTCCTTAACATTTTCTCAAAACATACTTGCCCTTTATCTCCACTCCTTAAGGCTAAAACGCCAGGTGCCCCGCTTCAATTAGCACAGTGCTATTAATTAATTAAAGTTATTCTCCATCTTTAATAATTTTTTTTAGCAATGTGTTCTCAAATTTGAAAAAGCGAGAGGCAGGGCTCAATGCTTAAAATGTACTCTCTTTTGAGTGATCTGAGAGACATACATAAGATAGGTGTTAAAAAGGTACTTCTGAGCTCAAGTGCTTTAAATCCCTCTTTTTAAGACATAAACCATTCAGCCTTAAGGTACAATTGGAAGACGTGACAAAAACATAATGCCACAGCCGTAACGATTACCGTAGAAACCAAAATTGAATTGGTTTGTATGGCATGTTTATGTCGTTTTGGTAAAACAGTGGTTATGGTAATACAGTGGTTATGGTAATACAGTAGTTATGCTAATACAGTGGTTATGGTAATACCGTGTTGGTATGGTTATGTCACGTCTAAATTGTCGTTGTCGTATACGAATGTATCTTTTTTTGTAATTGATTAAAATAACAGACAACCTGTGTTCTTTAATCTACTCCAAAAAACGACACAATCGTTTACGAAAACGACAACCACAATAAGGGTGGTTGTTGTTTTATATCTTATCCCAGGTGTGGCAGTAGATGGTATATCAATAATTGTTATACAAATATTTATGATGGATGGATGACTTTAATCAATTAATCGTAAAATGGCATCAAGTTACACAAAAATTTTAAAGTTAATTTATGAGTTTTATTGAGAAAAGAAAAGTGAATATGTATGTTTATAAAAATATTTAAAAAAAGAGAAAAAAATTTTAAATTTTTGAGTAGTTTTTTTTTACTTTGAGCCAACGCTCATGGGATGCCTCCTACTAAAACAATGCATTGTGTTGGTATTAGGAAAATATGTTATGGGGAGAAGGTAAGAGGGAGTAGTTTTTGTGAACATTTAATTTAAATTTTTCAAAATTGTAGCCGACAGAAAAGATTTCTGCCGGAAGTCGATTCCAAATACGGCTAGTTCGACCGGGAAACGAATTTGCTCTGTAATGCGTTGTGCGATACATTAGACGGTCGACAACGAACGGATGTGATCTGCTGGAAAGGCGAGTACTACGGGAATGCACCCGCTTCTCAGGGATGAGTTCGCCCATCTTAGCTGAACAGAAGCTTCAAGAAAGAGCATGAAGCACCTTCCCAGTAATGGGAGTTGTATTCCATTTTTGGTCGGGTATAGGCGGCGATATGAATATGTAGTGAGGAAATCAGACGGAGTGTAGTTTCAAGAAACCAAGACACTTGAATGCTTACTCCTTCACAAAGTGAACTGCCATAGAAGTTGAAAGAGTTTGAGGAAAATTTTATGTACACCAAAAAGCCTATATAGACAAAATTCTTGATGTCTACACAGAAAAAATTCTCGAAAATTTTTCACCAATTAAAGCATTAATCAAAAATATAATCGGTTTTAATTAAACATTTAATCAAGTGAATTAAACTTTTAATCAAGTGAATTAAACGTTTAATTAATACTATTAACTGGTTTAATTGATACTAATAATTTGTTTACTGGTGCAAATTTAATTAATTTTTTAATTAATATCACAAATTTTTTAATTGAAATTAATTTTTATTTTTTTCTGTGTATGGAATGGTGACCTCAAAAAGTTCAAAAATACCTTTGGATGTTGGATATCTAAAAGAAAATGTATTATCAAATGATCAGTTAGATTCAAATGATTTATATAGACGGGCAATTGGATCTTTATTATATTTATCAAATAACACCAGACCTGATATTACTGTTGCTGTATCCATTCTAAGTCGCAAAGTATCATGTCCCACCAAAAGAGATTGGAATGAAGTTAAGATAATATTTAAATATTTAAATGGTACTAAAAACTTAAAGCTATGTATTGAAGCAAATGATCTTAGGCTAATTGGATATGCTGATGCAGACTTTGCAGAAGATGTGAAAGACAGAAAGTCTACAAGTGGATACGTATTTTAACTCGGTGGGGCTACTATTTCATATGTAGAAAACAAAAGCAAGTAACATTTTCTTCAACAGAAGCCGAATTTGTTTCACTGGCTGAAGCGGTTAAAATTGTTATTTAAAGATTTAAACTTACATATATCAGACATTACTATAATGGAAGATAATCAAAACCCATTGATATTAAATATTATTTTTCGTAAAATTCGTAAAATCAAAGAGGCTAAGGAAATTAAATTTGAGTACTGTCCTACCGAAGAAATGTTAGCAGACCTATTAACAAAAACATTAAGAAATGTAAAAATAACTAAATTTCGAAAAATGATTGGTCTCATTTAAATATTTTTCAAATTGAGAAGGGATGTTGAACAAAATGTTTTATATACTTGTTTAAATACACTTTGTAAAACAATAATAATCTTTTTACTCCTTTTCGTATTTGAATATTATGTTATTAAAAGAAAATAATAATTTTTTCTAGTTATTATATTGTGTCTGAATTCTATTTTGTTAATAAACTTTTACAATTTATTTGCATTATTAATAAAATCACATCAGCTGTTATTAATTATAACCCGAAAGTATATTTATTAATGAGTAGTTTATCCAATAGCACCTTCTTAGCACTTTGTAACATGTCACTAAAAAAACCTAAATGAACACGTTCCATTTCGGTTAATATAATGCCTGTCGCAGATATTGTCCCGAGTGAACCATGTTAATATGATAAAAAACCCTTCATATAAAGTAATAGAACCAGATAGAATCAGCCACTACCCGCACTACCTGATCTGCTCTGCTACCTGCTCTGGAGTAATTACACTTTAAACACATTATCACAAGTTAGGTGATTTGTCTTGTTATACCCTTTACCGAAGGTAAAAGGATATATAAAAATTTGCCATACCGTTTGTAATTTCTTCAATATTAATCTTAGACCCTATCAAGCATATATATTCTTGGTCCTTATGAGAGGCGAAGTTGATTTAATGATATCCGTCTGTCCATGTGTCCATTTAAATGGGTTTTCCGAAGACCACAGATGTGATGGGGACTTGGTAGTTATATACTTATGTCACATATAGTCAGGATTTGTATGCTATTAAAATTCAGCATGACCGGTGCCCGAGCTATAAGCAAAAAACAACGACAGCCTCTAATTTTTCCCAAAAATCTTTTGTTGTTGTTGTTTTTTTAATTTATTTTTAGTACTATGAAAAATTTCCATGACGGCGGAAAAAATACAAACGTCGGCTATACCAAATAATGAAAAGTGCGACATCAATGTTTGTTGTTTGCAAACAAGCTTTGAAAACATTCGTATTATTTTATGAAAATGTTAAAAGCAAAATAATTAAAAAATGAAGAAATGTGCCAAGAACAAAATATTTTTATTATTATTTTTTGCATATTTTATTGTTTTTTAGTGTGTAAATTTTTCTTGCCCCATTTTTATTCGTGAGTTTATTTGACAGTTCAAAGTGGGAACTTTCTCACAGAAATTTTACAAACACACTTTTTCTGTAAATTGGCGAGTAAATTCCTTACGTAACATTTAGTGAAAAAACAGCTGTTTGTTTCAATATATGACATTTTTATTTCATTACACACATTAAAAAACAATTAAACCAAATTTTCCGTTCTGGTAGGCTAGCTGTCAGTGAGCTAGTCTAACAGCGCTGGTGTTGCGATTTCGATTCCCGCCAGAGACTCTGGTTTTTTTTCCTGCAGATAAGTGTAGAGCTTTGCGGGATTAGCTTAGAGAATTAGAAAAAAATTAGAAAAAATCATAATTTTTTGAATTACAAAAAAGTGGAATATGTAAATTTTAGTTATTTGATGGATTGAATCCATTTTTTAAAGACTAAATAAACCCTATTTTATACCACATTTCTTAAATTCATAAAAAAAAAATAAAAAAACCGGTTATTAGAACCGGATTTTAGTAGAAAAAAACCGAAAATCGGGTTTTTAAAAATTAAACATTTTTTAATTATTTGAAAATCGGATTTTGCATATGTCGAATATTTGATAACTCTACACTTCCTTTACACCAGGTTACACTGATAACTAAAAATCTATAAAAAAAAAATGGGGAATTTTTAGGTTTTTTTTTCTGAAATAATAAATATTTCTTACTTACTGCTTGCTCTAATTTTTTTTTAAGTAAAAAAAACTAGTTTTTTTTTAACTATAAACAATTTCTTTTTTACATATTTTTTTTTTTCTTTTTTTTTTAAGTGTATGAACAATTTTGCCTTTAACTGTTTTTTATTACATATTGAAAAAAAAAATAACAAGAAAATTTTTAACAATTTTTTTCTCCTTTTAATTAAGATTTTTCTGTCCCAAACATACATTCATGCATAAAAGTATGTTTTATATAAATTTTAAATTTTTCTGGGTTTTGCATTTGGTTTTTTTTTCTTAGTTATAAAATCCAATATGATATCATATATGAGTAGATGATATGAACAAGATTATACGACCTACAAACACATTTTATTTATTTCTAAGACTTATCAGTCCTCCATAAAGCTCTAACAACAACTATCAGCACAATAATCTTAGTAACACCCACTTCGTCTGTTGGTTTTCTTTAAACACTTAATCACACATTAGTTTAGAAAAGAAAACATGCAGCAGCAGCAACAAAAAATATATCTACATCTGTTTAATATTGACTAAAAATTTCAAAGAAAACAAAAATTTTTTTTTAGCTTTTTTTTCTACACTTTTAAAGGTTTGTGGATAAATTTAAGATGAAAGAAAACAACCATGTTTGTTTTTCCAAGTATTTAAGGATTTTCTACCTCGCAACTGTAAAGGATTTAATAGTACCTTAGTTGCACTTGATAAACAGTCGTTGTTGTTGTTAACGGAATTTTAGATCCTTTGCTTCTTAAGATTATCTTTTCCATTATACATGTATACATACATATGTATATGTATTCCAAATAGAAAAACTATCAAACCCTATTTCTCTCGTTTTATATGTTACGCACGTGGTTTGAAGAAAAGCAACTTGACCTCAGGATATGTATCTAATCAGATAAAAAAGAATTCATGTTTTCGTATCTTACAAATTTTTGAGTTTTTTTTTTTCTTCATTTTTACTTACCCAACAAACAAGGAGGTTTGATTTCAAATTGAAAATGATTTGAAATCAAACAAAAAGGGGAAATTATTTTCAAATTGAAAAATGCCTTTATTTTCAACTTGCTTTCAAACGTTATTCTCAAACGTTTTTCAAATGTGGATTAAAACATAATGTGGAACATAAATAAAAATATTTTATTTTTTTAATTTAAATTCATTATTTATTTAAATAAACTGTGAGATAAACATTCGGCACCATAGCCAAAAGATGAAATAATGATCTTTCCGTCCTCTAATTCTTGCAAAGACGAAATTATGTTTTTTTTATTTTTAATCATTGTAATTACTCACAAGTAATTTTTATTTTTCACAAGAAATAAATCTTTCACTTGTAAAACACATTTAACCACGAAGTAAAAGTTAAACTTTAATCGCCATTTTTAATGTTTACATTTATTGTTCGCTTTAGTTTTGATTTGAATTTAACATTTGATACCAATTTGACATCAAATTGATAAAATATTTGATGTCAAATGTTAATTTTCAAATCATTATCTATTTGAATTTAAATGTAAAAATCAAACATTTGAAAAACGTTTGAGAATTGTGTTTGATGTCAAATGAAAAAGTCATTTCATATCAATATTTGACTTCGTGTTTATTGGGTAAGCCTGTTAAAATTCTGTATATGTATTCGTATTATCCAAAATATACATAAATATATTAATCTTACAGTATGTACCCTGTAGGAAACCTGGGACCAAGTGTCTGCAAAGCAAAGGCCTGCATAAAGGAATTGAAAATTAAACACACAATAAAAATCAAATGTGTTTACAAAATGTTTTGTACAACCACAATAGCAATTGCTATGCGTACAAGATTTTAAAGAAATCCACTCCAGACAGCACTTGTTTTTTTTCAGCAACTTTCAATATAAAGGATGTGTTTTACCATAGACAGTAACATTCTGACCATCATCGTTTTTGGAGACATATGAGCCAATGACTCTCCGCCAGCCTATAAAGCTCACCAAACAGTAATTTTCTGTGGATTTGATAGTGTTTCGACAAAATCTTGTGGATTCTCCTCTTTTCAAATGCGACGATTCTGCATTCAACCAGAAATTTGAATTTTGAATTGAACAATTATTATACACTGACTGCGTGTATTTCTTGTTTGATTGTTAATTTTTCAAGAGTATTTTTTATACCCGCAATTTCACTATAGTGAAGCATTTATTTGTTTGCTTCTACGCGTTTACACACTTACGTAAATTGGTCGTCTATACTTCTCTTTAGTATTTGTTTGTTACAGCGACAGTACAGTTTAGAGTTTGAATTCTGCAGGGATCTACCGAAAATTTTTGCACATTTTGCCGATTATTTGGTTGATAACCTGGTGACACTTTGCACAAAGAGTCTACAATAAGGGTAGCTACTCTTAAAAATGCGTCGAAGGAGTGAACATTTACATGAAAACAAAAACAAATTCACAAAAATTATTTTTGTTTCTAATACAAAATTTAGTTTTTAAAAGAGACAGAAACGCGTTATAAACCTCACGTTAATTTGATTTGAGTGTACAGATAACAAAAACTATTTTCGTTCATTTTGTTTTTGTTTTCATTTAAATGTTCGACGAGGATTTTTTTAACAGATGTAAAGCTTTTGTTAGTGGAAGTTAAAATTATTTTTTGTAATAATTATATGAATGTTCTTTTTATTAATTAATTAAATTGAATTGTAATTGGATTCAGTTAATTGCCCCCTATCCTCTTATACTATCAGTGCAAAAATCAAGTAAAAACTATTAAAAAATGTAGAGCAAAATTATTATATAAAAACTGGGAATTTAGCACGTCATAGAGAAATCTTATTAATAGTAAATTTTGTATTCCCAAAACTAACTTTGAAAATTATTTACGTTTACTAGTCAATCTCTTCCAATGTTCCCAGGTCTCCTTATTGTTCCGCAAAAGTCAATAGTTTTCTAAGGTCAGTACTGGTTTTTTAATGACAAGCACCTGCTAAAAGTTATACACTACAGTCTCCCTCCCTATTGACATTTCCTATAGGGTATTTGTAAATATAAAAGTATACATAAAAAAACCAGGTAAACTGTATTTTTAAATTAAAAATGAAAGAACATCTTAAAAGCCAAAGAAAAGAGAGACGCAAAAAGTTCACATTTTCTGGTCAATATTAAATAATGTTGATTTGGGTCTAAGTGTATGTAAAAATAAAGTTGAGTGTTTGTGTTTGAAACGTTTATGACCAGTAACCATTTAAATGTACATAAATAAAAAATTTATGAACATGAATAAGCCTTAAACCAGATTAATATTAAAATTTATTTTTTATAGAAAAAAAAACTCTTTATTAAACTTTGTTGAAGAGGAAGCATACTTCAAAAAGATTTTAAAAATGTTTTAGTATTTGTTTAGAACTCTTTTAAAAAGTCATAAGAAAACATGTGGAATGAATTGTATTTCTTGGAAATATTCTATTAAATAAGTTTTTTTTTTTCTTTTTACCAAATGTCAAAGTAATATACATACATAAATATCAAAATATTATTAAAAAAAAATACTATGTTCAACATTTTAAAATAAGACGCAAATAAATTTAAGCGGTTTAAAAAAAAAAACAATAAATTGTATGCAAATCTAAACTGCAGGCAATCTTTCGTTTGGGGCCACTCAAAGCTCGTTATTGTTTCAATTCCAAACTTATTTTAAGCAAACATTTTGCTTCGACTTTAAGAGCTTTTAAAATCTTGTAGAGTTAACACTTCAGTTACAGTTTCAAGTTTTACTTGATAAATTTTTACATCAAAAATTACAAAAAAATTAAAGCTGTGACGTAGGCTGCACGCAATTTACTTTTAAGGTGTCATCAAGAAAATAATTTATAAAGACAAAATAAAAATTTTCTTGTGAAAATTGCAATCTGCTTGACTGCCAGTTGAAACAAACAATTCGAAAGAGAATTTGTAAGCAAGTTCGCTTAAAATTTTAAAAGTATTACCCCCGTTTTCACAACTTTCCGATGGCTAAAGGTAGGATTTCATCAGCCGTGTAAAAAGTGGTCCATAAGTACAACTAAACTTTAACCTGCCAGTACCCATGTTCTGTAACTTTAGTGAGAACTTCTCGCATCGAAAAGATGTGAAAAAAATACTTATTCCATCGTTTCTCGATAAGTGAGAAAAAAGTGTGTCTGTAACTTATGTCGAAAACCATCAAAAGATATTACGTCGTTACGTTATAAATGTCATAACATTAAACTCGAAGCCGATGTGACATTGCAAACGTTGAGGACGCCAGTCACACATATAGTTGACGGCGACCAAAATTTGCTTAAATTGAAAAATTTTCAACGACGGCGGCGAAAATATAATCGTCGGCCATGCCAAATAATGTAAAGTGCTACCCTAATGTTTGTTGTTTGCAAACGAGCTTTGAGAACATTCGTATAACGGGTCCGCCATCTAACGTTTTTTTTTTCAACTAGTGCTTATTTCGTGAATGGTAACACTTAGCTCATGTCTGAATTGACAGATAATTAGTTTTATCCTTCCGCTGAATGAATATGGTTGTGTATACGCTTGAACAACGCTGGGAAATATTGCGACATTACTTTGAAAATCATGGTAATGTTGCAGAATATGAAAAATAAATATTAACATTCAACACAACTTAACTGCTGACGAACATAACAACATATTTTCTACCATACCATCTGCTGATGATAACATTTTAACAAACAATTACCTCACCACCATTGGAAATGTCAATATAAGTAGTGAATTTAAATTTCGTTGTATTAATAGTGAAGAAGTATTATCATGCTTTATGGCGATAAAGTCTAATTCCATTGGCTATGACAATATAGATCCCCGTTTCATAAAAATCCTACTACCAAGGCTATTACCATTTCTTTCACATATTTTCAACACTATTTTTACAACTTGCGTCTACCCCAGCAACTGGAAACAGGCTAAAATAATTCCGGTTCCTAAATCTAACTCCGAATTCAGGCCAATAGCGATACTCCCATATATTTCTAAAGTAATGGAAAAACTGATGTACCTACAGATTGATGAGCATATACAAAGTTTCAGTCTATTAACACCCCTTCAATCTGGATTCCGATCGAAGCATAGTTGTGTTACTGCTTTAATTAACCTGTGTGAAGATATTCGTATGGACATTGATGTGGGAAAGTTAAATATTCTTGTACTACTGGATCACTCAAAAGCTTTCGACACTGTTGACCACTCGATGCTGAGTATTAAACTACAAAAATTGTTTCGATTTTCCTCAACATCTAACAGATTACTCAAATCGTATTTATCAAATAGACGCCAATCGGTATTCTTAAATAATGGATATTCATCTTCCATCCCAGTTCCTAAAGGAGTTCCACAAGGATCAATTTTGGGGCCACTATTGTTCTCAATGTATATAAATGATTTACCACAATGTCTAAAATATACAAAGGTCCACATGTATGCAGATGATGTGCAAATATACATTGATAGTACGGTACAGCTTATTGAAGAAAATGTGGATAAGTTGAATACTGATTTGAACAACGTCTACAACTGGGCCACTACCAACAAACTTTTAATTAATCCTCATAAGTCCAAATGCCTTATTATACACAAAAAACAACTCGAGTAAACTTGAACTTTGATATCTTGCTAAATAACCAGAAAGTTGAATGTGTATCATCTGCAAAAAATCTTGGTGTCATTTTCAACAACAACTTGGATTGGTCAAGCCACATCAGAAAAGCCGCTGCAAATACATGCCTAAGGTTACGAGAATTATGGCCTACACAATTTCTTACACCTCTTGATACTAGAATTTTGATAGCAAAAACATATTTAATACCTCAATTATTATATGGTTGTGAAATTTTCACTAGCTGTGACTCTGCAAGTAATAACATACTACGCAAAACATATAACAACATTAAAAGATACGTATACGGTTTACGCAAATATGATCACATATCGTCATTTTCAAACAAACTTTACAAAATATCTTTTAAAAATTTTATGGATATGAAAATACTTGTCATGATGCACAAAATCATATACACAAAGGAACCATCTTATTTATATAATCGCATAGTATTTGCAAGATCCAATCGAGGCAACAAACCAATTTTTCGTATATTCTATCCGTCTTTGGAACTCACTTCCTAATTCTCTCCAAGCAAACAAAAACGCTAGAAAATTTAAAAAAGTTTTACTTGCACATTTTACTTAAAAACCATTAATTTTAACTATTCCCAATAATATATATGTTCGTATGTCTTATATAGCATAATAATTAGTAAACATTGTATTGTTATTTATAATTTTTAATTATTGTATAATTTGTTATTCACTAATGTATTATCTACACAAGCTACTTTTTATAACAAACTTAATTCGCATACTATAATTATAAGATTTAAATCTTGTTGTTGTTGCGATATACAAATAAATAAATATCGTCGGCTTAATATGTAAACCTGATAACCCCCTTTCAGTAGATTTTAGAGGAGAGGCAAAAAACTTTTTATATTTCATATGTGCAGGTTGAGAAAAAAGCCAAAAATATAGTTGGTTTAACACATTTCAAGAATCAAACCGAAAAAAACTACATGAGGCGTATATTTCTCTACTACTCGGCATCAAAATCTTAATTATCTTCAAAAGTGGATTTTGCAGGTTTGCATGTTAAGCCGACGATATGGAATACTTAAATCAGTTTTCCGAGATTTACTTATATATATATGCTTTTGTTGTTTTCAAATTTAAAAACAACTGTTATTCGGTTCGTGGTTATTTTCGTTTACAAATTTAATTCAAGCACAAAAATTGTTGTTTCTGCAAACAAAATATTTGATTTTTTTTTTATTTATTTGGAAAGCTAATAAAAACAAGTAAGAGTGCTACACTGAAAAGAAAATGCTTAATATATTTAATGAATCGTTTTCATAAAAAAAATTTCACTGGTTAAATGAAAATTTTCATTGTCCAAATGGAATTTCGTAGTTATAATGAAGTATTTAATCATTATCCTGATTTTGAAAACACATCAATTTTGAATACGGAAAGTTTTATGAAACGTAGATATATGTTAGAAATGTTGTAGATAAATAATATTCCATTTGAGAAAATAATTAATTTTAAAAAAGATACTGAGGGATTAGCTCAGATTTATAGACATTTATTAAATAAAAATAAATAGGTTGATGGAAGGGATAATTATAAATGGGTATTTGTCTTTGATTGTTTGTTAAATAAATTTCAGATGGCATAGCTCATTTGGTGAACTTTTATTAAATGAAAATAACTTTTGACGGAAAGGGACATTAAAATAGGTTTTAGGCTTTGAATATATTTAAAATTTTGTTTTTCCTTTTTGTTTGTTTGTTTGTCTTTCTGTTTAAAGTTTGTAGAATGGAATTTTAAATTTCTTATGATAATTTTGTTAATTGAAATTTTAAAATTTATTTTTCCATGTTTTATTTTTCCATTTATTGTCAAATTTAATTTTATTATAATAATTTCCTGAAGAAGATTTCCAACGGAAATCGAAATATTGAAAATAAAAATTAAAATATTTTAATTAATTTTTTAAAAAAGTGACCTTAAGCTTAAGTAATTTATTAAGAATAATATTTAATAAAAAAGGTCGAAGAAATAGAATTATAATTTATTAATGAAGTATTTTCGTAAAAATCGATGCATTAGATTTCGTAATTACGTCAAAAAATTTCATTGGATATATGAAAACTAAAGTTTGTCCAAGTTAAATTAAAAATTGTAATTGGGAACATAAAAAACAATATACAAACATAACTATATTCATAAATTAATACAATATTATAGTTTCAGTTTAGTCTCCTAAAACCATAATTAATAACAAATCGTCACAGTTTAAGATAATAATAATAAAAAGACATCATACAGATATTACTCCTTAAGCATTCGAACTGTCGGTGGAGGGTATCAAAGATTCGGCACAGCCGAATATAGCCCTCTAACTTGTTTTATTATGCGTTAGCAAAAAAAATCAACGTTGTTTTTGTTATTATGGGCAATTTAATCTCATATTTACGCTCTTAATTGAGTAGTTGCAAAAAACATAGTTTTTTTATTCAAAAACTACACTGCCCCAGTAGGCTAGCTGGTAGTGAGCTAGTCTATCAGCGCCGAGGTTGCGGGATCGATTCCCGTAAGCGACTCTGATTAAAAAAAAAAAAGTAGAATAAGAACAACTTTGATTATAAAAAAAAAAAATTAAAAAATTAAATAAAAAAAATTTTTTTTTACTTTTCTGATGTAATGTTTTATTAAATACATTTTAATAAAACAGGTTTCATTGATCCAACGAAGAGCTGAATAGGTTCCTTTTTAATGCAATTTTTCATGGTATTAATGTAAAAATTCATTGGTATTCTGAAGAAAATTCTTTCAGTGTATATTCGGCTATGCCGAATCTTGTATACCCTTGTGCGGTATATAAGCAACTAGACAAAAACTAAATAATTTTCACATACACATACATACATATTAACAATACTTAAAACTTCATTATAAATTAAATTTAAAAAGCGAAAACTGGTAAATATTTTTTTAAAATCGTTTTTAGAACATAAAAAAATTTAAAAAAAATTTCTTTTTGAAAAACCAAGATTCGAATTAGGGGACTCACAGTTTCTAATCTTAAAAACCCCCTAGACAACTGAACCATGAAGGAACGTTGTTTGAATATCATTAAAATGAAATATGGCCCGTTTACGGTTCACAACTCAACACAGTTCTCGAAAGTGGGTATTTAAAAAAAAAAATTTATTTTGGTCATAACTTTTTCGTATCTGAACCGATTTTTCCGAGTTTTTCAGAAAATATTTTCTACTAAAGATTACCGATATTGATATAAAAGGGATAACCATAGGTCATATGACAGTCCAAAAAATTAGGTTTTTATACAATTTTTGATATTTTTTGTACAGGAGGTACCACGCCCACTTCTCCAATCCCGCCCACATTTTGTGGGATGCTGTGTATTGATAACCTAAATGTGTGTACCTAATTTGGAAAGTTTGGCTCTTGCCGTTCTCCAGATATACAGAAAAAAAGTTGTAAAAGTACAACAACAACAAGGGATTTTTGGAAAAAATTAGGGTAATCGTGGTTTTTTGCTCATATCTTATTTTTGGACCGATCTGGCTGAATTTCAATAGCAAGAAATGGTGGACTATATGTGACATAAATGTAAAACAACCTAGCCGCTATCATGCCTGGAGTCTCCGGAAAACACATATCAAACGTAAGACGGACAGACGGACGGGCAGACGAACATCGTTAAATCAACTTCTCTCTTCATAAGGACCCAGAATATATATACTTTATAGGGTCTAAGATCAATATTGTAGAAATTACAAACGGAATGACAAACTTATATATACCCTTTTCCACCTGTGGTGAAGGGTATAAAAATTGCGATTCAGTCAATCGACAAGAGGTGAAATTAACTTCGTCTGTATTTAACGAAAATCGCCCATTTTGACGTACCTTGTGTTATTAGAGCCTGTTTTTAGTAAGTGTTATGTCGCTACGACTCGTCTCTGATGGTGGCAAGTATAAGGAAACTAGCGTGGTAGTAAAATTCGCACGTTAAGAGAATTGAAGCGAACATTTTTACACTCAAAAAAGTCACTGTTTGTAGTTTATTTTAAAACATTTCCGTTCAGTTAAAATTAAACTAAAATATAGTCATTTTAGTACGAAAATTACTTTTTAACTTTTTAGGCACGTTGCACAGAGCGGTGAACAGTACCAAAAACGATGATTAATTCAAAAATAAAGTTAGTTTTTCGTATAAGTATTTGATACCATATAAAAGTAGATAAAATTCAACACCAATAACTGTAAAAATTGTGGATCTATGATGTTTACTTTTTTTTTGTTATACGCTACCAAAGTTGAATAATATTTTATAATTTGGAAATATTTGTTAATAAGCGAAAATCAAGATATTTTAATTGCGATTTGAGAGAATTGTTTCTTAGAAAACACTATTTTTTTACATGGATTTATCAACTTCAGGTATTTTACTAATTTATTAATAAATTTTTGTAAAGAAAAATATTGAGGAAGTATTTTTAATTTTTTTTTTTTAATTGGTCAAACAAATGAGTTTATTTAAGGAAATGTTGATTTTCAAAATGTTTGTGAGAATACTTGGGCAAAACAAAAAAAATCTTGCCCGTTGTTTAAATGATTACACTACGTCACAAAAGTTCAACAAAGTCGTGACCAAATAAATCTGACAGCTAATCTTTATGTAAAATTTGCCTCTGAGTCCGAATATGAATTGTCAAAAGTAGAAAAGTTTTTGAGATATTCAAAAATAACCGTTATTTGTGTTTTTAAAAAGGTGATGTGACTGAAATGCAAATATCTACAAAAAACGGATTATGTATTTCTTTCTTTTTAGTGAAAGGTTATAAAATTTCTAAAAAAACCATGGATTGCTAGTGAAGATTGGTCAAGAAATAGCAGAGTTACAGGGGACAAAAGTTCAAGCTTCATTGAAAATTTTATGATTTTGTTTAATTTTGTTCTTTTGTTGTTTTATTGCATGCGACATTAGATTATTTTAATATAAACATTTTGCGCCCAACAATACAAAGATTGACACAAAAATGAAAAAGCAACGAAGATTTAGTAATTTACGATAAAAAAAACAACATAATTTAAGTTTACCACAAACAGCACTTGATTTGCTTATTCTGCTAAATATTTCCGATATTGATGATGACAACATGAAGATTATGATTTTGATGAAGATAATTACACTGGTTTACAGCCAAAAAATACCAAGAACGCCACATGCCTAGATAAGTTAATTGGGACCTCCTGAACACGAAAAACGCTGTATTTTTTTTTAAGTACCGTTTTTTAGATAACGGTACTTTTGTGTTTTTCGGTGTATGGTCCCACTCAAACCCTTGTGGAGCCCAACCGAAAAGTCCGATCGAGATAAGTAGCATATCGTTGGAAAAGTAATTGAATGCCTTTTCCAAAATTTTTCATTTTTATTTCGTTTTTTTTCTACGTTATAGTAAAGATCTGGAATGTTTTATTTTTTTACTTAATAGTTTTTATTTAATTACCAACATTTTAAGCGTAATTTGAAAAAAATCGGATGAAAAATAAAGTTATTATTAGGGATTTTGTGGAGCGACAACATTTTTATCCCATATCAAATTCCGTGTTTTTTTAATCATCAGTTTTAACGTATTTGAGGTACCATAACTCAGCCATTTCTTATCAGATAGAAATTCTTAGCATATCGACGAAAAAGGCATTCGGTATGCCACTTATTCGGTTGGGCTCCACAAGGGTTTGATTGGGACCATACGTGCGTTTTTCGTGTTCAGGAGGTCCCAATTAACTTATCTAGGCATGTGGCGTTCTTGGTATTTTTCCAAATTAAAAATTTGTAAGGCAGTGTTATGAAGATGATTTTTAATTCCAAATTTTAGCAATGAATGTGCCTTGTTTCAAAAAATATATATTGTTCGAAAAAATTACATTGATTTTTTTTTAAATTTTTAGTTTATTTAAGAAAACAAAATTAAAATTCCACTAAAATTTTACAACAAAAGTTTTTTTTATAAATCACTATACACAGAATCCAAAAAAAATTGTTGTCATAAATTACGGGCTTCCCTGAATTAATCCTCGTTTTGCATATCTTTCAACTACAAAAGACGAATGAATTTTCGTTTATTTTAAATGTCAAGGCCCTAATCATGTAAAATGCATCGCAACGCCAAAGAGTTACATTGAAAGCAAAAACAAAGTCATAAATATTTTGTAATTTTGTTGTTGTTTTCTACGTCACAAGCTATGCAGCGTTTGAAATTTTCAAACGCAATATAAGTTTCTGTAGAAAGCAACAACAAAATTGCAAAATGTTTATGTCTTGGTTTTGGCTTGCATAGTAATTCTTTGGCGTTGCGTTTTACATGATTAGGGCCTAAGTGGTTTTATATTTTAAAAATTTTATATTTATTATAGTAGTTTGTTTTTTTTTTTTTTTTTTTTTTTTTTTTGATAGTTCAAATTTTGAAACAAAAGTAAAAATTAGTAATGTTTACTGTAATTGGTGACATATTTTTTAACATTTTAAAATAAACTAATTTTTAGTCTGATTTAAAGGAAAAATTAGTTGACAGGGTTGGTTTTAAATGAATTTTCATTTGTATTATACTTCATTTTGCGTTGGTTTTGCCAGCATAATATTCTGAGTGTACACTTCTCTTTTAATACATATTTCTTTTTCTTGTATTTTTCTTATTTTATAAGCCCTCTCTACTACTTCATTTTCCCGCTGGGAATGATCTAAAAAAATCGCGTTTTTTTTCTATATGGAGAATTTGAATATGAATTAATCAAATTTATCATAAATATTTGAAAATTTTACATATTAATTAAATTTAAATTTTATCGTTTGCTCATTTTTCATGAGTGAGGATAATAAAAATTTGTTTATTCCCCACCCTCATGAGGATACGCTCCCTCATGACTGATTAATTAGTGAAGGTTTTAGTACTCTGTTTCAAAAACACCCTCTAGTCTAAAGTAATCAATAAAAAAAAGGAATTTTTACGATTTCGTTGACTAAGCTTAGCTTTCTTATCCAATTAAAATCAACGGGTTTTAAACGGCGGAAAATTAACCTTTTTTAATGCATACATATGTATATGAACATATTCTATTTAAATGCATATAATTTTTATTCAAAAATTTTCATAAACGTCACTTCAGAACTTCATATTAGTTGTTGCTGTTGTAAAAGTAGACTCGATTTTTCAACAAAACTTTAGTTTCATGTTTATACTTAAAATGAAAAGAATTTGTATGAAACACCCGGGAATATAATGAGGAGACATATGAACACGAAAAGGCTGCTTTCAATGTGAATGAGGCTTTAATGTCAGTATATTTTTTTTTTAATTAAAAATACAACGTTTGAATTACTGTAAATTGGATTTAAATATGAAGTTATTGGCAAGGCGAATTCAAATATCAGGTGTCGGCAATACTACAACAAGTAAAATAATAATAAAAAAACAGAAGAAGCTTAGCTGTGTTTTCCACACCACCTATAAAGCGAGTTCACCTGTAAAGCCCTTACCGTAAAAATAGCTTAAGCGACATCATTTTTAATTTTCTATTTTTTTTTTAATTAATGAAAGTATTGGTCACACTTGCATCATCTCCTAAAATATCATGGTCAAATTAGATACCGTTACGATTTTATATCGAAAACAATATTATCTTAAGCGACAACGTTCAAATAAAAAAAAAACCTTCTCCTGTGAAAATGTGTTTTTATCGCCTAAGGTTTTTCGCGGTAAGGGCTCGATATGTTTATGTGAATATTTAAAATTTTTATTATTCACACAAACATGCTCCATAATTTGTTCATAGGTAAGTGTAACCGTTTGTGTAGTTTATTGTACCCTTCAGTTTATTTTAAAGCAACTCTATAATTATGTTTTCAAAAAAATTTATTTTAAACGAACTAAGCAATTATAAAAAATTGCTAGATTTACCGCTAATAGTTAAATCACAATTTTTGATTAAAAATCGCTAGATTTGACAAGAAAATATCTATATCGCGCTCTTCGCTCATAATAAAAAAAAGCAAAATTCAATAAGTCGTTTTAACAGACCGAATGCGTCAGTATAGGAAGCTTAAGGAACCTGTTCGTTAAGTTTTATGAAATTATAATTTTCTTAAGCAAAGTGGGAAAATGATCGCACATGTCGAATGGGATCAGATGTTCTTGATTCTGTTTTTATATGCTTTTGACGGGATTTTCCTTATCTTTTACCTGGGGGTTGCATGAAAGTACTTTCTTGCAGGTAGAGTATACATATCGAGCCCTTAGCGCGGAAATCACGTAAGCGCCAAAAATCAAATTTTACAAGAAAGAGTTTTTTTATTTTATTTCATATAAATTTTGTATGAAATTTGTCGCTTACGATAAAATTGTTCTTGCTATAAAATCGTAACGGTACCTAATGTGACCATGATATTTTAGAAGATGATGCAAGTGTTGCCAATAAAGTCATTTATATAAAAAACAAAAATTTTAAATTATGTCGCTTACGCTATTTTCGCGCTAAGGCCTCGATATCATCAACGACAAATCGAAGAAACAGCCGATTGGTTGAAAGTACCAAAATTATGTGTGTGTCAGTAAAAAAGTGTGAGTGTATTGCGACTTTCAAGAAATTTACTTTTATGTGTAAATGCTAGGTTAAGCTAGCTTATGCATAGTATTAAGCGTGTTGGGCAAATGAATATCTAAATAACCTAAAATACTTCGGCAAAACAAATGTGACACAACCAAAAAAAAAAAAAAAATAAAAATGAATTTCAATTTAAAATGTGTGATATTAACTTATAAATTAATTAAATTTGCACCAATAAACAAATTAATAGTATCAACTAAACGTTTAATTCGCTTGATTAGACCTTTCACATTCACTTGATTAAACGTTTAATTCACTCGATTAAACGTTTAATTCACTTGATTAAACGTTTAATCTACTTGATTAAATTTTTAATTAATGCTTTAATTGGTTAACCCTTCTTTGCATGATTTTTTCTTTTTTTTGTGAAATTAATCACAGAGATATAATTCAAGCTCTAGATTAAGGAAAAAATATTAAAAAAAAATTTTTTTATAAATAAATAGTATAAAATAGGTAAAAAACAGAATAATGGGAATTTCAAATTCGCCTGTCAAGCTCAGTACTAAATAAATGAAAATCAAAATAAATGCGCAGATTATTACTTAGACACTAAAAACAATCCTTTTTTCCACTCATACTCACTTTTATTTAACAAAAAGGTTTAAAATCAGCTTTTAAAAAAATACCACGAAATATGCAAAATTCCTCTAACTTAACAAACAGCGGAGTAACGAGACATAACCAATAAATTTCAATGGTATGCTTCTTCTTTTTTTTACCGCTATGATCTAATGTATAGAATGGTCATGAGGAATGAGTCAACAGCAACCAATTTTCTGTACATTAGTTTGTGTGCGTTTTCTTCTTCAATAAATGTTATGATGAAAATTTCCATCCCCATGCAAAGAAGGGTTAAAAATGTTGGAGAATGTTTTCTGTGCAGAGTAGAAAAATGGCTCCTGCTATAAAAGATCATTAGCAAACTTGCATTGACAGTATGAAGCAATGCTTGCTCGTATGATGCACAGCAGTGATGCACTTACGAACAGGCTCTGTTGTGCACACTTAAGCTTTAGTCCTAATCCGTGTGGATTTAAGTAAATAACTGATAAATAAAACCAATAAAGGATCATACAGGTATAAGAACCCCATATTATGTGAGCACTTTGTTTTTATTGTTGTTTATTAAGTCTGTTTGTTTTACATTGAGATTCAACATCTTCAAGTTTAAACGTTCTATTTTAATTATTTGAAATAACTTAAAGAAATCTTAAAGTTAAAGTATTTTCACGTAGTAAACACAATCTTAGACATTTCTTATTAACAATTTTGAAATTGAATTTTACTTTTACGATTTTACTCCTTTTCCAAATATTTAAATGTTGACTAGGTTTTATTTAACACATGCATTTACCCAGCACAAAAATCCCTAGAAAGAAAACGAAGAACATAACACGCATTTACTAAAAAATTAAAGAAAAATTGGATAAGAAACTGGAGAAAAAACAAAAGAAATGATGTATGCTGTTAAGAAGGTATGAATCGTGTGTAAGCAAGCAAGCAAGCAGCATTGCACAATGGTACGTTGGTTTTATAATAACGAAGAATTATAAAGGCTAAAACACGTCGTGCATACCAAATTCAATCACTTTTTCCTGACTGTACTTGAACTTTGTTTGATTTTTCCAAAAAATTCTTTTATATTTTTTTCACTTTTTTTTTGTATTTTTGCCATTAAATGGTAGATACAGATACAATTTTTTTCTGAAGCAATAACATGAACACATACTTAGACATATACATAAATAAATATGCAAACACATTTGTGTGATTGTAGTGTTGTGTGTGTGTGTGTGTGTGTGCATGAAAGAAAATAACTACAATTGCTTTAAACTGACTGAAATATCCAATAAAATAAATGGAGAGAAAAAAGGAAAAATTTAATATTGAAAATGTGGTTTGAATTTTATTTTATATTTATTAACAAAACAGGCAACAACAACAACCACAGCATGAGCAACAACAACTTAAAAAAGAAAACAACTTTATTCATTTTTATCTTCGAAATAAGTTTATTTATTCTTTTTTTTATATTTCAATAAATAAAACTATGTGCGAGTAGTTCCAAATTTATGTGAATTTATCGGAGTATCTTACGAGTGCGTATGTGTGTGTTTGCATTACTAACTACATAAGAATGAGATTTTTAATAGAATATTATTTAAAAGTTTTATGTTTTTTTTCAACTTATTATTTTGTTATACGGATTGTATACTTGACTATAGTATTTTGGTTCCTTTTTTAAACTTTTTTCTTAACTTGAAAGTTTGTTTCCTTTTTTTTTTTTTTATACAAAAGTTAAATCAAACGTAAATGATAGATTGACAGGTTGATTAAAAAAAAAAAAATAAAAACAACCAACACTGGTAACTGAACTTTGGCATATGAATTTATAATAGAATTTTGTTAATAAAACTAAAAAAAAAAAGAATTATATAAATAAAATCGTCAATATGAATAATGCAAACAATTTTTAAAATTGAAATAATTTAAACAAAACAATTTATTTTTTCTATACATACAGCTACTCACACTAAAATTGGGACACCTCATACAAATACTAGGGTTACATACTTTATATTAATTACTTTGGGTAGGTCTGAATTCAATTTAGGTAATTTAGTACAATTAATAAATATAAAAAGAAGTTTATTTAACAAAAATTTTTAAATAAAACTAAGGGTTTTATTTTGAGTTCCAAACATAGCAACATAAGATTTTGCTATGTGTCCCATTTATTGTGTGAGAAGCTGTATGTATTTTATTGTCTTATTTATGTTCACATGTATGTATGTACATATGTATATAGTTTTTAAGGTTATGTCAATTAAAAAACAAATAAATTTAAAAACAATTATGTTTATTTAAATTAATGCGCATATGTATGTCTATGTAAATTTGTATGTATAAATGTATGTTGCATAAATAAATAGTCAATATTACATCAAGGCAAATATATGCACAGATTCACTAAATTAATGATGAACCCAGTAGGAAAAATAGTTTTCCAACACTTTTTTTAAAGGGCCATAATACTTCCGTTAAAACTCTTTGGCTATCGATGCTGCCGTGTGAGCCAATGCATGCATGCACATGAATGTCTGAGTCCAGGGTTGCAAGATTTATGTTGCCATTTCTCCCAAATTCAATGTAAAAAATCGCCAAAATTCCCAAAGCATAGTTTTGTTTTTTAAATTATTTAAAATCCTTTTTAAAAGTCCTAAAAAATAAATTTAATCTAAATCGCTTTAATTCACCAAAAAATGGGCAAAATCGCCAATATATGCTTTTGCTTAATTTTTATTTAAAACAAAGTACAAATGATTTTTGAACACAAAAAAACGTACAATGTTTAATATACAGTACTTATCGCTTAAATATATTTCATCATTTACAGGCAGTGTTCGAAAATAAACACTAAATATCGCTTCTTAGTGTTCGGTTTGGTAGATTTGTGGAAAACACAAACGCTAATAGTGTTTGCGTAGAAAATCATAAAAAAAATAACGTTTCCCTATTTGTCATCTGTCGAACACAAAAATAATACTGTTCTTATCCAACTCAACAAAAGACGAGAACATTTAGTTCCGTTCGTTTTTTTTTTTAACCACAAACTTCATTGTGTACGGTTCAGTTCATTAATGTTTGTTTGTTTCTTTTGTTCTTAGCGCCCTTGTGGCTGGTAAAAAAAAACAAAAATTTTTTACAAAAACAAAATACATATACGAAAAAAAAACCAAAAGCCAGCAATATAATTTTACACAAACATAACACATTCACAAAACACACACAAGCTGTTCGTGCTGCGGTCGTTGCTAAAATTTGTTGATTGTTTATTTTTTTATCAATGTAAAAAAAGAAAAATATAATGTTTGTCTGCAGTATCATTGTAGTGTTTTTAACGAAGTACAGAACATTGTTTCTAGAAAATTGTTGCGAAGGGTATTTAGGATTGTGTTCTTAAACACAAACACTAAAAAAATAGATATCGTTCTTGGGTGTGTGAGCTGTACGCTAAATAATTTTCTGTTTATTTTCGAACACTGTTTACAGGTCTTTTGGTACTTTTCGCTTATGTGCATATTATTATTTTTCTGCATCAATAGTGCATGAGTACGTTTAAAATTGAATAAAAGTCTAGCAAATTTAGTTTTGCTTAAATAATTTTAGTAGTTTTTTTTTTTTTTTTTTTTTTGTAATTGACCTAAGTTTGCTTCTTCGATGCTTTAATTGGAATTTTTGGAACGCAATTAATTAAAATTGTATTATATTTTGATTCATAAATGCGAGATACGCATACAAACAAATACTTATATGTACACATAATTAATTTAAGGTTTTCTAGTTTGCTTGCTTTAATTGCACAAGTTGGAATACATAAAAGTGTTGAATGCTTATAACTGTGCGCAGCAAAAAATATTATTTACATAAGAAAATGAGCTATACTAAAATAGTCTTAACACACCATCTACACAAGCCATCAATTTGTTCGCATTCATATTAAATAAATTTAATACATAAAATACCAGAAGACTTAACATACCGTTTACATTTGACAGTACTGGCAAGACAGTAAAAAAATACATATTAGTTTCCAAAAACACTGCTAACTGCCTTCGTGACGTAGGCGTCCAGACAGTAGTTAAGACAGTTCACTTTAAAATATATGTCAAACGTGAATGTTGCGGTGAAAGTTCAGCTAAACGTGTTTTATATAAACTAAACAAACTAAAAAACAGGCTAAAATAACTATATTTTGTAAAAAAAACATTACACTTATTTAAACCGTACAAAATCAAAGCAAAATAATTTATTTTTTTTTTACGTTTTTTTCCTTTTGCTAATAAAACTTCATATTATTGTTAGAAAATGTCAAATCACTGTCCAATTTTACTGTCTGCAAAATTTACTAGACAGTAGACAAGACAGTTGGAAAAGTGTGCATGTATTAGTAAAAAAGTTTGCATGTATTGCTACTGTTATGCCAGTAATGGCAAATGTAAACGCCAGGTAATAATATTAATTTCTCGAATTGACAGCCAACAAAATCGCCAGATATTTTAAGAATTGTCAAAAAATCGCCATGTCGCCAAATCGAAAATTAGGACGACAAGCAAGTTTAAAAATCTCCACGTCTGGCGAGAAATCGCCACATCTAACAACCATGTCTGAGTCATCCACTTAGCCTTTTTTAGAAGCCAAGGCTTTTTAATAATGTAAATGCTTACACATTTGTTCTCAGTTAGATTTCCTGTTGGGTATTGAAATTTTGAGCATCAATGTGTATGCACATACATCAGTTATTATGTATGAATGTATGTTTGTGTAATATGCCATAAACAACAACGACAGTGTTAGCAGCAGTAGCAGAAGCAACAGCAGCTAAAGCCTTTATGGTTAAAGATTATCATTTAATTTCATTATAATCATAAAAAATTATTATTTAACATAATATGTTTTTCAGAATTATACGATTTTAAATGCAAAAAAAAAAGATAATCCAATCAACATCATCAGTCATTCACACGCAAATAAATGCACATTAGACCTGCCCTTAAAATATAAATTTGTTTTTTGTATGAGCCTGATTTTCTTCGTAAGTAAAGTTAATAGTATTTTCTTCATGCTTTTTTGCGATTTTCCCGTGAGCCGACTTACTTAAAATTTTTCACTACAAAATGAATAATTTATTAAACAGATTGATAAGCATTTACCATAAATATTAGGTTTGTTCCCGCACTTACTTGTGAATGTTATTGTGTAAATGGGAGCGGTGTTGATTGAGAGTACAATTTTCTTTTTCTCCTTGCACAAAACAGCCCAAACTTTTTCTCTTGGTAGGTTCGGTAAAATGTCAAACACAATGAGCTGTCAAAAAAACTCACACTAATAAAAAAAAAAAAAATTGTTTAATTTTAAGGACAAAGATTTAGTTTTTATCGTTCCCGCACTTGTTCAATTTTTTACAGTTTAGTTAATAAAATTTTACTTTATTCTCAATTTACCGAAAATTGTCACAAAAAAAAAAGAAAAATGCATCTTCATATTGATGATACCCTAACATCAGAATTGTGACATCAATGTTATTAAAAATTGCATCAATGAGGCAAAAAGTGGCATCAATCCAATGACGATTGTCATCATAAAATGTTGTCATATTTAATGCGTCATCTATGCTGGGACTAAAGTGACATCAATTCGATGGCACATTTTGTGTATTTTTAACAATCTTTTCATGTTGAAAAAGTAAAATGCGAAGCAAAAATTCCCATATTCTTATTGTTTAAATGATTTAGGTTAATACATCAAATTTTGAAAGTATGTAGAATGATTACGAAAACCATGCTGCTGGTGTTTTATAAGTAAGAGTTCTTCTGGTAAGTAAAACAAACATGTGCAACGGGTAAGTTGACTTAAGTCAATCCCAATGACTGAATTTAATGACAAAACTGTCTCATCAGTCCTTTTTCCGATGTAACTGAGCCATCGCACTAATGACATTTTTTTATTTAACTTTCGTCATCCCATTGACAACAAAATTTCACCAGATGACAATTTGGCCGACTGATGTTAAGGCCAACATTACAGTGATAAAAAGTATCACGGGGTCAAAATACATCAGTGTTATGAAGCCTTTTCTATCAGCGTTATAAACAAAAACTGATATTCGTCAATGATAGAAATCATCAATTACACAATACAACAGCCAATCTGGGGGGTGAGAAATTCCAAGTCAGGGTGATGGTACTAGGTCAGTATAGTAAAACCCTCAAAGGGTTTGGCGTTCGTATGTGTCAGTTTTTTTTTATGACCTTTTAAATTTTTTCCTTATCTTGATGTTTTTTCGCTTAGTTGTAACATTTTGGCAAAAACGTAGTTTAACATAACTCGAGAACCACTTGTCCGATTTTGATGAAATAAATTTAGAAAAATTAAGAATTACAATTTCTCTAATCTGTTTCTATACCGTTTTCCTATATGTGCAACACTTTCGAAGTTAAAAATGAATGTATGAAGGGAAAAAAAATTTTTTTTCCTAAAAATTTAAATATTTTTTTTTTTAAATTCATAAAAAATCCAAAATGGAAAAAAGTGCCAAAACTAATTACTTTCGCGTAAAGTCACATAACTCATGAGCAAAAAAAGGCATAGATCATGAAAATCGATGCACGCGTTTCTCATTTATTCACAATTAGGTAAATGTATGAATTTCAAAAATTTGCTCCAGATATGCACAACATTATTTGGAGAAAACATGGACACTCACAAGCCGAACTCTCTCATATTTTTCTACTGTACTAAAAGAGAAATATTGATGTGGCAACACTGGTTCTGTAATGTTCACATAAAACATGCATTGTCATTATACTTCTTCTCTTTCTCACACTGGTTCTGTGATTTTTGTCATTTTGCGGCTCCATTATTCGCACATGCATAGCAATTTAATGGATTGTGACCTTCGCCAGGATTAGTCCAAGTCATTGGGATCCCGAATGGCATACTTTCACGTCTTCTATTTTTCCAATCCATTAGACGGTTGTAGCAGCTTTTACACACTATTTTTGGTACCCAATTTTCGTTCACTATAACATTTTGGTTGAAGGACATCTCGTATGTTTGAACAAAATCAGTACTGAAATTTCCCCTTTTTTTATGTGTTGAGACATATTGACCACAGCAGTAGCAAAAGCTATTTATATCTGCCTTGCACAGTTCCATATTCTGTTCTCTTTTGTTCACTTTTAAAAAACTGGAGAAAAATCACTTTTACTGTTCGCGTTCGTCGGCACTTGTTTTTTTTCTCATTATTTTTTTATTGAATCTTCATATATTAAATATGAACTAACAATAACACTGTGCATGAAATTGACACTTTTTTTCGTAACAAGCCGGGCACATGGCGTTTTAACATAATTCGGGGACGCTGAATCCAGTGGTGCCCGCGGTTTTTTCAGATTGGCTCTGGTTTTCGAGATATACCGTTATTTCGAAAATGGAGGAGGTTGCACAACATATATTCGCGTAACTCAAAAACGGTTTAGTTTATTGAAATTACTAAAAAAACCTAAATTCCGCAATAAAATTTCATTTCAGAAAAGTAAAACTCTTTTTCTAATATGAGTAGTCGTTATTGAAACATAATTTTTTTTTTTGAAAAAAAAATTAATTTTTTTATCAAAATTTCGAAATTTTTGTTTTTTAAAAATTCATAAAAAATTAAAAAATGCAGCTAGGCTTCTAATTTTCTGCAGACTTATAAAAAACGAAGCTACAAACAAAATAAGCCATAAATGATTAAAATCTGCTTGCAACTTTTGATTTTATTCACAAAAGTCGACAAATTTTTCATTAATTTAAGAATTTCCCTTAAGGAGCTCCCATACAAATATTGCGTTTTATGAAATTCTTAAATTAATTAAAATTGGTCGACGAAGTTTATTTTGGCGCCTTTGAATTTTTTCGATATTTGAGGGCGAGGCAGTGCCCCATAGTTGAATACCGTAGCACCATATTGGCTTTAAAATAGAGTTGTAAAGTAGTAGTTTGCAATCGAGACTAAGAACAGAATTTCTTCCAATAAGCCAGTTAATTTGAATTGCTTTTAGTTTCATTTGGGTTAATTTTGCTTCTATATGGCTTTTCCACGTTAAACGGCGATCTAGATGAATACCGTTTTTTACATGCGAATTTTGAGGCACTAAATGATTATTGATTTTAATAGGGGGCATGTTTCCCGACGCAAGGTAAATGTTATATGTACGCATTTTTGCTCATTGACCTTTATCCTCCATTGCTTTAGCCACAGTTCGAGTTGAAATATATGATCCTGTAGGTATTGAGATGCTTCTTGACTGTTTTCGTGCACGCTTAGAAAAGCTGTGTCATCAGCAAATGTTGAAGTTTGGGTGTAGTTGTTTGTTGGCATATCCGAGGTATATATTAACAGCCGTATTCATAAAAACTTATTGATGATTAATTGACCGTTTTTAAGCAAAAATTGCTAAAGTTGTATTCATAAACGAAAAATAGTCTATTGAACCTTTAATAAACCATTCATAAATTAAGAAAATTTATTGTTGGATTTGCCCTTCTTTAAACCAAAAATAAAATGACATTTTAAAAGGTGTTTGCATTTTATGATATTATTTTTGTGAAATATGTTAAAAAAAATGACAAAAATGTTTTATTTGTTAAAACGGACATGTTAAATACATTTCACTATTTTTTTTTTTATTTTAGACAGCCAATTTAAAGTTACATATATTGTTAATTATGTAGTTAAAAAAATTGTTATATGTATGATTTAAATGAATATGTTCAGGGGCAAATGCAGATATTCTCTTTAATTTTTTATAAAATTATTGCAACTAGTTATTTTTTTTTTTTGTTTAAAACAACAAATTATTGTTCAAAAATATTAAAAAAAATATATTAAAGAAATCATAATAATAGTGATGTTAATAAAAAGTAAACAAACTTTTTGTTCGAATACTTTCTTATCGTATATTTAAAAAAGGTTTTTTTGATAGCTTTCGGCAACATTTTGTTCAGAAACTAAAATAATATATAGTTTTATTTGATAAGAATAATTTTGAAGGTCTACAATGAAAAAATGTTTATAAAAAAAATTTAAATATAGAATATCATGTAAACCGAATAAAAGTTTCATGCATCACTAACAATAAAATGGCAGCCAAATATAAAGAAAGTTGCCATACTTAAACAGAAAATCGCTGCAAACAGTTAATCGTAAAAAA
Organism: Pollenia griseotomentosa; assembly: GCA_963931875.1. Classification (NCBI taxonomy): domain Eukaryota; kingdom Metazoa; phylum Arthropoda; class Insecta; order Diptera; family Polleniidae; genus Pollenia; species Pollenia griseotomentosa. The sequence goes on from OZ007563.1 coordinate 169,279,635, forward strand.
GCTGTTATTGTACGTTTATGAATACAAATTTTTATAAGAGGCTTATAAGACAAAAAGCGTTTAATAGTTATTACATACTATAAGCTTAAAATAAGAACTTTTTATGAATATGGCTGTAAGTATAAAAGTGGGCCCAGGATGCTTCCATGAGGGACTCCAACTTCAATTGGCTGAGGAGAGCTTAAATAATCACCTTCTTTAATAATGAACTTTCGACCGACTAAGTAGCTTTCAAACAGCTTGTGTGTGTTTACTGGTAAATTTTGCTTCAATTTATGTAATAAGCCTTCATGCCAGACTTTATCAAAAGCTTGAGAAACATCGATGAAGAGAGCGGAACAATATTTTCTTTCTTCAAAGGCTTTTCTTATTGCGTTTACTATACGATGGGTTTGCTCAATTGTGCTGTGTTGTCTTCTAAAGCCGAATTGGTGGTTTTGAATACATCTGTTTTCATTTAGAATTGGGGTCAATTTTGACGCTAACAGCTTCTCAAACAGCTTTGATATATTTGAAAGTAAGCTTATAGGCCTATATGACTCAACTTTTGTGTGATCCTTTCCTGGTTTAGGTATCATGATGACTAAGGAAACCTTCCACTTTTGAGGATAGTATTTCAGGCGTAAAATAGCATTAAAAATTAAAAGAATAATTCTCCTTGCTATGCTGGGTAGCTCCAAAAGCATTTTGTTGGTGATCTTATCAAAACCAGGAGCCTTCTTGGGGTTTGAATCACAAATAGCCTTTTCATTTTCTTTTATCTCAAATCTTAGGGGAACAGCTGCTCTAGCAGCAATAGCTGGTAACTAGACCGCCATATCGTGAGATATGTTTGGGGTAAATACGTTTTTTAAATGATTAACAAACAGATTTCCTTTTTCAACATCATTTCTTGCCCAACTTACATTCAAGTTTCTTAATGGCGGATTAGAGACAACTGGCCTTTTGAGATTTTTAGCTGCACGCCATAATGAGTAATCTGATTGTGGAGTTGCATCAAGTTCCTTAAGATTTTTTTCCAGAGAAGCCGTTTTCTGAGTCTGCAGTAACTTTCTCAGCCTTTTTGTACAGTCTTTTAGTAAGTTTTTAAGTTGAGGGGATCTGTGCAATTGCCACTCTCTACGAGCTCTCTTTTTTTCAGACAAGAGACGCTCGACATCTGAGGAATATATTTTATTATTTTTGGTTTTTTTGGGGGCAATGCTGGAATGTTGAACAGCTAGTTTTAGAAAACTGTCAAAATTGACAATAGAGCGATCTATATACTCCGGTGTGCTAAGCGGAATATTTCCTGTGCAATGGGTACTGAGATATTTTTTATATTTTAACCAATTTATATGTGTAGCTGACGTCGCTATGTAACCAGAGGGAGATTCAATTCTATTGGTGTTTATTATAGTAACTATTGTAGGCGTGTGATCAGAGGATAATTCTACGGATGCTTCAACGTGGATCATTTCTGTGGGGATGTTTTTAACCACACCAAAATCGATGACATCTGGAATTTTTTGCGCATCAGCAGGCCAATATGTTGGTTGGCCGCTCGCGACAACATTTAAATTCATTCATTGTATTAAACAAAACACGCCCCTTTGGTGTTATTAGTCGTGACCCCCAGAAGGTATGTTTTGCGTTGTAATCGCCAGCAGCCAGGAAACAGGGCCGCAGTGACTTATAATATTTGTAATATTGGCTTTCTGATATTGCAAATCTAGGTGGTGAATATAAAGATGAAATTACTATGCTTCGATTTAGCTCTTCAACACAAATGTTCGTTGCTTGGAGATAATCTTCACGATGATCACACATTGGGTAGTGCTTAATTCGGTTTTTTATTAAAATAGCAGAACCTCCACAAGCTCTATCTCGAGGGTCCTTTGTATCATATAGTATATAACCATTGATTTTAAACGTATTTCTTGAGGTCAAATGAGTTTCAGAAACCATCATGACATCAATTTGTTTATTTTTGAGAAAGTATTCTAATTCATTTTTGTGTTGGCGGATGCCGTTTGCGTTCTAAAAACAAATTTTTAAACAGTTCATGGCTTGTTAAGTACAGCTTGCAATAACATCGAATGACTTGTTGAATGACAAAAATCACAGAACCAGTGTGAGAAAGAGAAGAAGTATAATGACAATGCATGTTTTATGTGAACATTACAGAACCAGTGTTGCCACATCAATATTTCTCTTTTAGTACAGTAGAAAAATATGAGAGAGTTCGGCTTGTGAGTGTCCATGTTTTCTCCAAATAATGTTGTGCATCTCTGGAGCAAATTTTTGAAATTCATACATTTACCTAATTGTGAATAAATGTGAAACGCGTGGATCGATTTTCATGATCTATGCCTTTTTTTGCTCATGAGTTATGTGAATTTACGCGAAAGTAATTAGTTTTGGCACTTTTTTCCATTTTGGATTTTTTATGAATTTAAAAAAAAAAAAAAATATTTAAATTTTTAGGCAAAAAATACTTTTTTCCCTTCATACATTCATTTTGAACTTCGAAAGTGTTGCACATATAGGAAAACGGTATAGAAACAGATTAGAGAAATTGTAATTCTTAATTTTTCTAAATTTGTTTCATCAAAATCGGACAAGTGGTTCTCGAGTTATGTTAAACTACGTTTTTGCCAAAATGTTCGACTAAGCGAAAAAAACATCAAGATAAGGAAAAAATTTAAAAGGTCATAAAAAAACTGACACATACGAACGCCAAACCCTTTGAGGGCTTTACAATACTGACCTAGTACCATCACCCTGACTTGGAATTTCTCACCCCCCCAGACAATAATCCCAAAAATGTTCCATAGTGTTATTATTATAATTTTTTTTAACAAATGCCCTCAAATATAAATATGTTTGCTGGTTTAATGTTTTGGGTCAATTGATGAGCAATTTCTATTTTAACATAGAAGAATATTTTGTGGAGCCATTAATATTTGAAAATAATCCCCTCTTTGCAATTCATAGAAATATGTATTTTATCATAACAATAATAATAAATTATTTATTTAATTTTATAATGTTGTTATACAAGTATAAAATACATACATATCGTTAGGCTCATGTAGAAAGGCCATACCGCGCACATCATTGCAAATTTTACAGAAGATGGTAAAAACAAAATAGAAACTGTATGTACTCAGAAAGAAAAATCTCGTTCTATAGACCAAGGCGAGACCAATTTCACTCTACGGAATACTAATGTATTGGACGGCCTTAAATAAGATATCATACCGGAATAAGCTTTGCGTAGCAAATCGACAGCGGCACTGAATGTTCTCCTGAACCTACAACCGTTTCATCTGGTAGCAGAAGAAACTGCAGGGAAGTCTGCGCTCCGCTTAAGAGCAACGGGAGGAAAGTCAGGACTGAATAGATAGACTTGGTGCTAACAGAAGGGTACATATCTACTGGGTTCGCTGCCACCAGTGTATAGAAGGTACCGAGGTTACAAAGGAATTGGTAAGAGGGGGTTCAATTACCTTACAACAGAGTGAATTACATTCCAGTTCTTATTCGTAATATTAAAAGGGATACAGACTTAAATATACGGAGGAAACCTGAGACGGTTTGGGAAAACACTGAAACATGCAGGGTTTCCAGAGTTACGTGGGGATTCTATCCAAATTCGACTGAAATTCGTCTATCGCTTCTGAGAAGGGACTGTAGGCTTCTGGTAGGTTTTTTAACGGGTCAACTGACTTGGGACAATTGTGGATTCTGTGGGGAACCAGGGGAGAAAGAAACGGTAGAGCACATACTCTGCCACTGTCCGGCACTCATACGCTCCAGCACGAACCGTCTGGGAGATCATTACTACCAAGATGTAGGAAAAATCTCTGGAAATATACGATTGAAACTTCTAGCATTCGCCAAGATAGTGTGGATGGAGTACTCTGGCTATCATCACATCGAACTAACCGTTTCAATTAGGGGTTTTCGTTTAACCTAGCCCATGGTGAAACAAACAGGTGGCAGCACTACTCCAGTTGACGATTTTTTGCTCTTGCTCTTGTCTAGGTTTATGTCAAAGTTTTGTTTATGTTTACAAAAAGTCAACGTTTTGTGCTGTGATTATTGTATTTTATTAAAGTTTTTGATAATATTAAATTAAAATAAATAAGATATTGACCATAATTAAATAAAAATTGGTTCAAAATTGATTTTTGTTTAAAGTATTTTTTGACGTAAACGATGATGTAATTTTTGTTGTAATGTGGTATTTGTTGCCGTAGCGATTCCACCTGCTTATTCCACCATGACCTAACCTAACTTTAAACAATCCAAATTAAGATTACTTTTGAAAGTCATTGCATTTTATGTGGGTAAAATTTTGTTGTAGACATAACAGCACACCACAATATGAAAAATATACATTATTTTCATGTTTGAAAATAAAAAATAAGAAACAAAAATTCCCGAATTCTATTTGTTAAAACTATTTTGTTAAATACATTAAATTTTCAATGAAGAAAGATTACGAAAATAATATGGGGCATGCTGCTGGTGTCTTACAAGTTCTTCGGTAAGCAGATACAACTAAATGTGAAACAAACAGGTAAATAAATAATACTATTCTCCTTTCTTTAGTTCTCGCTTTCGGCTTATTTCAAGAAAGAATTTGTGATTGAAACCAACTTATTGATTTTTATTAATTTCTATTTCACTTCAAATTTCATATAATTTTTGTGACGAGTAAAAAAGTATTTGTGCGAAATGTTAGGGCCTTTCTTCATGATACCAACGATATGCACACAACCTGCTCAATGGTATGTGATACGTGTTTTTGTGCCAGTAAAATCGGCCAAAAGCAAAAAAAAAAAAACAAAACATAAACATTATTATAAATATCATATTTGACAACTCAATAATTATCACAAAAATTCAAAGATTAATTAAAACATTTGAAATATGAAGGTAATAATTTTTGTTTGATAATGTTACTGATTTACGTGCATACACTTGATTTTTATTGCAGTAATTATTGATATTCTAATTACTCTTCAAAATAATTTGTTTATGGTTTTCAGAATATTTTAAAAGTTAAGTATGGGGAAACCTAATGCCAACAAATATGTATTATAAAAATTAAACAGGAATTGAAAAACTGGTGAACATAATTAACATTTTGAGTAATTTTGCAATGATTTGTTTTAAATGCTTGAGTTTTTTTTTAATAAGCAACCAGGCCTAAGCAGCCAGTGAATTGCGCATAGGAATAGCTTATCCCACCAACAATAAATTTCAGTTTTTCAACAAAACTAATCTTATTTATGAAATTTTTGACTCCCAAGAAAACCTTTGATAACAAACATGCAAGTGGCAGTGCAAAGAACGGAACTGGCAACAATTAAATAAAGCAATTTGTTTTTGTTTTTTCTTTTTTTTTTGTTTTCCCATACAACTACAATTAGAGTCGGCAAAAAATCAACCAATTGAAGTCGGGATTGTAAGAAAAGATAAACTTACTGTTTGTTGTTGGTGTTTTGTAAAAGCTTTGATATTATTATGGGTAAGACTATTTGGGTTTAAAATTTTTATTCGCTTAACTGTTTTATTTGAATAATATCTTTAGCTTTTTTAAAATCTTTGGATGAAGTTTCCTGATGATCTGGCCTAAGCAACCAGTGAAATGCGCATAGGAATAGCTTATCCCACCAACAATAAATTTCAGTTTATCAATAGTAAGAATTGGGAATTTAACACAATAAACTAAATCTTTTTAATTACAATTTAATTGAAATTGAAATTTTGTAATCACAAGTGTCAAAAATTGATGTTTCATTTTAATTTTAATAAAAAAAGAGTTTTTTTATTCGAGATATTAAAAATATATCATTTCAGCTTATTAAAAATATATTCTGATAAAAAATTAAAATTTATGTCGATCAAGTGACCCCCGCTACTGGCTCGGCTCCCAATTTTTTACCAAAATTCTCAGTCACGTATTTTAATAAACTATTGTCAAAGATTGATAACTGCTCATATATGTTGTCTTTAAGCTCTTGAGCTGTTGTGGGATTATTGCAGTATACTTGCGATTTCAAAAAACCCCATAAACAATAGTCTAATGGCCATTTTCTCAATGTATCGATAAACTGTCTGTTACTTAATGTCAACATAAATTTATTAGACCGATAAACTGTCCGTTAACGATTTTGGGTTTCTCATATACCGACAAAGAACATTGTTTTCAGTTGGCAACACCACTCAAAATACATGTAAAAGTTGGGAGTCAGCTGATTGAATTTATCTGTACGGCAAATGAAAGGAAAATAAATAATTGACAGATAAGTGCTGGTTAGCTTTGCGAAAGAATAGAAGCAAATGAGACATTGAGAAAACCAAATTTCTTTAATGTGCAGTTTTTCGTTGGGTAAAAAGATAATCGCCTAATGAGAAAACGGCCATAAAGGTATTAAATGGCATGATATTGGTCACCAAGTCACTTCTCTTCTACGAGAAACTAACATGTTCTCTACGTCTAAATCATTAATTTTCCGCCAAAAAAAAAGCTTCGCATTATCCCCCTGTAGCGATTACTATCGACCATTGATAACTCAAGTTTCGACACCCTTTACAATAATTGTATTTCTAATTGGAATTGGTGGGTTAGTAGGTCAAGCGTGTTTTTAGAGTGCCACAACTTTGAGTTGGCATCACTGCTTTAGTTTGAGCACCCATTTAACAGCTGATAGTTGCTTTTTGCTTAGTTTGCTTTGAAATTTCATTATAAATCGACTTAACCCAGAGCAACGCGAGCAAATTGTTGAAATTTTTAATCAAAATAATTGTTCTATTCGTCAAACTCATCGTGCACTTCTTCCATTTTACGGCGTACATACTCGTCCTACAGACCGGCTAATTCAAAGAACAAAAGATCGTCTTCAGACCACATTTACTGTTACAGATAATGTGCATTCCGTGAGACGCCGAACAGTGCGCACTAAAGAAGCTGTAGCCGCTATACAGAAAAGCATTGAAAATTATCCTAATCAATCAATTCGTCACCGTTCTCAGCAATTGGGGTTGTGTCCCTCCACTTTATGGAAGATTTTACGAAAGGATCTTGGCTTTTCTTTTGCAAGAATTAAAGCCAAACGACCATCGTATGCGCCGCCAATTCGGCTAAAGGGCTGATGCACAAATTTATAATGATTTTGAGTTTCCTTTCAAAATTTTATTTTCCGATGAAGCCCATTTCTGGTTGAATGGGTACGTAAATAAGCAGAATTGTCGCATTTGGAGTGAGGAGAATCCACAAGCTTTTGGCGAAACACTATCACATCCACAGAAAATTACTGTTTGGTGCGCTTTATGGGCCGACGGAGTCATCGGCCCATATGTTTTCAAAAACAATGATGGTCAGAATGTGACTGTCAATGGTGAACGGTATAGGAACATGATTCGGAATTTTTTCGTACCTCAATTACGTGACATTAATCTTGCTGATATTTGATCCCAACAGGATCAAATGCCATATGCCACACATAATTGATTTACTCAAAGAAACTTTTAATGAAAAAATTATTTCACGTAATGCCCCAATTAATTGGCCCCCAAGATCGTGTGATTTAACCCCATTTGATTATTTTCTTCGGGGTTAAGTTAAGTCACTTGTTTACGTCGATAAACCACAAACAATTGAACACCTGGAAATCAACATTCGAAGAGTTACCAGCGAAATACGGCCGCAAATGCTGCAAAAAAATGTTGAAAATTGGTGTTCCAGATTGCGCCTTCTACGCGCAAGTCGTGGCGGCCACATGGCAGAGATCATATTTAAACATTAATTTTATAAAATTTTCTTTCCAATAAAGCCCATTTTATTGATAATAAAAATATAATTCCTTGTTTTTGTTATGATTTGAACTTGTGTCACTCTATAAAAAAAATACCCTTTTAATGAAAAAGCATTTAATTTACATACATACTTATCCAACATACATACTTTATCCAAAGTTTCTTCAATTCTGTATCTCTTCCAAAAAAATAATGATCGATTACGGATGACAACTGTACTGAAGTTGAGCGGCATTGCCTAGTTTCGCTGCTGACAACAAAATTTCAAAAGATTTGTTAGGTCATCAAGATGGGTCTGATTTCATCGTTGGAGTGAAATCTCTTTCCGCCGAGCCATTTTTCAGGTTTAAAAACAATAAACAATCCTTCAGGGCTGTAGCCGTAGAATAGTGCGGATGAGGAAGGAATTCGTAGCCTGATTTATGGATTTTTGCAATGACACTAAATTTACATTTTTCCATTTTGTGCTCAAATCACGAGGAAGTCTGCTATCAATGGTTTACAGCCATATGACGCAGCTTTTTAAGATTTTTGCAGGAGCCAACTTATGTATACCTTCCATCGTGATAAAATTGGCCATATATATTGTAAGTAAGTGTTATTCTTTGGGAGGCAAAGCTGAGTTCTATCGGGAGCGTCCACAGGTTGCTGATAGTTGAAAATTTCCATAGATATATGGAGGAGCTCCTTAGCAGTCGCGGACAGTTTAGCTGCCCAGAGCGGGGGGTCTCAGTCGGATTTCCGAGATTCCCGGGTTGCTCTGGTTTCCAGATAAATTCTGAGTGCCAAAGAGGCTCTTAAAATACTGTGGGAACTGGCGTGGTATTTGCGTTCTACCGTTAATATCAAAATTGATTGTAAAAATTATCCTAAGCCGCATCAAAGATCATCAAGAAGATTCTATAAACTGCGCTTAAGACGGCTTTCGAAGTGGCTTTTCCGATAGATGATTGAACAAAGTTTCGAATATAAATCAAACCAATACCTAATTTTCATCGATGAAAATGCGTTCGAGAGCCATAATCGCGGACTACAACTAGAACGCTTTGCATAGAAGAGGAATCCTGCCGAAGCTTTTAACCGTTGTTATGGAGAGCTTCAACGACTCGAACTGTTATGTGCTACATAAAGGAAAATTATCTCAGCCTTTTTTAAGTCTTGCGTGGAGTACGCCAAGGCTGTATACTATCGCCCAGTCTATTCCTACTTGTCATGGAAAACCTACTATCTTTAATCCCGTTCCCGACATTGGGGTATCCAATGGCGAATAGATGACGCATGCGAAAACTATCTAGCCTATGTGGATGACATTTGTTTACTGTCAAACAAAGTGAGCACAAAGAACAGTCTGCTTAACTTCAGGTCAATCAGAACGGCATAGGCCTAAAAATAAATGCAGCTAAAACCAAATATCTGACTGTTCATGGCAACAGTCCAAAACTGATAGCTGCAGGCGGCCAAAACTATGCGATAGTCGACCAATTTTGTTATCTTGGAGGTATGGTCGCACCAGATGGTGGCGCAGATGTAGAACTTAAATCAGCAAAGCAAAAACAGCATTTGGAATTTTAACGTCGATTGGCAGAACAACAACTAAGCCTACGGACCAAGCTACGAATATTCAATTTCAGCTTTAAATCCTTTCTGTTATGTGAATGCATCACTTGGAAGCTTACCAGGGGTGTTACATATCGTTTACAAACCTTAGTCAATCGTTGTCTCTGACGAATTTTACGTATTTTCTAGCCTCGTGTAATATCGAATGTAGAGCTTCTACGCCAAGTAAATAAAATGGATGTGGTTTCTAAAAACCGAAAACGTAAATAGCAGTGGATTGGCCATGAACTACGTCGCGAGGATAATAACATTGCGAAGCAAGCGTTGCGTTAAAATCCGTTTACCCAAGCAGGAAGAACAGTTGCTGGACCACGGACAACTTGGAGACGTTGCCCCGAAACCGAAATGAGATCGATTGGGTTAACATGGAATCCCCTTAGCTGTATTGCTCAAAATCGAGTGAAATGAAAGGCGGCTATTATTGGCGTCCTATGCTGCAGTGGGATTTAAAGGAATAAATGTATGGGGGATTTCATGTCAAGTGACCCAATTTTTAAATCGATGTCTTCCAATTTAAATGAAATTTGCACCAAGGTTAGTCCTATTAGATAGTAGTTTAGACACAAAGGCCCAGGTAGCTTCGATAGCTATTTGAGTAAGTAGTTAGTTTCGATAGCTATTTGATCAATCTTTTGAAAAAATTTTTTTTTGTTTTTTTAAAAAATGTTTTAAATTTTTTTTAAATTCAAAACTTTTTAGCGGGAATGTTTTTTTTTTTTTTTTTTTTTTTTTTTTTTTTTTTTTTTTTTTGCTCAAAAGAAAGCTTATGGCGCATATTCATAAATCATTACCAAGTGTAAACTTTTTTAAGTACCTATTTAAGCTATTCACAGATGATTACTTGCAGCATAAAAAGTTTACACTTAATTATAGGTAAAGCTGTAACTAAATGCCAACTAACTAATACATTCAAAGAACAGCTGATTGATATCATTTTATAATTTATTTCAAAAGTACAACATTTTTGAAGTGGTTATAAAAAATAAATGGAAAGAATTATAAGAGATATTCAAATAATAACAGATAAAAACATGACAAAAAACAGTTAAGACGTATAAAACACGCTACAATTATAATTTGTGTTTGAAATGTATTTCTGCTACACCAAAAAACCCTCGTCTTGAGTTAGAATTTATTTTTTTTATACATACATAAAGACATAAGGTTTCTTTTGAGCAAAAAAAAAAACACTCCGGATAAAAAAAATTAAAAAAGTTTTTAATTTAAAAAAAAAAAAAATTTTAAAAATTTTTTTTAAAAGATTGATCAGATCGAAGCTACTTGGGACAAATTTTGCAAACACCAATAGGTAATAAGTAACATGGATGAGAAAGAACACCTGCATGGCCAAAATGTCAAACTTTGACCCCCTCTAACTCAGAAACTTTTTGACCGTTCTTGTTGAAAATTTGTGTGAAGACATCGATTTCAAAATTGGGTCACTTTAAATCCCCCATATGTATAAAACTTATGATACTCTTCCATTTGAGAGGTGGAATATACTAAATATTACGTTCTTATTGACCCGCTCTCGTATAATTAAAAGTTATCACTCAAATGTAATTGAAACTTCTTTTGGGAAACAGGGATTTCTCTAAAGCCTCATTACCTAAAATAGTTTTACTCTTCTGAATTCCTTTTCAAAGAATTAGAAGTGTTAATTAGTGTTAAAGGGGGTTAAACAAAGATAACAAAAACTAAAGTCTGGTCAGTAAGGTAAAATTAACTTTAGAATTTAAGCTAAGGTATCTTGTTGAGAGAGAGAGAGAAAAGTTTCATAGATTTTTTTTTTCTCAAGTCTTTTGAGAGATTTATTTATTCCCCTAAGACCACTCTCTTCCTCCCTTCTTATGTACATTCAACTGCCGTTAATAGTTAATTTTAATATTTTCACTTAAATATCCATTTAAATAAATTTGTTTTCCCTATTTTTTATTAACTGCATAAAGTACAAATATAATTAGATTGTTTGTTTTTTAGGTTCATTATAAACTTTGACGCAACTTTTGCTTTATTTGCTAGCTCGTCTATAGTGTTAATGGTGAACAATTATCAGGTTTTTCCAGCTTTTTTAAATTTTTTTATTTTTTTTTTTTTGTTTGTTTTTTTTTTTTTTGCTTCTTTTTGTTATATTTATTTAAGTTGTTGTTGGTTTTGTTCTTTCCTTTTTAAAAACTAGATACAATTACTTGTAACTCTTGCCTTCTTTCTTACATGAATACATATTTTTTCATTTCCTGTTTGGCATTTATATTTTTTTTTTTTTTTTGTTTAGGTTTTGACTAATTACCGCTTGCTTTTTGCAGTTTTCTTCCACTTTTTCTTTGTTAAGCAGATCTTTTGTTAAATTAAGAATGGAATGAGGCGTGAATTTCTTAGTAATTATATTTTAATTATTTATCTTAGAAATGTTGAGAGAGAGAGAGAGAAAAACAAAAAACATAAAAGAAAAGTACTTACAGTCTTGGCAAATGAAATCTTAAGGAATAATAAAAGAAATTAAATACAGGAAACATATTGTGTATGTATAAATAAGGATTATTTTTTAATTTGTATAATTAACCCCTAACCCTAAACACTTACACTGGAAAACAAATGCAAGCAGTGTTGCCAAAACTTTGTGACCAAAAATGGCTAAATTTACGGAAGAAAAATGGCTAAAAGCTTTTTTAAATGAAAACACATTAAAATTCAATAACAAAACAGAAATAAATAATTAAAAGTTGTTGACGATGAAGTTGTAAGTTAAGATCAATTTCTTAATTAATATTTTGATGGATATTTAAAAAATTAAATTATCGATAAATTCGATGTCGTTATTGTTCATCTCATAGGAATCACTCGTGTCTATTAGTTTTAAATAGTTTGAAGGTAAATCATAATCACGACAACATTTACCCAACCTTTTGAGTCCAGATCTATAATAAAAATCAAGTAAGAAAGTAAAGTCGGTCAACCCCGACCATATGATACCCTACACCACATTAGAACCTATGTACCAATTTTTATTAAATTACATGCAAATTTGCGACCTGTACTTTGCGCACAAGGTTTATATGGACAGCCAGCCAGCCGTACAAACATCGTTAATTCGTCTCAGAAATTGATTCTGGGTCAATCTGTACACGTAAAGGGGAATATTTTTAGGTGTTACAAACATCAGCACAAACGCATAGTACCCTCTCCACTATTGTGGTGTTGGTATAAATATTTTATTGTTATAGTAAAAATATTTACCTAATTGACAAAATCGAATTAACGGTTGCTACATGTAACCATTTTCCCAAATTGCTTTTAACGATTAAACAGGTTTCGTTTAAATTTGCTATTCCCATTTCATACTATTGATAAATTTAAATTTATTTTTGATGGGATGAGCTATTCCTATGCGTCAGGAAACTTCATCCAAACATTTTAGAAAAACTAAATTTATTAAACCAAATAAAACTGTTAAGCGAAAAAGAATTATAAGCCCCAGTTTCACTTGTAACAATATCAAAGCTTAAACAAAAACAACAACAATAAACAGTGAGTTTATCTTTTCTTACAGTCCCAACTACAATTGGTTGATTTTTTTGTCAACTCTAAATGTACAACTACAGTGGGTAAAGAAAAAACAAAAATAAAAACAAATTACTTAATTTTATTTTGCCAGTTCAGTTTTATTTACACTGCCACATGCATATTAGTCATCAATGTTTATTGTTGTAATGTTTACTTGGCAAAATACACACTCTACTTCAGCATTAGACCATGGAAGTGAGAGCAACTGTATAGTCAATTCTGAAATTTCTGAAATATTTGTGTTGCCGCCTGCATCTCTTTATTGAAGTACTTGCAACCAGACAAAACACCGATGTTTGTGTTGATCCATTTTATAAATTTAATATTGGAATACTGTTCCTTTGTTTTGAAAGATGTTTCATCATCATCATTTATAGCGATTTTCACCATTTTTAAAAGTTGTGATTTAAATTAAAGGCGTTTGCAATGTTAAAAATGGTTATTTTACTTTTATAAATTTTATAATAAAATAAAAATTATTTGTTTAAAAGTAATACGGCAAAAAAATTTTATTGCTAAACAAGTTGAAAAATGGTCAAAAAAAAATTGCTAAACTCATTTTTTAATGGCTAAACTGGGTGAAAAATGGCTAAATCTAGCCTCTAAATGGCTAAATTGGCAACACTGAATGCAAGTTTGTTTGGCTCGTTTAAAAATAGGCGTATGATTAATAATTAATTTATGGTGTAAAGCATACGACAATGTTTTTTTTTTTTTTTTTTTTTTTGTGGCGGCAAATTGATGATTTAGACGAAGAAAATATGTGGTTTCAATAGGATGGCGCCACTTGCCAAGCAGCAAAAGAAACAATAAACTTTTTTAAAAAAAAAAGTTCGAAAAATCCATTATTTCTCGTAAAAAAGGAGTGCTTTGGCCACCGAGAGCGATTTGACACCTTTAGACTATTTTTTGTGGGTTTTTTTTAAATCGAAAGTGTCCAGCAATAATCCCACAATAAAAATAGTACAATCGAGCAAAATCAACCTTTGCCAACAGTTTATTAAAAAACGTGGTTGAGAATTTTTCTAAAAGATTGGGGGCCTGCCGAGCCAGTAGGGGGGCGCTTGACCAACATAATTTTTCATTTTTAACCGGAAACTATTTGTAATAAAATGAAATAAAAATATTTTTTTTTTCTTGAAAAAAAAAAATTTTTTTTATTAAAATTAAAATGATACCTCTATTTTCGGACACCCTTTGTTAAAGTACGGTACTAGCCTTACGGTGGTCTTAGCACCGTGAGGATTGACTTTAGTAAAATATCAATTTATTTAAAGTATTGACCATCGAGTTAGTAGTAAACTTTTTCCATATTTCTGCAGTATCCCTGTGGGAATAAAAATAAAAAGGAACGAATTGTGATAGGTGAAAACAAGACATATCACTTAACTAGTGATAAAGTGTTTAAAGTGTAGTTGTTCCAGAGATGACTAGATTTTTTTGCGGGCAGTGGTTGATTCTCTCTGATTCTATTACTTTTACTGAAGGGTATCTATCATATAAACATGGTTCACTCGGGACAGTATCCCTGACAGACATTATTTAAATCGAAATTTAATGTGTCTATTAAGGTTATTTCAATGACCTGTTACAAAGTGTTAAAAAAGTGCCAATTAACCCCCTCCTAGAACATCGCCATGTTAAAGTGATCTTCATATAAAGTGTTAAAACTAGAAACGGTCCCTATCACTTTAGAACAGCTACGTGACAAGTTTGGTGCTAGTTCCCTTTCCCCTAGGGATATGCAACCCGAGCAAAAATAACTCATCTTTTTTTAGTTTAAGGACTAATCATGCGAGCACCTTGTTTCAAGTGAAGGGTATTTTAATCGTTCTAACAAATGGGGTAGCCGGACGGGACACGATCTGAGCTGCAAGGCAAAACTTTTTTAACTACTATTTAAAAGATTGTGTTTAACTGAGCTGCTACATGTGCCTCATGCAATTATGGAATACTACGGCTTTATGTCTAGTTGCATATTTCGCATTCGGCTAATGTTTGCTTTAAACAAATCAATTGTATTCGATACAGGGGAAGTTATCTGGCGCAATTTGAGCAGCTTTTAATAGATGGGATCCTTTTGGTCCACCCAAATACAAAGTTTAATCATGGCGTCATAAATATTCTGCAGGATGCCCGGATCTCACATAGAAATTCTTGCTCTTCGAATTATCGTAATGGATTCCTTTTTCATCGCCAGTAATGGTTCCATGAAAAATTAGCAACATTTCCAACAAGCAAACTCGTCTTTCAATGACAGATTTTAACCCTTTTAAATATCTTATAAGTTATTAAAGACACAAACCATATGTAAAAGATTTGGGCATTTCCAGCCAAAAGTCTACTTTTTGTAACGTAGCGCCTGCAAGCAAAAAAACTTCTATTTTGGGCCCATATTGTTCAAATGTTATCCTTTTTGTAACTTAATGAAGAGCTAATTGTACTTTACGCTAAAATATAAAAGAGTAAATTATATATAAAAAAATGTTTTTAAAAGCAGTTTGAATTTCTTGCTGGCGTTACGTAACAAAAAGTAGACTTTTCGCTAGAAATGTCCATATGCTTTTCGCTGTGAATCTCGCTGCGAATTTATTCCAGCTAATCTCGGTACTACAACAAGTACAACTCGTACAAAAACCACAAGCAATTTGTTTTTGTAAAATCATTGTACAATGTCAAAAAACAAATATAAAACAAAAAAGAAACAAAGATAATAAACAAAATGTTGACATCCAACAATGATAAAGCTAAACAAAAAGTTATCAGCAGGGCTTTAAAGATCTCAGATAACGAATTCGCTTGAATGTAAGATGTTGTTGAAAACTTTGACCTTTTAAAATGTAATTTATAAATATTTATACGACTGTAAATTAGGACATTATCTAGGTCTACTTATATGTGATAATGTTTTAAAAACACGGATAGAAAAGGCGTCATAACGTTGATGTATTTTGACATCAGAACTGTGACAAGTGTGTTCGTTTTTGACGCCATGAGACTTTTCATCATCATTGTGAAGTCAGCCTTAACATCACTTGGCCAAATTGTCATCAGGTGAAATTATGTCATCAATGGGATGACACAGAAATGACGAATCGGAGTCGGTTTAATAAAAAATGTCATCAGGGCGCTGACTCAGTAACATTGGAGAATGGACTCATTCGGCTCAATTTAATGAAAAACTGTCATTAAATTGAGTCATTTAGATTGACTTAAGTAAAAGTGAGAGAATATTATTATTTACTTACCTGTTGCACATATTTCTTTCTGTTTTGTTGTATTCCGCACTTTGTGTACAGAAGAACTCTCAATTATAAGACACCACCAGCATGCCCGATATGGTTTTCATAATCATTCTACTTTGAAAATGTAATGTATTTAACTTAATAATTAAAACAAATAGAATATGGGAATTTCTGATTCTTATTTACATTTTTAAACATGAAAATATTGTTAATAATACACAAAACGTGGCATTAAATTGATTTAACTCTAGTCACAGAATATATGACACATAAAATATGACAAAATTGTATGATGACGTTTGTAATTGGCATAATGTCACTTTTTGTCTCATTGATGCCATTTGTAATAACATTGATGTTACAATTCTGAGGTTAGGGCATCATCAATATGAAAATGCATTTTTCTATGAGTGTAGAATTTTTTTATTACTGTCCGTCATTGGAGGACTTTAGACCGAAATTGTTTGGCTAGAGAACCCCTGAAGACAAAACCAGTATTCCTGATAGTAATTTAATTGGGATTCACTCCTTAACGGAATCGACCAGTTGGCTAAGCAATAATACTGGTGGCAATGAAATAACGAACGTCTGGAGACTGTCGCAGATGGTAACACAACTAATTACTGGACCAAAGTGGAATATGCTAAATTGCCATTGAAGTCAATTAATTTTATATTTTCTATAAACTTTCCTAAAAAAAAATTGTAGAAAATAATAAGCAACATCAAAATAAAAACAGGGATTAAAAAACTGCAGTCAAAATCAAAAACATTTGCTTTTCTTCCACTTTTTGATTTTTCATTGGACAAAAATAAACTGTTGCTTTTACTTCTGATTTATTAAATGAAAACAGTTTCAGTCAAGGCAAAAGCAAAAAACGAATAGTTGTATACAGAAAAGAACATCGGAAGTCGACATGTTCGGAAGTGTTTGGTTTGAATCAGAAATAAAAGCAATAAATAGAATAAAACTTAACCATAAATTGTCTCTGATTTGTAAAATTTAAATATTTGACGATTTTGTTACATGACGATTTTGACGAATTTTGTTTGAACTTTTGACGATTTTTTTTGTCATATATCCTTTTATCATAATAAAAAAATTTTAAGATAATTCTCTGAAAACTTTTTGTTTTATTTACAATTAACATCGTGCGTTTTGGTCGGACGACCCTTTATAATCTAAATTAAAAATGGTAACCCATTAAAAAATGTATGCAAAAAGATTTTCAAAGAAAAGAGTTTTTAAACATTTTTTTTTAATTTCCTGAAGCCGCATTATGCTAATTACATTTTTCAATAAGTACCTTTTATATTTTTCATTGAAAAAAAATAAAACAAACAATTAGCAGGAAAATAATTTGCAAACTTAGTTTTTATTACACAAAAACATTTCTTTTCTTCGAATTTAGAATATTTTTAATGATTCCCTTTAATTTTCTTTAATACTATTCAACATTAAACGACCGTTTAAAGTGAAAATTTCTTTGCAAATGCGTATTATGAATAATGTTTTGTTAAACCAATTATAACAAATTGAAGAGCTTTCAATCAAATTATGTTTTTCAACAAATCCAAACAAAATTGTTATTAATTACACGTCCAGGTAGATTAATTCTAATATTAATTAATATAAAGAACCCTAAAAGGCATTTAAAAAAAAATAAAACTTTTCCTCTGTCAACTTTATAATCCGAATAATCTTCAATTTATTTCCTGTTGAAGAATATTCCTATTAAAAAATAATGTCTAAAATTATAAATGTAACAAAGTGGAAAACTTTCTTTACCAGTTGTTTGGAGCCATTAAATATTTACGTTTATTTTATGAATGTCTATATTACAATACAAAATTATTTTGTAACTTTAACTAATTTAATAAAAACATTTTCTATTGTTTTGTAGATACATGAACATAATACTTTTTCTTTTAATCTCTTTCCCTCTTTCTACCATTAACAAGAACAACAACAGCAACAACAACAACAACGGCAAAAAAAAGGAGGAAAACTTAACAAAACCAAATACTTCAAGAGGCTAAATTCTTAAGACATTTCCTAACTTTGGCAATTATTAACGCTAAAATGAGCGTTAAAAAGTTTCGTTTTGTAGGAAGGAAATTAACATTTCAATACGAGTTCAAGGCACCAGAGTGCTCAATACAAAGTGGCAAAAGCAAGTTTGAAGGCGTCCTGAAGAGGAGAAAGTGTGAGTGGTAAACTGATAACTGAAATATTTAAGAACATTTTTAACAAACTATCATCGATGGATGACGCTCCAACAAAAGCAATACAATTTCTTTGTAATTTATACAACTAAATGTTGCTGGAAACCTTTTAAACAGTAAATACTCAATACAAAAGACTTTTTAAGTAGAAAACTTAAGCTTTTGTTGAACACAAGACGCTGCTTCAATAAAATGCCTTTAGTTACATTTTTAAGCATAGAAAATAATTTAAAAATATTTTGGAATAAAATGGAATATTATTGAAAAGAAAAGTTAACAACATAAATTCTGGATAATCTTAGCAAAACAAAAAATAGTGCCGATGTCTTACAACTCGAGGCTGAATTGCTAATAAATAATTTTCCTGAGATTTTCCATTGCAACTTAAACTTAAATGTTGAATTTTTAACAAAGAAGTATTTTACTTTATTTTAAATTCTTTAATGGTGTTCGAAATATTTCTTTTTTTTCAAACAACAAAGAACTTTTAAGTACAACAATACACTGGTTATTGTTTCGATTAGTATGGAATTAAGAAGGAGACTGTACAGTTTAATCTAATTTGCAAATAAATCGTAGTTAATTAAAATTTTGTCTGTGTTCTATTAATAATTCAATAAGTAATCAGGGGTATTAAATTAAAAGTGAGTTTTGTTACGAATTTTAAAGGAGAAAAGATGGGAGAAAATTTGGGGAGAGTTGAAGCGAATTCCTTTTATCTTCTCGATTTTGTTGTTGTTTCAAGTATAACACTTACTGTAAATTAGTTTCTTGTTTACACAGCTGGTGACTAGAAAATATTATTATTTTAATTTTTTTCTAAATATAAATAATGTTGTTTGTTGTAAATAGATAACATTAAGATAAAATATAACTAGAAAATCTGCAGCATAGAAAAAAAAAAAAGAAATTAGTAGGATGCTGCTGCTTTAGGCAGGAAAATGTAAATTCAAAGTTTACTTAAAATTATATTAGAGAAGTTTAACTGCTATAAGCAAATTGCCTCTTGTTTTTGCTAACACGCCAGCAAATCTTTACAAAAGTAACAAAAAATATTTTTAAAAGTCAAAGAAATATAAAATTATCAAAGTATTTTTTAGGAATACAAATTTTTTAATTAATAAAATTTTGTTTGTCGTGCTTAGTTACCAGTTTGTATTCTTGATAAAAACACTGAAATTTATTGTTGGGGGAAAAGCTATTTTCTATGCGCTTTTCACTGGTTGCTTAAGCCCTTATGACACTACATTTTTTATTCATTGATTGATATAGAATTGATAGAAAGAAACAGTAAATGTTAGAAAGAGCAAACTATAAAAAATGTAAACAAAGTTTTTAGTTTTTTTTTCACTTGTTATGGTTTTGTTTCAGGGATGGCGTGGAGAATTTTTAAATTTGTACCAACAACCTTTAAAACTTTTACTTTTTTACCCTAATTGTACTAAAAGATTTTTTTTAGTTGAAATTAATTTTACTTATGTTCATAAAAAACACCAAAAAAAGGTATTATAAATCTAAGTTTAAAACGTATCAACAAAAAAGTACAATTGAAACAACTTAGCCATCCCTGTTTTGTTTATTTTATTAAATGTTGCCAACTTTTTGTTTATGAGAAACCTAAAAACAAAAACCGCTGATTCAGCAACACTTTTAATATTTCAAGCTTGAAATTTAAATTTTAAGTTAAACAATTTTACATTTTTTTTGACATAACTTCATTTTTTATCGATAACTTTAGTAAGATTTTTTGACAGTTTGCCATTTATCTTAATAAAGCTTGACTCTTTGCACTTGGTAAATTTTTGTATGACATTATATTTGTACTGTTCACCAAAACTTGAACAATGCATTAAAAGTGTAGTGTCATAAGGGCTTTAGGCCACATCATCAGGAAACATTCTCCTAAAACAATTTTTAGAAAAGCGAAAGATATTAGCAAACAAAACTGCAGAGTGAATGAGAATTGCAAACACTCAAAAAAGTCTTCTTTGCAACGATATCAAAGCTTAAACAAAATTCCAACAATAAACAGAGAGTTTTTCTTTTCTTTCATTCCCCACTACAATTGATTGGAATTCTCCCAACATTAATAGACTTTGTAAGTAAGTTAATAAAGAACAAAATAAAAACAACTTGCTTTATTGTTTTTGCAAGAAAATCAAAAAATAAGGCAAGTTGCCAGTTCAGTTTTTATAAGCCGTGCACTGCCAGTTTTTTATCAAAGTCATTTTTGGGAATACAAAATTTTTCACTGTTTTTATATTTTGTGAATTTCTACACTCATAGAAAATTGCATATTCATATTGATAATGCTCTTACATCAGAATTCTGACACCATTGTTATTAAAAATGACATCACTGAGGCAAAAAGTGACATCAATTTAATGACGAACGTCATCATAAAATTTGGTCATATTTGATGCGTCATCTACGCTATGACAACAGTGACATCGATTCTATGCCACATTTTGTGTAGTTTGTATTATCATTATTTTCATGTTTAAAAAGTAAAATAAAAAGCAAAAATTCTCATATTCTATTTGTTTAAATTATTTAGTTAAAAACATCAAATTTTCAAAGTAGAAAGATTTCGAAAACCATATCGGGCATACCAGCATTATGCCCTAATAATTGAGAGTTATTATGCAAACAAAGGCGGAATACAACGAAAGTGAAACAAACATGTGTAACGGGTAAGTAAATAATAATATTCTCTCACTTTGACTTAAGTCAATCCAAATAACTCAATTTAATGACATGACAAACTGTCATTAAATTGTGCCTAATGAGTCCATTCTCCGATGTAACTAAGTCATCGCACAAATGACATTTTATATTCAACTGACTCCGGTTAGTCATTTCTGTGATACAGATGTGTTATCCCATTGATGACATCATTTCATAATAAAAAAAACTCTGATGACAATTAGGTTAAGTGATGATAAGGCTGACATCACAAAAACGAAGACACTTGTCATAGTACTGATGAAAAAATAAATATATGCAGGATTCTCTGGCGGGAATCGAACCAGCAACCCTGGCGCTAATAAGCTAGATCACTACCAGCTAGCCTACCGGGGCACATAAGCGTTATGACGCCTTTTCTATCTTAATTCCAGATTCAAACACAAAAAATCTATTAAAGCAAATGGAAACGAATCTTAGAGTGATTAAAAGTGCCAAGTTTAGTTTTTAATCATAAGTTTTATATGGACAATAATCCAGCCATAAACTGGACGGACGGACGGAAGGCTTACATCGTAAGATCTAATCAAACAGGGTTTCTTAGTCGATCGGTATAGTAAAAGGTGGGTCTAGTACAAAAATTATTTATGTAAGTGTTATACACTTCGGCACAAACAGATTAAACCCTCTCCGCTGTGGTGGTGTAGGCATAAATACTAATTGGTCGATTACGGATGGCAACTGAACTGAAGTTGAGTTGCCCGCAGCATAATCAGGCAATGACGCTCATGTTAAAATATAAAAAAAAAATTAATATTTTAACATGAGCTGCATTGCCTGATTTCACTGCTGGCAACCGAACTTAAGTTGAGGTGCCATCCGTTGGACAATAATTGAGAGTAGACAATTCTATAAATCACGATCACGCTTAATACGAGAGTACCTTTGGAATCTATATGTGCCTTAGTCCTTTTGCATGCATTATTTTACTCAAGTAATAAAAATAAAACAAAAATTTTCTTCTTGATAAACAAGACAAATTTTGTCATGCATGCTCTCGCAAAAGAAAAAAATTTAAACTTACTGCCTATTTCACGATGTCACTCGAACGTTTACGTTCGCACAAATAACATATAAAACAAAAACAAAATTCAAAAAATTGTTTTTGTTTTAAATGTTATTTGTGCGAACGTAAACTTTCGAGTGACATCGTGAAATAGGCAGTTAATAAATCTTTTTAAAAATGGCATGTTAATGGTATTTTTTTTTTTTCAAAAGATCTTAACGACTTTTAGCTAGAGAGCCCTCAAAGAGGATAATAAAAATTACATTTGCAGTTTTAGTTTCTGTGCAACCTCCCTATTTTTTTTTGTATTTTCATGTTTATTATAGTTTTCTTTGATGAAACGTGTATACTTTATTATAACAGTCAGTATCTTTCTCTCAACACAGGCTTTTATTATTTACACTATACGAATGAGAATATGGTTGGTGTTGGCTGCTGTAATTATTATTATTATTTCGCACGATAACTTTTCATAAGACTTTTTGCCATTTGCGTCTTTTTATGCAACAAACGCAACAAAATCCAACCAACAACATAAAAAAGAAAAGAAAAAGGACGCAAACTAAACTCGAAGCTACACAAGAACAACAACAAATTGTTGCGGCATTGCTGCAAAACTGGAAAACAAGTGGAAAATAATAAAAGAAACGACAATGGAAAAACACATAACAAACTGGGTTACTTGGGTTAGTTATTGCAACTATAGAATTTGTAATAATTTACAACACTTTGTAGGGAAAAAAAAACTAAAAATAATAAAAAAAAAAATAAGAAACTAAACTAAACAGTCAAGTCGTTTATGTTCGTGTCTTAAAATAAAAACACTTTTAGACAAACACACACTATACTTTAGAAGTCATCAAAACATAACACTGTAATGAGAATGATGGCACCTAGATAACAATAATAAACAAACACACGCTTTTACCTACAACTACACAAACATAAATAACCGTACAATAACAACTACAGCAACTCGACCAACCATTTCTATTTATACTAACAACACAACTGCAGCAATAACACAGCAACAAGACAACAAAAACAATCTATTGTTGGAACAACAAAGTAACTTCTTTGTAGTCCTTTTCACATCCATTTAGCTAAACAAAGTCATTTAGTTTAAAGAGTGTGTATAAATAAACGCGCACTTACTACATAAACATACTTTTATACGTAAAAGTAGTTGTCTATATAAATTTATGAAAAGCAAAACAAATGCAACTGTATGTTTATGATCTTGTTTAAAGTATGTACTACTTAGACATGATACACAGACTCCTTAACTACTACTACTACAACCAAAATACAACAACTTTGTACACATACAACAGCAACAATTAAAATGTTAAGGAAAAAATAATTTATAAATGCCATAACCAGGGCAAGTTTTCATATGGTTATTTCCACCGATAGGTCCACCGAAACAAAAAAAAATTATAACTACTTGAAAAGACTTTGGTTAAGCATATTTTCACAGCGAAACAATCAAATTTAATTAATAGCGGAGTTCAGAATTATGGCCAATTTTCAGGATTGATATTAAAACACATTTATGTTCAAAATCGTTTTAAATACAAAATTCTCTTCTTCACTAAATACTTAAATCAAACTTAATTCACCGATGTGGTACACTTAATTTCAACTTAAGTTTCTATTGTAATATCACGACAATACAACAACAAGGGGCAAAGCAATAACAATCAGCTGTTTTTTGAGACCACCTTGTAAATAAATTTACTTGTTTATGATTTTTTTTTTTTTGTATTTAGTAGTGCTACCATACTTTTATCTTAATTAAGTAAGACTTTTCAAATAAAACTCAAAAAATTAATCTGTATTTAAATACGATTTAAGTTTTTATGAAAATTAACTTAATTAAAATTTAATTACTATCCTGAAAATTGGGCATTAGTCTTGCAAAAGCAAAATATTGTAGCTTTTTGTAAAATCCAACAACAAAATACACAGAGTTTCCGTTAGATTTCATTAAAATGCTGCGATATTATGCATTTGCTCTTTTGCAAGACTAGTTCTGAACACTGCTAATGTAAAAAAAATGTATATTTAGGCTGACTTCCAAAACGTACTAATACAAAGTTCGTACACAATTTTACTACTGTATTTCCGAAACAATGCAACTATGTGTTTTGTTAATTAAATCGTTTTGAAATGTAACTCTGGGTCTCCACGTAGCAATATTTATTGCTAGGTACAAGCAAAAACGTCGGCAGAACAATGACAGAAAAATGGAGCAATAATTGCTGATTATATTGCTGGAAAAAAATTGCTTTTTAATAAATAAACACACAAATAAATAAACAACCGTACAGAGAAATAAAATGTCAGATAAATTACAACTGATTTGACAGCAGATTGCTAAGCAATAATTGCTCAAGCAATCAGAAGAGCAATCATTGCGCAATAGATTGCCACTCATGGCAATATGCGGTCTATACGTCGCAAATTTAATGAAGCAATCAAATTTGACGTTTACCGCAATAAATATTGCTACATGGAGACCCGGGGTTAGGCTGACTTCCAAAACGTACTAATACAAAGTTCGTACACAATTTTACTACTGTATTTCAACCATGTACACGTACAAAGTACCGAAACAATGCAACTATGTGTTTTGTTTATTAAAACGTTTTGAAATGTAAGTGATGCAATGCATAATACTTTTAAAATAAATCAACTTTAAAACCGATGCTCTGATTGCTTTTTTGATGCGTTACTAATACTTAGCAGTGACGTTTTGGAAGGGTTTGCATTGTATATATATTGTAATGTGGCGTTATGAAACATTATACTTTGTTCTATTACAAAGCAATTTACTTTTTGGAAGTCAGCCTTATTTATAACCTATTGCGAGATTTACTAACTAATGCAAAGTCGAACAAGTGCAACTTTTTTCATTTGGATAGATTTCAATTGCAAGTTTTGTGTTAACAAATGCTCTTTAAGGGAGACATAATGCATTGACTTTTTCTATCTTTTCTATCTTTCGGAGGGTGCAAAGAGTCAAAAAAGAATGTATAAAAACTATTCGATTGTAAATAACTGTATTTTTTTTTTTGTATTATCACAAATTTCGATGTCACGTACGACATTGAAAAACAACATTTTCTATCAGTGCGTCGAAAGTAAATGCAGAAAGCTCACCATATATCGGAAACAAACAGAGATTTTTTATAAAATTAAAATAAAAGAAACCTTTCTGAAAAAAGAAGATTTGTTATCTTGGTAGGTACTTGCATAAAGTTGGTCACGTGCGACATCGTAAGTGTGAAAATTAAAAATTGGAAAATTATTTTTTTTAATATAAATGATTTGTTTATGTAAATACATAAGTTTACTTCTTAGCACACATGTACACAGCTGTATAAACGCACTGGTTGCTTCGAAATATGTTGGGTTGCTGTAGTGTAGTCCTTAATTTTTAATTTAATATTTATTTATTACGCTTGAGGTCTGATATTTTTCATAAAATTATTTATTTTATTTTATCCGATATTTCTTCACGCCTTTGTGTGGCTTCTTCAGGGCAAATAAACAATATGTAAAATTTTAAATAATTTTTGATGAATTACAATTTTTTTATGATTTTATAGCGAAATGAAAGTTACGATTAAAAGGATATGTGATATGAAAAGCAGTTTTTTATATTTTCGTAAATTTTAGTAGTCCTAATTCGAAGAAAGAATTACAAATACATATGTACATATATATACGTACTTTGTATGTAGGTATAAAGATTTATTTTTGCATTAACTGTCAAGTGGTCGAAATACGGCCACGGGGCGAACAGTACATTGAGTACTTCTGTTCACTAAAAATGTTAACTAAGCTCGTTGTTATATAATTTTGTAAAAATAGGAACACAAATAACAAAAATACAATGATGGCAAAAAATGTCACATGTCACATGCGACAGTAATTAAAACTATGTAACTTTAAATCAAAACCATTTTTAAGAAACATTAGCGCATAACATTCTAAAAATGTTCGACTTAAAATATTGCCTCAGGTTTCTCTGAAATCGGTGGCCACGAAAACCACTTTTGTTTTTTTCACGTGCGAATGTCTAGATTTTTGCAATTGTCTTGAAAACGAACAAATTTATCAAAATGAGCACCCATTATAGGGCTAATTAAGAGCTAAAAGTTAAGCCTATTGTCAAAATAAAAATCCGTTTTATGTGTATGTACGACGGTCACGTTCGACATGATGGAAATGGCAAGAGGGAAATGTTTTAAAAAACATATTTTTGTTAAGACATTGATTTTTTAAATTGCAAAATAAGCATAAAAAGCATTTTTTTTTAAATTTTCTGCGTAAAGCCTGGTACTCTGTTCCCAGTTTCACGTGAAATGCTGTCAAAACGCATATGAAATAAACTTGTACGGAATATCTACGAATTAATGTTGATAGAGTTGTACTTTGTTCAATTTGTGGAAAAGTTACGAAATGTTTCTTGCATCATTTTTTTTTTTTCAACTGTGAAATAAAGCAAATGGTCTTTATTTCATACGGAATTTTGACAGCTGTATATAAGTTAATAGATATAAATGAAATTAAAACTCTCCATTTTTCGTTTCTTTCTCTGAGGTATGGACTTGTTGAGGAACGAGTGTCATCCAGGAGCTCTTCTGGGGCAGTTAAAATTTTTTAATAATTCTTGTGCCGCCGCAACACAAGCTGTTAAAATTATTTGTTCATTAATTTTTTCCCCCGTTTTTTTTACAACAATGTATGTAAAGGGTGGTTAAATTTCAAGGGCCGATGTTGATTTTGAATAAAACACAAACTATTTAGGAAATTATTGTAATTTTATTTTATTATGATATATTGGTATTACTCAATTATGTATGGAACAAAATATCGGCCAAATGGGCGCCGCGACCACGGCGGCACACCTCCATCCGATGGTCCAAATTTTCGATGACCCTGAGGCATAATGGAGGTTCTATGCCGTTAATGTGCCGAATTATCTCATCCTTTAGCTCTTGAATTGTTGCTGGCTTATCGACGTACACCTTTTCTTTCAAATAACCCCAAAGAAAAAAGTCCAACGGTGTCAAATCACATGATCTTGGCGGCCAATTGACATCGCCATTACGTGAGATAACACGGCCATTGAATTTGTTGCGCAAAAGAGCCATTGTTTCGTTAGCTGTGTGGCAAGTGGCACCGTCCTGCTGAAACCACATATCGTCCACATCCATATCTTCCAATTCGGGCCATAAAAAGTTCGTTATCATCTCACGATAGCGAACACCATTCACAGTAACTGCCTGACCGGCCTCATTTTGGAAAAAATACGGCCCGATGATGCCGCCAGCCCATAAACCGCACCAAACAGTCACTCTTTGTGGGTGCATTGGTTTTTCGACAATCACTCTTGGATTCTCATTCGCCCAAATGCGGCAATTCTGTTTATTGACGAATCCACTGAGGTGAAAATGTGCCTCATCACTGAAGATGATTTTCTTCGATATGCATTTTGATTTGAACGCCCATTTTCATAATAAGTCTGGATAACTTTAACACGTTGTTGGATTGTGTATCTCTCCATGGTTCAAATTGAGTAAGTCTGAAATAGAGAAATGTCGAATAAAATTCGGAAAAAAACTTGGCGTTTAGGTGTGGTTCACATTCAACATCGGCCCTTACAATTTAACCACCCTTTACTTGGAAATTTTTTTTTTGTTTACAAATGCAAAACATTTCTATTTTATTCAATTTTTGTTTTGTTTACATATGCAAAACAATGTCGCGTACTTTGAAGGAATAAAAATGCCAAATTGTGCAAACTCGCGAGATAGGTAACATTGATACATGCCAATTTTTTCGCATGAAATAATAGATGTTGCTCAACATTTTTCACAAATTTGAACAGAGTACTAGGCTTAATATTTAAAAACAAATTTTTTCTAGCAAAAACATTGAAAAACTTGCCCTGGCTATAAATCTAGACAAAATAATTATTCGTAGGTAGAAAAGCATACTGTCCAAAAAAAAAATTTGTTTTAAAATAATATTACATTTCTAATTTGCCTAAAGTCATATAAAGAGAATTTGCTTTCTTTTTTTATAATTGGTTGCAGTATTATAAATATTTTTATAGCGATAAAAAATTTAAAAATACTTAATTCATACATATATAAATGCAACACTGCGTCAAAGTCTAGCAAATACCGGTCAAACCTGCCAGCGTTTAAGAAAAAATAAAACAAGAGCAACAAAAAAATATGTTATTTAAATATTTCTTTTATCCCTTGTGACTCAAGTTACACGTAATGAACATTAAAATACAACACTACTGAAAATATTATAGTACATACATAAAAAAAGAAAGAAAATTTTATCCTTTATTTCTTTAAATTTCTCTTCTCTATTTTTTATTACTTCAAAGAAAATTAATTAAAATTTTAAAAATATAGTAAGGCAATTTACAAAGTGTTCTATTGTGTCACATTGAATGTGACATTCATAAAAATAAAGCAAATACAACCACTATGACACAATAAAACACATTGTGAATAGAAATACTTACCTGATTTTCCAAATGTTTGAAGATAAATAGGAAAAATTAAATTAATTTTTTTATATATCGCATGCGATAAGAAATATATTAAAAAAATATCGTAAGCGATAAAAAAAATGTTAAAAGAAAATACGAATATTTTCATGAAATTTTAAAGTTTTTATAAAATATTAATCCTTTTGATTGATTTCTTATTATATTAAAAACTTATTTGATCTTTTAATATTAACATCTATGATGGATATGGCCATTGTGCCCAAATCCTTTCATCTCAAGGAATTAAGCCCATTAGAAAATGAAGACTATGGACAAGGAGTCATATCCCTCGCATAGCACTTTAATGAGAATTTCACTCTAAGTCAAATTTACAAAATTGTATAAAAATATTCACAAACACAATTTAAATAAAGTGTTTATAAATTATGGTAGCCTTGTTCATAGTCTTCATTTTCAAATATAATATTTTTTTAACGCATGCGATATTTTTTAAAATATTTTTTTATCGCATGCGATATTAAAAAAAATGAATTAAATTTTTCGTATTTATCTTCAAACATACATACTGATTTCCTAGGTAAGAATACTAAGGCAATTCACAATGTGTTTTATTGTGTCATATTGGTTGTATTTGCTATTTTTAAAAAATGAATTTAACATTTCGTATTAATTTCCTTTAGAAAATTTTGCATACAAGAGAATTTTCTATAGAAGTTTTTGCATCTTAGAAAATGTTGTGTTTAAGAGAACTTTCTAAAGAATTTGGGGGAAAGGTGTTAAGAAATGGAGTTAAATTCAAGAAAATTTATTTAACATTTAAAATGTAATATTTTAACTTGATTTTAATTTATTTGTATATAAGAGAATTCGTTAGAGAAAATCTTTTATTTTTAGAGAATTTTTTTAAAAAACTTTGTAAATTTAAGAAAATTAATTAAACATTTATGCCTGTATTCATAAAAAAATTTTCAATTTAATAAAGGTTTAAAGACCAACAGCCATATTCATAAAAAGTTCTTATTTTAAGCTTATAGTATGTAATAACTATTAAACGCTTTTTGTCTTATAAGCCTCTTATAAAAATTTGTATTCATAAACGTACAATAACAGCTTTTTTACTATTAACTGTTTGCAGAGATTTTCTGTTTAAGTATGGCAACTTTTTTATATTTGGCTGCCATTTTTTTGTTAGTGATGCACGAAACTTCTATTCGGTTTACATGATATTCTATATTAAAATTTTTTTAAAATTTTTTTTTCAATTGTAGACCTTCAAAATTATTCTTATCAAATAAAACTACATATTATTTTAGTTTCTGAACAAAATGTTTCCGAAAGGTATTATAAAAACTTTTGTTTGAACCTTTTTTAAATATACGATAAGAAAGTAGTCGAATAAAAAGTTTGTTTACTTTTTATTAACATCACTATTATTATGATTTGCTTATTTTATTTTTTTTTAATATTTTTGAACAATAATTTGTTATTTTAAACAAAAAAACAACTATTTGCAATAATTTAATAAATAATTAAAGAGAATATCTGCATTTGCCCCTGAACATATTCATTTAAATCATATACATTTTTTTTTAAATAACTATCAATATAACATTAAATTGGCTGTCTAAAATAAAAAAAAAAATAGTAAAATGTATTAAACATGTCCGTTTTAATAAATAAAACATTTTTGTCATTATTTTTCAACATGTTTTACAAAAACAATATCATAAAATGCAAACACCTTTTAAAATGTCATTTTTTTTTTTTGGTTTAAAGAAGGGCAAATCCAACAATAAATTTTGTTACTTTATGAATGGTTTATTAAAGGTTCAATAGACTATTTTTCGTTTATGAATACAACTTTAGCAATTTTTGCTTAAAAACGGTCAATTAATCATCAATAAGTTTTTATGAATACGGCTGCAAATTAACTATGAAAATTATCCTTAATAAACGTTTGTTAAATTTAATAATCGTTTATGAATACGGGGGTTTAAATGTAGTAATTTCACTTGATTTCCTTTTTATAACATAATTTGCAAAAAAAAAAATATTGTATGTATAAGACAAATTTGTTAAAGAAAACTTTATAAAATCAAGAAAATTAATTAAATATTTAGTTTGTAGTATCTAACTTGATTTCCTTTTTTGCGTATAAGAGAGATTGCTAAAGAGAACTTTTTACCTATAAGAGTAAATTCAATTTGTAAATTCAAGAAAATTAATTAAACATTTAAAATGTAGAATTCTTACTTGATTTCCTTTGTTTTTTGCGTATTAGAGAATTTTCTGAAGAAAATTTTTTATGTATAAGAGAATTTTTTTAAGAAAACTTTGTAAATTCAAGAAAATTAAGAAAACATTTTAAACGTAGCATTCTTAGTTGATTTTAATTTATTTGCATATAAGAGAATTTGTAAGAGAAAATTTTTTATGTATTAGAGAATTTTTTTTAAAAATTTTGTAAATTCAAAAAAATTAATTACATTTCCCCCGTATTTATAAACAATTATTAAAATTTAACAAACGTTTATTAAGGATAATTTTCATAGTTAATTTGGTCTTTAAACCTTTATTAAATTGAAAATTTTTTTATGAATACAGGCATAAATGTTTAATTAATTTTCTTAAATTTGCAAAGTTTTTTAAAAAAATTCTCTAAAAATAAAAGATTTTCTCTAACAAATTCTCTTATATCCAAATAAATTAAAATCAAGTTAGAATATTACATTTTAAATGTTTAATAAATTTTCCTGAATTTAACTCCATTTCTTAACATCTTTCCCCCAAATTCTTTAGAAAGTTCTCTTAAACACAACATTTTCTAAGATGCAAGAACTTCTATAGAAAATTCTCTTGTATGCAAAATTTTCTAAAGGAAATTAATACGAAATGTTAAATTCATTTTTAAAAATAGCAAATACAACCAATATGACACAATAAAACACATTGTAAATTGCCTTAGTATTCTTACCTAGGAAATCAGTATGTATGTTTGAAGATAAATACGAAAAATTTAATTCATTTTTTTTAATAGCGCATGCGATAAAAAAAATATCGCGTGCGATAAAAAAATATTATATTTGAAAATGAAGACTATGAACAAGGCTACCATAATCTATAAACACTTTATCCAAATTGTATATATTTATGAATATTTTTATACAATTTTGAAAACCTTTATTAAATTTAAAAAATTTTAATGAATACAGGGTTTAAAATGTTGTAATTTTACTTGATTTCCTCTTTTTGCAAATAAGATAATTTGCTAGAGAAAATTTTGAATGAATAAGAGAATTTTTTTGGAAAAGTTTGTTTATATGTAGAATTTTATATAGAAAGTTTTGTGTGTAAAAAAATTTTCTATCAAAAATTTTCTATAGAAGAGTTTTTCATTAAAAAATTTTGTGTATAAGAGAATTCTATGCTTTGTATATTAAAGTATTTTCTATAGAAAATGTTGTGTATAAAAGTTTTTCTACGAAAATTTTGTGTATAAGAGAATTTTTTTACAATTCAACAAATTACAATATAAATAAATCTTATTAGCATCCCTTTTGTGGTATCCTAGATTTAACAACAATATTAAATAACTAAATGACAACCTTTTTAGTACAATAGAAAAAATAAACTTATCTTGGCAATAGTTTTGACATAATTGCTTTGGGCAAATCAGAAATACATCAACCAAAAAAAGTTATTCATTACATTGGCTTTAAATAAATTAAACATTTGAAAGTAAGAAATGAATTCTTATTTGGTGAAATGTAAAAATAATTGTGACAAGACTCTACTTTTATCAAATAAACCCGACAGAGACATCTCTTTAAAGAAAAGTATAAAAAAGCTAAAAACATGAATTTGTAGTAAAAGAAATTCAGAGATAATTGTTGTCAGTAAAAAAACCAAATTTAATGCTTAATGCTTTTAAGCCCGAAAAAACTGGGTATCAAAGAACTACAATAGCTCTAGATTTTGAATGAAGTTTTGCTTTAAAATGTGTTTAAAGAACATTAGTTGGTCACGTTCAATTTTTCAAAAGCATGTTCAAATGAAGGGTTGTTTTAATGGCAAAAAGAAAATATTATTGGATTCATTACAACAATGAATTTTTCTTTTGTTATACTTTGAAAGAGTTTGAATTTATGTATTTGAGTTGGCCACATTTAGTTTTTCCTTTATATTAAATCACTACTGATCATTTTTCTTAATACAAAGCATGTCAATGTTATGTAAGTATATTTGAATATGGCCATTTCCGTTATGTCGGACGTGACCGTCGTACACATTTAATGTGAAAAAAAGTCAAAATAAAATGGATTTTTATTTTGACAATAGGATTAACTTATAGCTCTTAATATGCCCTGTAATGGGTGCTATTGTTCATTTTGATTAATTTGTTCTTGTTCAAGACAATTGCAAAAAAAACAAGCATTTACACGTGAAGAAACAACAATACAAACGCCGATTTCAGCGAAACCTGAAGCACTATTTTAATGTGACTTATTTAAGAATGTTATGAACTAATGTCTCTTAAAAATATTTTTGATTTTACCCAAAAATTATTTACACTGTTTTTTTAAATTAGTTTTAATCATTGTCGCATGTGACCTGTCGCACGTGACATTTTTTGCCATCATTATGAATACATTTGATGTTTCTGTTTCACTTTTTATGAAATTGTTTATAAACGAGGTTAGTTAAAGTGTTTTTAAATAAACAGAAGTATTCAATGTACTAGGT
Source organism: Pollenia griseotomentosa (assembly GCA_963931875.1). Lineage (NCBI taxonomy): Eukaryota > Metazoa > Arthropoda > Insecta > Diptera > Polleniidae > Pollenia > Pollenia griseotomentosa. The sequence continues at coordinate 169,313,139 of OZ007563.1, forward strand.
TCGCCAGGTGGCCGAACTTCGACCAATTGATAGCTACTGCAAAAATAAATATTTATACATACCTACATACTATGTACAAATGTATTCATATGTGATTTTTTCATAGGGGCTACTAAAATTTTTTCTTTTATTCGTTACTTTCATTTCGCTATAAAATCATAAAAAAATTGTAATTCATCCAAAATTGTTAAAAATCTATATTGTTAATTTTCCCTGAAGAAGTCAGACGAAGGCTTGACGAAATAAAGGATAAGATAAAACAAAATAAATAATTTTATAAAAAATATCAGACCTAATGCTTAATAAATAAATATATATTAAAAAAAAGATAAAGGACTACAACTAAGGACTACAGTGCAGCAACACAATATATTTCGAGAGTACCAGTGCGTTTATACAGGATGTTTTTTAAGCTGAAGGTCAACGCCATGCGTTCATGCGTAGATGCGTATGAAACGTTTTGTACATTTTATGCGTTTCTAAATTCAAGTTACATGCAATGCGTTTTAGGCGAAAACTTGCTTTTTTATCAGCTGTTGAGAGAATATTTTTATTAAATAAAAACAATTTTGGCAAAAATGGAGAGTGCTATTGATATTTTAATAGGATTTATTTAAAAGGATTCAAAGAGGAGTGAGCTTTTATTGTACAAATATTCGTGATTTTTCACGGTATCAATAACTTTCCAGTTCATGGCATTTGTTCAAAAAAAATAATAAACACAACAAAGATGACACTCAGAACATAAAAGTAATCGATAACTAGAATGGCAAACTTCGTTCGTGGTAAAATTGTGCTAAAAATTAATTTTAATGTATTTTATTCTTTAAAGTTTATGTAATCTTTATTACAAAAGCTTCTTCTTTTATTAAAAACCTCTTTTAATGCAAAAAAAAAAAATAGTAAAAAGTAGTCCAACACACAAACATATTTATCGATAACATTGAAAATAAAATATGATTTGTGATACATGACCATCAATAACAGCTGACTTTATTTCACCACACATGCGACGCATACAAGAGTAGAAAGAAAACCTACTTTGATGCGATGATACGTGTATGCATTTTATGTTTTTTGGTGTGTAGCTTGTCACATACAATTACGCTGATTCTACTTTTTGTCAGCTGCTTAAAAAAGACAGACGCATAAACGCATGGTCTGGACTTTCAGCTTTATTTAAAAAAAATCTGTTTCCTTACCAACATATACAATATGGGTATCATAAGAAAGGTTTGTGTGTAAATAATTTAGATTTTTGCAAATTAGATGCATTAAACACGGTGCTCTGGAATATATGTAAATGCAATTTCGTGGTAACTTTAATATAATTGCGGATTTAGTTTCTAGATCATGTATGGATGAAAGCAGGACTAAAGAAAGAAAAAAAGAAATGATCCACGTCTTTTTGGCGGCAAATTCTTTAATAACTTTTTATAATTTAATTAAATTAAATCGACTTAAGATTAAAATATGTTAATTTGGCATTTTTATTACTAACAACCCCGAACAAAAAATTTAAAAATCGATCTTTTTTACAGAATATCATTAAAAAACGGACATGGAGGATCGTCCTTGGACAAATTGTATATACACATATACACAACAAAGCATGCAAAAATAGACCCTTTCTCAAAATGGTCCAACTCACGAGAGATCAAAGCTGGTGCCGAAATATTTTTAATGTCATCTAAAAAGTCCAAGTTTAATTTTGAGAGGGGTACACCTTGCACGAATTTCGCTTCCATACAACTTGAGTCGCTCTAGTGAACATGTGTGTTTAGAAGTAAATTTATGTATTTACATAAATAAATCATTTATATAAAAAAAAAATTATTTTCCAATTTTTAATTTGCACACTTACGATGTCGCACGTGACAAACTTTACATAAGTACCAAGATCACATATCTTTATATTTTTTAGTAAGTTTTTTTTTATTTCAATAAAGTAAAAAATTTCTGTTTGTTCTGGTAATCTGATGAGCTTTTTGTATTTACTTTCGACGCACTGATAGAAAATGTTGTTTTTTCAATTTCGTACAGGACATGGAAATATGAGATAATACAAAGAAAAAAATTACAGTTATTTTTAGTCGCTTAGTTTCTTATGCATACTTGTTTGACTCTTTGTACCCTCGGAAAGATTTTGTAGAGAAAAAGTCAATGCATTAATGTCTCTATCTAAGAGCTTTTATCAAAACAAAACGTTCAATAGAAATATTCAAATGAGAAGAGTTGTACTTGTTCCACTTGCCTTTCATAATTCTTGAAATGGATTTTAAAAATATTTAAAATTTTTTTCATTAATTAAATTTGATGGTTTCTTTGTGAAATTATGACAAAACAAAGTCTTTTCAAGAACTTGAAATTTTTTTGTTTCGGTGCACCTATCGGTGGAAATATCCATATATATCTGTGGCATTTTGACAAAACATCTTAAGTCAAATTTAAAAAGTTGAAAAAAAATGTTGTTAATCATACGAATTTTCATTCAAAAACATTTTTCAACATTTTTTATTTTTCGAATTTATTCTATGAGCGAAATTTCAGTTATGTATTTTATAAAGCTTTTTTGTAATAGTTCTATTCCTTAAATTTTTAGGAATGACTTTTATAAGGAATAGAACTATTACAAAAAAGCTTTATAAAATACATAACTGAAATTTAGCTTAAAGTAACCTACGAAAGGAAATAATTCCCAGTTTCTATTTGTCAAAAACCTTTTTGTTTACGTTTTTAATTATTTGTTTTGTATTATTAACGAGATTTTTCTTTAATTTTGGTTTATTTTATTATTTGATAAAAATGATTTTTTCACCGAGTTTTTTTTAAACTTTTTGTGCTATCTTATCTCGACTTAAGATGTTTTGTCAAAATGCCACAGATATATATTTTTTTTTCGTAATAGAACTTTAAGATGTTTAGATTAAACAAACTTGCCTTTAATAATGAAAATAGCACAGATATACGCACAAGCACAACAAAAATATGGTAAATTATATGGGATAGACAAACTACAAAAGGTTGGCCACAAAACACTAACAATACAAAAATAAAAAGGCAAAAAAAAAATAGAAACAAAAGACTACGACAACATTGACAGTAATTGCTTTGCCACAGATAACAAAGACTTTTCCACACTTCCAAAAAAAAAAAATATTGTTAGTTTAAATGTAGTCGTGTATATCCTTAATCAAGTTTTTATCTCAAAAAAAATATAGTATTTTGATTAGGTTTTATACACAATTTAATAACAAAATTTTTCTGAGTGTAAATTTTACTCAAACACAAAGTGTTTTCTTATTTGTAAATTAGTTTAGTCAAGCTAGAAGGTGCAAAGACTCCAGGACAAGACAGTTCTATTCTATTGGATAGCAATTGAAAAAAGCAATTTTCTCTGTATTGATTGAATTTTACGTTGACCTTATAGAAATAACGAGAAAAGATAAGTAAGAACGAGTATATACATAGATATTGAGAAATTTATTTATATGTATTTGACCTAGTATATACATACATACATACATGCATACATACATATATAGTTAAAATGGCCAGTGTCTATGAGTTTCTAAATTAAAAATAAGAATAACAGAGAAGCAACCGAAAAAAATAAATTAATATCTAACGTCTTTCAATTTAAGATAAATGAATTGTAAATTTCAATTCAATTAAATAATAATATTTATATTTTAACATATACATAAATTTTAGTTTTTAATTATTTAAATTTTCATTGTTTCATTTTCATTTGAGGGTCGTAGCGAATTTAGCCAAGAAATTTTGTTGGAATTAAATGACGACAGCCAGCACTTAAAATTATTGAAACTGAAGCTGAAACTGTAGCTTTTGTAAATTAAAAGATTGTCGTTTTTAGTCATTTCTAGAAATCTGCTCAATTGGAAATTGAAATGATAAAAAGACATAAAATGGAAGGAAATCATAAAGAAATAAGACCAGCATCTAGCTTATACACAGCCACACACACACTGACGCTCTTTGCTTAAAAGCCATAAAACATAAGACAAGCACAACAAACTTCACTAGGATTTGTTTTGCTTTTCATTCGTTTTATTCTTATTTCTTGTTGATTTCTTTTTCTTCTTTTTCTATCTGGCTTTTTATGTTGTTGTATTTATGTATCTCTGTTATAATGCATTATTACAATGTTAATGATCCATGAAGCCACCGAAACAAGCAACCAACCAACTGACTGTCGTAAGCAGTAAAAGTCAGTATCGAAAGAAAGAACTTAAACAGGTTTTTACAAAATTGTTGTTGCAGTAGAATTATCAGCAAAGAAACTTTTAGTTCAGTTCGGCTTTCGTAGAGGCCGCTCTACTGGAGAACTACTGGCCCTGTTATCGGAAAAACGGGGCCTTTTTATTCGCCATTTTGGCGAAAGTAAGATAATTGCTTTAGATACTTCCAAGGCGTTTGAGAGAGTCTGGCATAGTGCACTCTTGTCGAAACTTTTTGCATTTGGTTTCGGGGATAATTTCTCTCGAGCTTTCTCACAGAGCGCACTATTTGAGTTGTTATAGATGGGGTTTCGTCAAACGAGTTCAGGATTCAAAGTTTTTCTTGGGATTAAAAAAATTAATTAACAAGGTTTCGTTTAAATGTGCTAAATTCCCATTTCATTCAGGGGTGCCGCAAGGCTCCGTTCTTTCTCCCACTCATTTTTTATTTTTCTAAATTACCTCATATATCAAACTACCAACCCTATCTACTCTTTTGCAGATGACAGCAACATTTGCAATTCATATTCATTTAATTATAAACCATGGGTATCCGATGTTGGTGCTATTAGGCAGAACATGAATGATACGCTTGGTCAAAACCTTGACATAATCTCGGAATGGGGTGGCGCAAATAGGTTCGATTTTAATAAAAACATGAACTATCCAGACTGGGCAGCCTAAATGACATTGCCTTTATTTGTACCCTTGCGGATAGGGACCATTATGGCAATAAACAGGCAGATGGGCTACCAAAGACTGGAGCTGCTTTTGATATTTCGCAGTCGCAACAACCCTGGCAACTCTTTAGAAGCAAAATCTTCAGACACTTTCTGTATATGGCCAAAGATAAATGGAGGAAACTGGATGGCTGCAGGGCTACCAAAGTAAAGTAACCCATTTACGATATAGGCCGCTCTGAGGAACTTCTCAACTTCAGTCGTATGGGCATGTCGAGACTTGTAAACTTACTTACTGGTCGCTGGCACGCTATGAGACTTGGTCTCCTTTTAATGAATGCTGCCGCAGCTTTTGAGAACCGGGAATTGAGGAGGCAGTATTTTATCTTCTATTTGATTGCCCTGTGTTTAATTCAACACGACATGGATTATTTGGGAATAACCTTCTACAAGGACTCTCTGAGAGATCGCGGGTGAAACTCGGCAATTTGGTGAAATATCTCAATGCAACGGGCTGGCTCTAAGAACCTCAGCATTGTCCTGAATCACGCTTGATCCGGGGTCCCAATACTTGACGAGTTGCAGTACTCCTAGTTTTAGGCGTGCTACCACGTTAACCAGCCAACCACGAAATAGTCAGAGACCAGATCTGCTAAGCAAACTACAAGTTATTAAATTATCTTGAACTGCGTAGTGTAGCATTAGATTGATTGTTTTATTCCACTGTTTATCTGGAAGGTGTCAGTTTGCTTTCTGTTGGATAACAACTTGAGCCGTAGTATTGAATAACATTGCGCAGGTAACTTTGGGAGTTTTGAAGATATTCCTAAGTCGGAAAAGCTTGGGGTATTATCAGTCATGTCACAAAATACAATTTCGTTCAGAAAAGGAATTCATTCCGTATTTTGGTGCTTCAGAAAAAGACGAAAAAAATTTTCGAAATGAAACCATTTTTTTTTTTTTTGTCATGAACGAAATGGGAGTTTTCTGTATCTGAAAGGCCAAAAAACTATCAAAATACACTTTATATCAATAAACAAATATGTTTTCTTCTGTGACATGGCTGTATGTTTCCATCGATGGAGCCAAACGCTTTCACATATAGCATTAGCGCAGTTCTGCCTGGTCTGAATTCTCCCTCATATTCTTCTAATATACTGGTAAAATCCGTTGTTCCGCAAGGTAGTCACCTTGGTCCTCTTTTGTTTCTGCTCTTCATCAACGACATGCCTGAAATTATTAAACATTCACATATACTAATGTTCGCAGACAATGTAAAAATATTTTTAAACTTCACAAACTCTTTAGACCACATTTATCTTTAAGAAGACTTAGATACCTTTTATAATTGGTGTAAACATAACCTAATGGAATTAAACCTAATGAAATCTAAACTTATGCGCTTTTCTAGAAAACGTAGTATTATAAATAACTATAAGCTCGGTGACTATAAAATCGAGATAGTGGACACAATTATGGATCTTGGCATTTTACTGGATGTAAAATTGGATTTTATTCAACATATAACAATATCAGTCAACAGGGCTCGTTATACTCTGGCTTTTATTAAACGTTGGGCGAAAGAATTCAATGATCCTTTCGTCACTAAACAACTTTGCCCATCTCTCGTTAGACCAATCATGCACAGAAAAAAATATCCAAAATGTTTCACCAATTAAAGCATTAATTAAAAATATAATCAGTTTTAATTAAAAATTTAATCAAGTGAATTAAACGTTTAATCAAGTGAATTAAACGTTTAATTAATACTATAAACTGGTTTAATTGATACTATTAATTTGTTTACTGGTGCAAATTTAATTAATTTTTTAATTAATATCACAAATTTTTTAATTAAAATCAATTTTTATTTTTTTCTGTGTGGAATACGGTTTTATATGGTTCATAATGATCATATTGAATCCATTCAAAAACAATTCTTGCTTTTTTGCCTGAGAGATACATATCGAGGATATGATAATCTCCCCTCATATTCTTCAAGATTATTCTTAATACCTTTGCCAACACTGAAAAGTCGCAGAGTTATGCTAAATGTCTTATTTGTAATTAACTTAATAAATGGAAAAGTATGTTCCAATTTTTTATTAAGTAGATTATCATTTAACATTCCACGACGTACGGTACGTTACTATAATCCCTTATTTATAAAAACTTTCCGAACTAACTATGCTATGGCAGACCCATTTAGAAAACTGTGTTGTTGCTTTAATGAAATGTTTGAATTTGTTGATTTTTCTCTTGATGTAAATATTGTGAAACGTAATATTACACTTAAGTTAAATACTCATTTGTATTAGGCTGTAAGGATGTATCCATAGACCTAAATATATAAAATTAAATAAATAATTTACTTAGAATTAGTTATGGCCTACTTGTGTAGCTCCATTAAAATTGCGCGGGTTTTTTTAAATCAAGGCTTTAAGCCCTTATGACACTACATTTTTTATTCATTAATTGATACAGAATTGATAGAAAGAAACAGTAAATGTTAGAAAGAGCTAACTATACATAATGTAAATAAAGATTTTTGTTTTTTTTTTCTCTTGTTATGGTTTTGTTTCAGGGATGGCGTTGAGAATTTTTAAAATTGTACCAACAACCTTTAAAACTTTTACTTTTTTACCCTAATTGTACTAAAAGATTTTTTTTAGTTGAAATTAATTTTAATTATGTTCATAAAAAACACCAAAAATGGTATTATAAATCTTAGTTTAAAAAGTATCAACAAAAAAGTACAATTGAAACAACTTAGCCATCCCTGTTTTGTTTATTTTATTAAATGTTGCCAGCGGTAAATCGCTGAATTTGCCCATAAACCGCTGATTCAGCAAAACTTTTAATATTTCAAGCTGGAAATGTCAATTTTAAGTTAAACAATTTTACATTTTTTTTGACATAACTTCATTTTTTATCGATAACTTTAGTAAAATTTTTGACGGTTTGCCATTTATCTTAATACAGCTTAACTCTTTGCACTTGGTAAATTTTTGTATTACATTATATTTGTACTGCTCACCAAAACTTGAACAATGCATTAAAAATGTAGTGTCATAAGGGCTTTAGGAAAAGTCGTGACACAAATTTATTGTTAGACATTGGACCCTATATATTTTTATAAAATTTGGAATAAGCTATCTAGTATAATAAACTAAGACTTTTTTCGGGAGCAAGGTTTCAAAAATGTTTTCTAATAAATTATTTTTCGAGCTCGTCAAACTGGCAGCTTGTAGCATTTCATAGCACAGAAGATAACATTTTATACGAAGACTTTCTCCAAATTTCCAGCCAAAATTATTATTCCCGGAAAACTATTTATAATAGGAATACTGTATTTATAACTTTTTGAAAAAAAAATAAATATAAACATTTTCTATAAATTTTTCTTCGTGCAAAGCCTTTTCAATTGTACTTGAATTACATATAAATTGATGTCAATAATAATGATGATGTTGATTTGCTGGGTCTTATTTTTATTTCCTGTCATTTCTTCTTGCAATAAAAAAAAAACAATGAAACAATTTTACACAGAAAAGCATTACTTAATTAATTTTTTTTTATTTTTAATAATTATTAAAATGTATTTAAACCAAACCAAGTAATGAAGAAGAAGGACTTTTGAGAGATTGCTAATAAAATTTTAAAATGCTCTATCTACAAATTTTTATGGTACAAAAAAATTTTATTTGCACCATAAAGTAAAGAAAAAACTCAGGTTTCAATTAGCAACAGATATTTTTTACAGTTTATTTATCAATTTAATATGAATATTGTAAATAGCTGGATATTTTAAAAATTAGCGGAGTTCAGTATTTGGCTTGCAAAAGTGCAAATGCAAAATATCGTAGCTCTTTTGTTCCAACAACAAAATACACAGAGTTTCTGTTAGATTTAGTTAAAGTGCTAAGATAGTTTGCATTTGCTATTTTGCAAGCCTAATACCGAACACCGCTATTATTTTTTTCATGGTTTTTGCTCATACTAATCACTCTCGCTCTAACTCCCTCTCTCTCTCTCTGTCTGTCTCTCTATTGTATCCATTTACCAATGAACATCCTAATGAGCTGCATTAGATAATGATTACCATGATAATAAGTTAAACTAATTGTATTTCATTGTTATAAATGATTTCTATTTATGAAGCTGCCACACACAGGCACACATTTATGTAGTTAAAAATTCCTGAACAAAAGGGAAAGTGTGTGGCACAGCGGCAAACAAAAAAATATCAACAGCAGCAACAACCAACAACTACAACAAAAATAGACAAATTATATTGAGATTGTGTTGGCAGCTGTTTAACAGGAGAAGCAAAATTTTGCAGCAGGTCTCACAGGAGCAAAAACAATTACTCTAATGCACAATTTAGTAATCTATAATTAAAGACAAACATTAGGATAGACAAATACAGTGGCTATCCAAACTATTTTTATAAAATAAAAATGGAAATAAAACTTTATGACATTGTTAATCTCTTATTGATTGCCGACCATTACAGTTTATTATCTTGCTTAACTAAAATATTAAGAAATTATGAAATTATTTTGGCCAAAGACAAAGAATGTTAATTAAGTTAAAGGTGGCTTTGTCTTTTAGTATATGTATATGAAATAATTAATAAGAGATGATGGCCCACTAATTCATATGAAATAGAACTCCATAAGGGAACATTAAGGGCTTGATAATTTGATTAAAGTTGAAATTATAAATAAGGACATTTTGCAAAACAAACACAGACTCGTTACAATAAGAAATAAATTTTTTACTTTTTTAAACTTTTTAACTCTCTTTTATATATATATTTTTATAATTTTTCATCATTTTAATTAAAATTTTTGTTTAAAATTAAAAGTGCTTTTACAAAAACAATTAGTACGTTTTGCTAAATTTATAGCAACATTTAATTATTATTAGTTTTTTTAGCTTTTACATCAAGGTTGGCTATAATTAATCTTGACAATGTCAAGAGTACATTTAGTATCCGCGTTTTTACCACCCCTTTTCCTTTCCCTTCCTTTTATTCCTTCCACTTTTATTGTCATTTCAACCAAGAGCTTTTAGTCATGTCAGAATTTCGTCGAACAGCTGAATATTAAATAAAATGATTTAATTAAATACGAGTAAAAATACAAAAATTTATGTACTTGATGCTGAGAAGAATTTAATTAAGTTTAGGACAAAAATTATTTAAAACAGAAAAATAGACAAATATAACACAGTTGTTGCCAGAAAATATAAAAAATCAAAATTGTTTTTTATCAATTCTACGAAAATGTTATAAAAAAAATCCCATATATAAATGCAAAGAACAATTTTTTAATTATTAAAAAATAGAGATTTAACTTGAATTTAAGGAATTTTGTTTTTATTAATTAATCTATACTATTGGGTTTTGTTTTGTGATGAAATTAAAGAAGAATATTCATTTCTAAATACACGCCGAAAAACATATGGGGGATTCAAAAGGTGTCATAAAGTCATAAGTTTTAAAATAATAACATGAAAAAATACGACTGTTGTGAACAACCCCTCATAATTTAGTGTGCTATTTTGAAATATAATCAGCTGATTTAAAACATATATAAAAAATAAATATTTACCAAACATCAACATATTTTTTAAATCTAATCCATGAATTGATAAATTAAATTAGAACTTATCTAACTCTTTTCCATTTTTTAGTCGCAAATCACAAATAAATTTTATTTTGTTTGTTTACCATACATCAGAGTCCTAAGTCGATATAATTTGACGCCGCAAGTGTTTTTTTGCAAAAATTGCTAGCCGCAGGCTTTTTCGTTTGTCGTTATTTAAAAATTTTGATGACATTTTGGTGCTTTATAAACAAAAACTGACAGTATTGATGGGCAGATATTATTAGAGTTGCACTTTTTAAGGATAGTTAAACAAAAAAAATGGGGTAAGGTGTTTAAAAAAGAAAATAAAAATTCTTTACAAAGTAATCTGTGGCTAAGCTTTAGCCGATTTTAGCTGAATAATTGACAGCGGCGGCGGCTACAACTATTTTTATCGGTTGCTGGCTTAGCCGGCTGTTAGCCGCTTCGGCGAAGGTCTCTGCTATGCACACATAGACGACTTAAATTTTTTTAATAAGAAAATACCTAAAATTATTTTCGGAACCGGATGAAAAACTAACGTTCACCACAAAGGTGGTCGGCACTATAAGAACTTTCATGGGGAACCCTGTATATTCTAAATCACATCCATATCAGATATCATTAAATTGGTTAGTAAGTAGATAATTTGCTAAATTATTTCCATAGGGGAGTATACTTTAATGAAATCTAGAGAAAAATCTCATCATTTTACATATTGTTGGATTTGACAAAAGAGCACAGCTTTTTCTTTCGCTAGGCCAATTGCACTAAACACTAAACTCCGCTAATGTTTATCGTTATGTTTGTTGCAACAGAAATTATATAACCTGTTGCAATTCAACTATAATTTAAGAGTAACATCTTATTATTTTAAGGCAATTATGAAATAATTCGCAACCAGTATGAACACGCTTTTGATTAACACAAATGATCGTGAGAAGACCATTAAATTATCGATTCTCTATATATAGTATATAACGTACTTATATGGTTGACGCTTTCATTTGATTATTTACAATCAGGGACATAACAGTTACAACCAATATTTGAAAAAATCCTGAAATAATAATTTATCACGAATTTTTAAAACCCGCTCTCTGAATAATTGTTACAAATAACTAATATTTTTTGGTCTTTGATAACCGTTATAGTTTGTTTTTGTTTTTTTGGGCTTCCATAACCATTACAAAAGATTATAATTTTTTTTTTGGTCTTCCGTAACCATTACAAAAGACTTTTATTTTTTTTTTGGTCTTCTATAACCATTATAAAAGATTCAAATTTTTTTTGGTCTTCCATATCGAATTTCACACAAGTTTTATGAAAATATTCGTTGAAGTTCAGCCAATGGCACTCCTAATAAAATCCATGAAACAGGTTTCGTTACAGTCAATGTTTATGAAAAGCTTCATAGAATTAATGAAACTCTTTACAGAAACAATAAATCGTCAAGTAATGAAGCATTTTATAGAGTCTATGAAACAGTTTCATAAAAGTCATTCCTAAAAAGAGCTTCATTAAATTATCATTTTTATTAACATTTGTATTACTAGCAATATTTGCATTTGTTGCGGTTTTTGTTTAAGATTTCTTCACCCTCACTTTAGAATCGATGAGATTTTCATCAATTTTAAGCGCTTGTTTACACTCATAAAAATGTCAGTAGAAATAGCGAAAACCTCTGCAGAAATAACTGATAACAGTACCAGTATTTTCGGCTGTAGAAAAATCCATGAAGGTAAGAATCATTGTCTGCTATATTTAGATGAGCTAAATTTTAGAAACAAATTAGTTAATATTTAAAAATTAATTTAGCTAAAACCGGTTTTTGAATTTAGCAGAAATTACAATTGAATTAGCTAAATTTGTAGCACCTACACCTATTTGGGTCCGAAATTTGTATGGTTCCGAAGTCGACTTGGGTTCAAAATAGTGGAACAAGCCTACTTAATGGTATTTTCGGTTAGGTAGAGGTGGCAGCCGACTTTATTCGCCTGCTCACATAGACACTGAATGTCCGTTGCGATACCACTGCGCTTCCACTCATGCGTAATTAGCTGCGTTGCATATTCTTAGAATACTTGACGAGACCTACAGTTCAATGCTGAATCCAAACGGCAAGATTTTAAGAGCTTTAGAACAGAAATTACTTTCATTAGTTCGCTCAAGCCAACCGATAGTTGAGGATGTTAAGAAATAATTATTTCTTTTTGAAAAATGTTTTTTTTTTGGTCGCTCGAGCCAGGAATCGAATCCGGGTTCTATCGGTTTCAGAGCCCACATCTTAGCTACTACACCAACAGCACTGACTACTCAATGGTATATAAATACAATTTTAGTGCAAAATTTCTTGTATGCCTAAAACTGGAGCGATTTTATTTAAACTCGGCACCATGATTGTGTGGCATAATTGGTTTCTATCTACCAAATATGAGAAAGATATCAAAAAATTTGCGGATCCTTACCAAAATCATTAAAAAAAAGTTCGTCCTTGTGCAAATATAAGTCAGTGTGCAAAATTTTATAAAAATATCTTAAGATTTGCGAACTGTAGCGTGGTTATAGAAGACAGAAAAAATAAAAATCTTTTATAAGGGTTACAGAAGACCAATAAGAATAAAAATCTTTCATAATGGTTACCAAAGACCAAAAAAAATAATAATCTTTCATAATGTTTATGGCAGAACTATATATAATTTTCTGGGTAATTTATAATTATTATTACAGGACCAATTTTTAAAATTTAAAATATAATAAATAAATAAAAAATAATAACAGTTATTTCGGGTCCCTGTTTACAATGACTGGAATAAAAGTTCATAAAAAAATTTTTTAAAAGAGTTTATGGAACCCGTTATAACATATATTTTTCTCTGTGTATCTATTGCATAAATATCATTTAAATAAATTTGTTTTCATAAATTTGGTCAAAATTTTTTTAGTTTTAAAAGAAAACAAAAAAAAAACGTTAGAAAATGTAATTTAATGGAAAAAATTTAAGCCGTAAATGTGTCCTTTCAAAACATTTAAGGGATTTAGTTAAAATAACACGTGTTGAAATGGTTTTATTACCAAAAAATACTTAATTTTCATTAGAAAACTATAACCTGAAAATAACATATAAAACACGTTTTTTTTGTTTAAACAGTACTTATTGGAAGAAGACATTAAAAATTACTTTTTTGAAAATTATCAATTTTTAAAATAACTTTTATTTCTGAAAATAATTATTTTAAGAAATTTATATTTGAAAAGAGACATTAAAGAAGTACATTTTCAAGAAAAACTTAAAATTAATTAAAAACGTATTATTATTAGAAAATATCATTATTTTTTACACTATACTATTTTTATACCCTCCACCATACAAAGTTTGACATTCCGTGAAACTTTTTTATTATACATCTCAGACCCCATAAAGTATATATATTCTGGGTCCTTGAGTAATCCTAAGTCGATTTAGCCATGTCCGTCTGTCTGTCCGTCTGTTGAAAACACGCTCACTTTCGAAAAACTTAAAAGAAATAAACAAACTGGGTGTCAAATATCTTGTAGTTATCCTAAGCAGCTTGGAATTGAAATACAGCAAAATTGGTTCAGTATGATCAGAGCTATGAATCAATATGTGGAACCACCACTTTTAAGCATTGATAATTTTGTCACAAAAACTAACTTAAATGGTGGAACAATGCACGGAATGCTATGAGATTATGCAAATATTCGTTTTATTCGACTGGAAATCACACTGTGAAATTTCATGAAGATCGGTCCATAATTTACCTTAGGCCCCATATAAACCCTACTACTGAGAAACAGTTAAGTACGCCTAAAACCGTAATTTATAATTGTATCAGAATAAAATTCAATACTTCACAGTTTTATAGGACTAGAAATAGCAGTTAAAAATTTCGTGATGATCGGTTCATATAGGGCCCATATAAAGCCCACTCTGGTAAATTAAATAAACATGTACGCCTAATATCGTAGCAGATATATTTATTGTGGTAAAATTGCTTCCAAATTAATTTCATATGGATAGAAAAAATGTCATGCAATTTTGTGATACGGTCCATAATTTACCTTAAATTCCATATTTTGCAGCCTTCTGAAATTCACTGTGAACGCTACAACTAATTTCACCACTGTATTTAAATTTATGTTTTTTAATACCAGAAATACCTCTGCGGAATTTTGGGATGATTGGTTCATAACTTAACATGGCTCCAATATAAATCCAGATATTTTACTCAAGATTGTCGGTCAATAATTTAATATAGGTCTTAGCCGAAACCAATTTTAATGCTGATGTCTGTTTTTATAAAGATAAATTAATAATAAATAAAAATCATATAGATATCACTCCTGAAATATTCAAATTGTCGGTGAAGGATATCAAAGATTCGGCACAGCCGAATATAACACTCTAAGTTTTTTTTTTTTTTAATTCCCTAAGGTAATCCCCGCGAAGCTCTACGCTTGTCTGCAGGAAAGAAACCAGAGTCTCTGGCAGGAATCGAACCCGCATCCCCGGCGCTGGTAGACTAGCTCACTACCAGCTAGCCTACCGGGGTTTTTTAGTAGATACTTTATAAAATAATATAATTGTTATAAAATAGCTGTGGCACAAGCTCTATATGCTTAAATTTGTCTTTTAAATTGTACAAAAAAAGGTCAACAAGATCAACTACAGCAAATTTCGATCTACTAATATTTAAAGGTTAAATATTGATATTTGAATATAAAATGGCAGGCGCCGGAGTGGCCTGAAGGGTAGAACGGCAAAGGATTTTGATGATGGGAATGTGGGAATGACTCGGGTTCAATTCTGTGTTCAGTCAAGAATAAAATTATCATCAAAAAATAAATTAATTTCTTCATCTTTGGATCTTAAGATTATTACATAAAAAGTTAATTTATATGTTGCAGAATATGTTGTTTTGGAAGTCTTTTAAAATCGTCCAGACTTACAATTTTTGTTGCAGCAATGCTTTGAAATTGCATTAGTATCCAGATTATGAAATTCTAGTCTAGCAATTTTTGTATTTTTATCTTGTCTTTCCTCTTCTTATTTTTCAAGCTAAAAAGTGTGAGAATTACAAAACAAAACATAATTGCAGAGTACATGACACTGAGTACCTCTCCCTAGTCTTCTCGCCAGTCTTACTAATCAACTCAACGATCTGGCCTAAGCAACCAGTGGAATGCGCATAGAAATAGCTTATTCCATCAACAATAAATTTCAGTTTATCAATATTATGAAATGGGAATTTAGCACATTTAAACGAAACCTGGTTAAACTCAAGAATTGCTGCAACTAAAATTGCAAGTCTGGAAGATGTCTTATTGTACTCACGACTACCCATAAATTCCATATGCTATTTAGTTGTTTTTAGCCAACAAAAGTCTTATCTTAGGCCGCCTCTATTATGAGTGGCATTCGATAAACGAATTTCGCTGGCTATCGAACATCGACAATCAAATGTTAATTTTGTATTTTAAGTTGACCGAATGGTCGAAAATTATCTGCAAATTATTTAAAAAAAAAACTGGAAAATTTAAGAGTTTGTAGTTATTTTTTGTTTAAGTGGACCAAATACTACTTTATTAATTACTTTTGTTAATTTGATGCTGGTCGCAAGCAGTAAGCAACAATTGGCAAAGCTCGGTTTCGGTTAAGCAACAAAATACTTTATAAGCAAAAAGTATTTGCATAAAAGTTCTGCCTGTAAAAAAGTGGGATAATACTTCGGAGAAGCTAAAGTGTCTGTAACCAACCATGATTTCGTCGTGGTCATGTTTAACTTTAATTTTATTTTTTAAATTTTAAACAAAAATGTTTTATTAAAACAGCCTAAACTATATTGGGGTATTCACAAGATGTGCTATCATGTTATATTGTCATAATGTTCTAACATTTTACAATGGTTTAAAAATATTGTTGCTGCTTTGTTAACAAAAAGTGTCTTAAATTAATATAACTTTGCTTGCTATGTTTATTTTGCTGTCGTTATTAATCAGAAGAGACCTGCACTGAGCGACTGAGCCGAACCGCATTAGTTTTGTAGCCGTCGCCGTTGATGGTATAGTTTTATCCGGCTAATATCCGAATTTAACCTGCGGCCAGCAATTTTTGCAACAAAACACTTGCGGCGTCAAATTATATCGGCTTAGGACTCTTGTGTTTGGTAAACAAACAAAATAAAATTTATTTGTGGTTTGCGTCTGAAAATTGGAAAATAGTCAGATAAGATCTAATTTAATTTATCAATTCATGGATTAGATTTAAAAAATATGTTGATGTTTGGTAAATATTTATTTTTTATGTTTGTTTTAAATCAGCTGATTTAAATTTAAAATAGCACACTAAAATTATGAGGGGTTATTCACAACAGTCGTATTTTTTCATGTTATTATTTTAAGACTTATGACTTTAGGACACCTTGTGAATCCCCCATATGAATAAACTAAATCACAACAGTACTTTTTTTTACCGAATGTGCGCCATAATGCCAAATGAAAATTCGTTTGATCCGTTAATTCAACTGCGGTCAAAAATCGAACTTAAGTAGTTCAATACTTCTCTTATTATTTGAATTTTTCTCAAGAAATGTATCGTGTGATATCGAATATAATGCAAACACTGGAATATATAAATAAAAGTTGTATTTAAAAATGATCAACATGGTTGAAATGCGTAATTGGATTTAAAAGCATGCATTTTTGAAAAGAAATTTTTTTTTATATTACGGAGTTTACAATAGCGTTTTAAGATATATCTTAATATAGTAACGCTTCAATTTTAATTCCTTAAGGAACCCGTAAACGACATCTTTTTTACATGCCGTGTGTTACTTTAATAACATTGCTTGTGAAAAATTTAGACCCAAAGTCGTCTGACAAAATTTCAATAAAATCGTTTTCTATTTTCTTCTGATAAACCATCCGGCTATTAGCTGTTTATGTTGTCAGGAAACTGTGCCGTGGGGAAACCAGCAGCGGTTTTGACAGAATCATTTGCATGAAGTTTTAGTTTTTTTAAATACCGATATATGAATGTTCAATTAAACATTTGATAGAATTTATGTACATTCATAAATACAAAACGATTTTATTATTATATCGCATATATTTGTAACTTCGAATTTAAAGAAAAAAAATTTAAGAGGACTGAATTCTTTAACGACGCAAGTAAACCAGAAACCGAGAACTTCTTTGGTTTCTACAAAAAAACAGAGACTCAGAAGCAATTAACGTTTACGTTTATAACCGAATATTATAGGTATAAACCTTGGCTGAAGTGCACTTTACGGGGCGTACGAAAAAAAAATATAAAAAATATACCACCCCATCCAGAATTAAAAAAAAAAAATACCAAAATTAATATTTAAGGGGGCTGAGGCCCGTGGGGACCCCTGGGTCCAAAAAACCGCCCCGCCCACTGAATGGTATGTGTGGGTACTCAAATTAAAGGTAATTGTGCAACAAAAACGAAAATAATAAAATTTTGGGTGGGCGGCACTTCAAGGGCCCTCTGGGGCAAAAAAAGTTTCCCCCCCATAACACTTATGTATATCTGTGTGGATACTCTGTATAGCCGAAGGCCGGCTATACAGAAAAGCTTTAGTTAGCGAAGCCGGTCTTTGTTATACCATAGAGGAGAAAATCCTTGCGCCCGGCCGAAGGCCGGCTATACAGAAAAGCTTTAGTTACAAAAAAATAAAAAAATCCCGCGATTTTTATACAACATTAAAAAAGCCAAATAAAAACAAAATATTTACAATCGTAAGCAAAATACCTTTCATTCGCGTACCCACACATAGTTATAAGGGTGGGAGTGGCAATTTTTTTACCCCCCAGAGGGACTTAGAAGTCCCGCTCGACCTAAATTTTATTAATTTCGTATTTCTTACACAATTACCTTTAATTTGAGTACCCACACATACCACTAAGTGGGCGGGCCGCTTTTTTTGATCCATGGGGTCCCAGGGGCCTCAGCCCCCTTAAATTTTAATTTTGGTTTTTTTCTTTTTTTATTCCAGAGGGGGTCCAATTTTTTTTTTTTTTTTCGTACGCCCCGTAAAGTGCACTTTTGCCTAAACCTTCTCTAAAAATTTTAAAAAATAATCAAATTTGGACGGACATGCACAATTACATGTGTCTTGAAAAGTTGACAAGTCTTACAGCTGAAAACATACCTTGTATTGTGACCTTTAAGTTTGTTTCTTTTTTTTTTTTGTGTGTTAATGAAATTTAATACCAAATGTTTGAAAAGCATGTCATTTTCAATATGACAATATGGTGATGGTATAATAAAACAATTTTGTTATTTTAATACTTCGTTATACGGTGTTTTATATCGCTGCCTGCTCACAATGAACATTTTAAGATGTCATAATGTTGCCACATCAAAATTTTAATACAATAATGGTGAATTGCCTTAATATATAGAGTCATTACCGCAAAAAAAGTTTAAGCGAAAACAAAATTTTACAGATAAAATTGTTTTTGCTATAAAATTGTAACGGTACCTTACGTGACTATGATATTTTAGGAGATGATGCAAGTGTGGCCAATACTTTCATTTATTAAAAAAACGAAAATTAAAAATGATGTCGCTTAAGCTTTTTTGCGGTAAGGGCAAGATATTTTTTAAAAGTATAAAATAATTGAGTAGTCCACTTGCAAACACCGCAAGTTTAAAAAAATTAAAAAATTCTTTAAAAGCGCCATTTCATATGATTTTTAATATACCTCCCTAACTTTTTTAAAAGAGCATTAACAATTCTTAAAAAGGACTTTTTTAGAAAAGTCTGTTTAAATCTTTATTAAATTGATAACCAAGTTCAGTTATAATTAACTATCAGTTATAACTGTCAAAAACATAATGTTAACTGCACGCAAAGAAAAAACATGTTTCAATATGGTCTCTCCAACAAAACTATTTTCAAAGAAAATTTTAAACATATTATTGTTTAATTAAATCATATTATTGTCACCACCAACCATATTATGGTTAAATTAGTCCTCTATCAAGTAGCCACAACCATAGTATGGTTGCCTCGAAACATGTTTTGGTTAAATATGACAATAATTTGTTTTTAAATTAACAATAGTATGGTTGAAAAACAACCATAAGTGTTTAACAAATTTTAGTTATTATTAACCATGACATGTTCGGAGGCAACCATAATATGGTTGTGGCTTCTTAATGAGCCATAATATGGTTGTCGGTTACAATAATATGATTAAATAAAGCAATAATATGGTTAATATTTTAATTAAAAATAGTTTTGTTGGAGGTGACCATATTGAAACATGATTTTTCTCTGGGTGTGGAAGTACTTTAACTTTAGTTTTTTAACTTGGTGATATTGGCCGAAAACTTTTTAAAATTCAATTATAAAACTTTCAACTTAAAACCTAAAAAATTATAATACCTACACACAAATATTTTATGTTCCTTATTAACACCGCTAAACTACCACTTAAGAAAAAATACGATTAAACCAAAAACCTCGAAAGTTAAATGTGGCCTGTAATAAAGTTAGAGCAGTTAATAATGTAATGAATTTCCATAAAACTTTTCTCATTTTCCTATCAAAAATTTTCTTAATAAGATTATTTATACGCACATTTACGGGCTACACGACACCTCAATACTTTCTATTTGAAAAATCAAGTTGTTTAAGAAAAAGGTAATAAAAATCTAACATTAAATATCACGATTATCGTTGACTGATAGACAGGAGAGTTCTCAAGCATTGAGATTTACGATATTGTTGAAAAATTAATAAATTTTAATTTTATTGACAAAACTTTCACCATCAGGCACACGCATAAATTAACATCTAAACGAGCTCATTCAATACAATACATACATACACTCACACAATCATATAACCAGTGACTTATTCATATACTCTTTGCTCTCCCCGTTACAATTTACACACATATTTTTTCTGCTTCGCTTTTTTTATTCTACTAACAAACTAACTTCCAATCCAAAATCCAGCTGTGGTTTTCTGTTGATATCTTCATAATGAGCTGCTATTAAATTAGCCTCATTGACAGGAGAAACACTGAAAAGGTAGCCAGCCAGGCAAGTTACTACTACTACTACTGATATGTGCCAGTACGTGCATAAGGCCAATATAACAAGATTTGAGGGAAAAAACCTAACACAACAACAAAAAAATCACTTGCCATTTGCAAGCTAAATATAGGAAGCACAATAAAAATTTATTACATTTAGCACTACTGCAGGACCTTAAGGCTTAAGCCTAAGTATACAATGTGTAAGGTAAAAGAGTGTATAGAAGAGAAATCTGACAAAAAAAAAACCAACAAAGCAAAAAACCCAAAAGTCTGAACTCTTTTTATGCCATTAAAACCAACTAGTAAATGATGTCCCATAAGATTTACTTAAAGTACCATAAACATTTTGATTCCTACACGTACACATTTGAGGTTAAAATTAGGAGTTGAAACTAATACATATAAAGCACTCACACACACGCACACACATGTAAATACCCAGCGGGAAAACTCAGAAGACGTTCTTACTTCAGGCCTTTTTAAAGGCTTGCTTAAAAGATTTTTTGATTCAATTACTATTCTTATCTAACTGCTAAACAAGGCCTCATAGAAAGCCTCGGCTCTTTCGTATAAAAGATAAGATGCACCTTCCACACTCGCTTCTATGAGAAGGGAGTAGAAAATGAGTAACATTTTTTGTATTGTTTTTTTTGCACAAGCAAAAGCAAAATCAATTTTTGTTTGTCCCGTTACCCTTCTTATGTACCTGCTGAAGAAGCGAGAGCGGAAGGCCTTCTCCGCAATGACAACGTGTGTAAAAAAGATATGAGTATGGAATGGAGCAAGAAGGCCTTGTACATCCAAAAGAAGGGGTACAGAGGCCTTCTAGAAGGCCTACCTACTCCTTCTTTTTCCCGCTGGGTATATGTATAATCATTTGTGATGGTTTAAAATGCTAAAATAGCAATAAATGTTCAACCAAAAGATAAAATATATACACAATCACGCTTACACCAGCTGCTGGAGCCAGTCTCCTCAAAATTTACTCAACTACGCAATATATGCTTCTTTATTTTTGGGTTCAACTTTCCAAAGTTTGTCTTTGTTTGGTCGGTCTCTTTACACTTTCTTTCTATATATGTATGTCCTTTAGGAAATAAGAACGATTTTGAGATGGGTTTCCTATGATATCGGTATTTTTTTTATTTGTTGTAAAAAAGGTAATTTTGTTATGGTTGTTTTTGCTGTTTATTTTTGTTACAAGGATGACATTGTAAAAACTGTTTAAAATTCAAATTTTCAAATTTTCAAATATTTGAAAAAGGTTGTTTTTATTGCCAAAGTTATTGTTACATGTTTGTAATCTAGCCTACACTTGCTCAGCTCAGTTCACCAAAATTTCTTTTTATTTGTATTATTGTTTTGCATTATTTTAAATTTTTTCTAATTTTATTGTACACAAGCAAAAAAAAAAAAACATGACTGAAATATGTATACACATTCGGCCCCAAACAAAACAGCAAGCAATCAATATTAATGCTGCATGAACGAACAGTATTACACCCATTCAACGTACGAGGAAGGTTTTCAAAATTTATTTATCTAAAGGGTGTTTTTTATTGAATGACACAAGCTGAAATCATAATAAAACAAGGAAATATATTTTTAATATTAATGAAATGGGCTTTATTGGAAAGAAAATTTTGTGAAATTAATCTTTAAATATAATTTCGACGCAGATAAGTGACAAAACCCCAAAGAAAATAATCCAACGGGATTAAATCACACGATCTTGGTGGCCAATTAATTGGGCCATTACGTGAAATTATTTTTTTCATCTTTGAGCAAATCAAATGTAGCGGCCGCTGTGTGGCATGTGTCTGCGTCCTCTTGGAGCCAGATTAATGTCACGTGATTGAGGTACGAAAAAAATTCGAATCATATTCCTATACCTGTACCGTTTTTGAACACATATGGGTCAATGACTCCGCCAGCCCATAAAGTAATTTTCTGTGGATGTAATTGTGTTTCGACAAAAGCTTTTAGATTCTCCTCACTCCAAATGCGACAATTCTGCTTTTTTACGAACCCATTCAACCAGAAATGGGCTAAATCGGAAAATAAAATTTTAAATGGAAATTCAAAATCAATATCAATTTGTGCTTCAGCCAAGATCCTTTCGTAAAATCTTCCATAAAGTGGAAGGACACAACCCCAGTTGCTGAGAACGGCGACGAATTGATTGATTAGGATAATCTTCAATGCTGTCCTGTACAGCAACTACAGCTTATTTTTAGTGCGCACTGTTCGGCGACGGGATGCACATTATCAGTAATAGAAAATGTGGTCCGAAAATGATATATTGTTCTTCAAATTAGCCGCTCTGTAGGACGAATATGTACGCCATAAAATGGAAGAAGTGCACGATGAGTTTGACGAATAGAACAATTATTTTGATTAAAAATTTCAACAATTTGCACGCGTTGCTCTGGTGTAAGTCGATTCATAATCAAAGCAAACTAAACACCGAAAGAGCGTATTTTAAAAAAAAATTATTTTGGCCATAATTTTTTCGTATCTGAACCGATTTTCAACTAACGATTTCCGATGTTTTGATATATAAGTCGTATCCATAGGTCATATGACAGTCCAAAAATTTTTTGTACTGGAGGTACCACGCCCACTTCTCCAATCCCGACCACATTTTCTGGGAGGGTGTGTATTGATAACCTAAATGTTTGTACCTAATTTGGAAACTTTGGCTTTTGCCGTTCGCCAGATATACAGAAAAAAGTAATAAAAATACAACAACAAGGGATTTTTGGAAAAAATTAGAGGTAGTCGTGGCCATTTTTGGACCGATCTGGCTGAATAATAAGAATACCTGACAGATCTATACACTAACCAAGCCCCCAGCATTTCTGGGGGCTTCGGAAAACCCATTTCAACAGACAGACGGACAACCGGATTTGAACTTCGCTTTTCATAAGGACCCAGAATATATATACTTTAATGGGGTGTAGGATCAATATTGTAGATCTTACAAACGGAATGACAAAGTTATATATACCCTTTTACCTTCGGTGAAGGGTTTTAAAACAAAAATTTTATATTTTAACATAAGCGGCGTTGGCTTGTTTCGCTGCTGGCAACTCAACTTCAGTTTCACTTATTGCATTGCAATTTATTTACAGGTTTTTAAATTAAAAGGGTATGCCCCCTTTTAAAAATAATTTTCAGTCTGCTGTCGTTTATAACAACCATAAAAAAGAAATGTTTGTAGTTTTGTGAGTATTCGCCTCTCAATCTGTCTGTCAATGTGTTTATATGCTACACGTCTGTTGACAGATAATCCTAGTCATATGACTAAACAGGTTTTATGCCATAAATTTTGTGTTGTAGGTCTATATTAAGACTTTTTTCGCCAGTTTTTTTTTTTTTTTTTTTTGTAATTTGCATTTAATTTTATTTCATTTATTTTATAGGAAAAGGTTATTTTCGTTCTGGAACATATTCACTCATACTACACACAATCGAAAATACTCAAAAAAAAAAAAAAAAAAAAAAAATAGAAAATCACATGCTAAGAGCATAAAAAGATACAGACAATATTTCAATTCCTTTGAGCACTATCATTTTTACATTGAAACCCAAACAGATTTCAAATACGGCGAGGTTTAAAGGGGAGCCTAAAAGTAGGCTAAATTTATACACAGATAGACACTCACACAAAAGCGTAAATGGTTGTTTTTTGCGTGTGTATACATATGAAATGGATCAGCTCTAATGCATCTGTATATTTATGTATGTTAAACAGAGGAGGCATAGAAGAAGAGCTTAAAATATTCTACCATATAAAAGTAATGCGGGTTTATAGCTGCCTTTTACAAACACACATCTTCACATTCAGATAAACAATATTAGATGTGCGAATAAAGTAGAACATCGAATGTCAAAAGTTTAATTTACAACGTTTTGTGGCAAATTTGCAATTGAAAGCAGGAAGTATGTGTTTAGAATTGAATTTGCCAAAATTCTGTATGTGTTTTGTATTTACTTATATGATTTGTGCACAGCCATGAATAAGTACAGTTTTGCAGCAAAAAAGCCATTAGGACCGCAAAATATTTGCTTAGAAATCTTGTAAGATTTTGTAGTTTTCAATTCAATTAAGCTACCTCTACATCTACCATTTTCTCTTTGCCTATTTGCCTGCCATTGACAGTTTTGTTTTGGTTTAGTTAGTAAGTTAGTTAAAACGTTTTACAATCTTGTTAAACTCACTAAATATATGAAGAATCAATGATTTACAAAGCCCTAAATATCACACACATACACACTCACCCATATGCTGCTTATTGAGTACATATCGTTACCTAAAACGCAAAACGCCCTATCTAACATTTTGAAAATTTCACAGGAGAAGCAAATTACTATTCAAAATGTTAATTGATAAATTGCCTAAAACTGCTTATAATTTATTTTCCTTATATTTTTCTTGTAAAACCTACCAGTTGTTTTGACAATTGACAATGTTGCATATTATGCAAACTGTTAGTAAGGTCTTTTAGCGTGTATCCATATAATCTTTTGTAGATAGGGCCGTTTGTTTTTTGTTAATAAAAGCGCTAATTTTGGTTGAAAGATTCCAAAATTTATTGTGGACATTAGTGTTGATGCAATTCATCAGATTTAATGAAAAAGTCGATTTTTTATTTTTTGTTAGTTAGGGCCTTTTGCGTTTTAGGTAACGATATATACTACAGAATATTTGTTTTTAAACGCCTGAAACTATGTGCATAAATATGAAAAGTTTTGTACTTTACGGATATTAAGAATGTTGTAACTTTTTTTCGATCCCTTATAAAATTGATTACCCTCATAACCGGAAGCAACTTTTCCACATTTCATTTTTATTAAAAAGATGATTTTTTTTTTTTTTTTTTGTTTTAGCAAATTTAAATTGCAAAATGTGTGTTTCATAAATTGCAAATAAAATATTTATATGTGACCATTACACACATGCAAATTTTGGTCCTTAAAATATTTTACCTTCTATCAAACACATTTTTGTTGTGTAGAGGTGCATGTTTATGTTCATAATTTTGTTTAAAATTGATTAACAATAGTTTACAACAGGCGCCTTAAGAAAGTAAAACTAAAATTGTTATGATTTTTTAATGATTACAGGTTTGAGGTGCTCTAAAATTATGTTTTATGGAATTTATTTAGAAAAACTTTATTATGTATGTAAATTTAGTGACAAGTATAAGCATTTAAGCCGATTAGGAATCCCTTAACAAGACTTTGCACTTATTGAAATTGGAAAAAAAAACATAAGCAATATTTTAGGAATCGTTTAAGCAAAAAAATTTGTAATAAAGTTTCAAATGTTGTTTGGAAAATCATTTTGAATATGAATGAAAAACACAAAACAAGAATCGAAATTTCAATAATGAATGAAATAGAATGAAAATAGAGAAATGTTTTTCAGTAGGAATATAAACGTCACAGTCATAAAATATTAAACAGAAGTAGGGTTTGTATTTAATTTCCCTCAATCGAGATTTTAGATTAATCGCACAATTACAATTTTAATACAAATTTTAATATTACACAGTACAACAGCCAATCTGGGGGGTGAGAAATTCCAAGTCAGGGTGATGGTACTAGGTCAGTATAGTAAAACCCTCAAAGGGTTTGGTAAAAATAAATTTGTGGAGAAAAAAAATATTTTTTGCCTAAAAATAGGCAATATTTATTAAAATAAATTTTAATTTTTAGTCAAAAAAATATTTTTTTTTCTCCACAAATTTATTTTTACCGGCAAAACTATTGATTATAAAGAAAAACGTTTTATCAACGGATTAAAGAAATTGTAATTTTAAATTTTTTTGAGTTTGTTTTAGCAAAATCGGACAAGTGGTTCTCGAGTTATGTTAAACAAAAAAACATCAAGATAAGGAAAAAATTTAAAATGTCATAAAAAAAACTGACACATACGAACGCCAAACCCTTTGAGGGTTTTACTATACTGACCTAGTACCATCACCCTGACTTGGAATTTCTCACCCCCCAGACAATAATCCCAAAAATGTTCCATAGTGTTATTGGTATTTTGTTTAACCCAGTAAAAACTTCGCCTACAAAATTATGTGTTGAATAATCCTAGAAACATAAAAGCACTACCTTCACTAAAAGAACAAATTAATTTTACAAGGGATGTCCCAAAATGAATGCATTCAAGTCATTATAAATAATGAGTGAAAGAAGCTATTCATTTTGAAAAAGTAGGCGAAGTTTTTACTGGGAATTTTGAGTGTTTGTAATTCCCATTCGCTCCACAGTTTTATTTGCATATCTAACATCTTTAGCTTTTCTAAAGTGTTTTAGAAAAGGTATTCTGTAGCTTATCATCCAACAATAAACTTCGGTGTATTTATCAAAAATAAAAATTGGAATTAAGCACAACAAACAAAACAAAATATTATTAATTAAAAACAAGTAAGAAAGTATAGTCGGTCAAGCCCGACCATATGATACCCTACACCACAGTATTTAAAAACACATCATGCTTATGTGTCCATATACTAAATATGGATTTATCTATGTTTATAAACTTCATTAAAATCGGTTTGAAAGTTTGTGAGAGGCATAAATTGCTTCCTCCCTCCCCTTGTGGTCCTATTTTTGAAAAACTGTATAGCTTATGTGTCCATATAGATATGGATCTATCTATGTTTTAAATTTCATTAAAATCAGCACAAATGCATAATACCCACTCCACTATTGTGGTGTGGGTATAATTATGTATTACCAGAAATTACTTTAATACAAATTTAAATCTTAAATAATAAAACATGGAAATATTATAGAATTAGCCAAATTATTTATTAAATTAAATTTGTTTAAGCACTAATCTTTAATAAAAATCTTATACAATTGACTTTAACGACCGTCTGCATATGACAAATTTTTACATGTTTACTATTTCTTCTTAACTTCAGAAGGTACAAAAAGAGGCTTATTTTGATTAACCTTGCGTAAAGCAATATTTTTTTAAAAATTTTATTTATAACAAATAGAATCTGGGAATTATTACATACATTTTCATTTTATTCGAATGTGTATTCTAAGTCAAATTACAATCCTCAAAAGCTTTTATACTTTAAAAGTCCTATTCCTTCAATATTTTCAACACATTTGAATAATGTGAAAATTTATATAATAAATGTTACTCACCAGATTCTATTTGTTAAAATTATTAAGCTAAATACATAAAATTTACAATAGGCACTATCCAGTTATAAGATACAAAGAATGCTGACGAAGGCCGTAGCGGGCCAGAAAATGCATTACATTCTGCTGGTATCTAATAGTTGTATAAATTTTCTTTACAATTTACTTCAATGCTAGCCAAAGGATAGCCAAAGTAAGCCTCGTAACAGAAATATACAAACGAAAAATTCTGATAGTGCATAGAAAATATTCCTGGAAAATAATATACAACACTGAGACAAAAAATCTCAAAATTAAATTTGTTTTAATAAGGGAAAAACAGAAATCGTATTAATGATAAATTTTGTATTCCCGTAAATAACTTTGATAATATACTCGCATGTGCCCGTGCAGAAAACTGAATTGGCAAATTGGTTTTTTTGTTGTTTTCTTACTAAGACAATAGAATGAAACAATTTGTTTTTTAATTTTGTTTTTTCTTTTTACCCACTTATAACTACAATTCGAGTCGGAAAGAACCCAACCAATTGTAGAGGGATGTAAGAAAAGATAAACTCACTGTTTATTGTTGGTGTTTTGTTTGAGCTTTGATATTGTTACTTACGAGTAAGACCTTGAGTGTTTAAAATTCTTATTCGCTTTAGGGTTTTATTCGTATAATATTTTTAGCTTTTCTAAAATCTTAGGAAAAGGTTTCCTGATGAGCTGGCCTAAGCAACCAGTGAAATGCGCATAGAAGCTAGCTTTCCCTCAACAATAAATTTCAGTGTATTTATCAAATATGTAAAATTGGGAATTTAGCACGTCATACAGAAATCGTATTAATGATAAATTTTGTATTCCCGTAAATAACTTTGATAATATACTCGCATGTGCCCGTGCAGAAAACTGAATTGGCAAATTGGTTTTTTTGTTGTTTTCTTACTAAGACAATAGAATGAAACAATTTGTTTTTTAATTTTGTTTTTTCTTTTTACCCACTTATAACTACAATTCGAGTCGGAAAGAACCCAACCAATTGTAGAGGGATGTAAGAAAAGATAAACTCACTGTTTATTGTTGGTGTTTTGTTTGAGCTTTGATATTGTTACTTACGAGTAAGACCTTGAGTGTTTAAAATTCTTATTCGCTTTAGGGTTTTATTCGTATAATATTTTTAGCTTTTCTAAAATCTTAGGAAAAGGTTTCCTGATGAGCTGGCCTAAGCAACCAGTGAAATGCGCATAGAAGCTAGCTTTCCCTCAACAATAAATTTCAGTGTATTTATCAAATATGTAAAATTGGGAATTTAGCACGTCATACAGAAATCGTATTAATGATAAATTTTGTATTCCCGTAAATAACTTTGATAAAAATAAAAACAAATTACTTTATTTGATTGTTGCTAGCTCAGTTTTTTGCACTGCCACTTGCATATTTAGTATCAAAGGTTTTCTTGGAAGTCAAAAAATTTCATTAATAAGATTTAGTTTATTGTGTTAAATTCCCAATTCTTACTATTGATAAACTGAAATTTATTGTTGGTGGGATAAGCTATTCCTATGTGCATTTCACTGGTTGCTTAGGCCAGATCATCAGGAAACTTCATCCAAAGATTTTAAAAAAGCTAAAGATATTATTCAAATAAAACTGTTAAGCGAATAGGAATTATAAACACTCAAAAGTCTTACCTGTAACAATATCAAAGCTTAAAAAAAATACCAACAACAAACAGTGAGTTTAACGTTTCTTACAATCCCGACTACAATTGTAGTTGTAAGCATGGTGGAATAAGCAGGTTGCATCGTTACGGCAACAAATACAACATTACAACAAAAATGGATATTACAGCACCGTTTACGTCAAAAAAAACATTAAACAAAAATCAAAGCGTGCCGCTGAACGTGATGAAATAAACAAACAATTTTTACCCAATTTTTATTTAATTAAAAACTTTAATAAAATACAATAATCACAGCACAAAACATGGACTTTTTGTAAACATAAAAAAACTTTGACGTAAACCTAGACAAACAATGCAAGAGTAAAAAATCGTCACTTGGCATAGTGCTGCCACCTGTTTATTTCACCATGGTTGTAAGGGTAAAACAAAAAGAAAAAACAAATATAAAACCAAGTAATTCATGATTTGATTAAAACAGCTGAGTTTTATTTTTCTAGGTTTATGATTTTAGAACGTAAATTAGAAATGTTAATTGGTCAAATCCAAAGCAGCCTAAAAGATGCACAATTCAAAAATGTTTTAAATAAGTTTGATGGAAAGACTGTGCTAGTTGAAAAAACCGACAAGAGGGGCACACGGCGGTTAAGCCTTGTTGGAGTACGCTGAATCCAGTGGTGCTTACCGTTTTTTTATGTTAGCTCTTGTTTTCGAGATATACCGTCATTTCGAAAATGGATAAGGTTGCACAGCATATATTTGCGTATATATTTTTACTCAACAGCATGCTTTAAAGAACAAAATAAACGACAAATTGTATATTTTGACTAGTTCATTTGAGACGCTTAGTTCCAAAACTCGTTACTTGCATTTTTTAAAAAAAAATATGATAGCAATGACTTTTGAAAATTGTAGCGTGTTCAAAAACTTTTTCTTTTCATTGTCTAGAGAGAAACAAAACTGCTTCCATCCATGGAACAGAACAATACTCGTCCCTTTAAGCCATAATCTGCCTATTGGAATAAACACAACTGGGACGAACGACGAACTTCGCATAGAACGACGAATTCGTCGGCAGGAATTTGTTGCGTAAATTCGTCAAATGTGACACAATAAGTACGTGAATTCCAGGTATTAATGTGACTTGAATTTTTTTTTTTTAATTTATAAAAAACTAAATACTCAAATTAGTTTTTGGGTTTGTTTCAAATTTTGCAA
The DNA here is from genome assembly GCA_963931875.1 of Pollenia griseotomentosa. Lineage (NCBI taxonomy): Eukaryota > Metazoa > Arthropoda > Insecta > Diptera > Polleniidae > Pollenia > Pollenia griseotomentosa. The sequence continues at coordinate 169,343,848 of OZ007563.1, forward strand.
TTTTTCGCGAATTTCAGCCATGTTCGCGATTTGTTCCTGTAAATTGTTTGTTTGATTCTTTACAGCTTTAACGATTTATAATAAAAAGTAGACTTTGCTATCATGCCGCTGTTTTTTTTTTTTTTTTTGCGAATTTCCGCTAATTTAGCAATTTTTAACGAATTTTTGCCATTCCTTTTAATCAATTTGATGGGCTCTTTGAATAATGAAACATTTTCGCGAATTTTCGCTACTTTTGCAAACTTTTTTATGTTATTTCGGATATATTGATTTCTTTAACTGATTTAGCGATTTCAAATAAACTTTTGCGTTTGTTTAAATTTTGCAATTCTTGCGAATTTTAGCCATGTTCGAGATAGAAGCGATTTTTATCTGTAAGGGTTGTGATTCTTTACAGCTTTAACGATTTTTAAAAAGTATTTGGCATTGCTATTATGCCGCTGTTAGCAATTTTTTGCGAATTTCCGCAAATTTAACAATTTTTACCGAATTTTTGCCATTTCTTATAGTTTTAGAGACTTTAAATCAATTTTATGGCTTGTTTGAAATAATAAAAATTTTCGTGAATTTTTGCCATTTTTGCCAAGTTCGCAATAGAAGCGATATTTCCTGTGATTCTTTACAGCTTTCACGATTCAGCTGCGGTTAGCTGTCCCTGTCCCAATTTATTCGTCGTTCGTCTGCGTAAGAAATAGAAACAAACCTATCGCAGTGTTCGTTACGCATGACGAATTTCGGTCTACGCAATGATTGTGTGTATTTTCATACATACCAATGTTTTCTATTTCTGACGACGAATATTCGTTGCGAATAATTCGTCGTTCGTCCCAGTTGTGTTTCTAGTATATATTGTAAACTTCTTTTGTGTTTCTTTCGTATTTTTGTTGTCGGACACTCCTACCTACCGGCAGAAAGGTTTTTTGGGTGTATCGAAAAGAATATTAGAAAAGCCGATAGTCTTTTAAGTTACTGAGGGCTGGAAAGCAGAGGTTTTATGTGTGTTCAAAGCAACAGGTGGACTGCATTTTAAGTTTGCCCCAAGCAAAAGAACCATTATCGAGAAAGAAACGGTTAACTTGTGTACAGGAGGAGGAGCTCTATCGGTCAACAGAAACTAGTGCAGGTACAAAAAACATTTTAAAGAAAGCGAAGACACTAGCAAAAATTAAGCCACGACGATTACCTGCTTTTAACACAAAACCAGAAAAGTTGGTTGACGTGGGCAAACTTCTTCAAAAACATTTTGGTGTACACTGGCGAGGAATAAAAAGTTAAAAGTTTAACCGTGATGCTGCGGAAGAAGAAAACGAGAACGATGAAGAAACTTACAAATTTGAGGAAAATGAAGGTTTATGAATTTGGGTTTTTCATTAAATGCAGAATCTTATTTTAAAATTAATTAAAATTTTTAGTTTTGTTACATAATATTCATTTAAATAATTTTTTTATTTAATATAGATCAATTATCAATCATTTGCAAAAAACAAAACTTGTTACTTGTAGAAAAGTTTATTTCAAAAATCTTTTCTTGCGGTGCATAGTTCCAAAACTCGCTCTTTGCAATTTAAAATAAGATGCTGTCGCTTTATTTTTCAAGGAAAATAGTCCAATAAAACAGCAAAAAGGTATCAGTTGAAAAACGTTTCAGCTTATTAAACGTTTTTTGAAATTTGTAAAAAAAATACTTCAGGTACAAGTAGCGAGTTTTGGAACTCAGCTCCTAAATTTATTTTTAACTTTTTGCCCTCAAATTTTATGAATTGCTTTTATTTTTTTTAGTCTTCCCTTTACATAATTCTACTCAAAAGATCATTAAATGATTGCAAAGAGTATTTCCTGATAACTTTTTTTATTTCGCTGCCCTTTGTTTTCTTTTCTTGCTTTCGTTTGTTTAAAATAATTAACGTGATGTGCTCAAAAGCAAAAACAAAATGGCCATGTTTGTCAGATTTTTTTGAGCCTCATCGCCAAACCGGATGTCAGAAATCGCTAAACGTCAATTTTGTTCAGTTTTCGTTATATTTTTTTTTTTTAATACATTTTTGCATACAAAAAAAGCTAATATAATATTTCAGTCAAAAAACGCCAAAAACTGAGAAAAAATACAAAAAAGTCGCTGAAAGTAAATTTTGTTTAGTTTCTGTTATTTTTTTTTTTAAAGTAAATATGGAGAATATATGTATATTTAGTTAAAAAAAATTAAATTAAGTACATAAGTCTTTAAAATCGTAAACTTCAGCCTCGTCGATTTCATTACATTGCTTTGACCTGCATACATACTTTTAAAATTTAATAGTGACTGAATTCACTTACTGCCCGTCCAGAGATAATTATTGCGACATATATTGCAGTAAATGTCAAAATTATGTTATTTTTAATGTAGACAGCAATTTTTTGTACATATTTATTGCCGGCAATTCATGTTGCAATAATTATTAGTCCATTTTCGTTGACAATTATTGCTATCATAAAACGTCAAATTTGATTGTCAATTGAAAAAAGAAGCTAAAGAAGAAAAAAAATAGAAGCCAATTGTGTGAGAAAGAAATTAAATTTGTGAAATGGTAGCAAATTATAATTGAAGTAAAAGAATTAAATTAAAGAATTTAATAACAACTAAAATAAAATTACAAAAATTATTTTTATTAATATAATTTTTTTCTTATTCGATCTTTATTATTTAAATTTATATTAATTTGTTTAAGTTTGCGTTCTTTTTTATACAAAAATATTAATTTTACTTTAACAAAAAAAAAATTAATAAAATTAATATTTGTATATTAAAAAAGACCTCAAGCTTAAACAAACTAATACACATTTAAATAATAAAGTCGAATAAGAAAGAATTAAAAGTAATAAAATAATTTTTGCAAGATAGCGCTCGTTTTTACTCTGCAACTTCTTCCTTGATTTTTTTAAAATAATGAGTTAACATAAATACGTTTTCCCATGCCTTTAACATAAGCTGAGCAATAAGAAATATTGCTCTGTTATTCTGCCGACGTTATTGCCAACTTTCTGAGATATTTATCTTTAGTGTAGACCATGGTAGAATAAGTACAAGGTATAGTCATTAGAAATTTTGTTCTCAATTTCAAAACCCATATAAAGTCAAACAAAAGAAAATATTGAAAAATATTAAAACAAGCGTCAAAAATCAAATAAATTAATTTGACATTACAAGAGTAAATAATGAAAACTCTCCCTAATGAACATACCTGGTACTTATTATACTATGGTGTAGACCTGGGGTTAAATAACAAAACAAAAATCATGTGAAAAAAGTTCCCAGATTTTTTTTTTTAAATTAGTAATGAATTATAACAAAAAATGACAAACTGTAAAAAAAATCGCCACGTTTGGCTAGAAATCGCCATATCTGACAGCCCTGAAAATGGCAAAATAATTCATTTTAATTATTATCTTTTGGACTACACAACATACATATACTTAATATAAATAGGAAACCATATTTATGATACGCCTAAAATTTTTTGTCTTTAAAACGTTACAGAATTTCAGTACCGAAGAAAAAGCAGGTGTTTCTAAGTTGGCAATTTTTGGTCGGTGTTCGTTGAACTTCGAGCCGTTTCGGTGCTTAGAACCGATTGTCATGGGAATAGTTGTGTTCAAGGCGAATTCATTACAGGTAATCTCGGTACTACAACAAGTACAACTCGTACAAAAACCAAAAGCAATTGTGCAATGCCAAAAACAAAATGAAAAAAAAACCAAAACAAAAATAATGAAGAAAATTTAATTATTAAGCAATTACAAAGGTAAAAAAAGTAAGTACAGTAGACGCTCACAAATTAGAGCTTTCAGTAATTCGAACATCCAGAAATTAGAATCAGTGTTTGCAATACATTAAACGCTTTAAAATTCGAATTTATAGTTCTAATTTCAGAGCGTTTTTTTTTTTTTTTTGTTATTTGAACACAAGAAATCCGCAATTTATTTTTATTCTGTTTGAACATGTAAAACTAAAAAGGGGAATTACCAAATTTTAGATGTGTTTCCTTATTTGTTGTTTTTTTGTCGCATTTATATATATTTGTGGCTAGTTTATTTGTGAAATTCGAAACATGTGTACATATTTTGTAAGTCTCTATTAAAAAGTGAAAGTGTATCATTCGAAATGTCAAATAAACGTAAAAAAAACACTTTATCATTGGAAACGAAGGTCAAAATATTAGAAAAGCTTGACAAAGGGTTTGACGGGAATATTAATGTTACGACATCTTCAATCAGCTATATCAAATCACATAGACGGCAATATTAAATGCTGTTTTCAACATATATCAGGAAGCAAGCAATAAATCTTTGCACAGCGCTGAATACCCAAATATGGTAAGTCGTCTGTATGAGTGGTTTTTAAAACAACGAGAAAAAAGTGTACAGTGACTAGGCCCATACTTAAAGAGAAAGCTAAAAAATATTTAGAGAGGAATATCCCTAGTTTTCCAAATATAAGAAACGACACGGTATTTTTAATTTAAAAAAATGCATTTAATGTATTGGAGTGAATTACGTTTTGTTTTCTTATTTTATCAAATAAAACTGAATTAAAAAAAATTTAAGTAAATTTAATTTTTTATTCGAAATAAAAACGTCCAGAAATTAGAATTACCTCAAAAACAAAGCGGTTCTAATTTGCGAGCGTCTACTGTAGCAGGCTTTTAAAATCACCTGTAATGAATTCGTCTTGGTTGTGTTCTATATTTTGGTTTAAATTGTTATGGTCCCCGTAGCTATACTGTGAAAACCTAGTTAAGACCGTTTTACACTATAATACAAGTCTTAAGTATTTTGACGAAAATGCTTCTCTGATCTAACTATTGTTTAAAAACATTCAAAAGACAATTAATACTTATCATAACAGAGTTGTGTGATAGTTTTTATTAACATTTTCATATAAACTACATATATGCCTTTTTCAACACAAAGTGGTACAAATACAAGGGCTGCTTACTCAAAATACATATTAAAAAATTGCGGGATTAACACAAAAATATGATTGCAAAAAGAAAATTTCAATGTTTTATGAATAATTGGCCGCAGTAAAGAAATTGTTCTTAAAAAAATAAAAATTTTAAACAAACAAATAGGGAGCAACAATTCATTTAAAACAAAAACAAATTTTAAAATTTTGTTTTAAATGTAGGTTAAACGTGTGAGTTTTGCGCTCGTCATCAAAAACAGGCAGTAAGTAAATTATAAAATATTGTTCTACTAATATTTTTTATTTGGTTATTATGGCCAATCATAAAATATTTTTGTTGTACATAATAGTATTTGTTAAAATGTGGATTTCCATTATTTTAGCTTTTGAAGGTACATAGTTAGTATATAACAACAAATCATAAATCTTTAAAAATGTTAGCATCCATTGTTTAACAAACTTCTGGAATAACCAACAAAAAAACTTTACTTTTTAAAGTTAAAAAAAAAACTTGTGCAGAACTCCCAATTCAACTTTTCCCCAATTCCCTTGGTTTTCTCTTTTGTACTTAACAGCTTTTTCTGGCAGAATGTAATTAAAACTTTATTAAAAGATAAATTATATGAAAAATATTTCATTCAAAACCAAAGTCATTAAATGCACTCTACACCATGATAAATGGTAATATTAACTAACAATTCTACTCTGGCAATAAATTATAAATACCACAAGAAAATAGGAAAAGAAAAAATGAAATTAAGCAACTCCCGTTAAACTAAAAAATAGAGGATAATTAAAAAAAGCGAAACCTCAATTAAATAATGTGGGTGTGTAACGGATCTAACAAATCTTCACACAGACTAAAACAAAATAACAAGAAAAGGAAAAATAAAACTTAAATTAAAAAAAAAAACAAAACAAAACATACTGATTGCATGAGTATGCACTGACTTACCTACAATATAAATGACGGTGACACAAATCGCAAAATCTACGAAAACAAAACCAGCAGCGACGGCAGTGTCAGCAGCGGCGACAGTGGCAGATATCCGAATAAATGCTGTAGATGGAACTAATGAATTTACATATTGCACTAATTTTTTTTACTGTTTACTCTTTTTTATTTTTTGTTTTGCTTAATAGTTGTTGCTGTATATTTTGATTTATTTTTATTATTGTTGTTGTTTTTTGTCTACTACGGATTATTCACTTTACACCTGTGTGTGTGTGTGTGTTGGAGTTTTAGACTAAATGAATTTATTAGAGGATGCTGGGTTAGGATGCTGCGACAACAACAAGGATAACGGTAAGTGGTATGCGGCGATAACAAACAGTTCGTAAAACCATGACACATGAAACATAATTAGCTTTTGGGTTTCTAATTTTTCACTTTTTTTGATTTAATTGTTATAATTTACTTATATTTTGATATTTTTGCTTGTTTGGCTCTATTACTTGATGTTGTTGTTCAGACAATTTTTCTTATTATCTCTTTAAACATTTCACATGCCTACTCGTTCGTGTATCATTCCATTAACTTTTACAAACATTTGTTCACATAGACACTTAATTCAAGAATAGCAGTCTATTTATGCCAAGAACAAAATTAGAGTATTTTTTAAAAATGCTTGTATTTTTTACACTCTTACAGCACAACTTTTTTTAATTTGTTACTGGCAACTTTTTCCTTTTTTTAATTAGTTTGAACACTTTAAAATTATATGTTATTAATAAGATTTTGTTATTTTTTAATTTTATTACTTTAGTATTTGTTTAAATTCTCGATTGTCTCATAAATGAAATCAATTTTGTTTGTATCTGATTTTTCCTTTGGGGTGGTGTCAGAAAAAAAAGACACTCACTCACTCACATATTTTTTTTTTTTTTTGCAATACGCACAGACATACGCTCACATGAATTCCTACACATACTCAAAATACCGACACATTATCCTTTGATTAACCGCTGTGTACCAACAAACTTAAATAAACTTTGAACCGAATTTAAATTGAATTTCTTTGGAAAACTGTAATAAAATAAATTGAGTTTGTGTACATCACCTATTTGGTAATTTTTTAAGTTATCCTTTTAAAGTGTAATCCATTACAAGTGGCTTGGAATAGTAATGGAGCATAAAACAAATTGCAATTAATGACTTTTTGACACATATACACTCAGTTTCCGTTTGTTTGTTGGTCTAGCAAAGTTGAATGAAAGTATACGACTGAGTAGACAAAATTTAAATGCAAAACATGTTAACAGCATTGAGTCGGCATGTATGTGTTTTACAATCCATTAGAAAAAATGGAGCACTTTGTAGACTTGTCAGTACATATTCGATTTAAGTTAAAAGAAGCAAGGAAATGTTTGATAACGGTAGTTAAATTCCAATCTCCACAAATGTATGGCAAAAACGGTTCATACCATTTACCTTTGGTATAGATAATCCTATTTTGAAAATTAAGAAATTAAAAAAAAAAAGTTTTACATTATTTTACTCGGTATGGCATCACTTTTTTTATAGTGACGTTTCGTATTGCCTATTTGCGAATTGTTAAAACAGCTGTCCTGTTCTACTGCAACCACAGAGCACAACTGCAACACATTTGTTTTGTTTACATTTTACTAAAAATAAAATTTTGTATATATTTCTTTTTGAAAAAAAAAATATTGCTTTATTTTTAAAATTAGCACATTAGCATACAAAAATTAATGAGAGAATGGCAGCGCCAAGTGTTTTATGAGGTACGTGCGCATCATTTCACAGGTAATTATGATAGAATGCTAGTTTGATTTGATTTCTTGCCAGGAAAACAAGTGCTTGTGGTGCAAAATTAAATTTATAATTAAAAATGCCTTCACATAGAATATTTTCAAAATCTTTAATACAATCATTTGAGTCTTTAAACTTTAGTCCCCTTCAGGGTTATCGAAAAAATGGTTTAAAAATGAAGCCGCAATCAAATAAAACTATCAAGCGTGGAGATCGCATTTTAACGGAGAAACCGTTTGCCTTTGTGCTAAAATCAAAATATCGCAAAGAACGATGTGACAGTTGTCTTAGCAGGTTCGTTTAACAACAAACATTAAAAATAACTTTTAAAATGAATTTTAAAGTATCTTTGTTGTGTTTTAGTACTAAAGTTATAAAATGTTCCAACTGCCATTATGTCTACTACTGCAATCGAGCTTGCCAAATGGAGGCCTGGCCTTTACATAAAATCGAATGTCCATTCCTTAAACGCATTTATCCCCGTACTGTACCAGATGCTGTTCGTATGCTTTGTAAATTAATAATTAAATTAAATAATGGTGGAGATATGGAAAAAGGTTATTATACAGAAACATGTTTTAGAAAATTTAGAGATCTAATGTCACGTAAGTTTTAAAAATGGTTTTTTTAATAAAACTTCATATGATGACGTGTATTTTGTTTAAAACAGATTATCAAGAAATAAAAAATGATCCCCAGCGTATGGAACACTTGGAATCTTTGTATGCTATACTTTGTGAAATGATGCAGGACAGTGTAATTGTGCCAAATCAAATGGAGTTATTGACCATTTATGGAAGGGTAATTCATTTTAATGCATATTCTTAAATATACTTTTGTTTGTGTCAAATGTTCGGTAGTAGCTTACAAAATTTGTAAGGTATGTTTAAAAAAAGCAGGCATATTCGATTTTGTTATCCAATACTGGTCCAAAGATTGTCATCTAAAATTAAAGCAGATATACAAACAGTTAGGGTGCGTTCGTAAATGCATCACTGCGCTGCATCAGTGATTTTAAATGGTTATATATTTATCAGTGAAGTTAATGTGGACCAAAAAATTGTGAAATACTTCACAAAAATAATAGTCACACAATAAAAAAAATTATAATTATTCTTTTAACGCCATTGAAAAAAGTTTGCTTTTCTGATGCAGCGCAGTGATGCATTTACGAACGTACCCTTAGAGACTTAAGTTTAAATCTGAGCATTATATAGCGTACGGGCTCACACTCCCAGAAACGATATCTATTTTTTAGTGTTTGTGTATACGAACACAACCCTTAATACCGTTCCTAACTATTTTCAAGAAAGTAACGAACGTTATTTCGTGTTTTTTTTAACGAAAAACTATTGTATTGGTTTTTAATTTTTTTTTTTTTTTTTTTTAATTTTAATGTTCTATAGTGTTTCTGTTTTACATTGATAAAGAAATAAGCAAAGAAACAAATTTTAGCAACAACCAGAGCATGAATATCTTGTGTGTGTATTGTGTTCATGTTTTTTTTGTGTAAAATTTTTTTCGCTGGCTTTTTGGTTTTTGTTCGTATATGTTTGTATTTTGTTTTTGTAAAAAATTTTTGTTTTTTACCAGCCAAAAGGGTGCTAAGCAGAATTGAAAAGAATGAACATTAATGAGCTGAGCCCAATACAATGAAGTAACGCAGTAAAAAGTTCTCATCTTTTCATTGAGTATTATTTTTGTGTTCGAAGATCACTAAGAGAGAAATGTTATTTTTTAATGATTTACTAGGTACACAACATTATTACTGTTTGTGTTTTTCACGAATCTACTGAACCGAACCCTAAGGAACGATATTATGTTTATTTTCGAACAATGGTTTTAATACACACCTAAAATTTGGATTTTTAGAAAAACTCATGGTAAAATAAGTACTTATTATACTATGGGAAAACTAAAGTTTTTTCGAAAATTTTTAGTATGCAGTTTTATTTCTCTTAATTGATAAGAAAAAACTAAAAACATATATTGACTTAATTGTATACATAATGGAAAAAAACGAGGACAAAAGTTTAAATACGCATTGAAGTTTATCGACTTTATAACCATTCCTTCCTTCTATGTTCATGTCTTCTTTTGTTTTTCTGTCAAATTTATTGTTCAGCAACCAATAATTTATATTTGTTGAATAATTGTAAACTTTAACGGAGGCTATGAGATAAGAAAAACAGATATAATGCTGCGTAAAATCTTTGGTAATTAAACATTTCAAGATAAAAATAGTTTCAAGGTCACAGAAGCTTCCGCAAGTCCTATCGATAAAAAGGAAAATGTTTGAATTTACCATTTTTAGCGTCCAGAATATCGTTAGAAAACATTACTAAACCGCTTGAGTGGAAAATATTCCTAGAAGCGGACGACCAAAAAACTTTCTGGTCGAGATGTTAGACATTTCCTACGAAAAAGTGAAGAAAAATCCCAGAGTAAGAGCAACAAATATAGTACTGATATTGAAATTTCTTTGAATGGGCCTGTCAATACAACGTCGCTGGCAAGCTGTCATATAAAGTCAGGGTGGCCCAACCAACTACTGAAGTGTTGCATTATTTTTTTATTTAAGAGATGCAACTTTTTATAGAATATTAAATATGTTAATTAATAATATCGTTAATTTTTTTTTTCAATTACCGTTATATTCAACTACAATCAAGTCTATATAATTTTTTATTTTTTTTATTATCAATTTAGAGAAATAAGACTACATACTACAAATTTTTGGAAAAACTTTAGTTTTCCTTAAACTCCTAATTTTATCTTTGTTTTTCAACTTTCGTCTCTAACTGCACATATCTTACGGAAGTTTATCTCCTCATAAAACTGAACTCATAACCCCAATAGAATTACTACAACAATGTTAATTTATGCTTCGAGTTACAAATCAGAAACTAACTTAAAAAACAGGATTTCTACAACCAATTTAACGGCAACGTTATTGCGACATATGTATGTATGTAGTAAAATATTAATTCTGCTATGTATAATATTCTGTTGTTCCACAAGTGCTTTTTAATTTTGTAAAACAAACGAAAATTTTTAATTCTGTTATTATGTATAACCAAGATCCCTATATACAGAAATAGTGCATCTTAAGAGTCAGAATTGATAACATTAATCATATTCTATAATATAAATGATTTAAACATACACATTTATAAATACATATGTATGTAAATAAACACACGTGTACTGCAAGTGCGTAAATAAATCTCGCATTATTTTTTTTTTTATTTTTGTTTTTTAACTAATTGGCAACTGGCCAATTTTATTTTTAAATTACTCAAAAAAAGCCTTTTTGATTTCACTTTCGTTTTGTTTATTTGTATACATATATGTATTTTAAAATAGAATGGTTAAAAGCCAAGCCCCTTGCTGACACTTTGCATAGTGATGCGGCGCTAATTACATACATACATACGTACATGTGGTATTTCCTAAGATTTGTAATTTGTAGCAATTTGTATTATTTTGTATTCTATTTAGCTTGTAACAAATGGTTTTAATATATATACTTATTTGTACTGTATTTAGCTTGTGACAAATGGTTTTAATATACTTGATGCTGAAATGAATTCAATTGCGACTGCCATCTTTTTGGGAGTGTCTGTTACGGATCACAGCTGCAAGCCAAATGCAGTTGCTACATTTGAGGGCACAACATTGCATATACATGCCATCGAGGAAATGGAATGTTTAGACTGGTCAAAGGTATTCATTTTTAGTTGCATATCATGCCATTAATCGAATTATTGTTATATTTTTTTTTTAATTTAAGATTTTTATTAGCTATATTGATTTGCTTAACACACCAGAGCATAGACGTAGAGATTTGAAAGATAATTATTATTTCTTGTGCATATGTAGCAAATGTATAGATGTCAAGGAAGCTGTTGAAATGGAGTCAAGTTGTTGTATAAACAAAAAATGTCAAGCTGCTGTAGATATTTCACTTAACAACTGTTTACAGTGTGGCGTAGGCATTATACCCAAACACCGCAATATGTTTAAAGAAGTCATAGCTTTAACAAAACAACAGCTTGAGAGCATGAAAGATGTTGCTTGTAGGTGGTTTCTAAGCATATTTTATTATAAACATACGTATATATATAAATTTGTTTTTTCAGATTTGGATGTTTGCGAGGTTTTGATGAAAAAGCAGCAAAAAATTGTGCATCCTTTAAATATTTGGTATATAAAGACACTTGATGCTGCTTTTGAAGCTGCCATTGATGTTGGCAAATGGTCAGAAGCTATGGAATATGGTAATAAATTACTGCCTGGTTTTCGGTGAGTTTTTTAAACCTAATGTTTGGTCTGAAAATAAAATAATTAGTAAAAAAAATTACATTTATTAGCAAATATTATGGTAATTGGAATCCTCTGTTGGGCCTTCTATATCTAAAACTAGCAAAAATTCAATTACATGAATGCTGGCTTAAAGAAGCTATACAAAACTTTCAGGAAGCTAGAAAAATTCTTGAAATCACACATGGCCGTGATCATTCTTTAATACTTAATCAACTAAAGCCTTTAATGCTGCAGGCCATAGCTGAGTGTTCAGACTAATAAGAACTACATATTAAGTTGTATGTTAGTTTTAGATATATGTGAGTATAAACTTGTTAATGTTTAATTTTGTAAGAAGTTTAAATACTAAGATTTTTAATTATTGAAATGTAATATTTTAAAACCCCTTGTTTAAATTTTTCTTATGTAACAACGATTTGCCGATATTAAAGTAAAATTATTTCAAATATGCACAGCCTCTATCGACATGTGTCTGATTTTCATATGGAAGTTTGACGGGTTTTACTCTTATAAAACAGAAATTTTTTTTATGTATAAGTTTTCTAATTATTTTAGCCAATATGTGAAAGAACTAAATTTCTACTTTTTCAAAAATGCTGGTTGTAATAATTTTTTGGTCGCGGCAGTTCTGTTACCAGTATAAACAGTTTCCACCATTTCCTATTCTATAATATGTATATATCAGATGTTCGAGGATTCGACTCGAATTGAAAACGAAAAATTTTTTGAATCCGCATAATTAATAAATTGGTGTTCTCAAATCCGCACGTTTTTGTGTATACGAAGTTTTTGTTCGAAAAAACTTTAGTTGAACTAAAGACGGATAATTTGATAACCGCAGAAAGATAGTAAATGATAATATTTATTAAAAATTATGAAAGCTGTAAATAATCACAGGAAAAAATCGCTTCTACCGAGAACATATCTAAAATTCCCAAAAATTGCAAACTTTTTAAACAAATTTAAAATTTATTTAAATTTATTAAAATTTATTTGAAATCACTAAATGGGTTAAAAAAAAAACAACATGTCGGAAAATAACAAAAAAAAAATTGCAAAAATAGCGAAAATTTTTAATATATCAAACAAGCCATAAAATTGATTAAAAGTCCCTAAAACTATATAAAAACTGCTAAATTAGCGGAAATTTGCTAACTGCGGCATGATGGCAAAGTCTACTTTTTATTATAAAGCTGTAAAGAATCAGAAAACTTACAGGAACAAATCGCTTTCATCGCGAACATGGCTAAAATTTGCGAAAAATTGCAAAATTTGAAACAAACCCAAAAACTAATTTAAGATCTCTAAATCGATAAAAAAAAAAAATTGTCGGAAAATAACATAAAAAGCGTAAAAAAAAGTCGATTTTACATTTTGGGTTAGTTAGGGCCTTTTGCGTTTTAGGTAACGATATACATATCTTAGATAAAATAGAGGATAATGACAACCAAAAATGAATTCAGATGTTCCAGATAGTAAAGCAGCTTTGCGAAAAATAAAAACAACGTAGATATTTGCAACAGCTGTGATAATGAACAGGATAATTGCCTTTTTAAAAAGCGTGTAGATGAGTTTTTATTGAAAACGAAACTTTATATGCGAAAACGTTTCAACCAACACCATAATAAATTTTATAAACTTTTGATTTTTAACCTTAATTGAAACATTTCAGTCCATGATTTTGTAGAGTTAATTAAATTATTTTCTATAAATAAATTGACTTAAATATGCTTTTTGATGAGTTCGTATCATTAAAAGCTTTTGCTAAAAAAAATTTGGAAGAAAAACCTGTAGAAACTACATAAATGAAGAGAAATTCTACAAAAGTGGTAATTTCCCAATTTCAAAAATAATCATTCAAAGAACTGAAAAAAAAATTAAAGTTCAATGTTTTTTTTTAGAAGAAAAGAGCGAAGGTAACTTTAAATTGAAAACTTAGAGAGTTATGCAAAATTTAAAATGCACTTTGAGTTTTTTAATTTTTTAAAAAACATGTAAAAATGGCATTGTTAACAAAGTACAAAAAAAAGTAATAAATATTTGCAATTTTTTTAAATTTACAAAAATTAATCAGTTAAATTAGAATATATAATTTAATTGTTACATTAGAATAATTAAATTGATTAATTAGAATAATTGAATGGTTTAAGTTACACGAGATATTGAACTGAAAATTAATTTATTATTTTACAAAATTAAAATCAACAAAGCTTTTTTGTTTTAAACATTTGACTAATTAAAAGATTTCACTTCATAAGTATATTTAATATGAATATAAAAGATCTCTTATTTTGCATTCTTTATGAATTTTATTATTTTTTTTTGTTTTTAGTTTTTATGTACTGAATTTTTAGTTAATAAAATAAAAAAAATATTGTACTTCTTTTTACATTAATGTACTGCATTTTTTCTCGATATACTAATTTTATGCACTTCATATCTGGCAAGCCTATTCCGACACCACCTGTAGTTGAATTTTCTTTGCTTTTATCAAACTGTTTGGCATAAACAAGGCGAATTAACTACAGGTGGTGTCGAAACGGCATCTGATTTTGACAGTTCGAGCTCATTTGTTTTGATTTGTTAGTATTTTGCCAAGAATAGTTGACATTTCGAGCTATAAGCACTAAAAGGCCAAATACACTTGTCAAATGCTTGTCCAGCCGGCGAATTCAACGTGTACGTGTGTTGGACGTAATATTTGCCGTCATACCTAAATTTTTGGATTTTTCATTAAGCGTTGTCGGTGTCACACATACAAACACATTTTCACTAATACTACCACAATGCTTGATGAGTACTTTGATCAATGTATTTAGGCCTTAACAATGCAATGCAAAAAACCAAGGAAAAAACCCTATGCTGTTTCTGTTGTTTTTGGATTGTTGTAGTTCCAACCAGTGTTGCCAGTGAAATTTTGAGAAAGATACATTTTAGTTTCCAAAAAGATACAATTTTTCCCAAAAAGATACGTTTTGAAAAAAATTTGAAAATCCATTTTTAACGTTTAATATTCATTAACATAGCATTTTTATTTCATATTTAAATGCATATTGTAAAGAAAATGATTTCGTATAAATTCATTTTTATATTTATTTTAGTCATAAATATTAGGTACATATGTAATTTTTAAAAATACAGTAAGCAAACTTTAAAATTAATTATATGTAATTCAAATTCATTTTTGTAAAAATTAATATACGAGTTAAGGCGTTTATACTTAGGCGATTATATCAACGTTGATATAAATTTCCTGAAAATAAAAAAAGATGTTCATATTTCCTCAGAACAACTTCGCACTACTAGTAATCATCGATTTAGGTGGATCGTATGTTGGAACCCCTTAATGTTTTTTTTAACCATTATTAAAGCTGCTATCAAGACGAATTCACTAGAAGGTGGGCTCAAGTCAACATATGGTGTTTTTTTCGGTGGCAAACTAAATTTTTATGTAAACTAAAGCTTCGTACAGACGATGGTCAGCTCTTACAATGTTGTCATTTTTCTGACAATGGTGCCATTGTCAGATGCATTAATTTAACACATCTGCCAAATGAAAATAGCGTACAATGTTCACTCAGTTGCAAGACATTTTTAGTCAAATGTTGACAAAATTGTAAGATCTTACCGCCGTCTGTACGAAGCTTAAACTTTTTTTACTAGCTATGTAAATTTTTGACAATCCGACCACAGAAGCAGTGTTGTTGTGTAGTTGACCTCACCTTTTAGTCAATGCGCATTGGCTGCTATTGTATTAGTATTGAGTCGGTTACGATGAACAGTCTTAATAAGTTTTAGTTGGCTAAAAATTTTCGAATGTTTTGTTTCTGTACATTTTGCGTACAGATTCAAAAGATACGAAAAATGTCAGGATTATACATGATACCTGAAGTAGTCAAAAGATACGAAAAATGTAACTTTCGTATCCTAACGGCAACACTGGTTCCAACACCACCTGTAGTTGAATTCGCCTTGGGCAAAAATGACGCACATTAAGGGCTGCCAGATTTGACGATTTTTTCGTCCGAAATTAGCGAATTTTTTTTCTAAAATTAACGATTTTAATTAGTCTCCAAAAAAAAACAATATAAACTCACTGTTTATTGTTGGTGTTTTGTCTTAAGCGGCTCATACACTTGCAATATTATTGTTTATGCTATTCATAAGTCGCACAATGGTTTCATTTATTCAATAAAAAGGTGAACATAACGTATAGGAATAACATAAACAGCATTGTACAATGTTGCCAGCACATTTCGCTTTCTTTTCGTTGTGCAATAAAAATCAAAAGTCTTTTGATTGTTGCCAATATATTGTGCCACCTTCGAATATCACATACACATTGGCGATATAATTGTACAATACGTAAAATTGAACAATGTTATTGCAAGTGTATTAGCCGCTTTAGCTTTGATATCGTTTGCAAGTAAGACTTTAACACAGTGTTCGAAAATAAACACTAAATATCGTTCTTTAATGTTCGGTTCGGTTGATTTGTGGAAAACACAAACGCTAATAGTGTTTGTGTAGAAAATCATTGAAAAAAATAAAATTTCCCTGTTAGTCATCTTTCGAACACAAAAATAATACTGTTTTTATCCAACTCAACAAAAGATGAGAACATTAAATTCCGTTCGGTATTTTTTTTAAACACAAACTTAATTGTGTTCGGTTCGGCTCATTCATGTTCTTTCGTTTCAGATGTGCTTAACGTTGCCAGATGTACAAGCAGATAAAACTTTTTATTGCTGTTTTTTGAGTTTTTAAATAAAATACATTTTGTGATAGAAAATTAAAAAAAAAAGAAGAAAATATTAAATGGAAAAAGTGGACCTCTTTTTATTTATTTAAAATTTATATAACACTTCAGAGGTCCATAACTTCAAAATATGCGTTTCCGTAAAGTTTAAAGAAGAATAAAAAACGTTTTTATTAATTAATATATTGATATTTACTAAAATTTTATAAAATTGGATATTTATATACAAAAGCGGCCACCATATTTTTTAATGTTTGCAGCTAACTTTGATGTTTCATATTAAAATAATTTTAAAATGCCAAAAATTTTGGGCATTTAAATTAAATGTGCAGGTATAGAAAGTGCACTTACAAAAGAAATTTGTATGGGATTTTAAAGAATAATGACACAAATTATTCATTTTCGATTGGAATCGAAATCGATTTACCATTACCTACATCGAAGTGTTACATAAATGACAGATAAATGTATTTTTATTGTTGATTTACATAAGAATGGCTAAAACCGATTGAGCAAGCTCCAAGTTCTTATAAATTGGTTCAATCGTCTTCAAAAACAGCATATTGTTCTGGTTGTAATTCCTCGCTGAATTTGCATAAAAAGTATTTAAAAAAAGATGCCAAAACCAGTCGCTACAAACAAAATAAAATAATTTTTTTTACAAAACATTTTTGTGTGGGAATTTTTTATTATTTTAAAAAAATTTTAAATTTGGTCTGAAAAAAAAACCCAAAAAAAAAATATTAATATTTTAAGATTTTGTTTTTTAACTTGGGGTTTTATTTTTTGGGGAAAAGGAAAAAAGTACCTGGCAGGCCTGTTAAAAATACATACATTGCATTTATAACCTTTTTTACTTTTTGTTAAAATTCTCTAATTTTTATAAACGCACTCAATGAATATAATACTTAAAAAAATAATTTTGTTTTACTTTTACTTTAAAATGCTTAATTTGTATGTATAAACATTTTTATTAGCTTTTTTTTAGCATTAATAATTATTTTTAAATTAAAAATAGTTTAACGTTGAGTTACATATTTTATTTTATCTATTTGTCCCGCGAGACATTCAAATACCTTGTTTTTTAATGCTTTTGAAAATAAATATATCTGGCAACCCAAACTTGTATGTATGTACTTGTAATTAAAAAAAAAAAATTAAGATATAATGTATGTCTACAGAACCTCTACAATTGTTCTGTTTTTTGACGAAGAACAGAACATTATATAATGTTCGGTTCTTTCTTGAAAATAAATAATCTGACGAGAAACAATAACAGAAACATTTCTATTTTTTATTAATTTTCTTGGAATGTTTATCATGCAAGTTTCAAGAAAATCATTATCGAATGAACCGTTTGCGACTCTCTGTATGAGTCATATTTTCAACAATTATACGGCGATCACTTCACGAGTTGTAAGATAATAGCTGCGTTCGTTTACCCCAAAATTTGTACAAATTTGTACTGGATTTTACTGAAATGCGTTCGCGTACAAATAAATTTGTAAAATTTTCATATAACTCACCTACTGGATTTTACTGGAAAAGTAAACGAACGCACATAATATAATACATAAGTCTTTTACGATTCTTGACATGATTTTTGAAAATTAGATAATCTTTACCCACATCTAAACCGATTCCCTCTACGATTAAAAGTAGCGTCTTTCGCTGTGTTATGGAAAAATCTCACATAGGAATCAGCTCGTGTTAGAGTTTATCCCGTGTGAGAAATCTTCTACGATTAAAAAATGAGCTCATCGACGATTAAAAATGCTCTTCATGAAATATGTACGAGGTCATTATAAATTTTGTTATCGATTTTAAAACCCATTTAAAGTCAAATGACATTACGTGCGTAAATAATGACAACTCTCACGTATAAACATTCCTGGTACTTATTCTTCCATGTTTTTAAATTGATTGATTTTCTTATACTTATGTATAAAAATCGAATAAAAATTGTTATAAAAAATAAATTTTAAGTTTTTTTATTTTTTCTTAGGAAAGAATAATTGTGATTTTTAGTTGAACTGTTAATTTTTAGTTTTTTGAATTTTTTAATTAGGCTCGAGTTCATTAAATTTAAGTTTTTAATTAAATTATTTTTACTTAAGGAAAGAATTTACATGAAATTTCTTTTATTAAAATTTATTGATAATTTTCTCAGGAAATTTAAAATTTTTAAACAAAATTATCTGGCAGCCCTGCGCACATATGATTTTCTTTGCAATTTTTGCTTTTACACGATTTCATTTCTTGTACTGCCTGGAAAATGGTTAATAATTTTATTTTAACTGCTGTAGCTTGTTTATCCCTTCTGCACAATGTTGCTGGCCTGTTTGATCCTGTTTCGTTAAGTGTAGCAGCAGGGGTTGGACTAGGAGCGTTTAAATTTGACTTTCTTAAAGATCAAACATACTGTCGTTTGACAGAATGTTGCAATGAGAGAAGTATTCCGGCAGATATTGCGGGTTTAAAACATGAGCTATCGCAAACTTTATTCGGTCAACATATTGTTCAAAAACAGTTAATACCAGCATTGGTGGCTCATTTTAGTGGAAAACGTAACTCTCGCAAACCGTTGGTTATAAGTTTTCATGGTACTCCCGGAACAGGCAAGAATTTTGTTGCAGATCAAATTGCTAATAAGCTCTATGCAAAAGGATCGGAAAGTAAGTTTGTGCATAAATATATGGGTCGATCGGATTTCCCTGTGTCTCAGGATGCTAATTTGTATACCGAGCGCATATATCGTGAAGTGCGCGCGAGTATTGAAAGTTGTCCACGTTCTTTATTTATATTCGATGAAGTGGATAAAATGCCAACCGGAGTTTTTGAAGCTCTAACATCCCTGGTGGACTATAATACATTTGTAAATGGTCAGGATACTACTCAAGCTATTTTTATTTTTCTTTCAAACACTGCCGGCGTATACATATCCGATAAATTGGGTCAACTTATTAAGAGTGGCACCTTAAGAGAAGATACCCAACTGGGACACTTTGAACAAATTTTGGAAAAAGCTGCATATAATTTAGAGGGTGGTCTTAAAAAGACCAGTCTAATAGAAGCCCATGTGATAGATCATTTTATACCATTCCTTCCTTTAGAGAAGTCCCATGTTTACAAATGTGTTGAACAAGAGTATAAACGTTGGCATGCCGAACCTAAACAGGGTGCTATAGAGTAAGTTTACTTAAAAAAAGAACACTTTACCAACATTAATTTTTTGTTGTTGTTGCAGAAATATTATTAAGGATTCCATAACTTATGACCGTACTTATGGCATTTTTTCTACATCTGGTTGCAAGAAATTGGATAAGAAGGTAGCTGTAGAAGTAATGTCTACTTAAAGAAGTACTTTGCTTGTTTTAAAATTTTTTTATTCGTATGTTTTTACATAGTTAAGCATAATAAAAGAAAAAATTAACAATATAAGTTACCGTCTCACTATCACCATGGATTTTGCCATTTAAGACGAGAATCTCTTCTCAACAAATCTGTATCCAGACGTTTTGGATCTCTTTCAAAAGATTCCAGAGCCTGTACTCTTTCTTCAACTGGACCAATTTCTTTGGTTACAATACATTCGCCATTAGATTTTAGTACTGTATGTTTAATGTCATCTTCTGTGGGTTCACCATAGGGAAACATAATGGGAGTGACTTTAATAAGATGCTTTATTTTCCATAAGCGGGCATTTATTTCTGGTATATTTTTCACAACCGTAAAATCACCTTGTTTACCATCCAAGCCCAGTTCTTTTAATAAATGTTTCTCCCAGTATGGGTTTCCCTTTACAGGTTTAATACGTTGCACTCTGAAAAGTTTTGCCGGTTCCACGGGTGGATCTTGGTGATTAGGATCTCTACCAATATAAAAAGTTTAAGAATTGTTTAAAAAATCATTTATTTCGGAACAAATCTAGTTTACCAACGCAGCTCCAAACAAAAGAGATGTACATAGGGTAAAAAAAATTGAAAAATAAGATTAAGTTGAGTTGTAAATTAAACTTGTTGTGTTGAATTATAATTGTTTGATGTTTTTGTTCGCCGCAATATAGCAAAGTTGTAAACCATTATACAAAAATTAAATAATTGCAACTCATCCGAGTTGAGTTATGAACCGTAATAGGGGCCAAAATTTATTAAAAAATTGAGCCAGACTCCGGTCGGGCGCAAAAATGTTCTCCTCTATGGTATAACAACACCGGCTTCGCTAGCTAAATATTCTCTGTATAGCAATTAATATGCTTGCTAAAAACTTGTTTTTTCGCAGTCATCTCCGCTTCTTAATGGGTTAAGAATTTTAAAATACATTTTGTATATCCACCTTTTATGATGTTCAAAAGCTTTCAAATGAAACCAATATTGGCCACATTGGTTCAGAAATGTAGTGGAAAATCGCATATACATACTGTGAGCGTCAGAATAAAGTAAACAACTTGTTTTCCAATATAAAAAGTGTTATTTTAGTAAAAAAGAATTTAAATTTTTAAAAGTTACAATATTAAATTAAAAATTTTAAATACTTCAAAAACAACTAAAACAGTGCAATAAAAAACAAATCTACTCCGTTTTTAGCAGGTCAAAAAAAGTATACAGTTTTAAAATAGTAAGAAAAGTGAAGTGGGTTATACTTTGTTTGATTTCTTTTTACTTTTAGGACGGCTTTTAGTCTCTTTGGCATGGATTCTACCCATTTTAAAGTTAGCTCAGTAGACATTTTTGGTCAATCTTCCTGCAGAATTTTCTTCAGAGTGCTTGCTGCTTGAATTTTTTTTAATTTGTCTGTCCAAATGCTTCCAGATGTTTAGTTGAGTTGATATCAAGCGACTATTGGGCTGATCCAGCTGTTTTAGGACGTTTTACAAAAGCCAACCCTATCACGCTTCACTATAGATACTGCATGGTTTCCGTTGAGTTTTTAAATTCTACCATTTATCACGTTTTTTTTTTTTTTTTTTTGTCCAACTTGCTTTCATCAAATTTTGGAGCAACATATTTTTCACAGATGACAGCAAGCTTGAAGTCTAATCAAATTTGGCAAAGTAGACATTTAACCTTTAATAACTAAAGCTTCGTACAGACGGTGGTCAGATCTTACAATGTTGTCATTAAAATTGACTAAAAATGTCTTGCAACTGTGTGAACATTGTACGCTATTTTCATTTGGCAGATGTGTTAAATTAATGCATCTGACAATGGCACCATTGTCAGAAAAATTACAACATTGTAAGATCTTACCATCGTCTGTACGAAGCTTAACATAACACAAACTTTTATATTGGAAATAAAGCTGTTAACTTTATTTTGACGCTCACTGTACATATGCAAACTTCAGAGCTCCATAACTCGAAAACTACGCGTTTCCGAGACTAATATTTTCTTCTTATTTTTCAATACTCTATCACCCTATGTACATTTTTTTTATTTGGAGCTAGATTTAAGCCTTTATTTCGTTACCTGGGGTAGTAGATGATATTTCCATATTTCTTGCCATCTTTGTATAAATATTTCTTATTGTGTTTTCCATAATGGCGCAAAGCATGCACACACAAATTATTGGTACTAGATAATAAAACTTTGAGCGACATAACTTTAATTATTTTTTTTTATTAACTTAAAAATTAATCGAATCCCTTTAAGAAAAAGGTTATGAAAGAGAATAAAAATCAAGTAGAGAAAACAGCTGGTTATACTGTAATATGTTTAGTGAGCATGAGTAAAAAAATACTGACTACTTTCGCAGCACTAGTAAACAGGGCTGCCAGTTTTACAGTTTTGACCCCGAATTAGGAGTTTGCTTGTTGCTAAAGGTGACAATAAATTTTATTTTTGCATTTGGTATTTAAAAAAAAAACTAGGAGTTTTTGGGGAATAAATAATTAGTTAAATTTTTCTATAGAAGACAACTAAGTTCTATGCCCAGATATACCTTAGGGGGGCCATTTTTGCAACATCACTTAATATAAATGAGCTCCGGGCAAAGAAAGGTTATTTTTTATCTAAAAATATATCTGAAAAGTTCGAAGCTAATCTGTCAATAATTTGCATATGTATAATAAGTCCAAAATTTGTATTTTCCTAGACAAGTTCATGTATATTACTGCCCATCTATACCAGAGATAAATATTGGCAACATGTATTGCACTAAATGTCAAAACTATGTTATCTTTAATGTAGACAGCACTTTTGCGTATATATTTATTGCCAGCAATTTATGTTGCTATAGTTGTTAGTTAATTTTCTTTGACACACATAACTAATTTGGTTGCCAACTAAAGAAAATAAGCAAAAAGAAAAAAAAATAGAAATGAAATGGTAGCATATTATAAATGAGGAAATATTGTCTGCTATTCTGCCGACGTTATTTCCAAATTGCTGAGATATTTATCTTTAGTGTAGACCTAGGGTTAGGGGTGGTTCATTAAAGTGAAGTCTTAAGTCAATGAATGGGCTAATTTGGTTCCTTTGTATATAAAAACATTTAATATGAAGTAAAGAAAAGTTAAATAGTGAATACAAAGCGAAAAAATCACTTTTTTAGTTTTTGTAAAATTTTTAAATGCCGTAAAAGTTTTTATTCCAGATGATAAATTAAGCAAAATGTATATGGAACTTTTTTTTTTAAAGGTATAAGAACCCAAAATCGGTTTAGAACTAGCGCTGTAATAAAGAATGTCCCAGACCACTATTATGCCAATTCGTCGGCTTAATAAGAAAACCTGCTAAATCCACTTTTTAAGTAAATTGAGATTTTGGTGCCGTGTGGTAAAGAATGATACGCCTCGTCGACCAGCATGTAAGTTTTCTTCAATTTGAGTCTTCTTGAAGTGTGTAAAACCAACTATATTTTGATTTGCATATTAAGCCGACGAATTATTACTTGACCGAGAAATACGA
Organism: Pollenia griseotomentosa; assembly: GCA_963931875.1. NCBI lineage: Eukaryota > Metazoa > Arthropoda > Insecta > Diptera > Polleniidae > Pollenia > Pollenia griseotomentosa. The sequence goes on from OZ007563.1 coordinate 169,367,556, forward strand.
GCACTCATTTTAAACATTTTTCAAATTGATTTGTGCAATATCATTTTTTATCCAAAAGACACAAAATTGTTTAATATTAATTACCAATTACAGAAAATACAGTACATTACGGTACGTTACATTGCATTGCATTACATTTACGGTCGGCTAAAGCAACCTTAATTCTTAAAATGTAGAATCCAAGCAATTCAGCACTAAACGCAAAAGGCTTCAAGCCTGTATTTTAAGGGAAATTAATAAATCAATGCTCAAATGGATAACCGCAGCACAATCGAAAACTAGAACTGCCTGATTAACAAAAGTGAAAATAAAATGAATTCTTTATAATAAAGTTTCTTAAAAATAAAGTGATTTTATGGTCCCACGAAATCACGTGAAATTAAAAGTAGGGAAAAATCCCTACATGTAGGGTTTTTTGTTATTGAAATAGGAGCGTAGAGAACATCGGACAGATTTTTTATATACGCCAAAATGTAGGTAAATGCAAAAATGAATTTTTGTTAATGCTTTTATATTTAAAGAAATGGAATTCTTAAGTCTAGAACATATTTTGAGACAAAAAAAAGATGAGTACAAATTAGAACTTAATCCTCAATGATCTTTTGTACGAGTGTAGAACAATCGCATTAAATTAATTTTCTGAAATTGTGAAACTAATTTGTTTTGAAACATGGATTTGGAACAGTTTTCGATAAAAATGTTAAAAAGGAAAAACCATAATGAAGAGGTTGTATTTCTAAATTTATCAAAACTGGTAATTTCGTAAAACAATGGAAGAGGCTGAATTAATTTCGAATATACTAATCGTCACTTTAGAAAATTCAGTTCAAAAAAATACATATATTCGGCCATGTCATGGAAATCGAAATCACGTGAAATTAAAATCGACGAAGATTTTCAATTAAATTATTGTAAAAATGAAAGCAGCTTTTCCTGAATTCAATAGAAGTTCAGGTATATACAAGGAAATATTTTTTTGAACTTTGAATATGGGATAGTTTTCAAAATTTGTTCGATTTCAATTTCACGTGACTTTAATTTCCATGACATGGCCGATTATTTATAAAATAACCTGTTGCTATTGTACCTGAATTAAATTAAAGTCATCATTTAAAAATTACCTACCGTATTCATAAAAATAATTTTATTTTAATAAAGGTTTACAAAACAAATTTTCTATGAAAATTTTACTTAAAAAAGGTTTGTTAAATTTAATAAATGTTTATGGATACGGGGGTACATATTTATTTAAACCTCTTGTTTTTTCATTGAATTTAATTAAAAGTAGATAGATTTTTTTTAGTTTTATTACTAATTTAAACATATGCGAATTAAGTTTGTATTTTAAAACTCTTGTTTTTTCTTAGACTTTAATGACTACGCCGCGTATGGATTTTTGTAGAGAAAAATCGGATTTTTTATAGTAGAATAGGCATTTTTCAAAAATCTTCTAACAACACTGACTATGTATATGTATAAATATGTATGTATATATAAAAAATTGCGCTGCGAAATATGGCCCCAAAAAATAAATGAAAATTGACCCCAAATTTGGGGCTATTTTTCATAGTGCAATATGACCCCATTTTTTTAATGAAAAATTACCCCAAACAAAATGAAAAATAACCCTTAAAATAAAATGAAATATGACCCTTAATTTGGGGTAATTCTTCATTATGAAAAATCACCTCAAAGTTTATAACGAATTTTAACCCAAAAAAAAAACAGAAAGAAAGTTATATTAAAAATTTTGGGTGGAGTTCATATGCCCGCAACTAAAAATCGCAAGTTAAGAATCCCGATTACAAAATCCGAATAATTATACAGTTTTGGTTTAAAAAATCGCACGATTGATAGCATGGTTGGGCTTTCGGCCATGCGTAAGGATTCTTTCCTCTATGGTATAACGAACACTGGCTTTGCTTTACTAAAGTTTACCGTTATAGCCGGCCTTTGGCCGGGAGCAAGGATTTTCTTCTCTATGATATAACGAACACTGGCTTCGCTAACTGAAGCTTCTCTATATAGCCGGCCTTCGGCCGAAACGAAAACTGGCTATACTACATAGCCGGCCTTCGGCCGGGCGCAAGGATTTTCTTTTCTATGGTATAACGAACACTGGTTCGCTCAGTAAAGCTTCCCTAATTAGCAGGCCTCTGCATAACCGGCAAGGATTTTCTCCACTTTGGTGTAAGAATTCGGGTTTTTTATACTATCCCTAAAAAATTTACATAAAATATAATATAATTTGTGTAAAAATGTTTGGGGTGTTTTTTCATTCCTAAAAGTTTGCATTTTTTATTAGTAAACGAAAAATAGCACCAAAGTAAAAATTGTTATTTTATTTTAGCCATTTTTCATTCCTTGATATTGGAATCATTTTTCATTCAACTTAAAATGCAAAAACACCCTAACGAAAAAATTAAAAATAACCCAAAAAAAAAACAAAAAAATTGACCCAAAATGACGTGTTGTTGTGTCACATGTAAAATTTTGGGGCCGTTCTTCACTTTCCTTTTGGGGCCATATTTCCTGGGGTCATTTTGTGCACCGCAATAAAAAATATATATTTAAAATACAAATACGTATTTCATATTACAAGAAAGACTCAAACAAATATTTAAATTATCTGTTAAAAATTGTGTATTTTTTAACAGGGGCTTATTTTGGGGATTTTTTCTTTTATCGGGAGATTTTTGGAAAACATTTTTTTTAAATTTGGGGAGGGCGAAAAAAGTACCTGGTAACTCTGCTAGTTAACTTGAAAGCTGCCCACAGACAAGGCAACATGAGTTGAAATATGGGCAACAATTGCAATTATAAAATTGGAAAAAAATTATAATTCAAAATAAAATTTTTCCAGATTCATGGGACATAATATGTGACATATTTAAAAAAAACACGCAAAACTGATGTTTCGATTTGAATTTTATCGTATATAGTAAAAACTGAAACATGAGTAGTAATATGTATGTACATGTTTCAAATAGTGTTGCTTCGTCTGTGGGCACAGAAATTGTATTCATAAATAAAATACGTAGATATGAAACTCTCATTATATTGAAACAAATATATATTTACCTCTTCCAGTGATGTTATAAACTTTTTGAAAAGTTCTTACCCAGCCCGTAAAAACCCTATTTTCCTCTACGTGTTAAAAAATTTGTCTCTACCATGGTGAAATAAACAGGTGGCAGCACTACGCCAGATGACGATTTTTTGCTCTTGCATTGTTTGTCTAGGTTTATGTCAAAGTTTTGTTTATGTTTACAAAAAGTCCACGTTTTGTGCTGTGATTTTTGTTTTTTATTAAAGTTTTTGTTAATTTTGATAAGATATTGACCATAATTAAATAAAAATTGGCTAAAAATGTATTTATTTCATCACGTTCAGCGACACGCTTTGATTTTTGTTTAATGTATTTTTTGACGTAAACGGTTATGTAATTTCCATTTTTGTTGTAATGTTGTATTTGTTGCCGTAACGATGCCACCTGCTTATTCCACCATGGTCTCTACAAAAATCCCTACAACTTTAAAATGATAAAATATCAATAAAAAAAAACCATTTGTAGGTATTAATGATCATTTTTGTAAAAAGAGTCTTCTCAAATCACTTTTGATGAAGCCCAGAAATTATTGTCAATTAATGAAAATAAATCAATGTGCGAAAAGTTTCTTCTTTTCTTTGCGATAATTTGACTACCAACACATCCACTAAGTGGGTGGGGTGGTTTTTTGAATCCAGGGGTACCCAAGGGCCTCAGACCCCTAACATATTTTTTTTTAATTCTGAATCGGGTGGCATATATTTTTCGGAAACTGCTCTAATTTTTTATACATTTATTTTATAATGTATTTTTTTTTAAATAAATAATTTAATGAAAATTAAATTTGATGTACTTAAGCCTGATTAAAAAAATAAAAGTTTAAATTAAAACACATGAACAGTTCAATAAAATAACCACAATACTGCTTAAACATTTTAATTTCAAAATTGAATTTGGCACTTTTGTCTTTTAAACATACTTATTCCGGAATATCGATTTCAATTATTTTCTATTTGTAAATTTTAATGTGATGCTTGGAGTGAAGTCTGTTTTCTGAACATACTTTCAACAAAAAATAATTTCACCACACTACAAAAAAAAAATTTTTCCGGCTTTACAAAGCAAATGATTGTTTTCGCCAACATTGGGTCAAAAAACCATCAGCTAGTCAGGAAGTTCTGCGAGGCAACCATTGCGCAGAACGTGCCATTAAAATTGTGGAAGACATTTTGCTATTGTGTAACTCATCACATACTTTAAATTTCAAACTTATTTGATATAACAATTTAAAACATTTGTGTTTTAAACTAAAAATGTTTGAAAAAAAACTCTGTCTTTTTTTAGAAATCGAGTTTGGTTAGGATATTTTTTGAACCCAAAACACCTAAAAAAGTAATATTTTTACTTGTACATGTTGTGGTTTACCAAATTTTTCGTAAAATTTTGTTAATGCCTAATGTATGTATGTATATGTATACAAAAAAAGTAAAAAAGTATAGTCGGTCAAGCCCGATTATATGATACCCTACACCATAGTGTTTGAAATAAATTTTCGAGATTGTACCAAATTTGGTGCCCATGGCCAATCATGGATCCATTAAACAAAATTATGTTATGAGGTTAAGAATCATATATTTGTTCCGAATATAATATCGAATGTATGCCACGCCCACTTGTCCAATCCCGCCCGCATTTTGTGGGATGATTATTGTACCTAATTTAAAAACTTTGGCTTCTTCCGTTCCTACCTATAATACAGAAATCTAAAATGTTTTTGTATGGGAAGGGCCACCTTTCCAACCGCGCTAACATTTTGTCGGATGTTGTGTATTGATAACCATGATGCTTGTACCTAATTTGGAAACTTTAACTCTTGCCCAAGGTATATTTATAGCAGGTAACCGCGAGATTACAACAATTGTACAATAAAACAACAGGGCTTTTTATTGCTGTTATGCGATACGAACTGTCAAACAGCAAAGGGGTTGATAAGAGACAAAAAAGATAAAAGATAAGGACAAAAAACTTGTTTACTTTTTTACTATACAACATTTGACAGTTCGTATCGCAAAACAAGCAAATAAAAAATAAACAGCTGGCTTTCCGAGACTACCTGCTGTAAATATACCTTGCTCTTGTCGTTCTTCTGACACGATGGGTAGTGCAAAGTGTGCAAACGATGCAAATGCGTGCAAAAATACACACATTTGCACAACATAACAACAAAATGTACGTATTTGCAATTTGCTCTATTTTACTTCGTTTGCACCAAGGTATATTTATAGCAGGTAGCCGCGAGATTACAATAATTGTACAATAAAACAAACAACAGGGCTTTTTATTGTTGTTATGTGGTACGAACTGTCAAAAGGCAAAGGGGTTGATGAGAGACAAAAAAGACAAAAGATAGAGACAAAAAACTTGTTTACATGTTTATTATACAACATTTGACAGTTCGTACCACAAAACAAGCAAATAAAAAATAAACAGCTGGCTTTCCGAGACTACCTGTTATAAATATACCTTGGTTTGCACTAAAAAAAACATGAGCAAAATTAGTAGGGCATATTTGCTCAGTTGCAAACAAATGTAAACAATAACATTTGGCATATTAAGCGCCATATTTTTTTTAAGGAAACTTATAAACTGAACATTTAAATAATTCAAAAAGAAAAAATTTATTTGAATTTGCTTGTGTATAATTGTAAACAAATGCAGATTTTTTACAGTGCTACCAGAAGTTTTTTGTGTTGCCAGAATTCATTTTTAGAAAAATAGCACATTTTCACGAAAAATAAAAGTGGTATGCTCACGATCAATCATAATATGCACTGTAAATTTACAAATGGCAAATTTGCACAATGACCATCGTGATTACCCTTAAAATAAAATAAGTAAGAGTGCTTTATTCGAATATACAGAATCTAGCATACCCTTCACCATGATGCGATAAGAGCAAAAAGTTATATATATGTAAATACCGTTCTTAAAAGATAACTACAAATATATTTTGTGCCACGACCACTTCCCAACCCGCCAACATTTTGTTGGTTGTTGTGTATTGAAAACCAAGATGCTTGGGCCTAATATGGAAGCTTTGACTCTTGCAGTTCTCCAAATATAAAAAAATCTATGTCTTTGTAAAAAAGTGCCACGCGTATTGAAAACAAAAATGCTTGTACCTCATTTGGAAACTTTGGCTCTTATCGATCTCCAGTTATAAATAAATTTATAATGTGCTTGTAAGGGAAGTGCCTCGCCCACTTCTCTAATACCGCCCATTTTTGAGAAAGGTTGTGTAATGATAACCAAGATACGTGTACCGCACTTGAAAACATTGGATCTTGCCGTTCTCCAGATATAAAAACAACAAAAAGAGATTAATGGATCAAATTAAAGACAGTGGTGGCTTTTTGCTCATATCTCAGTAATTTATGGACCGATTTGGCGAAAGAATTTTTTTTAACCACCCGATTTGGCGTGGAATGCCCCATATACATACATACATTTATTAATTTGTTATACAATTGTCAGAAGAAATTTGTAACCGATTATGGCATTTAAAGGATAGGTTATAGGTAATGTAAGTAGTTTTTATCTATACTAATATAATAATGAGTTTGTTGGTAGGAGGTAATCTCCGTAACCGCTGAACCGATATTTATGAATGGTCTGGGAGGTGCAATAGGCTTTATATTTTTTTTAAATTTTAAGTGGGCGGTTCACCTCATATTGGAACACAATATCAATTTATGTATATCTGCAGAACGGCAAGAGCTAGAGTTTAGAATTTAAAAATAGAATTCTATATATCTGATGAACTGTGAGTGTAAAATTGTCTAGATAATCGGGCTTTTATGCTACATATAATATTTTTACAAAGTGTTTAAAGTTAGAAAATAATTTTATTTGTATATATTAAAGTCCATAATGGTTTTACTCTGGGCATCGCCGGCACTTAACAACTACATAGTAAATAAATAAAATAATTTTGTTTTTTAACAGTTTCCAAAGAAAAAATTATGTAGCATTTTCATTAATTTTGGAATTAAGTTATGCACTGTTGAATGATAAATATGTACATAACTTAATTATTAGCAGCATATCGTCTTACGTCTTTAATAACCCAGCCAGCAAAATACTCCGACGTTGTCTGAATTATACATTTCTTGCAAATGTCTGACGTTAGTCTTAGAAACTTCGTTCAGATTTCTGTCCGACATTGAATATACTTACTGTCTGGACGATTTCTGATCGATTTCGAACGGATATATCGGGGGAAATTTATGTACAGATATGTCTAATAGAATTCCGACGGAATTCTTACAAATGTGTCTAACGAGACTTATTATTATTATTATAATTTTTTTTTTTTTTTTTTTGAAAATAATGACAATTGTTTAAAATAATTTTAATTTTATTTTATTGTTTCAAGACAAAAGGATTAAAAAAAGGTACGTACGTGTAAAATTTATAATTATATACTTTTAAATATTTTGCAATAAGAGAATTCTTTCAGCTATTAGTTAAAAAACCATAAGAATTTCGACTAACTCATCAAAATTTCCCATGCGTTTTTCATTACATTTCTGTCAGATATCGATCAGAAATGACGGCAAAAAAAAAACCAGAATTTCCCATGACATGTCTGTCAGAATTCGTGTCAACCACTTCATACGTTTTTGGGTCAGAAATCCGACTATTTTATCGACGTTTCTCTCAGATATCTGGAAGACGTCGGACCATTTTGCTGGCTGGGAACATACCAACATACATATCGTCATCTAAAACTCAGAAGACCCTATCTAACATTTTTAAAATTTTACACGAGAAAAACAAACGATTTAATTTGGTAATTGCATTAAACTGCTTATAATTAATTTTTCTTCAACTTTTCTTGTAAGACCTACCCAGTGATGCCAGGAGAAATTTTAATAAATCCCTACGTGTCTAAAAAAATCCTTTTTTTCCTTCAACCAATAAAAATGTCCCCTACGTTAAAAATTGATTGTTTTTAGCAACAGGCCAGGCTTGCCAGTTTAGCACTTTTAGTGCTAGATTTAGAACAATTTTTTCTGAATTAGCACTTAGAATTTTGAAAAAAGTGTTGTGCTAGTTTAGCACATTTTAATAATTATTTAGCATTTAGCAATTTTTTTAGATCCCAAAACCACTTAAAAACTCACATAATCAATTCAAGTAAAGCATCAATTCTTCAATGTATCAAGAAAAATACATACATATTAGGTAAACAACTTTTTAAAATTTTTGCAATAGAGTATATATTTTTTTTAAATCACAAAAAATTTTCGCATCAATCGCAATTACTTTTTTTATTAGATCATACCTATAGCCATTTGATTTATCATTAAATTTTAATTAATGTTATTTGTGAAAAAATGTTTAAAAAATTAATACAAGTGTGACATGCAATAATTATATGAATTTGCCAAACCTTTTAAATACCTTTAAAAATTACTATTTTTCTCTATAATAAAATTAGAGCAATGCCAGCACTCAGTAATGATCGTTGGAATTCTGGCACTTTTGCCTTTTAAACTTATTCCGGAATATCAGTTGCAATTATTTGCTATTTGTAAATTTGTATGTGATGCTTCGAGCGAAGTCCGGCTTTAGAGAAGCAAATTAATGTTTTGTCAGACATTGGGATAAAAAACCATCAGCTATTCAGAAAGTTCAGTGAGGCAACCTCATATTGAACCAAAGACCTATTTGATGGAAATAACCTTGCTGAGAACTAGAATGAAAACCGAATTGTTATGTTCAGTTATACGCATAAGAGAAGGTGCAAACTTAGACAACGTTTGTTGCCACTCTTTAAACATATCTGACGATATTGTAAAAAAGCGGTTTATCTGAAAAGTACCAAAATGAGTTGGTATATGAGGAAGATGAAAATAACATAATTGAAATTTTAAACAGTTGTAACAACTTTATTTTATTTTCTGAGAAAAATATGTTACAGTAATATGTTACATGTAATACTTTGTAATGGTACCTATAATCACTCGAAGTGTTACATGTTGTGCAACTTCAATAGAACAAAATTAGCTGATTTTATTTACAACTATTACACTTTTATCATTAATATACTCCATGAGCGATTTTAAAAGCTATTTGAGCGGTTTCTGCACGCAATTACTGTTTGGCAACAAATATTGACATCACTAATGGCTTAGGAAAATTAAAAATTTTATATTTTGTTTTAAAACAATCTTTTTACAAAATTATGAATGGTATGAATTATGACAAAGAAAATAAAATATTGGTTTTACAAACAAAGTAGTAATTACCAAAATTGTACCTATAACAGGGCAGCATGAGCACCTTAAATAAAAGTAAGGGTAAAATAGCAACATGTTTTGCATTTGTTTCATGAACTTATTTACAAAAGAACCACAGTTGTATTTTTTGTACAAACGAACACAAAAATGTAGAACATGTTACATTAATGCAACATATTTCTCAGAAAATAAATCGTCATAAAATATATTATAATGTAACATTATACAGTCGGGCCTCGATTATCCGTGATCCGGTTAACCGGTAACCCCGATTAACCGTGATGGCCAAAGATCAGTATATTGTTTTTTGTTTGCAATGTTTTCAAATTGTTTGCTTCGATTAACCGTGATTACCTCTATTATCCGTGATGGCAGTTGAAAATTATTAGACAAACAACATTACACGACTTTTTTTAAGAAATTGTAATCTTTTTTTGCCTCATGTTTTCAGTAGAAAATTAATGTATACCTACATACTTATTTAATTTAAAAATGTACATAAACTTCTTGAATTAATTTTTTTTTCTAATGTAAATATGTATGTACACCAAAGTTCACTTGTTAAATAATAAAAATATTAAAAATACTGTATAATCAAAATTGTTATTTGATTAACCGTAATGTAATGTAATGCTTGTGGTCCCGACCATCACGGATAATCGAGGCCCGACTGTAATAAGTGTTTATATTAAACAATATGAATATGTAAAAAAATTTCAAATCTAAATTTTTTTTATATTCATACAAATCGATGTTATAAAATCGCTAATGTTGGTCGATTATCAGATTTAATGAAAAGATTTTCAATTTTTTGTTAGTAAAGGCCTTTTGCTTTTTCCGTAACGATATAATTATTTTAATAATTGATAAATACGCGGAACTAGCATTGTACATACCTACATATTTTTAATAAATTGACGTTTAATAGGTATGTTTTTTTTTAAATACATACTTGACAGCATCATAAGTAGCAAGTGGGTGGAGTTTAGACGCCATTTTCTACAACAAAAATAGCTTACACACCATTGGCAGTTCATTTAAATAAAAATTACAGTGGGGTGGTTTTTTTCTTATTTGTGTATAAAAGGATGCTGTTAGACGGAGTGATAACAGTTTCTTATTAGAACTTGTGTCGTGCATATCTATCAACAATTTCAAATATAAAATCGGATAAGCATTTGTATTTTTTACACATTACAAAAGTATATGGATTAATAACATTTTAAGTGAAAGCATCTCGGTAAGGTGGAATTAGTTAACATTAAAAAAAAAAATTTTAAAAAGCTCATTTAAGTTTCGTTGTTTAAGAGTTTTATTATGTTTCCGATAAACAATGAAATGTTTCAGAACTAAAAGTCTTACTTAGTAAAAACCAGAGTTTATTAAAATAAATATATTTATGTTCCTTCAACAAAGCATTGATACCAGATGTTTCTGTTTGCGTTAATATATAAAATTTTTATTGCAAATTGAGAAACGTGATTTACTTTATTATGGGTTTTATTTTTGCCCACATCGCTTTTTTGGCAAGGTGTTAAAATGCACAACCAAATCCAAGCAAAGGGTTGTAATAATAATATTTACACAAACATTACAATAGAACAAATAAAATTCGAGCACCAAATAACCCCTTAAGTACATAAATAACAAATACTCACAATGAATCAATACAAAAAAAAACTCACAAATAATACAATTTTATGCCGTTGGCATATGCTCGAAAAACAAAAATGCGGTTTATGAAAAGGAACTAAGTTTTCCCACCAGGGTATTAAAATCTTTGTAAGATTTAACCACAAATTAAGTGGGCGTTTAGGGGGATTCTAAATTAAAATAGCAAATGTGTATAAACATTTATACAAAAAGTAAGTAAAATAAACAGTTTTTATTAAATTTACAAATTTCCCTTTCGTTTTAGAAGTTTAAATAAACAATTGCAAAGACATGGTTTACGACATGACGCATATGGCACCGTCGCAAAATATAGCTTTGGGCCGTTATTACCTGGAAGATTTAAATAATGTAGAAAATGAAGATTATGCTGCCTTTGATTTTGATAAAAGATATCAGGCACGCATGGGTTGCGAAACACCCGTTAGTCCTCAGTCCAGTGGTAGTAGACCTGTTCCTCCACCCACACCAGCTCCTAGAAGACGTACCACACCTATAACTCATTTAGATCCATCAGAACTTGTGGGCCTATCACGAGAAGAACGACGCCGACGTAGACGTGCCACCTTAAAATATCGAACTGCTCATGCCACTAGAGAGCGCATACGTGTTGAAGCTTTTAATGTTTCCTTTGCAGAACTACGTAAATTATTACCAACTTTACCGCCGGATAAAAAATTATCGAAAATTGAGATTTTAAAATTGGCTATTTGTTATATAGCCTATCTAAATCATGTCTTAGAAACTCCATAATGTGTTGGTATGAAAGAAAAAGTCATAAAACTAAAAACGAGATGAAAAAAACTTTAAATAGCAGAACAAAACAATAGTTTTTCAAGAGTTAAGGTGACTTTTTTTATGTATTTGCCAGTTTAAGAAGACTTTAAATATTTTTTTAAATTATACTGTGTCGTCGTATCGCACTGGTTCAACTCAAAATTTTTCAATTTTTGCAAGAAATCGATGAACAGTGGTACGCACTGTAAAAATCTAAGATCAATTTTTTCTAGTATTTTGCCAAAAAAATACAAGTGTATCTCCCTTTGTAGTATAATGGTACATACAAAAACAAAACAATTTTTTTTTTGTATCTACTGAAAATTTATAAATTTTGTGTTAACCCCCTTTAAAATCGCTCCCAGCCAGTAAAATACTCCGACGTTGTCTGAATCAGACATTTCTTGCGGTTGTCTGACTTCATTCTTAGTGACTTGGTTCAGATTTCTTTCAGACATTTTTGTCTGGATGCTTTCTGATCGATTTCGTATGAATATATCGGGGGAAATTTATGAACCATTATGTCTAAAAGATTTCTGATTGAATGTGGGAAAAAATTTAAAGTTGTTCCCCCTAAAAACTAATTTTGACATGTTTTATGAAGGTTCTCAAAATACTTTAGCTCTAGCGATAATCTCCCGTGAGCGAAACCGCGTCAAAAAAGGGTCCAAAAATGGTATTTTTCATGAATAAAACTTTCGGCAAATTTTTTTTTGTCCAAGGAATTACCAAATATAATTGACATTTAAGAATTCTTTGATTCTGCATTACAGTGCAGCCACACGGTCAAGTTGTTCTTGATAGTCTTTTACATATACTGTTTGTCAAAATTTCCAAAAATTGATAGTTGTGACGTAGACTGCATTCAATTTTTGAGCAATTTACTTTCAAGATGCCATCAAGAAAAAAATTTATAAAGAGAAACGAAAAATTTGCTCACTAACCTTCAAATCAGCTGTTTTCTTGAACGTAAATTGAAACACTCACTGGCATGAGAATTTTAAAGGCAAGTTCGCATCAATTTTTAAAAGTATGAGTGTATTGGTAAAAAAGTGTGAGTGTATTAAAACTTGATAGGCAAAACTTGATCGTGTAACCCTCAAGTTAAAACATTTTAAAAATCTTACCACAGACTCGAGATAGCGAGATGATTATGTCGGTTTTTTGATGCTTTTCAAAATTAACCCTCAACTGCACTGTCTTACTTTTTATAACATTAACTAAGACATCATTAAAAACCCATTTTATAGCCACAAAAAGTATATCTTTGTGGAGGAAACACGGTTTATTAATATATTTAGCTACTATTAAATTAACCCGTTTATGACCAACATTTTTAAGAGGACATTAAAGAAAACCGGTTAAAATTAAAAGTGAAAAAAAAATAATAAAATAATAATAATAAGTGAAAAAAAAAAATAAATATAAAAGTATTAAAATTTAACAAAATGCAAGTAAAATTAAAATTGAAAAAAATAATTAAATAATAATAATAATTGAAAAAAAAGTATTAAAATTTAACAAAATGCATGTAAATAAGTAAAATTAAAATGATTTATCAAAAAATATCTTACAAAAAATTTTTTCGCGAATTTAGTTCAGTGTATTGCTTGCGTGACAAAATTTTATTTGCTATATAAGCAGGCCGAATATTCTCAAAGACTTCTAAACACGATTGGCTAACAACTTGCACATATCGTTCGGTATTTTGACAAGGGTTCTGCGAAAAACAGCGAATTCATATGAATTCGCCAGTGCATATACCTTGTAAAATGTGCCTTGGTAGCAGTTGTATCATTTTTTTTAATATACAACTGGACTAACATTTTTTCCACAATTTTTTGTTCTATGTCCTCTAAAAAATGTTGGTCATGAACGGGTTAATTTAGAATTTGCTAAATATATAAAACGTGTTTTCTGCACAAATATATGCTTTGAGTGGTTCTAAAATGAATTTTTAATGATGTCTAAGTTAATGTTATAAAAAGTAAGAAAGTGGAGTTAAGGGTTAATTTTTGACTAAAATCCCAAGCAGTGATAAGCACCTTTCCTACGAAGAAAATCGGACAAAAAATGATTAAGTTATTAAAATTTTCATTAAAATCGAATTGAAAATCATCAAAATACTGACATAAACATCTCGCTATCTCCAGTCTGTTGTTAGATTATTAAATGTTTTATTGCAGAATCAAGGAATTTCTAAATACATATCTATTATATTTGGCAATTCATTGGACAAAAAAAATTAGCAAGCTTTTTATACATGAAAAAACCATTTTTTGACACTTTTTGACTCGGTTTAGCTCATGTGAGATTATCGCTAGAGCACAAATGTTTTGGAAATCATCATAAAAAATGTCAAAGTTTATTTTCAGCTATCTGTCAGAAAACAATACGAATGTTTGCTAATTTTTCTTGCCTTTTTATTAGATTTTTGCCAGACAGGTATCTATCAGAAATGTCGGCAATAAAATCAGAATTTCGCACGACATTTCTGCCAGAATTTGTTTCAACCACTTTATACATTTTTGGGTCAGAAATCTGACAGAATTCGTCAACGATTCTGACTTTTTTTCTCTCAGATATCTAGAACACGTCGTACTACTTAATTGGCTGGGCTGTTATACTTTTAGTCACAAAAACATTTTTCAAAATCAAAATTAGATTTGTCTAAATTTGTGGCCCTATGCTTCAACTTAAAAAATATATACATAGCGTCACCTTAAATGTAAATAAAAAACTTTACAAAAATTAAAAATGTAGTTTAATAAAACGAACGAAAATCAATCAAATACTCACTTTTGAATTTTTAGGTACATAGTTACGTCCGTTTGCATTTAAGGTGACGATATGTTAATTTGTGAGATCATTTTAAAACAGTTTTAGGAAAAAATTTTTATAATTTAAAAATTGATTTTGAGTAAAAATTCCATTGGAATGCAAAATAAAAAGTTAATACACAAAAAACCGCGTTTAAAAAACTGCAGTCAAAGAAAAACTGATATTTCTATCACTTCTACATTTGCCATTGGCAAAAAAAAAACTGTTGCTTTTACTTCTGATTTATTAAATGTAAACAGTCGCTGTCAAACCAAGTTGTACACAAATTTTCGTTTTTTGTTCGACAGTTTTTGGTTTCGACTGCAGTTTTTTAAACCCTGACTAAGAACATTAAAGATTTTAAACACACTTTTTTGTATATTAAAAAAAATAATGAAATACACAAAAATTGCTTCGTGTTTTAAGAAAAGGATCTTTTTTGAATTTAAACCTCGTGTAGGCATTTATGTGCTGTTTCCAAATGACAGGCAAGTGATTGTGTAGTCAAATTTATATGAAAAGCACTCAGTTTTTTGAGTAATTTCCATATAAATTTTACTAAACAATCACTTGCCGGTTATTTAGAAACAGCACATTAAGCTTGTATTAACTGTTATAAGTTATTTTTAAGCGACTACTTTTATTATACAAAATAAGTTTAAAAATTGTAAAAATAGCATTTAAACGAAACATGTTTTGGCATGATTTATTTAAAACTATTTATGTGATATCTGTAAATTGTATTTATGAATTAACAATTAATAAAACCCCACAAAAAATTAAGCAAAAAATTTTACTTCTTGAAGAACATCAGTTGGCTTTTAGGTTTTTTCATAGCAAAAAGTTTAAGCAAAATTGTTTACCACATGTGTCCAGCCAGTTATATAAATGGAAGCTGTTAAAAACATGCGCAGTACTAGTATAGCGTACCCCTGTAAACTCCTACTAATACAGGGTATTAAAAGGTTTAATTTTTACGAATTTTTAAAACTTAATTCCAAAAAGCATAACCAAGGTAATTTATGTTTGTTTGTTTGCATTTATTTGTTTCCAGAATTCTAATAAACATTTGCTTTTTTATGCATTGGTAACCTTGGGAAACATTTGCCAGAAATTCCTTTAACAATTTGAACAAGGTTGGCATATTAAAACTAAACAGTTGTTGAGTTATTTAGTTTTAATTTTCTAGTGTTCATACATACATAGCTATTTTTGGAATATTGAGTGTAAAAAATATTAGAAAACAAAATTGAAAAAATAAAAATATTTTAACTGTTTTATTTAAATTGAGTTTACAGTTTTTTTAAATGGCTTATAATTTTAGTGCAAATCAGGTAACTATTGTAAAGGAGAGTTTTGTTTGGAACCCTGTTTTAATATAAGCAAGTAAATATTAATAAGTACATACACAAGTTTGCATGTAGTACATAATTTGTACATAAGAAAAGTAAATAAATATATGTACCGGCACACAAACAGATGTACATATGTATGTATAAGTATGTACACAAAATTGTATGTATATATTTTTTTAACCAACAAATTTATGTATGTAACACTGATTGACAAAAATTATCTTTTTTTTGTCTTTTTTACTTTATTTTGACTTCGTAAGGTGGAAAAAGAGGTACAAAAATTTGACGCTCATAGTTTTTTTTGACAGGAATTTTAACTTTCATAAAAAATACTGATACAATTATACTTGATAACATGTTTTTAAAACTAAAAGCTATGATTTTCTGGAGTATTTGACCTGAGGCTGGTCTCTTGCAAGTGTCCAACAATAATCTGCCAACATTCGAGGACTCCATTTGCCCATGGCATCGTTTTTCCATGCTGGAAATATCCTGATGGAACTTTTCGCCGTGTTCGTCGCTAACGGCTCCTAGGTTATCGGGAAAGAAATCGAGGTGGGAGTGCAGAAAGTGTATTTTAAGTGACATATTACAACCCAATGCTTGATACGTCGAAAGTAGTTTGTTCTCCTATCAGATCTTTGTAGCATGTGTAATTTCTTTTTTCATGTGTAGCCCATGTGTAATTGACTCCATCTGTAATTCATGTGTAATTTAAAATTTTAACGTTTTGTAGCACTGATTTTTGTAATTTTTTTTTCACAAGATGTAAAAAGGTTTAATATTCTTCGCAAAACCTAAACATTTAATTAAAAGAATGGAAGCGTTAAGAGAACTGAACTAAAAATGGTTGGATCATTAACTACTAAACATTTGGCATTTAAATAGCTTGTATCACAATTTATTACCTGTAACGACATTATTCCTTTTTTTTATTTCAAAAGAGTGGATCATTGACTGCAAAAAAAATGTTTGAGCTTCTCAAAAGCACAATTATAGAAAAAAGGATTCCTTTTGAAAATCTAGTTGGATTTGCACCAGATTCATTTGGTAGCGCCGAAGCCCTGTCTGAACCTTCCAAGATATTTTGAAAATCTACTTCGTAAGATTAGATCTATTAGAAGTAATGCTCGACACACTTAAGGAGTTTCAAGAAAATTTTCGCGACAACATGCACTCTTACATTTTGAAAAGTTTTAGCTTTATAGTAATTTGGTGCCAGAATATTATTCGAAAAAGGTTTTTGAAATAAAAAATTCCTTGGGAGACAGATTATTTCAAATTTTTATTTTTGTTTTAGTCTTTTCAAATGCTGCTGCGGAAAGAATATTGAGCAATTTAAACAATTGAGTAGGTGAGTTGCAAAACTCGCTCGTTTCAAAAATTAAAAAAATTGAGATAACAATCGATTTGGACAGATCTTTTAGCACTTTATAAGAATATATATATATAGATTATATCGAATCATGTTCTTTTCTATGTTTTTTTGTGACATAAAATTGCAGTTGGTAACAAAACTGGTTCGTTACACTCAACAGATATTTTCAAAACTATCTCTTTGCATTTTGTGTAACAAAACTTGCTGGTTCACTGTTTTAAACTTTTTTTAAGAAGAGTGCCAAGATATCGTTGATTATATAGAGTCGAATTAGGGAATTTAAAAATGCAAGTTTGTAAACAAGTTCGCTTTGACATATTTGTTTTTTATAAACCGTATATTGAAATAAATTTTTGTAGGGATGTTCTTATACTCGACTGGAAATCTTCTGTAACTCCTGTGGTGAAAGCAGTAATTTAACAACATTTTAAATTCCACCCTTTAAAGCGAATGCTAATAGATTAAACATGGAAAAGTAACTCGGAAAAATGCATGCCATTGTTCCAGATATACTTCATATCAATGTGGGAGTTTAACCGAAAAAACATTTGAGAATAATTTTATCTACCCACTTGGAGAAAATTGGAGAGAAAATTTTATATACTTGGAGAATTTTTATTTGTGTCGGTAATAAGGTAACATACGTTTACTTATTAAATTGGACTTGGTGCTCTTTACCGCCCATGTTGGTATTGGTACGTACTGTTCAATCCCTTGACGCAACAGCATCAAGTCCAACACAAAAGGTATGCTATTTCCGAAAAATAATACAAGGCTTATACAATTTTTTTACCTTACTTTTCTCTTCAAAATGTGTTATACAAAATTTTACAATTAACAACTAAAGAAGCAAACGCATGTTTAAATAAAAATATATTTTATTTTCCTGTGAATGATTAACAAAGTTGGTCGAAATATTTGACTAAATAAAAAATAAAACCAATTATCTCACTTTACAATTACAAACAAAGACTCTTCTGTGCCTCCAAGCAAATTCTCCTTATTGACTACAAATCCAGTGGTAATCAAAACTAAGTACACTTGATGCCCTAAACGTCTAAATAAGTTGGACTTGTTGTTGTTTTTAACTTTTCTATAGGATAGGACTTATGGGAATTTTCACATCGATAGAGGAAAAATTTCGATTCCAACTGTATAAAAAACGTATTTAAAAAAACAATGTGAGTTGGGGTAGTTTATCTTCTACGAACAGAACAGCACTAAAGTGCGTTGCAGAACTAGTTTGATCCCATACGGATCGTAGCAAAACTAGTTTCTTTCGAAAATTCGTAGCAAAACTCGTTCGTTACAAAATTAAATCTATTATTTTTCCGTATTACAGTTGGTTTAATTTTTCAACTGTTGAGCTATTTATCAATAATGGCATAACACTTAAAAATCAAAAAAGTTCAACTAATTTGGTTCAGTTTATCCTGCGCTATGTGTTTTTTGCATTTTCCCAAAATTCGAAAAAGGTGTAACGAACGAGTTTTGCATCTCACATACTCAATTATACACAGAACACTCGGGATAAATCAATTTTTTTTATGATTACTTTAAGTACGAGTCGTACTCAAAAATTCAAGTACGAATAACACTTAAACGTACTCGAAACAATCCTAAATGGGATTACTTTCGAAAAACAATCCCGGCATTTCTTGAAATAAGTATGAAATTCTTAAATCAAGTAAAAAAAAAAAGATAAAACTTCTTGTTTTGTTTAACCCTCCGGCCTACGCATGT
Source organism: Pollenia griseotomentosa (assembly GCA_963931875.1). Classification (NCBI taxonomy): domain Eukaryota; kingdom Metazoa; phylum Arthropoda; class Insecta; order Diptera; family Polleniidae; genus Pollenia; species Pollenia griseotomentosa. Next base: position 169,386,654 of record OZ007563.1, read on the forward strand.
TTTAATTTTCTATACACATTGAAAAAAGATCTGGCCAGACTCATGTGCACCACTAAGGGTTAAAAAGATTTCTAAAATAAAAACCATATCGGGCATGATATTGGTGTTTTATCATTCTGTAAGGTGTAATACGGGTAAGTAAATCCATCATTATAACTTTTTCTTTCTAATTTCTTGATAAAATGAACTTTATAATACTTGAATCAATCGCATTTTGAGATTGATTCAATCTTAGTTTTACATAAATCAATGTAAATTTCGGATTATTTTAAGTACGAATTCGGATTAAAACAATTTTTAATTCTAATTCAAGCGCATTTTGAGATTTGTTCAATCTTAGTTTTACTTAACTCAATCTCATTTTTGTATTATTTCAAGTACGTAACGGGATTGAATATGGATAATTTAAGTATTTTGCGATTGAAAATCCGTACTTGAATCAATCTTTCTGTACTTGATTCAAGAAAATCCGTACTTACCCTACTATTAATACCGCTTCGGATTGATTTTTATTTTGAGTGTACGACAGATTTTTTTTTTAACTAAATGAAAAGTTAATACATATTATGAAATTCAAAACAAAACTTGTGAGTTTGAAAATAAAAGATAGCATGTGTAATTTGTATTTTCATGTGTTATTTTGGCATGATCCATGTGTAATTTACCATTTCGTTGGTGGCAATATTGCTTTGTAGTTACTTGCTTTGCGGTTGCCCAAAAAATTTTGTGCGACATTTTTAAAACTTTTCCAAGCAGATTTCTTGGAAACTTTTCTCTCAAGTACTGTAAACCTGAGCCGTTGCGCTCCATGGCTTTGACAAAAATTTTTATCAAACCTACACAGAAAAAATTATTTTTCCAATTCAAACAAAAAATTTGTAGAATCAAACAATTTTTTGTCTGAAATCGGTCCTACAAACAAATTTGCATATTCAAACAATTTATTTGCATTTTGTTTACTGAAAAAAAACACTAATTTTTTCAAACAAATAATTTAACTGAATCAAACAAAAAGTTTACTGAAATTCAAAATCAAAAAAAAAAAAAGTTTTTGCACAAGCAATGACGCGCACACAAGTAAGCACTGCATGAGAAGGTGACGGCAAAGCAGAGCCGCCGACTGGCTTTGAAACACATTTTTTTGTTGGAATAATTTTTGAACGAGTCTTATTTATACACACAACACAATGTTTTTCTTTATCACTCTCTGTTGCTGTATCCTTTCCTTTGCTAAAGAAGAAATGTAACCAAAAACGGCAGCAGACCGACTCGATATGTTTTTCGTCATCATTCTATTTTTGTATTTGATGTATTTAACCAAACAGTTTTAAAAAATTGAATACGGGATTTTGTTTCTTATAATGTCGTGTCTGCTATTGTTTTTCTTATAGTTGCACTTTTTTAAAGCGTCCAAAAATAGACTGTGTGTGTTTTTTGTTGTTGTTCTTATATTTCACATAAAGAAGTGTTGCTTACGATCAAATAAAAAAATGCAAAAAGACGACAACATTAAAGAGCGTTAAATATTTCATACAAAATTATGAAAACTTGACACCAATAACGCGTTTATTTTATTTTTGAAGAGTTGTCCACATTTTTGTTGGTTAAATAAAAATCAAACAAAAATATTGATTGAATCAGTAAAAATATTTATAGAAATTAAAAAAATTTTCAAACAAGCGGTTGTTTGAAAATAATTCGGCAATAATTTTTTCTGTGTAGTTTAACATGTGGTTACACATTTTAAGACTTTCTTTTTTACAAGATTTATAAGCGATTCATAATGATTCATTTGAAATGTAGTGGTGGTAAAATTACTCTGGTGAGGTCGACAAGAGGGGGGTGTAAAACATGTAACACTTTTTTAAATGAAAACTTGATTCAATTAAACCGTTCTGTTGAAGACAATGTTACTTGCTTTTGTTTTCTTCTTGCATATGAAATAGTAGCTCCACTGAGTTGAAATACGTATCCACTTGTAGACTTTCTGTCTTTCCAATTAGTTTAAGATCATTTGATTCAATACATAGCTTTAAGTTTTTAGTACCATTTAAATATTCTCTTAACTTCATTCCAATCTCTTTTGGTGGGACATGATAGTTTGCGACTAAGTATGGATACAGCAATAGTAATATCAGATCTGGTGTTATTTGATATATATAATCACCCCTATCGTGAATAATTTTTCCCTCGTAATTTTTCCCCTTTTTACATATTTGCGATCATGAACAACTCCCATGAAAAAATGTAATTCAAAGGAGAATAATAACGTGAAAAGTGTTCACGGGAATAAATTCCCCTTATCGTGAAAAGTTTTTTCCCTCGCAATTTGTTCACGTTTCCCTAAGATTTTCTCACTTTATGTTTGCTAGGGAATAGTACATGTATGTTAGTAGTTCCTCCTATAAATCAAATACTAAGGGATAGATCCGTTAATAAGGCACAAACCGATATATTGGTCAACAAAATGCAAAACAACAGGTTTGCTGCCGCCGGCTTTGTGAAAGACGTGGTGGCAGAATTTTGGAAAATATTTTAATAATAAAATTTAAAAATGCAAAAACTAACGTTGTAATCAACCTATCCTTCCAATACTAATTATTTAGATTTATTATTTTAACTTTTCTTGCAAATATATACTTGTATATTTTTAAACAAAAATTTCATTGATTTTTTATTTTCTAATCTTTCTTCTTTTTTTACATTCACTGGAACTGATAGTGGGAAAAATTTTCCACATGAGATTCACGATTGCTTTTTCCCCTTCGAGGGGAATGAAAATTTAATGGGAACAAAAATTCCACTTGTTATTCACGATAGGGGTGAATAAAGATCCAATTGCTCGTCTATATAAATCATTTGAATTTAACTAATCATAAATTTTCTTTTAGATATCCAATATCCAAAGATATTTTTGAATTCACCATTTAATAGGCTTTAAGAATTTTGTTTATATAGGCTTTTTGATGTGCATAAAATTTTCCACAAACTCTTTCAACTTCCATCCCTAGAAATAGTTAAAGAGCTCCGAGATTAGTAATTTAAAATAATTTATAAATTTCTTTTACAATTTCTTTTATAATAATTTCATTTTTTCCAATGATGAGAATTTCATCCACATATACTAGTAAATATATAATATTTTTAGTATCTCCTTTGGTATAAAAACAACAGTCAAGATTTCCCCTTCTAAATCCTAAACTAATTAATTAAGTTTTCATTAAGTTTTTTATTACAACATCTAGCTGACTGTTTTAAACCATAAATACATACTTCCATTTTATTTACATACTACATTCTTCTTTGTGGAAATTGCATATCCTCTTGGTTGTTTCAAAAAATTTCATTTTCCAAAACACCCTTTAAAAACGTCGTTTTAAAATCAATGTGATGGACAAGCATTTTTTTTTAAGACGCAACGGCTAAGACTGTTCTAAATGTGGACTGTTTAATTACAGGAGCAAATACTTCGTCATAATCTTGACCATATTTTTGAGAAAAACCTTTTGCTACGAGACGTGCTTTATATTTGTCAGTTCCACCAGCCATCGTCTTTACTTTATAAAGCCATTTACACCCTATGGGCTTCCTTCCTTAAGGCAATTCCACCAAATCCCAAATATTATTCGAATACATTGCTTGTATTTCTTCCTCCATAGCAGTCGTCCAATTCTTACTATTAGAACATTCAACTGCTTCTTTATAGGTTGTTGGTTCAAATGTAACAGCTTTACAATTATATATTGCTGGTGGTACACCTTTGTTACTTCTTGATGATTTTCTAACAGCTGATTGAATTTCATTAATACTTTGGGTTTTATTATTTTGTTCTATTAAGTCATTAGTTTTTGATCCGTTATTTGAAAAATTTGTTTCAGTTTCAATCTCACTATCAGCAGTATCATAATTATCTTCACAGATCTCATCTAACAAATTGTTATTTTCATATTCTTTGTCATTAGCATTCAATAGTTCTATAGGAACTAAACTGCTACTATAGTTTTTGTTAAGGCTAGTTTACACGGTAATACATTGTTTTACGACATAATGTTTAATGAGAAAAATCATATCATGTAAAAGCAAAATGTATTGAGTAACTTGAGGGTTACACGATAAAATTTTGTCCATCAAGTTTTAATACACTCACACTTTTTTACCAATGCACTCATACTTTTAAAAATTGAAACGAACTTGCCTTTGAAATTCTCTTTCCAGTGAGCGTTTCAATTTACGTTCAAGAAAACAGCTAATTTCAAGGTCAGTGAGCAAATTTTTCGTTTGTCTTTATAAATTGTTTTTTGATGACATCTTGAAAGTAAATTGCTTAAAAATTAAATGCAGCCTACGTCACAACTTTTAATTTTTGGAAATTTTGACAAACAGTATATGTAAAAGACTATCAAGAAAAACTAGATCGTTTGGCCGCAGGGTAAGAGAGAATATGAATACAAAATCTGGCAAGCGGTCGGTAAATGGTTTTTTTCTAAACCATTTTAGAAACTTATGTATTATCATCACACCAGAGGATTATGAATATGAATACAAAATCTGGCAAGCGGTCGGTAAATGGTTTTTTTCTAATTTGGTGGCCACACGATCAAGTTTTGCCTTTCAATTCCTTTCAATTTGCGATACACTCTCACTTTTTTACTAATACACTAACACTTTTTAAATTGACCACGAGATTGCTTTCAATTTCACCTCTCCATTTGTTTGGCAATTTTACTATCAATTTAACAGCTGATTGCATGTTAGTCTTTATAAATTGTTTTTTTTTATGACATCTTGAAAGTAAATTGCTTACAAATTTAGTGCAGACTACGTCACAGCTTTTAATTTTTGTAAATTTTGACAAGCAGTATATGTAAAAGACTATCAAGACCAACTTGATCGTGTGGCCGCCGGGTAAACCATTTTTGAAACTTATGTATTCTCATCACACCAGAGGTGTATTTTAACAGAGTATATTGAAGGTGGTTACATTTATTATACAATTACAAAAACAACTCAGGAACTGTTCAGAATTGTAAAACTGCAACCATCTGCTTTTTTTGTTATTATTTTTTACTTTTTTTACTTAACCCCGGGTCTTCACGTAGCAATATTTATTGCGGAAAACGTCAAATTTCATTGCTCCATAAAATTTGCGACGTATAGACCGCATATTGCCATGAGTGGCAATCCATTGCGCAATGATTGCTCTTCTTATTGCTTGAGCAATTATTGCTTAGCAATATGCTGTCAAATCAGTTGTAATTTATCTGACATTTCATTTCTTTGTACGGTTGTTTTTTGTTTGTGTGTTTATTTATTAAAAAAGCAATCAATAAATATATTATTATTTATTATATTTTTTAATAAACATAAAGATCAACAAAAGCAAACGACGAATTTATTTTTTTGTATATTTTTATTTTTTCAATAGAACAATTCAACTTTTTTTAACGCAAATAAACAAAAAAGTAATACAAAACACAGCTACGACAATTACAATTAATTATTTTATTAATTTAAAAAAGAATATTTCACAACCACTTCAAAACACAACATAAAACATTTGTTATAAATATGTACAGCCACAAAACTTTATACGACTACTCGCGGTGAAAATTGCAAATTTATGGCAAAGCAATTTCAAGTGTTCCCCAGCAATAAATTCAGCAATTATTGCTCCATTGTTCTGTAATTGTTCTGCCGACGTTTTTGCTTGTACTTAGCAATAAATATTGCAACGTGGAGACCCAGCGTAAACCATCCGTGTAAATATGAAATATACTCACAACATACTTTTATTTTTTTCTTTTAAAAACGGAGAGAATTTCATATTATTTTGATTCTACAAAGTCGTAATTACAAAATTCAATATTTTCTATAAACTTGACATCTCTGGAGATAACTATTTTGTCTGTATCTTTATCAAGTATTCTATATGCCTTTGATTCATCACAAAATCCAACAAGAAGAGATCCCTTTTTAGCAACGTTATCCAATTTTTGACGAAATTTTTTATTAATGTGAAAATATACCTGACAACCAAACGATTTTATATGCTTCATAGATGGTTATTTTGAATACCATAAATCATAAGAACTTTTATTAATTGACTTCGATGGCAATCTGTTTTGTAAATAATTCGCAGTATTTACTGCCTGGGCAAAGGCTAATCCGGATTCTGTTAGCAAACAGCGAGTCATTTCGAAAAGACTTATATTCTTACGTTCAGCTACCCCATTTTGTTCTGGAGTATATGGTGCTGTAAATTGTTGACTAATTTCTTTGCTTTTCAAAGTTTTTATAGATTTCTTAAGTACATTTTCCACATAGGCCACATATTCCTTTATCTTCTGAAACAACACAGTACCTGGAGCAATCATCAATCATAGTTAAAAAATATTTGTTTCCGCTAGGAGTAACTTCCTGCATTGGTCCACATAGGTCTGCATGTATCAAGTCCAAAATAATTTCTGATCGAATTTGCGTTTCTTTAGGGAATTCTTGTCAAGTCATCTTGCAGTATTACACAGTATTACACAGTGCAACACGAAAAATATAACCATATACAGACAACTCTACGTGATAAAAGACCAAAAATAAAAGACCCGTGGTCCCAGTTTTGCCCAAAGTTATGCGCAGAAGTGAAAAATTTCCCGAATTTTTTTAATTTCATTTGCTACCTAAGCGCTACCTATACGGTGCTAAGAATCATTCCTAGGAAGTTCATATGTTCTAAAAAGTTGTTTACCGAGATCTTAGCTACATTTTTGTTGCTGATTGTTTCCTTGAATTTTTAACGGTTTGCTACCTATGGACCTGAACAGGAGAAAAAAGGTAAAAGGTAAAGATGAAGTTTTTTTGATTTTATATGTTCACAGTTTAAGTTCTTTATGGCAAAAACTTCAACTTTGTCTCAGAGGGTAAATAAAAATTCCGAACTGTTTGCAAGATATGAGCCTGAGAAAATGATCCCTTTTTTCAAAAATGACACCGCGGCCCCAAATCTTTTGGGGCCCATAAAAAAAAAGTGCATGACTTTGGACAAAACTGGGAGACACGGGACTTTTTTTTTATCTTTTATCACGTAGTGGTGTCTGTATATGGTTATTTTTCAATAACTTAAAAAATTACACACAGTGTTATCGTCACTAATAACAGTTTTCTTTGCTTTATTTATTGAAGTTTTATTTTCAGCTTTACCACAGCCGTAACATTTTTGTTGTTAATTTTGAGTTTTGCATTTTTAGTGCTAGATTCGTGGAACTTGATTCTTGATCACCATTTTGTTTTCGCCTAAACTCTTGGATTAACTTCTCCTTTACAAGATCTAATGTTAATTCTTCCTCTGATATTATTTCCAAAGCAGTAATAGTATTATTATACTCATCTGGCAAACTTCCTAATAAAAACGCCACTTGGAGATGATTCGCTAAATTATCTCCTAAGCCATTTAATCTGTTTAAAGTTTCCAGCATTTCAGAAATATGTGCTTCCATGTCTTGGCTGCTTTTTAAATGCATACGACATAACTTCTTTAAAGGCATCACTTTATTTGTATAAAGTAGATTTTTCATGGAAAGCTTCCCATTAATCGTGTGCAGTATTCAAATTACGAAGATGTACCAATTGAGAGTCTTCAACTAATAGTCCAATTGTTGCACGAGCTTTACCATCTTTTTCAGTGGAAACTATTTCCCACAAGTACTGTTTTATCAATAAGAGTTCCAACTTGTATTTCCAAATTTGATAATTCTCTCCATTTAACTTATTTACACACTTCGTGAAGTCTTCCATTTCGTTAAATTAAAAATTTTACAATATACATACATAATCAAACAGTCACTAACGCACTAAAGGCCCATAACCTATTGAATAAACTACTAATTTATAAATATCCTTTCGGGTTATTTATAATAACAACGGATGTGATTTTATTAATTTAAATAAATTGTAAAAGTTTATTTACAATAAAATAATAACTAGAAAAAATTATTTTTTCTTTCAACAACATAATATTCAAATACGAAAAGGAGAAAAAAAGTGTATTTAAACAAGTATATAAAAACATTTTGTTCAACAAAATTAACAAAAATTAACCACCCATTACAGAAATCCGGTAGTAAAAAGGCCAAATGGTGGCACAGCAAGATTTACAAGGCAAAAACAGCAAAGAATTAATACCCCACACAAATGAAAATATATGTTTATGATCAGGGGGATTCTATCTATCAAGCTGAGGCAAAAACAAAAGTGGTGTATATGGATAGCAAATTTTCGGAATATGACCAAATTTAATTTTTAGGCATGACTCTCGCTGCTCCCGTATACAGTAAGGGAGATAGCAGGGAGAGTTATAAAATTTCTTTTAGAAACAGATTCGTCAATAAATTATATTAAACCATTACAAGAATAAATACATATAAAACACTTAAATCAACCGTTTTTAGTAAAATCTCTTCATGGCTTTAATGCAAACAGACCAAAATACATGGTGAATCTTTTCAATGCAGACGCATTTTTTCATTCAAAAACGTTATCCGATAAATATTTCATCCCAAACGTGAATGTGATTTTCTTAAGCCTGGGGAAAGGGAGGTACCTTCCCACATTAGACCTCAATTCGGGATTCCACCAAATTTTTTCTAGCGGAAAGTGTCGGGAAGAACCACCTTTTCGGTTGAAAGCGAAAAGTACGAATTTTATAGACTACCTTTCGGTCTGAAAAATGCGCCGAATATTTTTCAAAGGGTGCTTAGGGAGTGAATAGGAAAGGCATGCGTTGTCTATGTCGACAAAATCGCTTGGGTCTTGGGTAGACTGTGCGAAGTGTATGTAAATGGTGAGAATCGGCCTTTAATTTAATATATTCCCCATAAAAACTTCTTTCCAAATTAGACTCTTTGTGTACGTAAGTCATCTAATTATGTTGGCATTTAGATTAAATTCGCCCAAAAAATATGTTACAGCAAATTAAATTCTTTTCGAATTGTTCTGTAAATACTGTGGTGTTTGGGCTTTACCGATTATAATTTTAGTATTGTTCAAATTGTGCAAATGTTGATTATTTTGTTTTTAAATGAGCAATTTTGGATTTTTTTTTTTTTTTTTTTTTTTTGGCATATTTTTAACAATTTTGAGGTCATATTTTCGAGTGCTGCACATTTAATGCTCATAAAACGCATTTTTCTGCATTCCCTGTTGATATATTTTCCACAAATAAAAATTATTTTTTAACATTTGTTGACAAACTGTCAAAGATTGCAATTGTGCAACCTATAGCGCTGAGAACATAGTATTATCATACTTATGTAAGAAAATAAGAAAATACTAGACACGAACAAAGGAACATCAAGACATTGCTTGGCTACAATAAATGTTCACCACAGGCATGCAAGAAGCATTAATCTTTTAGGTACAGCCCTAAAGGTAGTCGCACGAGCACAGCAGCACATAGACAACCTTACAGATATTGTTAATGCTATTGTTAGCGACGGAAAGGTTAAATAAGTTAAATGACGATGATTATTTGCATGAGACACTACTGGCCAGGGACCCTAATATGCAAACCTGCTAACTCCCTTTCAGCACATTTTACAGGAAAGACAAAAAACATTTATATTTCATGTTTGCAGCTTAAAGAAAAACCAAAAATATAGTTGGTTTTACACACTTCAAGACGCAAATTAAAGAAATGTAGTTTTTCTGGTCGACGAGGCATACCTTTCTCTACCACACGGCATCAAAATCTCAATTTACTTAAAAAGTGGATTTAGCAGGTTTGCATATTAAGGCGAATATACTTTTTTTGGGTTATAAATAACCAACAACTTAATAAAACGAACAAAAATCAATCAAAAACTCAATTTCGTGTAGTAACGTTCGTTTGCATTTAAGGTGACGATATACTGTTTGTTAAAATTTACAAAAATTGAAAACTGTGTCGTAAGCTTCAAGCAATTTTAAAGAAATTTACTTTTAAGATTTTTTTAAAAAGAACATTTATAAAGACAAACGAAAAATCAAATATAAAATATTGGAAATTTAGCACGTCATACTGAAATCTTATTAATGAAAAATTTGCACACTCAGTTGCAACTTGAAAGAGAATTTTAAAGGCAAGTCCGTTTCAATTTTCAAAATTAAGAGTGTATTGCTAAACAAGTGTGAGTGTATTAAAACTTGAAAGACAAAACTTGATCGTTTAATCTCAAGACGTATAAACTGTTATCTGCCAAACGGCAACGTAACTGAAGTTTGGTTGCCATGCACAATCGGCCCATAAATATTTTTAAATAGAAAAAATCTTTACTTCATATTTGACCATAGTAGGTCCCATAGAAACACCATTCCTGAAAATATCTTTAAATGTTGTATTGATATACTTGACCACAATTTTCACAACTGCCCATGATTGCCCATAAGTCCCAAATAGGGTACACTCTTGAAATTTTTCCCTAAAAAATGTGGTGTGGCGATATCATAAAGCCGGGCTTAACCGACTATACTTTCTTACTTGTTAATAATGGATGGTTATAAATTATTGTTATAATGGATATTTTAGCAAAAAAAAATTTATAATGAATATTTGTAACCAAAACAATTTTTTGGTTAAGGTAATGGTTATTTATAATAAAAATTTTTTTTTTTACTTTAACTGATTACGATGACCAAAATAAAATATATATAGCGATAAAGGTTAAAAATTTCCAAATGCTAATAAATTGAATTTTCCCGTAACCTTTTTTTCTGAAAAAAAAAAAATTATATTTTGTCCTTGATTAAAACCAAGATGATTTTCAAATAACTACATATTTAATGTTGAACTAATATTACGACTTCTATCTATACAAAATATTAAGAATATAAATAAACAATAAAAGTTAAAGTTATTTGCATGGCAACGCAAACTAAAAATATGGAGGGACCCACGCACATCAACCAATTTATAAACCATCAAAATTCCTTGTAGTCAGAATATAAATATGTATGTATACATATTTTGAATACTTTAAATCAGGGACCGAAAATATCAGTTATTTTAAAATTTTAAATCAAAAAAAACATATCGAAGTAAATGTTGAAAAACTGATTCAATTAAATGTGTGATCATAATTGGGATTTCTTATGCACATTAAAATAAATATTTAAAGTCAACTAAATTATTATGACACGTACATTTTTTTAGAGAATAACTTTTATCTTTGTTCAAAATAATAAAAATTAAGCAATAACTGTTATTGTTGTTAAAAAAAATTAAGAAATAACTGTTATTTTTTTATCGAAAAAGTAAAAAAACTAACTGTTTTTTTGTGTTGAAAAAATAAAAATCCAAAAATAACTTATTTTTGTTTAAAAAAATAATAATAAAAAAACCTTTTATTATGATAAACCTATATTTTTAAGTTTTCACTGCATATTTAATGCGCATAAAACGTGTTTTTAGAGCATATTTCTGGTTTCCCTGGTTATAATATTGTGATGTACTATAATTGCATATACAGTTTATACCTTGTGTTAATATATGTCATGTAATACATGAAAAATAACAAGTTTTTTGAGTTGTTCCCCTTTATGTGAAATTTGTTCATTTATATTGTGGTGTCATTTCAAAAATATAGAAACAAATCGAAATTAACAGCAAAATAAACTTACCTATAACAACTTAAAAGAGACAACACAACATCAAACTAAACCGTTGTGACATAAACACTAGCGCAACCTAAAATATTTCTCTTTAGTTAAAACAAAATGATATGAATTCAGCTTACATTTGGGGACAACTCAAAATATTTATCTTTAGTTGACTCTGGAGAAGCTTCTTTTATATCAAGAAGAGGGATACAGCTGTATTTTTTTGGCAAAAGAATAGAGATAATGATGTAAGATTTTTACAGTTGGGTAGATATGGCCACTGTAAATATGTACATCGATTTCTTGCAAAAAATTAAAATTTTAAAATTTTGAGTTGACTTTGATATTTTAACAAACTTAACTATAAAAAGAGTTCTTTTAAAGGATTTCAGTATATTGGTCGTAACTCGGAAAATTTTCACTAATTCTCTAGATATAAATACCGACGTGTTAAGGAAGAAATTTACCATTTAATTTGACTCGGGAAGGACTATAGTTCCCGAAAATGGGTATTTTTCAAAAAAAAAAAAAAAAAAATTATATTTTGGTCATAACTTTTTTGTATCTACACCGATTTTTTTAAGTTTTTCAGAAAATATGTTTTACGGAAGATTTCTGATGTTTTGATACATATAAGAAGTATCCACAGGTCATATGACAGCCGTAAAATGTATACAATTTTTATAAAATTGTTGATGTTTTCTAGACCATTTTTGGAGTATTTTGGTCATAACTTGGCTATTTTTTTAATCGATTTGACAGATTTATATATCGAAATGCACTTTATCAATCACGCAATTCGGATGTTGTACCTAATTTGGAAACTTTGCTGTTCTCTAGATATACAGAAATCTATAATGTCTTTGTACGGGAGATTCCATGCCCACTTCTCTTTTCGTTCTCCAGTGCCCATGTTCTGTAACTCTCGCGTCGTGAAACTTTTTGATTGAAATTTGAGAAATTAAACAAAAATGTCATAAATTGAACCAAACAACTGTTTTTCTCATTTAACTGCGTCTGTAACCAGGCCTGCCATATTTGCCGATTTTTTTCCTTTAAATTATCAAAGTTCCGATTTGCCGATTTTTGCTCAAAAATGCCGATTTTTTTATTAACACTTAAAATACGATTACTTTTTGTTTGTTTGATAATAATAATAATAATAATAATAATATACTAACTTTAACCTATACTATACTATAAAATTTTGAAGAAATTTTGCTGTTTACACGAGTTTAAAGCATTTTGAAGAGCAATTTTGAAGAAAATTTCAATCGTGTAAATCTAGCTTAACATTGAAAAGAGACAACTGTTATTAAGTCAGCGCTTCTACTAAATAAAAAAGGGTTAGTTTTATTACATATTAAATGCAGTGTTTGTAATGTGTTGGGTTAATACGTTTTTATTTGAAAAATATTCCACTATGAAGAATTAAAGACCAAAGTTAAAAAAAAATAATTTTTAAACCCAAAATAATTCAGTTAAAATTTCTTTTTCTATAAGGAAAATATAAAACACTTTATATTTGTGTTGGAAAATGGATTGATAAATTAAAAGAATAAAGGTAAGATATATTTATATTCACTATTAATGAATATAATTTAAACAAAAATTACTTTGATAATTAAATAAACAATTTTTTTTAAGATTAATAAAAAATGGACCTTCCAACGAAGCAGGTTTGTAAGGGAGAAACATAAAAGTTTCGCTTACCATTGCGCTTACGGAAGACATGGATTTTATATGGCAAGTTCCCACTTTGAAGCAATACATTTTTGACACCTAATTATTCAGCGCATATAAAAATTGTTGGCTGTAACGATCAGCTTTACACACTGAATGTTTTGATACAGTTATTTTTTAGTATTCTCCCTTACAAACCTGATTCGTAGTGACACAGCGTTTACATTTGGCAGTACTGGCAAGACAGTTAGAAAATACATATTAGTTGCCAAAAACACTACTAACTGTCTTCGTGACGTAGGCGTCCAGGCAGTAGTTAAATAAGAAAGTTAAAAAAACTTTTTATTTAAGTACAATTTATTTGTAAAACGTTTATTTTGATTGATTATTTTGTAATTTCATAATTTAAAAACATTAGTTAATGCTGAATTGTTCTTATTTGTAAGTAAGAATAGTTTTATTGTATTTAAAATAGGTATTTTTAATTTGCCGATATTTCGCCGATTTTCTTAAATTAAAGTGCCGATAATGCCAATTTTTTTATGAAAATATGCCGATTTTTTAGCAAAATCATCTGGCACCCCTGTCTGTAGCATTTTTGGCGAGTAAAAGCTGTCAAGTAAGGAAATTACTCGCCAATTTACAGAAAAAGTGTGTCTGTAAAATTTCTGTGAGAAAGTTCACGCTTTAAACTGTCAAATAAACTCATGAATAAGAATGGGGCGAGAAAAAAAAATTAAAACTAAAAACATATAAAAAATGCAAAGAATAATATTTTGTTCTTGGCACATTTTTTCCTTGTTTAACTATTTTGCTTTTAACATTTTTATAAAATATACGGTTGTTTTCAAAGCCACTCTGTAAGCAAGAAACATTCTATTCGCACTTTACATTATTTGGTATAGCCGACGATTGTATCTTCGCCGCCGCACACTGGTTCATATTTTGAGAAGGCGGCCAAAATTATTTTTTTTTTTTTGTTCTCCGATTTTAAAATTTTTTTATTCATGTGAAAGTAAATACTAGTGAACCTCGGGAGCCAAAAAATTAAAACCCTATTTCAACTATTTCATTGAGAACAGGGTGGTCCGAAATGGACTTTCTCAATATTTGGTTATAGTTTTGAATTTCTGAGTCAATTTTTGAAGTTGAAATGCTCATAACTTTTTTGTTTTTTAAGATTTTGTGTATTAGTTTATTTTATTAGCTATACGTGGTTTAAAGCATTAAACTCTGCGACCTCTAGAACTATTTAATTTTTTTTTTTAATGTCAAAATTTCCCGGAAATTTCCTCCTTTATAGAGCATAAGTCCTGAGCGTCAAAATGCGTCAAAAAAAACCTATACTCTCTTGTAGTCCAGAATCTAACCTACATTTCTATACCCCATTGTAGGCACATCTGGATACGGCCTTGCGAACTACAACAATTTCTGTGACCCAAGGTAAGATATTCGGTTCAAAAAATAAGTCCTGCAAGGAAAAATTACTGAAATTAAAGAAGGTGAATCTTAAAGAATTTTCGACAAATAAAGCAGTTCAGGCCACATAAATTATCTAGCACGTCAGGTTATCAATTAATTTGGAGAAGGTAAAGGTATTGCCATTGTTATGAACTTATTGTGGGTGAACGGATGCTGCAAAACGAATAGGCGACATAAATAGACTACCACGTTAGATTTCTGAGTAAGTTAAAAGGTTAAACATAAGTAAATAGCCGCAACATAAACTACATAGTTTAATTACCTGAAAATTGCAAATTAATTTAAAAAAATGGAAGAACAGGTAAATGGTCAAAAAACTAGCACGCAGTTATATTTTACGTGAAAATTACCTACATGTTACCTGTTAATTTATTGCCGGTATGTTATCCTTTTAAAAGGTGTGAAAACAGGGGTTTTTTATGTTTCAAAGAAATGCTAATAAAAGATTAAATTTGTATTTAAAAAAGGGTTTTTATGTTTTAAAGAAGCTACTACTTCTTTAAAAAAATATCATTTAAAAAAACTTCTATCAAGAGTATAAAAGTGCATGCATTCATAATGTTACCTTCATTATTGTTTAAACAATGGCTAAGTTCAGTTATAAAGTTCTCGCAGATATATATTTTCAACAGAAAGATGAAAAAGATTTTGTGTTACACATAATGAATAATCCATTCTTTCATAAGATTCATAAGATAAAAATTAAAAATTTTTCATTAACATTAAGAAAACGCTACCTTAAATGTTCTAGAAACAAGAAAACGTTTTACTTACGCAACGAAAAATGGCTAACAAATGATCTGATTTTTAAGAAGCTGTCAATAACTGCTAAGGAAACTGGAAAAGTGGGTCGGCCCGCAAAACAAATTGACAATTGCAGTGAAAGATCACGAAGACGCAAGCTAGCAAATATCAATAAAGAAATTTCGCATAGTATTATAAAGGATTCATTTCTGCATCAAATTCAACCAACGCAAAATAAGAAAACAAAAATTGCAATAATTGAAAAAATAGTGGAAGCGAGCCCTAAACGCACAAAGAGGATTTTAAAAAAGTATGCCTACACCAACTGAAGAAATGAAATTTACTCCAGAAGAAGCATTTGCACTATTTTTGGATTTAAAACGGACAAAAAATCAGTATACAGAACAGCGAAAGCGAACCAATAAAATAAAATAAAATACACATACATCTCAAACCAAAAATAAAAGTTGAATTACCTTAAATGTTATCGATAGCCAAGAATGCTATTTGGGCATTTTTCAAAATATTCCTTTTCAGTTTTATCCTTATAACAACTCGTCTTTCCCAAAAACGCCAACCTTTGGCCCCTGTGAATATCGGGAATAAAAAATTTATAGGGGCCAAATATTGGCATTTTCTGACAGGATCTAAGTTCGACAATAAAAAATAAGTATCAGTTGTAAAATACAAGAGAAAAATTGATAAATTATAAAAAAATCATATTTGAAATATTCAACTTTTACACCAAAACTCAACAAAAAAATGAAAATGCATTTTGAACTCCCCATAACTTTTGGTCCCATCAGTCGAATTTTACGTTTTATAGCGCAAATTAAAGCCTAACATCGCACCTATCGAGCAAAAAAAAAATCGCATAAAAAAATACCGATCCAGTCAAAAGTAATGGAATTTTGACCGCCTTCTATTAAAATTTCCCACTGTGCGCCGTCGATGAAAATTTTCCAATTTTAGTAAATTTTGGTAGCCGTCAACGATATGTGTCACTGGCGTTCTCAACGCCTGCGATGTCACATCGGCTTCGAGTGCAATGTTATGGCATTTATAACGTAACCACGTAATCGCTTTTGGTATTTTTCGACATGAGTTACAACAGACACACTTTTTCCTTACTTTTCGAGAAACGATGGAATATTTTGTTTCACGTCTTTTTGATGCGCGGAGTTCTAACTAAAGTTACGGAACATAAGTACAGATATATAGAAATTTTTAATGTCTTTGTATGGGAAGTTCCACGCCCACTTTTAAAATCCCGCCCATTTTTTTAAAGAGGTTGTGTAATGATAACCAATATGCTTAAATTTAATTTGGACGCTTTGACTCTTGCCGGTCTCCAGATATTAAGAAATAAAAAATAATAACAACAAGGGATTTTTGTGCAAAATTAGAGGCAGTCGTGGTTTTTTGCTAATATCTCAGTCATTTATTGACCGATCTCGCCGGATTTCAATAAATATATAACAACCTAGTCCCCATTATTTCTGTGGTCTTCAGAAAACCTATTTCAACATACACACGGACAGACGGCAACCCGTATATGAACTTCTCTTCTCATAAGGAACCAGAATATATACTTTATAGGGTCTAGGATCAATATTGCGGAAGTTACCTTCGGTGAAGGGTATAAAATAGGAATAACTGTTACGGTCCCTGCTTTAAATACACATGCACACTAGTATAGACATGCATATCTTTACTTATATATGAATGAATAAATTTTGTGCTGGTACTAAATTGGTTGTCAAAATATTTAAATATAAATGGGTCAAACACAAAACATTTTTCAATGTTTGCAGAAAATCGCACAGTTTTAATATAACAGTACAAAAATTACCGGTTAAAGGATAACACATATTTTATTGTTCATATCAGTTTTCAATTAATAGTCAAAACATTAAGTTAATTTCAAAACAATTGAGTTAACATCTGTTTTTAACGGAGGGAAAAATCAATCGAGTTTATGGTCAAAAGTAAGAGAAGCGTTAAATTACTTTGTTGGCAAGTGTTATAAACCAGGATTATTTGATTGTTGCAAGTGTTTGTAGCACTTTTTTAAAGATGATTCTAAAGATACACGTGTTATTACAATTGAATTTATCTTATTGGTATATAGAGGGATGATATCAAAGGGGGTGTGTGTTTGTGTATGAAAATTTAATCCTTGTTATGGAAAGTTATTTGACTAGTACATGTGTTTGTAAATAATCCTGTATTTGAATGTTGTTGATAAATGTTACCCAAGAGATTTAACATTATAATCATTGACAAAGGGGCAATGAAAGACCTTTTCAAAAATAGATACTTGTAACATTTAGTTCAATCAAATAAGTTTTTTTCACAATAAAACTCATGGTAAAATTTGCTAATTGAGTTTAAAATCAATTTAAAACAAGCACTTGTTTCTTGGCGATTTTTTTTTTCAAGGATACGGATATTTTTTTTAAAGTCTATTGTTTCCTTTAGCACCCAAATCTATACATTAAAATTTAAGTGATAAAGAGATAAGGCGTGTGTAATTGCCGTGTAAATTTAATTATTTCCTAATGGTAAATGTGTGAATTTGAATGTTTTATATTTGTTGCTGGTTTTGAGTTTTGGTTTAGGGTGGTTGAAGGTTTAATTTTTTTTATCAAATAAACTATAGAAGAATACATGACCCGTGTTTGAACGCGTGTCTGTGTGGTTTAACACATTGTATTCAATCAAATTTGTTGTAAAAATGTCATCAAGTCGAAAAGTGTTGATGAAAATAACAATATAAAATTATGTAACGTTTGGCTACAAATGATGGCATATCAAATTTCTTATAATTTGCATATGGAAATTAAAAAAAAAAAAACACACAAATTGTGGGAATTTTATTTTGTGGTTTTTGGTTATTTTGAGATAAACTTTTTAAAAATGTAATTATCAAAAACGGATTAACTAACTAAACCACTGCCAAAATCTTATACCCAAAGTATTAAAAATAGTCAGTGAAATTTCATGCTTTCACAAATTTCAAAGAATTTTAATTTCTTTGAATATTGAATGTTTGTTTTTTGAAAAATTGTTAAATAATAATTACATTGCAATTTTAATTTTGTTTGAATATCTTTTGGTAAAATTTTAAAAGTTATAAATAACCTTTTCGTTAACTATAACAGATGCAAAACTAAGTCTTTTATCAAGCCCGTTGTATAATAATGTTGACTTTTTAAGTGATAAATGGTAGCAGGGATTAATATACAAAAATAAATTCAAGTTTAAATGGTAAATTGAATCAAAAATGCAATTGTTCATTTTTGAAAAGTAAACAAAGATTAAACAGTATTATTTCCAATAGTTTTTTACACATGTTCTTAAAAAAAGACACAAAAAAACAAGGAAAATTACACCATGTAATTGTCTAATATACATATAGACAGTCACCCAAACAGGGGCAAGTTTTATCATTGCTTTGTCTTATAGGGATGTTACCTCATCCACAAGAGAAATAATCAATTGTCTAGCCTACAGACAAGGGGTGTTTTGTTTTATTTACGTAGCACAATAAAAAATGTATTTGTTTTTTAAGAATTTGTTTGCATTGGAGGATTATAATGATATAAATTATGGTATTAAGAACAGGTTGTAATACAATGCCTTTTATTTGACAGTTTGATTCAGCCTATAAGCCCAAAGGTTTAAATAATTGGGAACTACCCAAATGGTATCCGCCCAGACCAAGACAACGTAAATTCTCTACCAAAATAATAGCCAATGATAGAGGACATTTGCTAGATAGTTCCAAAAAGTAAGTAATTCAAATATTAAAGTTAAAAACCCAACTATTTTAATAATTTTTTATATATGTATTTAGAATCGACCAAAACTCTTGGGGAAATTTTCGTAATACCTATCAATTGCCCGATAAAATAAATCAAAATTTTGTAGAACAGTATAACAATTCCCTGCTTGGAAAAGATAAATGGTCTAGTTTTCAACAAAAACCAAGTACCTGTGATAACAACCGCATTGACAATTTGGATATTTGTGGCAAAGGTTTGACTTCTTACCCTACAAAATGCGAAACAACTGGGGATATTTTAAATTTTGATCCAAATAGCTATAAACGTATAAATTCTGGCGAAAAGAAAGGTGTAAGTAAGATATAAACAGTTTTCAAATACATATTTATATATCGAGCCATTGCCGCAGAAAAAGCTTAAGCGACATCATTTTCAATTTTCGTTTTTTTTTTTTAATAAATGACTTTACTGGCAACACATGCATCATCTACTAAAATATCATGCTGACATAAGGTACCGTTATGATTTTATAGCAAAAACAATTTTATCTCAAGCAGCAACCTTCATACAAAATTTTTATGAAATACAATAAAAAAAAAAAAACCTTCTCCTGTAAAATTTTGTTTTTGTCGCTTTACATAGCGTCTTCAACTGACAATTTTTTGTCATACCAAACGTCAAAGTCTATATAAAAAAAACTCGAAAATTTTTGTCAGCGTTTTTTTAATATGAAGTTTGACGTTTGGTATGACAAAAAATTGTCAGGTAAAGACGCTATGTTAGCTTTTTTGGGGGTTATGGCTCGATATATCGCACTTGTTCAAATATAGTTTATTAACTCAAAATTTTTCTCTTTTCACTTTTTGGGAAAAAAAAATCGAAACGTTATATGGGTAATTCCAAAGTGTTGAACGTGACAGTCGTACGCATCAAAAATGCAATAACATTTAAAACAACAAATATTTTTACGTTCTTTTAACCCTTAAATTATAGCCTTAAGAAAGCACTGTTAATGCTAAAGTTTATGGAGGACGCGGTTTTAGGTCGAAGATAATGGCAAAAGAAGTAGCGGTTCGAACGTGAAAAAAAATAGAAGTAGTTTTTGTGGCCATGTATAAAAAGGCGTTTGATTCCAAAATCTTCTGTATTTTTTTTTTTTTTTTTTTTTTTTTTTGTTTAAGCCAAAATCTGGTTCGATACGTGACATTTCAAATGTGAAATTTGTTCCATAACGATTAAAACAAAATAAAAATTTACCGTTAATCCGAATAACATATTTCTCTTCGAACTCTTCCTTAGATTACAGACCATGTAAGAAATTTTTTTTTTAATAATTTTTATCAAATATCACTTCTTTTAAGGGCGGTAATATTAAAGAAAACATACAATAAAGCATTCTCACAAATAAGAAATTACGTTTGACAACTTTGCAGTCTGATTGTTCATCTAAGTGAACAAATTTATGGGTAAATTTATAAAATTAGTAAGATCTAAATATTTCTCTATAACAATACCGTAAAAAATTCAGCTTTTAATAACTTTTTAATTTTCGGTCACGGTGGACCTTTTGACTGAAATGCCCATATGTATTTATATCTAACCGCTGTAAAAATAACGTGCTATTTTGTTTACTTTTTGGTAATGAAACGGTTGGTTTAAAAATTCTTTCTCATAATGTAAAATTAAAAATTGTTTTGCTTCTACTAAAAATTTTTAAATTTTGAGTTAATACAGTATTGTTGAACATGTGCGACAGGTTTACATATACATATCTGTAAATATCAAAAACAATGTTGGGTTTTTCACATAAATTTAGTCTTTAGATCTGGAGTATATACCGGGCGATTTAACATCCTATAAGAATCAGCATCCTACAAGAGATTTCTTATTAGAAAATAAATATAAGCTAAACAATAATATTGAGCCTGATTTAGTTTTGAATAAAAACTATTTAGGCGATCATGAGTGCAAGCTGGGAGAATGCGAACCACCACCCATTAAATTAACACCAATACTGCCAAAGACTTCCGCCTTAGTGACAGCAAATTTATCACCTAAAATTCGAGATTTAGATATATCCGATATACCATACAATATCGATACTAGTGATGACTATTTAAATCCAAAAGACACGAGCAAAATGTTTGCTTCTCATTCAATTACAGAGAAGCCGAATGAGCGTTGTCCTTCGCCAGTGGTACCAGCATATGCCAATTTCGAATTGGCTAAACGCATGCACTCAAATAATCTAGATCATCAACCTTTGCCAGACTGTGTAGCAGACTTAGCATTTCGTAAATTACAAATTACTGGTGGTAATCCTGGTTTGGCTTTGGACATAGAACCCATTGCCACTGGCGTTGGGGTAAAGACGCATAATGCTGGGCCTACACATTGTACTAAAATGAAAGTTTATCGTCCCAAAACAGGTGGAGTAGTACCGAGGGCTTTTAACGGGTATAATACGAGATCTTTCTCGGCAACGCCTGCAGATAAGAAAATGGGTGCTATGGACTTGGCTATATGTTGGGATTATAAGCCTTCACATGAGCCCCCTAGATCTAAGCACATAGATGGTTCAAACGACTCTGCTGGACCTGCCGTGTTTACACATGTAAAAACTCCCCGCGATGATGCCATTTTTAATACTGGACGGTCAGCTGGTGTCTTTACTAACACTCTAGGAGAAACTGGTTTTTTTGACAAAGACATATTAAGCCGGAAGACTGATTTTGCCGGAAGAAAAATATCAACAGACAATTTTTCTAACGACATGGACCTATGCCCAACATTTTCAAGAGCCCGCAGTGTGTCCAGAGAAAATAGTGCTTGTCACAGATTAACAGAAACAAACTTTTCCAAACAATATAAATCAACGCCTGACATGTTAGCCGACAATGAATACAAAACATTAAGAGAGAAATACTTGGGTGCAGATTGTGAATTTCCTTCTACTTCTATAGAAACCGGTTGCAAACGTTCGGGTTTCTTAAGAAAAGCACGTTCGAGATTGTGTCATAAAATAGCACCTGAAACAAATTGCTGTTCGCTTTCCTGTCCCCCAAAAAGAATAACCTGCAAGACAGCATTTCGTGCAGGAATCCCTAGATATAATGCCGCCGGAAATTTCATTAGTTCAGATAGCGGCTGTAGCATGGGTAGCAATCATTCACAGAGAGTTTTAGTTGTACCACGACCTCGTAACCCCTATTCAAAGCGAAACTATGATATTGACACTTTAGTGCCACCATTCCGAAGTTATGCGGGAGGTGCCGGTGAAGGCGGCTACCCCGAACATTGGCGTTTAGCCAGCGTTTACCAACATGCCTACAAGCCTTTAGAATGCCGTAGGAAACCCTTATTACAAACAGTTTACAAATAAAACAACAACAATTAAAAAAAAACGTATAAAGTTAAAAAGAAATTTGGTTTTAATAAAAAATTAAACTTACGTAAATTTATGTTTGTGTATCAGAGAATGTTCGCAAACTTAATATTAATAAAGTGCAATGATTGCATTTTAAACTTAATAAATCTTTGGGTGCATAAAATCATAAAACTTAATATAAAAAAAAAAAAAACGTTTTATTTTAGTGAAAATGATCTGTGAAGTAATATTGTAAGTATTATAAAAAAATATTCAAATTTGAAAAATATCCTTTGTATTTTACAAATTCATTTATTAAAATCATATTCCTCGTGTTTTTTATGAAAAACTGATTTCATAAATTGATTGCGTACTTCACGGGTAGATTTTCTTATACTGCTTCGTAGATTAGGTTTCTTTTCGTTACAGACATAATCTGTTTGTAATTCATCTGTTTTAAGTTTCAAAGTTCTCTCTGTACTATCTAAAATAGATATTTCGCATTCGTTACTTACAGGTTCCACTTCCACATTTTTATTAGTTTTGCGTCTAAAGCTTTGACGTATGTTATTTATAAGACCATTGTGTTTTGTATGTTCAGACTTTTCTTCCTGATCATTCTCAATGTCTCTTTGCTGTTGCTGATCATGTTGATGAGGATGCATAAGTTTTCGTATGGATTTACGTATGATATTTTTGACATTAATAGATTTTTTGTTCGAATTATCATCCGATTCGCCTGACTTGTCTGATTTATTAGATTCCAAAGATTCTTTACTTACCGTTAGTTTTGTTGGAGGCGCATCCGGTTTTGTGTAAGCTCTTACAAATGGTGCCGGAGTTTTAAAATCAAAAGAATCCTCATCTTCTTGATCATCGGCTGCACATTGATATATTTCATCAAGGTCTTTCATTTCAATTACCTCTGCCGTTTCGGTGCTTTGATATTGTATTTCCAAATCGAATCGGAATGGATTAGTATCAGCCATCATATTTTCTACTTTTTGTATTATTTCCTCTTTTTGTACACGTATTTCAATGCGATTCTCTGTTTCTTTAATTCTTTCCTCATTTTCGCTATCTTCCGATATGCCACATAGTTTTTGGGTAAATTTCGACTTCTTTTCAATATCGACTATTTGTATATGATAACTGGTTTCAGCTGGTGAAAGCATTATTTCTTCTATGTCACCATTTTTACGTAATTTTGCTTCGTTTATACTATTTTCTAATTCCAGTTGATAGCGGTCTAATTCCTTGCCAATATCCATTGTGGTCTCCTCTCCTATAGAACCTAAGGAAACTTTAGCTTTTGAAACTGGTGAAAATACCAGTTTTTCGGCCAATAATTTACTGGGTGTTAATTGGGACATTGAAATATCCTTAAAATCTATACGACAGCCCACTGTAGGAACAAACGGCAAACCTAGTTTTAGTTTACATGGTTTTGGGCTTAATATATCTTGCATCTTATCAGCTTTGGTTGGTACATCAAAGGGATTTAATAAAACAGGATTGATATTATAAGATTTAGTAGGCAATTCTGCTAAATCATCATTTTGAATTTCGCGCTGCACTTCAAAAGGATTGCATATAACTGAAGTATCTTGTACTTTAAGATTTAAGGCTTGATTAGAAAAACAGTTGTTTCTTTTGTGTGGTGTAATCTCACGTACAACCTGTTAAAATAGAAAATATTTGAAATTTTTAAAATATCTGGGAAAGAAAATTGTACCTCATACGGATTTAATTGTTTCTCTGGCATTTCCAAATTCAAGGCAGGATTTTCGAAACAAGCCGTTTCTTCAGTATGACGTTTTTTCTTTTTTGGAGGCTTACGTAGTACCTCATATGGATTTTGTGGTATATTGTTTCTCTCATCGTGTTTAACTATTTCAGCAATAGATTTTACTTCCAACCCTACGTGTGGAAATATTGGTGCATTTTCTTTTTTGGTCTTTAAATGAATGCGTCTTCTGGCTAAAATTTTCTTAGGCGTTGAACTAAAAGCTGCATTTGTAAAACAGGAAGTAGTTGCATCTGCTGTTTTTAAAGCATTTTGTTCATGTTCAAATTGTCTTTTACGCTTGAGTGCAGGTGTAACATTTAATTCACAAGATTTATTTAAAGTATCCAAAGCAGCCATAACTTAAATTTGTTATTACTTAACACTTTATTCCTTAATAATCTTTAATTTAGTTCACTTGTTTTTAAACAACCATTTCAACCCTTAGAAAAAGTTTAAAAATGGCGCTAGATAGTTATTGGAGTTTTCAATCAGCGCCAGAGCTGCCAATGTGTTTATTTCTAACAAAAATTTGTCATTTTTTCTTAATGTAGAGATGTGAAAATTTTTTTCATTATGGCTCATTTGTTCACCCCTAAAATAATAATATGAATGAATAACTTTTATTTTTCTTGATAAACTTTTATATCATGTTTTTTAATTTTAACAATTTTGTCTACCTCTTTTCATCACGTTTGTTTTTAAGAAAAAAATTTTTAATTTTTTTTTTAATGGGCATAGTTTTTTCTGATTTTAAAGCCTATTTCCGTTGTGCGAAGGAATTCATTCTTTCAAACAATAACATTTAAAACAAAAACAAATTCTAAATTTTCGTCTGTCTGGCAAGAATTAACTACATTGTTATTTGGGTATAATGAAATGGTTGGTTTATTTTATTTATATGCCTTAAATGCTTTAACCCTTTTACGGTCATAGCGATCGGAATAGGATAAATAAAATCTGGTTTTGATTTAGGGTTACTATTGATGACTAAAAATATAAAATAAAAAAAAATTATTTTTTTTTTAGTTTTTGATTGGTGGTAAATATATTCCCTCTGCCTCCGCCGGGTAAAGTAATACCATGTTTTTATATATTGTTCAATTTCTTCCTCGTCCGATTCCTTATCGTCTTCGGACTGCTCTGGATCTGATGGTAAACCGTATAACTCATTTAGCACCAACTCTATTTCATATTCTTTTAGTACTTTCTTGCTCATTTTCAGACAACCTTTAGTATAAAAAAAAACAAACATGGTTAGAGGGAATATTCTTCCCACCAAAAAAAATCCCACAAGGAAAGCAATGTAGAAGAAAAGTAAAAGATATGTCTCTTTTCTAAGATATTAAATATAAATCTATAAAACGTAGAAGAACTTACCATATATCACCACGAGATTTCGAAGATATATACCGATTTCGTTCGCAGTTGCAAAAACACCTGTTTTCAATTTACAGAAGACCCGTCTCGAAAAAAATATTTATAATCTGTCACATACAATGTTAAGAAAACATACTTTATTTCTTTCAATTAATGTTGCCAAATCAAAAAAAAACAACTGCGACTGATCAGTTACCTTACCAATGAAGAAAAGTTGGTGGGAAAATTATTCCCTCTACATGTAAAAGGGTTAAAATTTTGAGTTAATACCCTATTGGTGATAAATTGCGATATGTCAATTTAAAAATATTTACAAAAAATTAATTTTACATATCGCTAACTATTTCCAAAATTTCCATCGCCAAAAGGATTAAAAAATCACCATGTTTGACGAAAAATCTCCATATTTCACAGCCCTGACCGTTTAAAAACGGAAAACAATTTAATTTTTTGGAGTTTTTTGACTGTAAATTTACGAATGTCGTTTTTTGTAAAGACCATTTACAAAAATATCGATTTATAAACTTTTAAATAAACTGAATTTTGAATGGAAATTTGAAGGGGTTTACTCTTACAAAACAAAAATATTTTTTATGAATAAAATTTCTTGATTTGTAGTTGTACTACAATGCATTTTAAAATAAACTAAAAAAAAATGTTTTTTTTTAATTAAAAAAAGGTATTTTAAATTTGGCTATATTTTTTTTATCATCTGGTTACTTTTTTAAAAATTTTAGATGTAATAATTTTTTGTAATGGCAGCTCTGATCATCACTACAATTTCTTGTAAAAAATGTACTAAAACCATGGTTGATAAATTTGTACTTTCTTATTGACTTTTAATTTTCATATCAGAGATGGAATGGTACAAAGCTTTAAGAAATAACTATTATATATAAGAAAAATTCTTTAATTAGTATGAAAATTATTCTTTTGTGTTTTATAAAAACCCTTAAATTACGAACGAGGAAAATACTTTTCTATTATCTCCAATTTTTTTTAATTGAAAAATATACTCAATAAAAAAGTACTTTTATTTTACACAAATGGACTTTAAACATATGCAGCTGTGCAATTTTCTATCTCTTTTCAAAACAAAAGAAAAACTATTGACAGTTTCTTTAATTTTCACAATTTTGTTGTAAGAAATTTTTTGTTTTAATTTTTTCTACATTAACAAGAAATTAGTAAAAAAAATTATGTTTTATATTTACTAGAAATTTTAAAAAGACGTCTATTAATTAAAAATAACTATTTGACAATGTATAGTCTATAAATTAATATTGCAAGCAAGAAATACAAGCACGCATATGGATGTAAGTACATATGTACGATAAAAAAAAACGTGTATAACTGTTAAGAACATTCATTCTGTAAAGTTTTCGTTTGATAAAAAAAAAACAAAAGAAAACATTGCCATTGAAATTTCGCTGAACAACAGAAAAACGTGTTTGGGCATGACGGAAACACCTACAAATCCATCAAGTAATTCAGCGAACATGAATAGTGGACACACGTCAACGTCTTTGTTCTCATTGAGCAACATTGCCACGGAACCACCAATGTTGACACCCGAAGAGGAGGAAACAGAGAAAAAACATTTAGAAAAGATTGTATCAGCTCTGAGGTTATATCGGTAAGCACGATAATCTCATTATCACAGCATACAATCTATAATCATAGCATAAAAATAAATAGTATGTACTTAGATAAATTAAAATTGTTTTTTGATTACAATCGTAGGAAATTTTCACTTTCAAGAGTAAACAAAACAGAATGGAATTTAAATCAATTGCCCAAAAGACACCAGAAAATGTTGACAAAATATCGTCAGCATTTGAACACACTAAGAGATTGCATTGACAAAAATCAAGAAGTCATTAGTGAAATGTTGAGCGAGAACCCTTTAAGGGATACATCAATGGTTAGCAGCAGAAAATTGGACGAACACGCAGCTAAGATACGCCACATTGATGTGGAAAATGTAAGTTTGACTTCTTTTTGTTTTAATAGAATAATGTTCAGTCAGATGTGTATCTAATCCGTGCTGAGCAAGTGCAGTCAGATGTATTTTAATATGTGTATGTGTAAACGTATGTAGTTTATGTTAAACTTATTGTTGAAACATTTTTGTTCCTTTCTTGTTTGTGGGGAAACGAATCGTTGATGATCTGATTTCCCTACATTGATTTTCTGCTTCTGACACAGTCTGATGAGAACGTTGAACATTTTCACATTTTAAAGGCCCAATCGACACTTAAAGCTATTGCTCGAGATTGGAGTGAAGAGGGAGCTGAGGAGCGTAAACAATCGTACAAACCAATAATTGATGCTGTTGAGCAATATTTTGATCCAAAAGAATGGTAAGTAAAAAAACACTTACAACGTAAATTAAGATTTGTTTTTCGTTGATGGAACACCTTTCAATTCTAAACAATAGCAATGTTGAACAAGTAAAAATTTTAGTTCCTGGTTGTGGTCTTGGAAGATTGTCTTATGAACTGGCTTGTCGAGGTTACGAGTGTGAGGCCAATGAATTTTCTTACTTTATGTTAATTGCGTCAAACTTTGTCTTGAATAATTGCTCCCGGGAGAATATGTACACTTTGTACCCTTGGGTACACCAACATGATAACAATTTACGCCGTGCCGATCAAGTGGCTTCTGTGCGCTTTCCCGATGTTTGTCCCTTAAAGAACAGACCAACCGGCATACTATCTGTTGTTGCTGGCGACTTTTTGGAGGTAAAAATTGTTAAATTTTTTTTTAAATTAATTTAAACAAATGATAATCTTCTGCCACTTTAGGTTTACAGAACCCCGGATTTTTATCAATGTGTGGCTACATGTTTCTTTATTGACTGTGCCCATAATGTGGTAGACTTTATAGAAACCATTTACCTTATATTAGTTCCTGGAGGTATTTGGATTAATTTAGGTCCGCTGCTGTACCACTTTAGCGACATACAAAACGAGGAGAGTATTGAACCCACATTCGAGGATATAATGTTAGTTATAACCAGTGTGGGGTTTGAGGTATTGAGCTCGCAAACTAGCGTTCGCACAAAGTACGCACAAAATCCACAATCCATGTTAAAAACGGAATACGAAAGCCTTTTTTGGATATGTCGCAAGCCTTTGCAAAGCTCCTGTAATGACGATGATGAAGGTGATGGTAATGAAAATGGTTATAGCTTTTCTGGGGGCTTTAAGGAATCATTCCCTCTGAAGTAGCGAAAAATATAAATATTTTCCAAAAATGTCTTCGTGAAGGACTAACAAAGCACATTATTTTTATGAATTATTTTTCTTGTCATCATCCTAAAAGTTGTGAATTTTTCTTTTATTTTTTTTATTTTCTTTTCGTTTCATTCTTAATTTTAACATTATTTTTAAAGACTTCCAAATCATATATTGGAAACCATGTTGCTAATAGGACAAATGAATTTTAATTTTTAGCTCCAATTAGAATAAGTAATAAACATTAAATAAAGACTTTATATTAAAAAACGCAAATTAATTATATTCAATTGTTTTTGTTGGGCATTAGCAATCGCCACCACAGTTCGAATTAAGAAACTGCACAAACAACTGAGGCACCTTATCTAATGAACTCGAGGTAACATGATGCAGTTTACTGTAGTTAAGAAATTGCCTTCTTAGTCTATTTAATTGTATGGCGTTCAAATTAGCAGGAACTTCAACCTTAATTTCACTATTTTTCACGGGTACTGGGCCCATGACACCAATTTTTCGAGCTGACAAAACATTGGACACAATTTCTTGTGTCAGACGGTCTAGTTCAAATAAGTAGTTTGTAGAACTTAGAGGTGGCTATAAGAAAATTTTATGAATATTGTACCTACATACATCATAAAAATTTCTATACATTTATAATTGAAGAAGGGCTTATTATAAAAACATCATAAGCAACCCTTGAAAGATCTAAGCAATTTTCGAATTAGTTTCTGATTTAGACGATAATTAACTTTTAACATTTTAATAAACAAAGTTTTTTAACTTTAAAGTAGATTTTTTCAAAATAAGTTTTTTGTGCCATTTGATGTTTTAACAATAAACCCATCAATTATTTAAGTCTTAAAACTTACGTTTTGTGTTGACTGATTGGGGGGCAACGGTTTAGATTCAAAAAGTGCAGAGAAAATGGCATCAAATTCTAATTTGTCATCTGGAAAGACAACAAATAAGGGACTATCCCATCTGCAGTTGGCATGGGGCTCCTCAAAACGCATGCACAAGCCATCAAATATATCCTGAGTATAAGGAATATTTGAGTTATCCAAAATTGTTAAATCCTCAACTTTAGACAAATCCGATACTTCCTCATCGGATCTTTTTTGATTTAACTCCCATGCTCGAGCTTTTTGTATTCCACAAAATAGCGTACACTGAGTACTTCTGGCCGCTTTCGTGGCGCAGAATAATTCATAACGATAACCTGCCAATACGAGACACTTTGCATTAAAAAAACTCGAGTAATTAATGCGACATCTTTACCTTTAATATAATTTCCTCCATCCAAAATTACTACACTTTCTTTGTCTAACAATCTTAAAGCTTCAGATTTTAAATCACTTCTAACCACTTTTTCCTTTTGGGAATCGGCAAAATATACGTTTTTATGAAAACCCGCCTTGGGTATGGCTTTATTCTCGGAAATGTGATGAACTCGTTTTCCTCTCTCTTCAAAAAATCTTTTCAATTCTAGTGCCCTTTTTGTTTTACCACTTGCGGGAAAGCCAGATATAACAATTAAAGGCATAATTAAATAGTTTAAATATAAAAAAAAAAATGATTTATAGTTCTATCGTCTATAGAAATTAGTACTTTTTAGTTTGTTTGCTGGTTTTTTAGAAAAATGTCAAAATGACAGCTGACTTTTAGTTCTGTTTTGTTTAGTACAAAAATAGTAAACAAAACAAAACAAAAAAATTTTCTCTAATTCGTGGAATGTACCAAAATATCGTTCAAAATCATATTAAACACAGAATACTAAATATTAAAACATTTCTAAATTAACAATGTCAGAAAGAAGGAGGCGCTTTCGAAAACCAAAGGTATTTTTTTATAAAACTATATTGATTCATGTGTTTTAATAAGTCAAACCATTCCAGGATGACAGACGTTCTATAGGTCTAAGCTCTCAGTTCAAAGACTTGGAAGTACAGCCTAAAATATTGTTGAAAACAAAAAACGAGCCAAAGGCAGAAACTGAAGCAGGTACTTCATCGAACTACGGCAATGCCGAACATAATGTGTCCGGGCATGTGCCTCAGAAAACTATTATTTTTCAAAAAGCATCTCAAAGCCCTGCATCTAGTCCTAACACAACGCGTGAAACTTCAGGAGGCGCTAATGAAATCGTCATTCCTCCTAACATAATTGAGCCTGTATACCAAATGACCAGACCGGCAACGGTTATTTCATCTACAGGCTCAATAAATGGTGGGGCAAAAAAACTGTTGATGAAATCCAATTCAGATTTTCTAGTTGTTGGTGTAGTGGGTACACAGGGGGTAGGAAAATCCACTATACTCAATTTACTTGCCAATGAGCAAATCAATTATAATTACTATAATAAAATATTTGTAGAGGAAGATTCCATATTCCCCACCAAACTTAAGCTTAATAAATGTTCAGCTCGTTCCCGCACTGAATCTACACATATGTTTATTACTTCTGATCGCATGATACTTTTGGATACTCCTCCTGTACTTTCGAATGCCTACAAAAAAGACATGACCAATAATGAATTAGAAGATTTGGGCAGTATTATATGCTTAATGTCGGTGTGCCATTTGTTAGTGGTGGTCCAGGACGATTATTTAAATTTGAGCTTCCTAAATTTATTACGTTTTGCTGAGCTAATGAAACCCTCTCAAGATGTCAAACCATTTCTACATGATTACTTTCCTAATGTATTGTTTGTAAAGAATAGAGCTAAACGTCTGGATTTTATACCGGCCTCTAAAGCTTGCCAAGATCAAATGTATAAAACATTTTTTAAAGATTCTCAATTGCGAATCTTCAAAGGCCAGATCACCGATAATCATGTCATGCAGCAACAGCTATTGCAAATGCAAAATCGTAAAAGGAATCGTGTGACAGAAGTTGAAAGCGTAGTTAATAGTTTTTTAATGCCTGATGTAAAAAGTCCTGCCGCCAACACCTATCATAATGCTTTGGATGATATCATACGACAATTTCGTAGTTTAGTGTTTATGACACCACGCAATCCCATGTATTCGGGCCCAAACGAATTAACTGAAGAAATGTGGTTCGATTGGTTGACTAAAGTTTCTCAGGACAATCACAACTTTTTCTTTAACACATATGAAGATATACAGCGCAAACACTTAGATGTAGGCGGGGCAAGTGAAAAGTGTATTGGCGCCAGTACCAACACAGGCTCAAGTAGTTCTAAGGATATTGTGGAAAATTGGAGAGAATAAAACAGAAATACTATGTTAAAAACGCACACAAAAAGACTTTCAATTTACTTTAATTTTTAAAAATAAAACAACAACAAGATTTTGTTTTAATAAGATTTTTGTTTATTTTTAGTTTTGTTCGTCTTCCAGTTCGTCGTTTTATTATTAATATAATTTTAACATATTTTTTTTAATTTTATAATTAATATTAAATTTCATTATCGTTATACATAGATAGATCTGTATGTATTTTATGTATGTTGGTTGGTTGTATGTATTTAATTGTAAATGAAAAATAATTTCGCAGTTGCTTAAACTTAATAACTAAATACAGCTTAATGCCATCGTTTTCAATAAAATGCAATTGATTTTCTCATTCATATTTCTTCACACAGCCACACATATTCAATCATTAAATAATTGCTGCATGTGTGTATTGAATCAATAAATTTATGAATGTAAAATATTTACCTACAGTTTTTATCTTATTTTTTGTTTAATTTATTTTCGTTTTATGCTTGGAAATTGTGCATCTGAAACTATTTTATAATTTGAGGAAAAGGATCAAGGTAAAGAGTAAAAGGGGGTTTTTTTTATTGTAAACAAATTTACAAATACATAGATACAAAAACATAAATTTGAAGACTTTTTTTAAATACATGTTTTTTAAGTTTTGTTTGAAATACATACATATATGAGAATTTTAATAGTTTAACTAGATTTTTTGTTTGTTAAAATTGTTTAATATTTCATGTTTTTTAATTTTTTTTTTATGTATATTTTTTTAACTATTAATTTTAAATGTATGTGTTTGTGTTTCAGTTTTGTATATGAAATTATTTTGAAAAAGTTTTATAAAGTAATAATTCATGTTTCCGTTTAAAAGGTTTTTTTGTTTGTTTGTTTGGTATATATCTAATGTTGTCCATTTTTTATTTATTATTTTATTGAATCACTAACAAGAATGGGAGTTTTATAAACATTTTTTAATGGCTATACTCAATCAGCTACAGAATTTATTTATATGAATTTGTTTTACTAAAATTTTCTTTGTCTTTCGTTTTCTTTATAATTATTTTGATCTAAAATGTTAATCTTCGAATATTTATTTCTTTTTTTTTTATTAAATTTAACAACTAATATACTATTTTCTGTGAGTTTTTTTTATTTATTAATTATTTAAATTTATTTAATTATTTGGTTGCTTTTTATTAAATTTATTTTGAATTTAATTTTGTCATTTAAGGAGGGTTGTCTTAAAAATACATTTTATTTTGGGCTTAACTTCGACTTAAGGCTAAATTATATGTATGCTAGATGTTTGTTAGATGTATGAAAACCCTTTTGCCTTCAGGTTCAATTATCATTGTCTATATGGTTTATGATGTTACTTCTTGATGTAATTGGTAAGAATTATTTTCTTTAAAATAAATAAAGATCTATTTGTGACTATTTTTGTTTGTTTGTTTTATTTTATTTTTTTTTTCTTAAATAAAAACTATTTTATATTAATATAAATATGTACAAGTATTTTTAAAATCTAAAATATAATACAAAATAGTTAGACAAATCACAAAGTATTTTATTGTGTCATAATGTTTGTAATTATGTAATATAATTTTATGTATGTATGGCACTTTCATAAAATTATAGCAAATTTAATCAATATGACACTATAGGACACTTCTTTTTGAATTGTCTAAATAATAAAAATATTTTAGCAAAAAATAGGAAATTTTTCTTTAATAAAAATGAATACACGCAGGAAACTTTTAGCTCAAGTTAATGAAAAATCAAAATATGTATAAAAAATTTGTGTTGATTGTTTTTTCGTTTAACTAATTTCGAATGAATAAATGCTATTGTTTTTATTTATTTGGTAGTACATGGAATGTTTGTTGTATTTCCAATTTCTAATTTTTAAATTTAATATTCGTTGCTTTTTTCTTTAAATAATAAAAAAACATATTTTTGTTGTTTTCTAGATTATGACATAATTAAACACTTTCAAGTTTATTTACAAATTATAGCGACATTTAAAAAATATATGGTTGCAATAGAAGTATTGGAGATTTAATAGTCTGTCAAAAAAAAAAAAAAAAAAAAAAAAAAAGAAACTTAAGCAGAAGAAAAACAGATTCGAAAAGCATAACCATTCGAACATAGTTATTTGTCAATTACGTATGTACTCAATGCTTAAGTTTTAAATTAATAAAAAATAAAGGTTTCAGGTTTCCAAGGCCCAATGTTTTCTTAGAAATAAATTTATTTATACTTGATTTCTTTTTTTAATAAGTGCCGGTTCACACACGTCAAGTTTGACCCGTCAAGTCTTCAGTTTTTATGAGAGAGGGGAAAAGAAATGGCATTATCTTTTCCCTTCTCTTCTAGACGCTCAAGACTTGACGAATCAAACATGACGTGTGTGAACTGGCACTAAGTGCTGGCCATATGTGAATGAAGTTTTAAAAAAAAGTTAAATGCTCTGCAGAAAATATAAATATTTTAATAAAAAATTGATTAAATTTAAAACTTCTTTTACCGACCATTATTAATCAGTACATATACGGGCATGTTCTAGAAATCGAAATGAAGTAGAATTAAAATTGAGATTTTGATCTCAATTATTTACAAAATGAATGTAGTTTTTCCTGCTTTTTAACAGTGGATTTTGATAATTGGTACATAAAGGAATATTTTTATGAACTTTCTTTACAGGCTCGTTTTCAAAATTCGTGCGATTTTAAAGCCACTTCATTCCGATTTGTAGAATATGCCCGATTGTTTGGTTTACTCAAATTTTGAAATCTTTTAACTAGTTTTCTAATTTTCAGTTTTTTATTTTTTTTTTCTACTTTTACATAATTATTTGCATCTGCACAGCAGAAAATATCACTAACAAATATGATACAAGTGTTTTAATTTTTTTTTTTTTAGTTACTATTTTTTACACATAAGAAATATTTATATAAATGCACGTACTAAATGGCATGTGAATTGTAAATAAATATCAATTTTTATCTATAGTTTATATAAAATGTTAACGCAGTGGATTATTATCTAATAAACTACATAATTGTGACTTTTTTATCTTCAAGTGTAAATGAGATTTCGAGAAAGAGTAAGAGTTATAATGTTTATGTTTGTGTGTTTGAATGGTTCATTATTATTTAATATATTTGTTTAAGGATCAAGAGATTACAACAGTTGTTTTTAACATGTATAAGATTTAAATAGAAGAGTGAGAGAGAGAGAGAGAGGGAGGAAGAGGAAAGTTAAGAATTTGAATTTTTTCGATTATAAAAGAATTGATTTTTTTGTTGTTGTTTGGTTTAAACAAACATTTGTGCTTTTTTCAGCTAAAATAATTTCTTTTTCGAAAATAAACATAATTATTTACAAAAAACCGGTAATACTATAAAGAACATAAGTTTTTGGTTTAAACTTTCAGACTGGTCATAATAGTTTTTGTTTGTAACGACAACAACAGCTTCATCAATTGCAAGGAATTTCAATTTCATTACTGCTACGATTCCCGGCTTTAGTTAGTAAAGCTGTTGGTTGTTCTTTTTCAAAAATACTATAAATATGTAAATGCCATTTTAAAAAGACCTGAATTATTGCTTAAGACTTCTTATTTTAAAAACTTTTTGTTTGCTTGTAAAACGTACAAAAATTTTAATTTGTTAAAAGATGTTTTGTTTTGTGTGTTGAGTTCTTTTGTGAGGAGGATGTGTTTAAGTGTTTGTTTTTTTTTTAAGTATTGATTATAAATATGTAGATGTATGTACGTAGTTAAGCAAATGCATGTATTTTTGTTTAATAAATATGTAGTAGTTTATGTTAGAGTATGTAATTTGTTAATTGTTTATAATACGTATTCTTCGATAATGTATGTTGTAAATGTTTCACTTTCTTTTGATTTATGTAATATTTGCTATAATTAATTATGTATTATGTATTTACTTTTTGTTGGTTTATAGACGTCACAAAAATTTGTTTTAGTTTGACATTTCGCAACGGTATTCATAATAATAATTACTTGTTAGTTAAAACGCTTTGAATTTCCTTTTTCGTTTGTTTGATTTGATTTCTTTTTTGCTAATATTTTTAAAAAAATTATACATATAAACAAAATTCTAATAAGTAAAATAAAAGAGGAATACCTACAACTTATTCATAAGAAAATATAAAAAATCATTTCTTTTCATTTGAGTTTTAGCAATTTGCAATATCAGACTTAATAGTCAACTATCAAATCCAAGGTATAGAGAGATTAAATATCGGGGAAGAGTTCAATAAATTTCACGAGTATTTAATGCAACAAAATAATAGTGTCTTAGTTAGTTAGAAAATTGGAAAATGTTACAGTTAAAATGATAGAAAAGGCTGATGATCTTTTTCTCCTGGTTAGGCCTTTTTTAGTATTTTGTTTATGTGGATCTTTGTATCTCTTGTATGTAGAGTAGTGGTTTGTGTTGTAATGAAACATTTGAACAGTGAGTGAAATTAAATTTCGAACTGAAAGAAAATGTGTAATGAGAGTCACAATTTTAACTCCACTGTTTCCACTACAACTGATTGACATAGATTTTTTGTTTTCTTTTCTTTTTTTACTTTGTTACAATAACAAAACCTAAACGCATTAATCAAAATTATATGTTTTAATAAAGTTGTTTGGTAATAATAAAAAATACCCTAATATACAAATATTTTGTTTCACAGCTTTAGAGCAATTAACTAATTTTAGTATAAGTAACATTAAACTACTAGGCGTACTAACATTGCCAATTATGCCAACATAATAAGTTACAATTAAATAAAGCAACAAATCCACAGCTGGTCTCCTTAAAATTATCATTATTATTACAAAACCGCTCCTTTTGCCGCCACCACTTTGGTTACCTTTTACCAGTCACCACCGCCATCCTTAGGGCCTGTCTGATTATCGCGTCATGAATGAATGTCATTCAATTGCCAGCTGTTTGTTTTTACCACGTTGCCACATAGATGGTTTGCACCCTCTTGGGTGTGGGTGACCCCTCGGTAGTGGGGCTAAATTTTTATGACGTCTCTAAAAATCATACTTTAAATGTTTTTTCACGCCGTTGTTGTTGCCGATGTTGTTGTTGCTGCATTTGCTGCTGGTGATGGCTGTGATGATGTGAGACACCACCATTTCCCACATTCCCACTGAAGGCATGACTCATGGCCAGGGAGGTGTCATCGCAGGCATAGCTGGCAATACGATGATCACTGCGACTACGCTCACGATCATGAGTGCGCTCTCCGCGATGATGATCGCCGCCGCTACTGACAACAAGACCACCATTACGTGCTTGCTTTAAATTGGTAGCGTTTTGCGACTGGGATCTTCTATTCCCCAAACGTTTTAGCTCGTAGTCACGAGCGTCGGCCACATCGAATGTGGCTGATCTCTGCTGATGTTTCGATGATGAGGAAGAGATGCCGGTAGAGAGGTGAGATTGTCGCGATCCCTGTTGATGGGGCGTTTGAGGCTCATACGCTCCGGGGCAATATTCATCGTATTCGTGGTCTTCACATTTGTTTGCGTTATATGAGGCGGATACCGCCGATTCTCGAGGTTCTCTGCCGCTCGAAGAGGAACGTTGGTGTTTCTTAGGGGGCAGAGGTATGGGAGCTACACATGAACTATTGCCCATTGCTGCGGCAGAGGCATTCGATATCGTGGAACACTTTGTGCGTCTCACGATATCGACACCACCGCCACAGCAGGCGCATTCCTACAACTCTGTCATTGAATACATGTCATTGTTGGCTTGAGATCCGCCACGTTTTAGCGAGCGATAGTACATTTGTTGCTGATGGGCTTCAACCAGCAACTGTTGTTGATGTTGTTGTTTCGTTAAGATTGTAGAATGATAGTTGTTATTTGGCGTTGTTGCTGCAGGATGGCGTTGATGATAGCTTGATGGCTGTGAGGTTTCATAAGAATGTTGTTTTCTGACTGAAGTGGAATGTTGATCCATGTAGGCGGCGTTTGAACGCGCATTATCCAAAGTCTCAGAGCGCCGGGAACGTTCGTGTTTTTCTCGATCACGATCTCGTTCCCTCTGCCTTTCTCTATCACGCTCGCGATCTCTTTCCTGATCGTAGTTGTTTGAAGCCACTTGTGGATGGCGCAAACTATTCGATTTGGGAGGTAGAGTCTGCATTTGTTGGATATTCGAGTTGGGCTCTCGCGATTTGTGGCGATTTTTAGGTGGTAGACTAGGTGGTTGCAGTTGGATTTGAGGCTGAGTTTGGTTCAATTGATTCAGTTGCTGCTGTGACGTTGTCTGAGTTTGTGCTGGTAGCTGCAATTTCTGTTGTTGTGGTCTTTGAAGAGAACGGTACTGATTTAGATTGGCAGCACACAGAGGCTGTGGTGATATTTTCGATTGTTGAATAGGTGGAGGGACTGGTTGTGTCTGCTGACTCTGGTGTGTGGGAATTTCTGGCAAAGGCTGATTAACAATTGAATTTGGATTCAATGAGCGAGGAAGTTGTGGAGGTGGAGCTGGTGCGGCTACTGGTTGTGGAGGTAGAGGTCGTGAAGTAATGGAGGGTATGTTTTGTGGTGGCGGAAGGGGAGGAGATCCGTTCTGCTGCTGTTGTTGCTGGTTATAACTGGAGCTTTCAATACTGTAGACCGCTGACGGGGGCAGAATATGTGTTGTCGGTGGATGATGCTGAACTGGTAATGGCCGCTGCACGGTTGGTGTTACAGTTACTGGTTGTATCTCTTGCAATTGATATTGCTGCTGCTGCTGCTGTTGTTGTTGTTGTTGCTGCTGCTGAATTTGCAATTGCATTTGTAGTTGTTCTTTGGCATACGAACTGCCTACACCCGTAGTACCCGGAATATCTGTGAATGTATTCTTGGGTTTTGGCGGTGGCAATGGTGGAGGTGGTGGCTGAGTTGCTTGAGGCACAAGCATTTCTGTAGTACTGCTCACATATGTCTGCGGTATACAATCGGGCTGAGGGAAATAATCTTTAGAAACAGTCGAAATTGAAGGAGTCTTGGCACTACGTAAATTAGGAGAAGGACTAGTACCCTTCAAGGATCCTCCGTAACGACTCCCATGTGGTCGTCCTAATGTAGCACACTTGTTGGCTGTAGCAGCAGCTAGCACACTTAAATTATTATTGCCTCTCACCGCTTTGGGACCTATGCTAATGTATTTGGGATCAAAACGATTGAAACTATTGTTTGTAACATCCCGAGGGTCCTTATCATCATCCAGATCCAAGCCATTGCCAGTTGATCTGCAAACGGTGTTTGAAGTTTGGGCGGACAAAACGGAACGAAGCGAAGAACCAGCCGAACGCGGCAAAGTGGCTGATGCAAACATACTTTTAATTGAATTTCTTCCAATACCATTGGAGGCGGTTATGCTATTAAGTCGAACACTGCTATTGCCTGCATTAATGCTGCAGGCAAGCGAATCTCAGTAAAAATCGTTGGCTTCCAAAGTCTTACATTGTTTGCTAAGTGTAGCATATTTGCCGTTATTTGGACCAGGCATATAGCTCGGTTGCTGGTGTGACGGCAATCGACCTAAAGTGTGGTGACCCGAAGATCTAAGAGGCAGAAAGAGACGTTACAAGTTAAAATCAACATTTTGATTCATGACAGTATTTAATGTTTTATGCATGTGAATGTTTATGTAAAATATTTATGTATTTATATTTCTATGTACAAACGATTATTGTCTTTTATATATTTGATTTTAAGTGCACATATTTAGGTAAATGTTAAACATAAACTTATATAAATAATAAATTAATACAAAAGGACGTTGATCCTGTTTAATAAACGAATAAGCCCCGTTTGTTTTCTCAAAAGTGGGCCACATCTTTTTAAAAATGAACTACATACTTTTTTAAGGCAACTATTTATTATGAGAATAAGCTGCTCCTAATGTGAAATGAAGTACAAAATGTTTTTATGGTTTTTGTTTTAATTTATTTTTATTGAATGAATATCGTTAAGTTTTCTTAGTGAGCTCATAATATTGTTTATTGAAAGTGATAGTAAAACGTGTGGTAGAAACAATTTAATAGATTTTCCAGGGGAAATATTAAAAAAAAATAGTGCAGAGGAAATTTACAGACGGCCAGAAAAAAAAGTAAGAGCGTTTTTAATGTACTTTTAACTAATGCAAGGTTTGTGCCAATTTCAACTTTTATTACCCCAATTCCTGTTTTATAAAACTTTTAACAACTAGTTAAAAAACCCCCATTTGCTATAATTTTTCGCATCAGTGTTCAATAAACTGTTAACGGTTTTAAAACCTGGATAATCAAAAGAAAACTTTATGTTTTTCTAGGAGTTGTAAACAAATCGAATGAACTAGTTCAACAAATACATATGAAAATAAGGAAAACTATGTTAACCGGGACTTGATAACAAATACGGCATCCATAAATAAGAAAATAATAAAAAACATCTTAATAAACAGAGAAAAAAAAAAGAAACAAACAAACTTTGAAGAGTTAACAATGATTAAAACAGAAAACTACATACATACATACACATACACGCAATAATAAATATCTTTAAACTAACATTAAAAAAACAAAATCGCTTAACTTTTATAAGCTGTAATCTATCTAATAAAATGGTTAAAGTCATGTCTTTACAATTGAAAATATAAAAATAATTTACATGAATGTGTTTGTAACTTAAAATAGAACATGCTCATTAGGGCGGGTTGATTTGTATGGATGAAAAAAAAAAAAAAAAAAAATTAAAAATCGTATAGCAAAAACGTAATCTACAAAATTCTAAGAAAATTCTCCGAAGAAACCATGGGTCTAAAATCAAACCCTAAACCGCGCCCCTCGACTTGAAAATTTTTTTACTTGAGTGAATATTTTTTTTAATGTAAGAAAATTTTGAGTGTAGAAAAATATAAAGTGCAAAAGAACTTTCTTACTAAAGGCTAGATTACACTATTATACTTTGTATTAATACATGTCAAAAACTCAAGTAATATGACAAAGTGTGATAGTGTGAATGCAATGTGTCACGAAAATGACAAGTATTATGAAAAAAGTTTGACATCCCATAGGACTTCATCGTTTTTTGAAAAATTTCTAAACAATAATACTTTTCATTGGATCAGGGTTGCATTTTATTTCATGTGTGAGTGTTTATAAAGGGTGTTTTTTTAAGCTAGATAGAACTTTAAATTGTAAAAAGTAACACAAAAAATTAAATTTTGATGAAATATTTTTTTTTTATCGTTTCAGTATACTCTGACAAATCATCATGAATAGACTCACGCTTGAACAACGCTACGAAATTATCCAAATTTACTTTGAAAATCAGTCGTCGATTCGCGCAACTTATAGACGACTTCGTCATTTTTATGGCGTACATAATCGTCCATCTGAACAAGCCATTCGTCGAACTGTGGATAGATTTCGTACCACATACTCTCTAGAGGATGCAAAAAGACCAACACGTCGAAGGAATGTGCGTACTGAAGAGAATATCGCCGCTGTAAACGAAAGTGTGGAAGAAGATCCAAATTTATCGATTCGTCGTCGGTAGCAGGAATTTGGGCTCTGTCCGTCCACTACGTGGAAAATTTTGCGCAAAGATCTCGGCCTACACCCGTATAAGATCCAGCTGGTGCAGGAATTGAAGCCACGAGACCAATATATGCGTCGTTCTTTCGCCGATTGGGCTCTAGAGCAGTTGGCAACTGACCCGTTGTTTTATCGCAAAATTGTGTTCAGCGATGAGGCGCATTTTTGGCTTAACGGGTTTGTTAATAAGCAAAATTGCCGCATATGGAGCGAGACCAATCCACAAGAGACCCTACAGACTCCATTACATCCAGAAAAATGCACCGTTTGGTGCGGTTTTCACGCTGTTGGCATCATCGGACCTTATTTCTTCAAAAATGATGCCGGAGCTCGCGTTACGGTCAATGGAGATCGTTACCGCACCATGATCAATGATTTTTTGTTTGAAAATATGGATGACATTGATCCGGAGGAGATGTGGTTTCAACAGGATGGCGCTACGTGCCATACGGCGAACGCAACCATCGACTTATTGAAATCAAAATTTGGCGATAAGTTGATTTCGAGAAATGGACCTGTCAATTGGCCTCCAAGGTCGTGCGATTTGACACCTTTCGTTTATTTCCTGTGGGGCTACGTGAAGTCACTGGTTTATGCTGATAAACCAGCAACAATTGACGCCTTGGAGGCCAGCATTGTTCGTGTTATTCGTGACATACGGCCAGCAG
Source organism: Pollenia griseotomentosa (assembly GCA_963931875.1). Classification (NCBI taxonomy): domain Eukaryota; kingdom Metazoa; phylum Arthropoda; class Insecta; order Diptera; family Polleniidae; genus Pollenia; species Pollenia griseotomentosa. The sequence continues at coordinate 169,429,252 of OZ007563.1, forward strand.
TGCTCGAAAAAGTGGCCCAAAATTGGACGTCCAGAATGCGCTTCGTCAAGAACAGCCGCGGTGCCCATATGCCCGAAATCATTTTCAAATGTTAATGTCACGTATTGGTCTTTCGAATAAAAAAAATTTTGATTACAATTTAATTTTTTGTGTTATTTTTTACAATTTCAAGTTCTATCGGGCTTAAAAAAACACCCAATACTTTGTGTGATGATGTGAATACAAACAGTCATGTTAAATTAGATTTTTTGACAGTCGCAAACAAAACTCATTAGATTTCTATCACACAAAGTATTATGGAATACGTAAGACTTGTGAGATAGTGTAATCTAGCCTTAAGCCATACTGTCTATCACACAAAAGTGAATTAGACTCCAGATAATTTCCAAGTGGTGATTGATCATGCTCTCCATGCTTTCCCCTGAAGCTACCTAAACGGTGCTAAGAATCATTCCTAGGAAGTTCATATGTTCTAAAAAGTTGTTTACTGAGATCTTAGGTACATTTTTGTAGTTGATTGTTTTCTTGAATTTTTAACGGTTTGCTACCTATGGACCTGAACAGGGGAAAAAGGTAAAAAAAATCGAATTTCTTAAAGTTTTTTGCGATTTTGATCTTGAAGATGAAGTTTTTTTGAATTTTTGTTCTTTATGGCAATAGATAAAACTTTGTCTCAGATCAAAATCAAAATTCTGAACGGTTTGCAAGATATGAGCCTGAGAAAATTATCACTTTTTTGCAAAAATTACACCGAGGCCCCAAATCTTTGGGGGCCCCCCGGGTCTTTTTTTTTTGGTCTTTTATCACGTAGAGTTGTCCGTATATGGTTATTTTTCCATGACTTAAAAAATTACACAGTGTAATTAGGCCATTGCTTCAAATGAAAGTATATCTAGGAATGCTTAACAACAACTTGAGTAATTTTCATAAATTATTTTTGTGGTGGCACAATACTGCTAATGTTTGTTTGTTTAATTCTTTGCTTAAAGAAGATTTTATTTTGCGTTAAAGACAAAGTTTTTTTGTAATGAAAATTATTAAAAGATAATATTTTTTGTCTTATTTTATGTAGCAATGTGTTCGCCTAACTTTGGAGAATACGAATGTCCTTAAATAGCCGAATACTCGGCTATACAAATACAAATATTCGTAACATCACTAGTATGTATGTAGTACATGTATATCTGTGGGTATTTGTTCAATATGTATGTACATATTTAAATAAAATACATTTTTAACATTTTATTTTAAATTCTATTTTTTACAAAAAAAAACTCTTTTCTCTCTTAAATATATCGCACTTGATCATAAAGAGGGTATTAACTCAAAATTTAAAAATTTTCAGTAGAAGCAAAACAATTTTTAATTAAATATGAAAGGCATATGAAAATGAATTTTTAAATCAACCAACATTATCAAAAGTAGACAAAATAGCACGATATTTTAACAGCGCGTAGATATGAATATTAGGCCTTTTTACGGTTCTCGATGTCGAAAACGACTCTGTAGTAGATTAAAGTAAAACACAACCTGCGTTCTTTAAGCAACGAGAATCGTAATAAAGCTTATTACGTGTTGTTTTTTTTTCCAAAAAGTGAAAAATTAAAAATTTCAAGTTACGTCCCTCTTTATGATCAGGTGCAATATGTATTAATAGTGCATTTGTTCTACTGTGTTGGTGTGTAAGTATGAGTGCAATGCATCCAAAATGAAATTTCTATGAGTAAAATTCTCATACTCATTTCTTCCCTCTGGATCAGAAAGTATGTGTAAAAAGGGTGTTAAATAAATATGAATTTATCAACTTTAAATACAAATATTATTTCACATATATGTATATAAAAATTAATTGTGCGCATTCAACGAAAAAATAATGAATTTTTTTTTATCGTAACTTAACAATTATTGAATTATGATTAATACGCATACATATGTAAGAATGTATGTATGTATGTGTGATGCAGACTATAGTTTTTGTAAGTTTATTTTAATAGTTAAAGGCACTTGTGGTGAAAAAGTATTTTTAAGTGAATTTTTTTTTTTGATAAATCAAGTTTTGAAATAAAATATGAGGCATTAATTGTGAAGTGGACATACCAAAAAATATTTTGCCGGAATTCCTTTTTATATTTGGCAAAATGTTTTTTTTTATACGTAAATTTGTTAATTTGTTATGTTATGGGGTGCTGAAAGTGTTGCCGATTCTTAAAATTTATTTTTTTTTATTACTGTTTCGAATTGAAATTTTTATTAAAAATCGTTTGATTTGTTGGAAAAAAAATTCATCTTCAAAATCGGAAATGACCATTTTAAAATGTTCTAACCTCTTTTCATTTTTCTTATTTTTGTCCAAAATTAGCCTTCGGTGTCCTCAATTTACTGTAAAAGTTTGAGAATGAGATCTTCATAAATTTGAGAATTATGCAAATTTCTTTACACTCGCAACGCACTTCAAAGTCCTGTTACTAAGAAAATCCATATATCACTATCCCATAAATTTGCACAACTTTTAAACTTAGGGATATCTCATTTCAACACTTTAACAATATATGTATGTAAGTAGGACACCGAAGGCTAATTTTGGCTTAAAAAAAAAAAAAAAAATTGGACCTGAATTGGATGAACAATTTTAAAATTTTTTTTTTTAAATATCCAAAAATTGTTATGTATTATTTTATTTTTTGTTTTAAGTTCGAAACAATTATTAAAAAAAGAAACACTTTAGCAACCCCATATAAAAATAACATCAATTAACACCGTACAAAAGAAGTATTTACCACACACATTCATAAATACTAGAGGTATAGTATTGCCAGTAGTGTTTTTCATACGGGATTTCCCGGGACAAATTTGTGCGGGAATTCCCGTGATTTTTTATATAATATGGCAACTTTACCGCTGATATGTAAAATAAAAAAATAAGTTATGTCATGAAATAGATCTTAGCCGTTAGGCAAAAAGGTCTTAAGTCTAAAAAACATATTTTAAGTTTTTGGTTGGCTTTAATTTTAATTTTTTTTTCTCTTTTGTTTGGTTTAAAATACTTAAGTCTAGCACAACTGCTTCTAATTTTTATGAAATACACCAAATAATAAATATTTTTCAAAATTAACACAACGAAAAACTACAGTTTCTGACTTAATACAGTTTTGCCAAAAGCCCAAGAGATGTCAATTCATATCCTATAAGAAAGGCAATATTTAATGCTCTGAAGTTTCGAGAACAATAAATTTCAGTGTATTTATCAAATATGAAAAATTGGGAATTTAGCACGTCATACAGAAATCTTATGAACGTTTTAATGTTTATTGACATCTTTTTAAAAAAAAAAATTGAAATAGGGTTTCAAACGATTCTATAAATGCTAATTCTGAACTAAAATCCTATTTTAACAGAAATATTTTGTAATAACTTGTTTGAAAAATTTAACTTTTTTGGTTTTATATAAAATTTTATAGGAGAACAATTTAAAACTTTAAAGGTGGCTTTTGGAATTTTACTCCGAATTTAATATAATCATCAGTTCTCTGCGGTTATAGTTTTTATTCCTAAACATGAGGATTTAAAGGGACCAATAAGAACTTTTTAGTTTTTACCACAGAATTAACAAAATTGAATGCATTTATAAACTTGTTTAATTGATCAGAGGAAATGTTATTTATTTAAATAAATTATATTCCGGTCCGTCACAGAAATAAATTCCGATCGAAAGTGATTTCGTTTTATGTGAAGAAAGATACGAAATCCCTTCCACTTTCGATCGTAATTGATTTATGTGACAGGCCTGATTAAATAATACTTTGCATCGATTTGTTCTGAGTGGGAATTCCCGGGATCCCGGGAAATTGAAAAAAAAATCCCGCTTTCCCGGGAAATAAAAAAGTCCGGGAAAAGAAAAGCTCTAATTGCCAGACATAAAGGAATTTCGGAAAAATATTTTTTTTTTGTTGTCCGCTTCAAGAATAATGCCTCATATGGAAATTAAAAACTTTAAACATAATATTTATGTATTTAATTTTAGAGTCAAAAATAAGCTTTACTCGTTGTTTAAATATGTTCTGGTTCACACTCTTCCAGTTTTAGTCGTCAAGTCTTGAGTTTTTAGGAGAGAGAGGAAAATAACTAGCATTAACATTTAATTAATTTAAATGAATAATTGTTGTTTTCTTTTAGTAGTTTTCGTTTACATATTAAATTTAGTCCAACACAACGTCATTCAGTCGTAAGTGTGAAGTCAAAGTTATTGAACTCTTTTTGTATAAAAAAGCTTTCTTGGACCAACAATTTTGAACAAAACGTTTGCATGGAGGAAAATAAAAGTGAATAATAGTTAAGAGTAAAATTAAAAATAATTAAATAAAAAAAAAATCAATAAAAGCCATGCCTTGTGCCATGCACCACAACATCATAACCTGGCGGTGGTGAGGGTGACAATTTTCCACTACCAGCCGCACCACCGCCGCTATGTAATGTGTTAGTTTTATGATGATTGTTGTATGATGCCAACCCTGTTCTCAATCCATTGGCGGCACCATTGCTGCGTGTGCCAACCAAGGTGCCACTATGACCCACAGCCATGCCATGGGTCTGCTGATGATGTAAAAGTGTACGATTTATAGTGCCCGTATGGTGGACGGGTGCTGTGGGTGATATATTTGCACTTGGTGCATTAGAGGGGAATAAAGGTGCTGTTTCGGATTTATCGGCATCCACAGAGGGTCTAAAATTAAAAAAAAAAAAAAATCAAATGAAATAAAAATGGCGTGTGAAATAAAATTGAAAACGAGAGAAAAGCATCTACCTCCGTTTGTTTAAATATATCCAGGCATGAGAATCGGCATAGACAAGTATGGTGAAGAGAAAAGACGTCAATAATCCGGCTACCATCATAAGACTCAAACCCAAAAGACCTCCACCACAAAGACCCCTTAAAGCCTCCGAATAATGGCGATCTATAGCTCGTCTATCTAAAGTGGCGGACAACACAGTTAGATTACGTTTCGTTTCCTCTAAATCGTTATCCATTGACTCTAATGTTTTGTGTACATCTATACGTGGATACGTTTCCTGGCTCATTCTAATAAGTTTGAAGAGGTAAAGAGAATTTTATATTTAAATACGAGTGCATAAATATCTTTCAGAGATTCTATGTATGTGTATAGCAAACGAGAGCAATTTTTTATTTACCTTTGTATTAAAAAAACCGATTCACGAGCACGTTCCACTAGATCACGTGATTCATTTAAGCGTAAAATGAAGCGATTGCGTAAGGTGCCACAGTTAAGGAAGTAAACGTAAGGACTCCGCTAGAAAAGAAACAAGTAACAAAAAATCTTAAATTCTCTTTTATTAAGAGTGGTAGTGGGTGAAGTCTTAAATTAACTAAAAAAAAAAATGATTTTCGTACTACATACAAATGAAATATGGCAAGACAAATGGCTGTATTTTACACTTTTTGTCATTGCTTTAAATCTAATGGTTTAACAAGAAAATGCAATTTGACAATGAATATTATCAGCAATATCTAGTGGCCTGTTTTGTCCTGAAAAATTTACGAGGCGTACCAGTTTGTTATGAAATTGCCTACAGAAACCAAATAAAGAGCACCAAACTTTGTGTGGTTTGATTTTTTTTGTTTTGTTTTAAAATCAAGTAAAACTACAAAAGTTTTAAACGACAATTGCAATATGATGGTTTAATTTATTGGCTTTTTGCCAAGTCTGCCTTGCCTGTCTATATGTGATATTTTTTACACGTTTTATCTTGTTTTGCCGAGTAAAAAATTAACAAAATCTTTTTCTTAAAGTTGGAAAATAAAGAAAGAAGTTAAACAATTTGTTGACAGATATTTATGTAAAACGGTTAGTAAGTTGTCGTCACTAGCAATTTTTTATAACATAGAATATTGATGCGAAAAAAACAAAACTTAAAAAAACTAAGTTTATGATATTTTGCTTACTTTGTTGTTGCTTTTCAGACGTTTTTTGCATTTTAGACATTTGGCTGATAATTTGTTTGTTTTGTTTTAAGAGAGTTTCAATTCTAGTCAATCTTCTATTGTTTATGAGGTCTTAACTTTTCATAAAGAACGACAGGCAATTAATATTGACTTACCATTCCCACCTGGCGGCACATGTACTCATGCGGACGCATACAAAAGTCACCAGCCGCTACAGATGACGCCAGATAAATGCCAGCAAGTAGCCAGCATATAATAATACAAAATAGTCCAGCTACGCTAAAGAATATCAAGGCACAACGAGAACGACGTGCCACGCCTATTACCAAAACTGTACACAGCAACAAAAGCAGCGTAAGGAAACCTAAAGTTGCAGGCCATCGTATTGATTCATAAAGTTCACCCAACTGAAAGAAAGTTAAAAAGTTGAGATTAAAAGCTCTAGAAATTTAATTAAAACAAGATGCACTAGTAATTCACTTACATGTAATAAACCCATTAGCGAGGTATCATTTTCACTGCCTTTGGTTTTCATAAAATATAGCACCATATTATCGAGACTGGTAACAGCACGTGAGGTATTCTCCCGCACCAAACCACAAGTTTCAATTAACAACATTACAGCAGTTTGATTATATTGTACTTTTTCTATTTGTGCTTCGAGTCTATGTTGGTTCATTTTGGTTTCGAGATCATGCTTAATGGCTTCAGTCTAAAAAAAATTGTAAAAGGATTTAAAGTTATTTTGAATATTTAAACAAAATTTAATAAATCATACTAAATGAAAAAATTAAATTATATCTTGAATACTCTGCCTGCCACTCTTTCCATTCTCAAGTCGGTTTTTGTAAAAAAAAAGAATCATTAATAAAATTTTTTTAATGAGGTACATACATATGTACGTACATAAAGACCCAGCGGGAAAGAAAGGAGTACGGATGCTTTCTAGAAGACCTCTCTACTCCTTCTTTTGGATATGCAAGGCCTGCTCGCTCCATTTCATACTCATATCTTTTTTACACACGTTGTTATATCGGATAAGGCCTTCCGCCCTCCCTTCTTTCGCAGTTACATAAGTATGGTAACGGTATCAAAAAAAAAATGTTGCTTTTGCTTGTGCAAAACAAAAATTGTTATTCCTTCTCTTCTCCCTTCTCATAGAAGCGAGTGTGGAATGTGTTTTTAAACCTTTATACGAAAAAGCCGAGGCCTTCTATTAGGCATTCTTTAGCAGTTATTTATATAAGAATAGTAATTGATACAAAAAAATTTTAAGTAGGCCTTTCAAAAGGCCTGAAGTAAGAAGGCCTTCGGAGTTTTCCCATTGGCTAATGTTTAAACACACATGTGTATGTATAGAGAAAAATTAAGATGTAATTAAATTTACTAAATCATTAAAATCATCTTGAAATTTTGTTAAAACCGTTGTAAATATGAATTCCCTTTTTCGCCTCTCTTTCTCTTGATATTTACAAAAACTGTTATATTATGAGTTATTCATAGCTGTATATCTGGGGATATACACACACCTGTGTTTGTATACCTAATGTATATGTACTGTTAAAACTGTCTATGTTAACTTTACCTGTCAGTTTCACAACTTCTTCAGACTTCAACTACATACTACTGTATAAGTGTTTGTTGTAACTTGTAGGTATGTATAAAGTTTTAGTAACTTTGCAGTTAAGCTGTTATTAAGTTCATGTTCATAAATTTTTTCTTACGTTTTTTATACGCTGAATCGATATCTATGTTTGTTAGATTTCCACAATATTTGCAAAAAGTACACTTAAGCTTAAAAGTAAACAAATAGTTTAATTTTTAAACATTAAAAATAATAACATTTTTCCTTTAACTAACTTAAGTTTTTAACTAGTTTTTGAACTTTAAAGGTTTATTCCCATCAAACACGAAGGTTTTATTTAAAATGACAAATATTTGATAATGATTTGCAAACCATTTGGAAATCATAGCATTCTCAACAAAAAAAAAATTTTTTTCAAATTGAGAAATGCATTTATTTTCGACTTGCTTTCATACGTAATTCTCAAATGTTTTCTAATCTGAATTGTAATTCAATATGGAACATAAATGAAAAATATTTCTTTTTAATTTAAATTCATTATTTATTTTAAAAATTTGTGAGCTAAACATTCGGCACCATAGCTAAAGGATGAAATATCATTCTTTCCGTCCTCAAATTCTTAAAAAGACGAAATATTTGTCTCCTTTTTATTTTGAGGATTGACATGGCGTAGCACTGCGATCGTACAACAAACTCATATTTTCTTCAGTTTCCCGTTTAATTTTAATTTGCATTCTTAAACCGGAGTTTAAGAGTCGCAGTTGAGGTTTTTGTACCAGAGTCGGAGTCGAAGTACCCACAAAAACTCGCGACCCTGACTCTAAAAATATTCCGGCATAAAAAATGTTCTAGTATTTTTCAAAATAAAAAAAAATTAAGAGAAAATAAGGACCAGTCTACTTTTCATCAGTAAATAACCATATTAAAGCTCAATGTGGCATTTTTTGAAATAAAATATAGATTTGAAATTTTAACAGAATCATTTTCTTGCTATATTTAATCATTTAAAAGGTACTGCATTAAAAAAAAGAGTTTAAAATAAAATAAGGACCGAAATCAAGGTTTTCTTAAGGCGAATTCACTTCACGTAATCTTTACTTTAATCGTAGTTTTTTAATGTTTACATTTAATTTTTGCTTAAGTGTTGCCAAGTTTATTTTTTATTGGAGAATAACATTTGATAATAATTTGATATCAAATTGATAAAACATTGTATGTCAAATGTTTATATTGAAATCATTATCAATTTTAATTCAAATGTTAAAATCAAACAATTGAAAAAGGTTTGAGAATTGTGTTTGATGTCAAATGATAAAGTATTTGTTGGGCTGGGAAAATCATTAAAAAAGAAGAATGTTAAACTTGCAATAGAGCAAATGCAAAATATCGTTGCAAGTTTTCTTCACAAAAGATCCGCTGGGTTATGGTGCTTATGTCCCTCTGTATATATCTATCTATCTAGATAGAGCTTGTGGGGGTTCTGCCATTCTGATAAAAGCCCGAATCGTTGCAATTAAATGAAATCTAACGGAAACTATTTTGTTGTTGGATTTAACAAAAGAGCTACGATATTTTCATTTGCACTTTTGCAAGCCTAACACTGAACTCCGCTGATAAGTTTGTCATATTCCAATAAAGACTTTAAACCTTGACGTTTCATATTTTTCGAATATACAAAATGCTTAAAATGTATTCCTTTTTCAAAGCATTTTCTTTAGCAGTTTTTTACAGTTATTAACGTTTTTTTTTTATTATGTATACTTAACCAACTTTTTTTGTACGTTAACTTTTGCTGGCAACAGTATGTTTAAATATGAACATGTATTAAACTTTTCGCTGTAATAATTATAGACTAAAGTTCACAGATGATTTGTAAAAGGAAAATAGAAAAAAATAAAGCTAAAAAGCTATTAAGGTAAAGCAATAAACTTTAATGAATTTTTTGGAAACAAAAAAGGACTTAATTTTTGTTTTACGTGCAGGAAAGAAAACATACTATTTTCAAACTCTTTAAGTGTTTAAATTATTGTTTAGTTGGAAATATTAAAGCAAGCATTGAACACTTTAACATTTTCATTTAGCCGATAATTATATAAAAATGCAACTATTTCCCTTAAAATAAAAACCATTAACCACAACTGGCGGTTTTTATGCTATCTGAATCGATGTTCTAATTAGAACTTATCTGAAAAATTTGGTCTGTATCTCGTAGCAACGTTGTTAATACAATGAAATTGCTGCTGTCATTTAACGAAAAAAAAATATCTTTATTGTTCTACTCATGGAAAATGCTCACACACTTCAAGCACTCTCTATAAACCAACCAACAGCTAGATAGTCCAACATTGTACCAGTTGCAAATTAGAATGTTAAACTTGCTGTTTGAAAAATATTTCTTGTATATGTTGGAAATTAAAAGGAATTTATTCTTTAGATACAAGAATAGCTTTAAATTTCTAATAACAATACTGGGAGCAAACTACCGTATTCGATAGTAATCGAAATTACATCGAATCGAATTACAATTTAATTGAAGTTTCGAACGATATCGAATGCCTAAACGACATTTGTCCAGCACCCGGTCTGTATCATAGCGTATAAAAATATGAAGCAGCAACTACATTGTCATATCCTTTTTTCAGCATACATATATGTTATCAGTTAATCCCTAAACCCAATTAGTTACGTTTATCCACTGTCGAAATAACTCTTTTAAGTTGCAAAAAGAATAATAAAAAGGGTTTTTGCTTGTTCTTTTTTTTTTTTTTTTTTTTTTTGGAAAAAGTATATGACACCAACTATTTTTACAACAGCATTTAGGACATTGACTTTTATAAAAACTATATGGTTTGGTTTTATTTCTGTTTCACTTTTTTTGTTCTTATTTCAAAAAAAAAGTCAATACCAGGGGAGGCGATTGTTACTGCCATCAGTTAAATAAAAAAAGTTATCAATTGCCAAAACTATATTCTGCAAACTGCAATCAAACGTAACTGGAGTTAAGCAGGGTGTGGCGAAAAGTAGAAAGAAATGTTTGATGATTTCTTTAAATGAAAATTTTATTATACAATAGTGGGTCCTAGACCCACCTTTAAGAATAACGATCGACTCAGAATCACTTTCTGATTCGATCCAACGATGTCCGTCTGGCTGGCTGGCTGGCTGGCCGGCTGTCCATATAACCTTGTGGGCAAAGAACAGGTCGCAATATTAAAGATAATTTGGTACATAGGTTTAAATTGACACAAGGACCAATCTTATTGAAAATGGATCGAATCGGTTTATAATATCATAAAGCCCCCATACAATCTGCCCACTATCAAACTGATTTTATTGAAATTTAAAACATAGATAGATCCATATTTATATGGAAACATAAGCTATGCATGTTTTCAAAAATAGGACACGAGGGGAGATAGGGGTCAATTTCAGCCTCTGAGAAACTATCAAACCGATTTAAATGAAATTTAAAACATAGATAGGTACATAAGCTATGTATTTTTTAAAAAATAGGACCACGAGGGGAGATAAGGGGCAATATTGCCTCTCAGAAACTATCAAGCCGGGAGATAGTGTAGCGTATCATTGGGCTTGAATAAGAATTAATTTAAATTGAGGTTTCTGTAATAAACGTAGTTTTTAATAAAAATTTCATTGATTTAATTTAATTTAAAAATTTTATTTGTATTGTGATTAGATTAAAAATTGATTTTAGATAAACTTTTATCTATAAAAATATGTAAATTTAAACTCAAGCAACCGATAACTTTTAATTTTTAAAATTTTTTTCAATTATAAGTGTAAAACGGCAAATCCATCTGAGGAGATCGAATGGTTGCGATAGAAACATGTCATTGTAACCTGCCGGCCGCGGTTCGAATCCCGGCCACGGTCAAGAATGAAAGATTATCAATAACAATTTTAATTAATTTTCATGTTGTAAAATTCCTTTCTTCATAAAAATAATTTAATGAAAATTAAATTTAATGAACTTAAGCCTAATTAAAAATATTAAAAATTTGGATAAAAAACCATAAATAGTTCAACAAAATAACCACAATACTAATTATTGATTAAAAAATTGTTTATGAAAATTTCTTTAATTCAATGAAAAATAAAACTTATAAGTAATCGTGTAAAAAATAGGAATTATTTTTCTTAAAATAAATTAAAAAAATTATAGAGGCTGTCATCAAGGTCCTTAGATCCAATGTTTATTGCAAAGCTGATATTTATGTCAGTGTTCGAAAATAAACAGAACATTATTTAGCGAGCCGTACGCACCCAGAAACGATATATATTTCTTAGTGTTTGTGTATACGAACACAACCCTTAATACCGTTCGTAACTTTTTTCAAGAGAGTAACGAATACTATATAGTGTTCTGTTCTTCATTATAAACCAGAACAATTGTAGTGGTTCTGTAGACATACATTATATTTTAATGTTCTATATTGTTTCTTTTTTACATTGATAAAGAAATGAGCAAAAAACAAGTTAGAGTGCTATATTCGGCTGTGCCGAATCTTTGATACCCTCCACCGACAGTTCGAATGTTTAAGGAGTAATATCTGTATGATGTCTTTTTATTATTATTATCTTAAACTGTGACGATTTGTTATTAATTATGGTTTTAGGAGACTAAACTGTTTTCCGGGAGTAGGGCATATATGGTGCCTAGGGTAAATTATGTACCGATCTTCACGAAATTTCACAGTATCATTTATAGTCCTATAAAATTGTGACGAGCCAAAATTTGTTATGATTGCATTATTTTTTACGGTTTTAGGCGTACTGAACTGTTTTCCGGGAGTAGTGTTTATATGGGGCTTAGGGTAAATTATGGACCGACCTTCGCGAAATTTTACAGTGTAATTTCTAGTCGAATAAAACGGACTTGGGCAAAATCTTATGTCATTCCGTGCATTTTTGCATCATTTATGTTAGTTTTTGTAACAAAATTATCAAGTTTTTGAAGGTGGTGGTTCCACATTTTGATTCATAGCTCTGGTCCTACTAAACCGATTTTGCTGAAATTCAATCCCAAACTGCTTAGGATAACTACAAGCAATTTGACACCTAGTTTGTTTATTTCTTTTGAGTTTTTCGAAAGTGAGCGTGTTTTCAACAGACGGACAGACGGACAGACAGAATTACTCAAGCAGCCAGAATATATATACTTTATGGGGTCTGAGATGAATAATAAAAAAGTTTCACACGGAATGACAAACTTAGTATACCCTCTTCACAACTAATTGTGGTGGAGGGTATAAAAAATTTTAGCAATGTTTGCTTGTGTAAAATTTTTTGCTGGCCTTTTGTTTTTGTAAATAATTTTTGGTTTTATTTGCCAGCAAAAGGGGCGCTACGCTCAACAGAAACGAATTAACATGAATGAGCTGAACCGAACACAATAAGGTTTGTGGTTTAAAAGAATCAGAACGCAATTAAATGTTCTCATCTTTGTGTTAAGTTTAATAAGTACAGAATTATTTTTGTGTTGAAAGATCACAAACAGAGAAACGTTATTTTTAATGATTTACTAAACAAACACTATTAGCGTTTGTGTTTTCTACAAATCAACCGAACCGAACACTAAGGAACGATATTTAATGTTTATTTTCGAACAATGTTTTAAACACATTTTTTTTTATTCACCCTGTTTCATTTCTCAAAGGGTAAACATATTGAGAGGGCGCTTTTAGTGTACATAAAATGACTTTAAAGGAAGTTAAAAAAATTAAATGAAAAAATAGTGAAATAAAAAAAAAATACATTATATTCTAACTAACGGTTTTAATGAAATCCTTGCAAGAATAGTAAAAAACTAAACAAGGTAAGGAGAAGTTTTAGCACATTGAAAACTAAAAAAATATAAGTAAGTACAAATGTATGTGTGTGTGTATGTATGTATGTATGTATTTTAAAAAGTATTACAATAAAACAAAAGTTTTAAAAATGTGACAAAACTTTTTTTTTATGTTACATTTATTATGTAAACTTATATTATAGAAATGTTTAAATACTATTAAAAAGAAAGAAAGATGAAAAAGAAGCACAAAAAAAACTTTGTTAGGACAAATACGCTCCTTGCTAATTACTTATATCGTCGATAAAAGTTTATTCTTTTGTTTGCAAACTTTTTAGTTTATGTTGAACTTTTGAATACAACTCTTACTACAATTTTTTTTTTTTTGCATTTGTTTGTGATTGAAATTGTCTGAACAATAATTTAAATTCTTGACCATAAAGCTTTCTAAGTTATCGGAAGTATTTGTTTAACAAATTTTTTTAATTCTCTTGAAGGTAGACGACAGCTTGAATCGAATTCAATTCTGTTTTGACGTTTTACTAAGAGAAAGTTTTATTTTGCAGAATTTATGTTTAAAACTTTTTGGTAATATTGTTGTAAAACCCAGTCAAATCCATACACGTACATATGCATGCTTATTGTCTAATGCCCGCCCGTTGTTAGATGCAGAAATACAAGGGAACTAAAATTTGCCTTAAAAAAAGGCAAATTGTTTAACACAAAAAACATATTTAAATAAAAATACAGAAAAATCTTTAAATTAAATTTTAATAAAAGATAGGAGAAGATTTTAAATGATATCTTCCTAAAATTAATAAAAGGGCTTCTTGGCTTTTTTAAGCATGTTTTTTTTTAAGATAGAAATAACAAAATTGAAAGGGCTTTAAAGAAGTTGTAACTTCCTAACTGATTTTTTTTTTAATTTTCATAAAATGAGTCTTCCTAGTTTACATAAATATGAAAGCAGTATATTCCCTTTGACCAGTTCCTTTTAATTTTTTAGAAACATTTTTTAAGAAATTGGAGCTTAAGGAATTTCTCAAAATAACTTCTTCTCTATTTAACGAGGTGCATATGTACTTTAGCACTTTAATGTCACATGTTATTAGGAAAAACTAATTCTAAATCTCGAATAATAGACAGAAAAAATTTCAAAGACCTACTTACAGGAAATAAAAGATTTCCTTATTCAAAATAAATTTTCATTCTTGGTTTCTTCTATTTTCTACAGAGTGTTTTGTATAAAATAAAAAACTTTCTCAACTTTTCTATTGACAGTACGTTGTACTCATTTTTTTAATTTTTCTTCTAAAATCTAAAACATTAACGTATGTATGTAAGTGTGTGCACTATTTTTTGTTTTTTCTTTTAAAAGGAAAGTAAAATTTGTAAAGATTTTCATCATTCAACTAAATTAAAGAAAACAAACATTATTCCTAAGAGTCCTATAAGTGCCGAAGCAGCAGCAACCCAACCAAAAACAGCTCTTTTCAATTCATATGAAGCCAATTTACTAAAACAGACAAATGTTCATTTATAAAAACTTTAGAGGAATACACCTTTATGCTTAGAAAAGCATATACGAGCGAAGACATATATGTATATGTTTATACTAAAAATGTAAATACAAACATACATATATACATATACATATACATATACATATACATAGATGTATGTTTGTATAAGGACGCTCTTATAATACAATAAATAGTAGTTGTAGTAGAAGTAGCAAAATTAGTAGTAGAATTGTAATAAGTATGTCGTAGTATTAGTATGTAGTAGTTTCTCCGTTTTCTTTCAACAATATGAAAAGGAAAATCCTTTTAACATTCTCCTACTTTAAGTTCAGAAACGGATGTATGCTAAAGGTTCCTTTCTTATTTGTCTTTTTATTATTTTTTGTTGTCGTTGTAAAGAAGTTTAATAAATTTTCAAATTGTTTTTTAACTTCTGTCAAGTAGAGGAAAAATAAAATTAGATGTAATTTTAATTTTGAGAATTGAATTAAATTAATTTAAAAAGTTTTGATTTCCTTCAATTATACAATACTTAATTGGGGTTTCCCCGGCACTTTTTTGATTACCGAGAAAGGGGGAAATACAAATGTTATTCCCGGGATTCCCGACAAATTTTTTTTAATTATATATTGTACTTTATTCGCTAATGAAATTAATATTTTTTAACTTAAATTAAACAAGTAAGAAAGTATAGCCGGTCAAGACCGACCATATGATACGCTACGCCACAGTATATAAAAACAATTTTTGCCAGTGTACCCTATTTGGGACCCATGGGCAATCATGGACTCGCCTGAACAAAATTATGTTATGAGGTTAAGATTCTTGTAAAAGTTCTTTGTGCCGAGAAATATTTAGATATTTGCGTCTATATGAGATTCTAGGAAGGGGGTTTACATGGGACCTATGCATAATGTTGGACCTACCAGGACAACATTTTGTCATGACATAGTAACGGTCGCAAAACTTATTATCGCCAATTTTTATGTTAATACCAACTTTTGTAAGGAAGTTATGTCATTAAAAGCTATTTTCGGGATTTATGGTCAAATTTAAACATGAAAATATATTCCAATAAAATTGGGTAAGATGATTTTATTAGCAACTAGCATTTATTTTGTTTCTGAGTTCAATATTATAGAAAATTCAAAAAGTACCACTCGTAGAACACAAAAGCAAATAAAAAAAAGTTCATTTTATTATCGTTTTTGCATCTTGAATTTTATGTTTCTAGGTCAAATAATTACGAAAATTCAAAAAGTACCAGTTAAAGACCAAAAAGTGCCACAAAGTTCCCTCATGGATTCGTATCCACTCAGGACATTGCATGTGGAATTTTATGTTTTAAGGTCCAATATTAACGATATTTAAAAAAAATACCAGTTGTAGAACCAAAAAGCTGTAGAAAGATATTAAATTTTTCGTATATCCCATTTTGGTACTATTTTTTCCCCCATTAAAGTAACAAAATTGCAGTATTGTATTGGAGGCCCATAATTTAGTACGATTATGTCAATGAATGGACAAAAATGTTTTTTAAAAAAAGTACCAAAAATAGTTACGATTTTCACCCTTTAAACGTTCGAATTTCAAAAAAGTACCAAATTCATATTCGTATTTTTTTGATAAGTTTCGAATGTGGAATAAACTTTATTTCTAGGTTTATTGGTTCAAAAGATAGACTGGGTACCAAAATTCAGGTTTTACCCGTTTTCTCCCTTAAAGAGCCGACTTTCAGAAAAGTGCCAGACACCTGTCCGCTTGTTTTTCTAAAAAACAACGATAAGTATTACAGTTTTTTTGTATCTCTTTTAGTTTTGGAGATACAAGGCTATCGAATTAACCCGTTTTTAATCATTTTTTACCCCTAAACATTCGAATTTCCAAAAATCCCGTCTTAGTGAATTTTGATTTGGGGAGACTCACCTCCGGTCTAAATTTTAAGTTTTTTGCTTCAGACGTAGATCAAAATTTGCATGATTATACTGAAAGTATTGAAGTCTTAGGGAAATGATTTTTTTGGAGAGGCGAATAGGAGGTGAAAACTAAAAAATACGAAGAGGGAAATCTTAAACAATTTCAGCATTAAACAAATTCAGTATGAAGAAGAAATTCATTTACCCGTATTTAATTACATATTTATTAACATTTTTTTCCCCTAATCAGAGGGCTAATTCTGGCAGTCGGGATCGAATACTTATTCGATTCGAAAACAATTTTGTTACTAATTCTTTCAGTCGATACTGAACGAATCGAAATTAGTTTTTTAGTTTAGTTGTAATGCATTTATTTGAGTTTCATAACACTGAAAAACAATTTCGATTCTTTCAGAATTTCAGTACATTTCGAATGGAAAAATTATTCGATCACGACTGCCAGAATTAGCCCCCAGGAGTGGTGAATGAAGAAATACTAAGTTTTTCAATCCATATGAATCTTTTTTAATATTTATCTAAGTACACAGAAAGAAAAACATTTGGGATAAATTATGTTTTTGATACTTACTTTAAGTACGAGTCGTACACAAAAATTCAAGTACGAATTACACTAAAACGTACTCAAAACAATTCTAAATGGGATTACTTTCGAAAATCAATCCCGGAATTTCTTAAAATAAGTATCAAATTCTTAAATCAAGTGCATACGCGTGTGTTTGTCAAAGTTGGTTGCAGATGTTACAACAACTCCACACAAGTTGGAAAAAAACGATTTGCTTGTTGTGTGTAGAAACAACAAAAACAACAGAACAAGAAGAAAAACATATCCCAATAAGCACTTAAAAATAAAATTTCAAATGCTTAAAATTTAACTGGAAATCCATACTCACCGTACTATTAATACAACTTCGGATTGATTTGATTACGGATGGATTGATTTTTCTTTTGAGTGTATAAGGCCTAAGATCAATGTTGTAGAGATTACAAGCTTAATGGCAAACTAAAGGGTATTATCAACCTCAGATTTACGAATTAGATGAATAAATTACAGAGATTATTAGAAATACGTTCTGGAACTTTTCTACATAAGAAAACATGATTTAAAAACGTTTTTAAAGGTCCCAGGTTGTATTTTCAAAATTTCACTATGAAAATTTACTTCCTAAAGGATTAAGCACACTTAACTTCCAGATGAGTATTAAAAAAAAACAAACATATTCCTTTATATATTTATAAAAATGCAAAAAATATATTTAAAATATTTCCATAACTATTGTTAAACAAAGAAAAGTGTGACATATTATGCCAGCCCAAAAGTATGCTAAGAGCGAGAAAACAAACAAACTTAACTTGAAATATGAAGTAAATGCGTGTGTGTATGTATATGTGCATGCATAAGAGTAGAGCAGTGATGCCAACTAAGCCCGTTTTTTAGGTATAAACTAAAAAACGCTCAACCTACGTTTTTACGTATGATAATATTTTTGTTTTTCTGGCAATAATGAATTGTGAAATTTAAAAATGTGCGAATGAAAAAATATTGAAAGTACGGTTTTGTTTAAAATCGAGATTTATTGCCTGTTCGTCTATTTCGAATGAAGACTTCGTTCGCTTAACTTACATATAAAACAAAAACAATATTTTATAATTTGTTTTTGTTGTAAATGTAATTTAAGCGAATGAAGTCTTCGTTTGAAATCGACGAACAGGCCCTTATAGTTGTATAAATGCAATTGGGAACAATCCCTTTATTTAACTTTCTATTTTGCTATAAAACTATTGATATATCAGTATTGAAGTGCTGAAATTGAGAGAAAATTTTGAATTTTTAGCACTTTTTACGCTTAAAAAACTCAATTTTTATTTAAAAAACGTAATTTTTTTTAATTTAGATTTTTTTAGCCCATTTTTTAAAAGTTTTTAGACTTTTATGCCTGTATTCATAACAATTTGTTAACTTTAATAAAGGCTTAAAGAACAAATTCCTTAATAAACATTTGTTAAATTTAATAATCGTTTATGAAAACGGGGGTAAGTGTCCAAAGAGTTGGCATCACTGGAGTAAAGTGAACAAATGGGTTTGTATGACATGTATATAAATGAATAAATCCAGAAAATGCAAACACATTCAAACAATATTTTTTGCCTTTGCTTATAATATAAACATTTAGCAAACATACATACAAACACATACTTTAAATACCCTGTAGGCAGCCAAGTGTAAAGTGTCTCTAAAGGATTCTTTACACTATCACACAAGTAAGTAAGGAAGAACATGCAAATCAATTAAAGTAGAAAATCATTCAAAGCTGATTTCCATCTACCAAAGTTAAAATACCATTTTGTTTAAATATTGATGATTATACTAGTGACTGCCAGGCGTCGTCAATGGCGGTGAGGGTTAAACGGCAAACCCTTTTGAAGAGATTGCGTGTTTAAAATTTAAACATGTAAGGGCAGCCTGTTCGTGAAAATCTGAGTTCGGTTCTCAGCTCAGTCAAGTATGAAAAATTTTCAATAAATTTTAATTCATTTCATGTTGTAAAATTCCTTTCTTCATAAAAAAAATTTAAGGAAAATTATATTCAATGAACTTTTGCCTAATTTATATATTAAAATTTGGATTAAAAACAAGTCTTACGTATTTTTTGAAAAATACAACCCTTTCACGATAAGTTGTTTATTTTTTTTGAAAATCTTCAAACAATAATTAATCAGGGACAAAATATTAAAGACTTGTGTGATAGTGTTAAGTACCCTTTCACTATACCTCTTTACCGGCATATGGCGTAACATATTACCCGCACATTTTTTAAAGCCATGTCTAATGGGATTTGCACAATTTCGACAAAAATTAATAAATTTGGCAATCTAAAAACAAATGGATATACCACATTACCGGCACTTTCTGTTAATCAGTACATTTTTACTATCGACATTTCCTACAGGGTAAATATAAAAAAAAAGTATAAAAATGTGTATTCTAAATAAAAAATACCTTAAATGTTTTTCGTCAAGTTAACTTTTTATAATACAACAAAAAACAATTATTTAAATGCTTTAAACAAAGTAAAAGGAGATTTGGTAAATTGAATTTGTTTAAATTATAAACAAAAAAAAACTACAGAGTTAAATTTGAATATTTCAAATTTCAAAGAAAATCATTTAACTTTTATTTTGCTTTTTTTTAAGGCACTTGTGTTTTAGTTTTATTATTATATTTTTTTAACTGATTTAGATTCAACGATGGCTGAATCTCTATAATATTTTCTATTTGAAAGTCTTTTTTTAACTTTTTTTTATTTTTACTGTATTTGCCTTTCTATCACTTCGTTTAAGAAGTCTTGTTGTAATGCATTTTTGTTGAAAATTAAACTTCCTAGTTATTTCTTTTTTTTATTATTATTTTAATATTTACATTTATTGCATTTTTGTGTTACTACTGGTCGTTGGCACAAATATTTTGCGTTTTTTTCTGTAGCTGTTTTTTTTTTTGTTTAACTTTATTCTTTTTATGCTTTTTTAATAAACTCACACAGAAGTTTCTGTATAGTTTAAGGAGTGAAAATGCAAGAGGATTGAATGAAAGAAGCCCAGAAGGCGAAAAAGTTTTTCTTTATAGACATGCACACACACACACACACACACACACACACGAACATGTGTGTTTAAGGCCTGATGCCCTCAATGAATATGTCGCCTGCATTGCAAGGACTTTATAGAATTTTATACTGTATAGAGCTTTAACATGCCGGTTTTATTTACAAACGTTTCAGTGTAAGTGCAAGAGAGACTTTTTCTCTCTTATGCATTTCTTCCAAAGTATTGTGTACCTTTACAAATATAAATAAATGCAAGCACACATCTGCATACGTCTATGCTCGCATAAAGTGCTAGTAGGTTGAATTTTATGTAAACGATGTGTGAATAAAGAAAATCATTTCAATACTACTCAGCATTTCTAATATACAAACAGAAGACAAACACACACACACATCACATACAACTTCAGCATATTTTTATATTGGTAAACCAATATTGCATATTTTATGACATGCAAGCTTAAGAGTCAAAAGATGTATTTAAAGCATAACACTAAATCAGGAAGTTAAGGAAACTGAAAACTCAAATTTTATACATTATGCGAGTACGTAAAGCTGGTGTCAACTATTTTTAAATCCTGCTGAAACTAGCCACGTATATTTGTTATATATTATGTTACTATATGCTGTTATCAATGTTTTTATTTTTAGCTTTTTTTTTTTTAAAGGAGTTTTTTAAAGGATTATTTTTGTACGATTTTTCTGCTTCTATTAAAAAGGAAGTTCTGTATACATAATAACTATTTCTTTATAATAATTCTATTCTATTTAATACACACACATACATACATATATATATATAGATATGTGTGTACATACTTAAGCAAGTGTAAATATGTTTGTAATTTTTTTAAATGTTGTCACTTTTAGCTATTGGATTATCTAAAGTTCCTTATGAGTGAGTATGTATTTATGTATGTGAAAAAGGATTATTTTAGCTTCGACATCTCTATATGTTCATACAAAAGTACATAAGTATGGGGTTTAAGTATGGGGTACATATTTTCCTGTCCTTATGTGTATTTAAATAAAGCGTTTCTTTTTTTTAATATATATTTTATAGTTTTAACTAATATAAGTTTTTAATAATGCATAAACATCAGGGTTACAGTTTATTAAAAGAAGGAGTAGGGCAATAGTTCATTAAAAGGGAAAGCTGTTTATGGGAAACTATTAAATATGTTTCGTAATATCTATTTGGTTTTTAGGTACAACCCGTAAATGGTTTATTTTTATACAAATTTAAAAAATATTTTTGTAGGTTCTGTTTTAACAGGGATAATTGCTTTTATTTTTGATTAAAAAAGTATATTTTTTACATTTTGAAACAAAAAATATTTATATATAAACTATTATTTTTGTTGTACAATTTTACCATGGTACTTTAAACAAAATAAGTACAATTTTCCTAAAAAGATTTTTTTAAATAGAAACCTATTTTTTATTAATAGGTACCATACAAGTGGCATTATACGCGAGATGACAACTTTTTGCTCTAGTATTGCTATTTTGTTCTCTCAAGCCCGCTCATATTTACACAAATTAAAAGCAACGACACGCTTTTCAAATACAAATACAGATCCCAAGGGCTCCTAAAGTAGGGTAAAGAAACAGAGCTAATAAGTGGAATGAATATGAAAGCGAAAGGAAGTATGAATTGCGTAGTCGAAGGTTTAAGACAAAATAATTTATTGCCATCTGATATTTGTCATCCTCGTCTGTTAAAGGTAGTAGATAGGCCCAAAATTAGCGCTGCCAATCCAGACTTGCAATTTTTGTTGCTGAGATTTGCCTCGGTAGGCTAGCTGGTAGCGAGCTAGTCTATCAGCGCCGAGGTTGCGGGTTCGATTCCCGCCAGAGACTCTGGTTTTTTTCCTGCAGACAAGCATAGAGCTTCGCGGGATTAGCTTAGCTTAGGAAATTAAAAAATTTTTCTTTGAAATTGCATTAGTGTCCAGATGATTGAATTTATTTTATTTATTTTTTTTTTTTTTATTTCAGCTATAAGGACATTAAGAATTAAATTCTTTTATAGTCCAGAGGATTACATAATGAACACCAATAGTAATAATAATAATTATAAAAGTAATAATAATAATAATAGTAGTAATAATAACAATAGTAATAATAATCTATATATATAAAAATGAAAAATGTTTGTATGTGTGTTTGTTTGTTTGTTTGTTTGTTTGTTTGTTTGTTTGTTTGTTTGTTTGTTGGCTTATAGACTCCTAAACTACTGAACCGATTTTCCTGAAATTTTTACAGATACATCACGTGAGCCCTAAAAATAAAATAGGCTACTTATTTTTTCGATAGGGGCAGGGGAATAGGTATCCCCAATAGGATGCCAATATTAATTATCGCATATATTAAGATCCGCTGCACGCATTATGCAGAACTTTTGGTAGTAAGATCTTTGGAGCCCCAAAATTAAAATAAAATATCAGCGGGGGAAGTGGAATCCCCCATAGGACGCCAATGTTTAACATCGCATATCTAAAGAACTGTAATAGTGAGAATGTTCAAACTTTATAGAAGTCACTCTTATGGTATACAACACTTTTGAAAATAACAATAAAGCGGGTAGGCGCAGGGGGGGAAATACCTCCCTTAGGATGCATATATTAAATATCACTCAACTGAAGAATTATTAAAGGGAGAGTCTTCAAAAGTGGTTAAAGCTATTGTTATAGTAAACTATAAATTTCAATATACAAATGGGCGGGGTAGACGGGGGAGGAGCAGTACCCCTCATATATAGAAATATTAATAAGAGCCACTGCACGCATTTTGTTGAACTTTTGGTAGTAGGATCTTCTGAGCCCCAAAATTAAAACAAAATAGCGGCGGGGGTAGTGGTACCCACCATAGGACGCCAATGTTTATTATCGCATATCTTAAGAACTGTTATAGTGAGAATGTTTTAACTTTGTAGAAGTCACTCTTATGGTATACTACACTATTGACAACAAAAATAAAGCGGGTAGGCGCAGGGGGGAAATACCTCCCATAGGATGCATATATTAAATATAGCTCAAATGAAGAACTATTAAAGGGAGAGTCTTCAAACGTGGTTAAAGCTACTATTATGGTAAAATATAAATTTCAATATAAAAATGCGTGGGGTTGACAGAGGAGGAGCAGTTCCCCTCATAGATAGAAATATTAATAAGAACCGCTGCACGCATTTTGTTGAACTTTTGGTAGTAAGATCTTCTTAGCCCCAAAATTGAAATAAAATAGCAGCGGGGGAAGTGTTGCCCCCATAGGACGCCAATGTTAAGTATCGCATATGTTAAGAACTGTTATAGTAAGAATGTTAATACTTTGTAGAAGTCAGTTTAATGGTATACTACAGTACAAATAAAGCGGGTCGGCGCAGGGGGAAAATAACTCGCATAGGATGCATATATTTAATATCCCTCAATTGAAGTAGTGGTTAAGGCCGTGTTGCGAAGCGCACCGGGTTAAGCTAGTATAATTATAAAATCAAAGTGTGAGAGTGACAAAACAAAACAGTATTGCAGAGTACATGAAAGTGAGAACCCCTCCCCAATCTTCTTACCCCTTACACCAATAAACTCAAGAATTGCTGCAACAAAAATTGCAGATGAAAAATTGAACGATGACTAAAGGTACGGTCACATATGGCAAACATTTGACAAAAAATATCAAATATTTGTTTGCCCTAATCTGACCACAAAATATTTTTGGGGGGCAAACAGAAAAATAGCTGATTTTGGGCAAACAAAATTATTTGCTAGCAAACAAAAATGCTCCTAATGTGACCATTTAACGTCAAATATTTTCCTCGTTTTTAGGCAAATAAATATTTGTTCTTACAAAAATTTTGTAAGACCAAACAGCGGCAAATAAAAAGCTTTAAAATAAAAATTATTGAATAAAATTGAAAAAATTAACAATATTAAATAATTTTTTAATGACGAAAAAACTTATTTTCATATGTATAAAAATGTTCCTGTGTTCTGTTTTTAGCAAAAAGTTGCCGCGGTAAGTAGGATTCAAGATGTTACAAAATAAATTTTTCTTAAGTTAATAGGTAATTTATTTAAAATGGGTATAACATAAGAGCCTATGTTACGAATTATGCATTGCAAGCATGGCGTATCTATATAAATAGATCAATTTTCGAGTATGTACCAGTTTGGGGTCAGTGGACAATCATGGACCCGCCAAAATAAAATTATATAATGAATTAAAGATTTATGTTAAACTTATTTGTGCCGAATAATTTACCGACATCGAAATCTTTATGAGATTTTTTCGTCTTGAAGTGATTGTAGAAAGTAACCTAGAACCAATTCTTGGCCTACCAAGACAAAATGTTGAAACGACATACAAGCTATTATATAAATTATTGCCAAAGCCAACATTTTTAAGATTATTATGACATTAAAAGATATTAACAATAGTGGTATTTGTATAAGAGCTTTGGTAAAATATGGATCGATTACAATAACATTTGGTAAGGTGATAATAGATTGTCTATGGGGACAAGGACTCTTCTCCAGAAATAAGTTTTTAGGCTATGTGAAATTATTGATCGATTCTTTCCACCTCTTATGACAATTAAAACGTAACACCAAATTTCATTAATATCAGGTGTGTTCTAGGTATCGACTCGTATTGAAAACGAAAAATTTTTTGAATCCGCATAATTCAGAAATTGGTGTTCTGAAATCCAAAGGTTTTGTGTATTCGAAGTTCTTGTTCAAAAAAAAAAAAAAAAAAATTAATGATATTTTCTTTGATAGTGCCCAGTAAAATAGGTGACTACGGTTTTTATATGGGGCTATCTTAATAATGGTGACGATTGCCGAAAAGATCTACAAAGATACGCGAAATTCGCAAAAAATTTGCAAAAATAGCGATCATTTTTAATATTTCAAACAAGCCATAAAATTGATTAAAAGTCCCTAAAACTATAAAGAATGGCAAAAATTCGATAAAAATGGCTAAATTAGCGGATATTTGCAAAAATTTGCCAATGGCAGCATGATAGCAAAGTTTAATATTTATTAAAAATCGTTTAAGCTGCAAACAATTGCATCTATCGCGAAAATTCACGAAAAATTGCAAACTTGGAAACAAACCCAAAAATTTATTGAGATGGCTAAATGCTTATAAAACAATATGCCGGAAAAAAATTACAAAAATAGCGAAAATTCGCAAAAAATTTTAATATTTCAAACAAGCCATAACATTAATTAAAAGTTCCTATAAGAAATGGCAAACATTCTGTAAAAATTGTTAAATCAGTGGAAGGTTGCAAAAATTCGCAATGTTTAAATGAATAAAGAACATTTTAAATTAAAAACCAAAATTATGTCTTTGCTAAAAATGTTCTCACATATAAGAATAAAAGTCGATTCGTTTCACTAACCTCTTACTACTCTAATTGAAAACGAATAAAAACATGTGGAGGTGAATAGCAGAACACAAAAAATGCTGAAGTAATCCACTTTTGAGTGAAAACAAAATTTGCGACATGTACTTTGCGAATAAGGTTAACATGGACAGCTGGCCGGACATCGATTCAGAAAAGGATGCTGACGAAAAACTAAAATTTTAGTGGCAAGTTCATTCAAGTTCTTCCAAGCAGTTTGGATTGAAATTCAGAACTTTTGGTTCAGTAGAGAAAAGTTATGGACCGAAATGTGACACAACCTCCCGAAAAAATCGATATTTCTGTTACAAAAACCAACATAATTGGTGGCGGAATGCACCTTTTATCGTTAAATTTGTACTAACTCAATTTATATGCCTAGAAATCATATAACTAAATTTCGTGAAGATCGGTCTATAATTTACAATAGATCCACTGTCTAAAAACACTTTATTGCTTGCGTCTAAAACTGTATCGAATAATGCTTTAGTTTCATAATTTAGTTGTATAAGAGATTGAAATTACTTCGCCAAATTGCCTTTATCCCTTTATTTGTTATCTTAATCCTCTTTACTTTTAAAACTGCTGTTCTCGCTCTTCTGTACCATAAAACCATAAAAGTTTCAATATTTTGCATCAAAATGTTAATTTTTAGTTTTAATAAAAAGTAATTTTATTGATTTAATTTTTAATTTTTGACAATTTTTTCAAATATTTATTTTTAGGCAAATATTTTTATATGTGAACACATGACAAACATGTTTTCCCATTCTTTATTTGAAGCTATTTAATATCTGTTTGAACAAACAAAAATGGGCAAATAAATGTGCGCAGTGTGACCAGCAAATAAAATTTTTATTTTTTTAAACAAATTTTTTAAAAATGCCGGCAAACAAAATTTGACAATTGTTTGCCATATGTGACCGTACCTTAAGTAACCCATTAAGACTATGTACTTGTAAAATCACCACCAAACAGAAAGATTCGTATTTGCATACAAAAACATTTTTATTTGAACCCCTTCTAATCACCCGTTTATTTATTTAATTAATTTTTTTTTAAATAATAGCACTTGCAAAGAATCTTTTTACTGGAAAAGATTTGTTTATAAAATTGTACTTTTAAAAAAAGTACATACTTCAGTGTTGGGATGGGCAACTTGACAAAATATATCGATATATATCGAATCGATATTTTTCAAGGGTATCGATATTTATTATGTAAAAAATATCGACATATCGATACATCGAACGTATTTTGCTGAAACTATTACCAAATTAAAAAATGTTATCTACCATTGTACATACATATTTATGAACAAGCATATTATATGTAATATCATTGTTACTTTTTATTGTTTCATTTTATTTGAAAAAATTAATACATAAAAACAAAAAATTCAATAAAAAAAAAAAATTCAATAAAAACAAAAAATTCAATTATAACAAAAGGGAAGAATGCAAAAAAATTATATGATCTTGATATTAGTTTAAAAAAACATATGATGCATGCAGTGATGCCAATTCTTAAAAAAACATATTGTTTGAAAAACGGCTAAAATGTTGAGTTTTTAATGAAGACTGACATTAAAAAATATCGAATTCGATAGTCGTATTTCAATATCGATATTTTAAATATCGGCGATATATATCGATTATTTTTTTTAAATATCGATATTTTGATACATTCGATATGTTTTACCTATTCCTACTCCAGTGTTCGAAAATATACCGAACATTTTTTAACGATATCTACTTTTTAGTGTTAGTACTAGGGTTTTCAATTAATCGATGTTTTGTATTAAACGACAATTCGCGCGAATAATTATTCAAGGTAAAAACTTTATCGAATAATAATCGAACAATTTAATATTATTCGGTTAATCGAATAATTTTATTTTTGTCTAGTTTAGAAGTTTACAAATAAGACCAAAAATTATATTTTTTAACATAAAAATATTATTAAAAAAGTAATAACAATTTAACATTTAATAAAAGACGAAAACTTTTTAAACAAAAATTAGCATCAAAATTTTAGCTTATTTACTTAAATAATATTTCTTTTGTTTTGTTGAAACTTGATTTAGAAAAGATTCGTTTAATTATTGTGGACGTTGGTGATTAAAAGTAAAGCGTTATAAAGAATATCCAATTTCTTTGTTATTTTTCTTGTCTTTTCTAAAAATTAGTAGACTTCCATTATACCACTTTATTGTGGTAAAAGTCTGTACTAAACATTCTTAAAAATAAATTACATATTCCCAAACTCTTTGGTTTCATTCTTTGTACATACTTTACTATATTTTTAAAAATTGTTACTCGAAGGAAATTATACTGAGTCAATAAACATTAAAAGAGTGCTTAACCTTTATGTCAACAGCTGAAAAATTATACCTACGTCAACAGCAAGCATACCCGGGTATGCAAACACATGTTGTTATTATTGTTTTTTCGTTTTATTTGAATTTTATTTGAATTTGTTTCCTATTTTAAATTGTTTTTATGCATGAATACTTAAAATAACGTTTGTTTTAGCAAAGACTTGTGCATTTTTTCTTTGCTTTCATGTATGAATATTTACACTAAGTGACTTTTGAGCAAAAACTTGTTAGTTGCTCTTTATTACTTGAACTACGGTCGACGTGAGGAAGTAGGAAAAAAAAAATAACCACACCCATGGTCTGATTTGTCCAATTTTATTCAAACATCAGAATATGTTAGGAAACACTTTAAGTAAGGATATCATGAAGTTTGAGAACGATATGACAGCCACTTTCAGAGATACAGAGTTTTTAAAATTCAAGACATACCCGGGTATGTAGCTGTTGACATAAGGGTTAAAACGTTCCGGCTTGTTTTTTACATTAAAGGAAAAAAGCTAATACTGTGAAAAAAAAAACAAATTTGCGATTAATCGATTAATCGACATAAACTGTTCGAATTATTCGTTAATCGAAAGTAAGCAATTTTAAATTATTTGAACAGTTAAATGCCCAAAACTAATCGATTGATCGAACAACGGTTAATCGTTTGAATACCCTAATTAGTACACAACCCTTAATACCGTTCATAACTATTTTCACGAAAGTAACAAACATTATGTAGTGTTCTGTTTTTCGTTAAAATAAAAAACAGTACAATTGTAGTGGTTCTGTAGATATAGATTATATTTAAATGTTCTATATTGTTTTTTTTCACACTAACGAAGGAATGAACAACCAAAAAATTTAACAACGGTTCTTTTTGTTTTTGCTTGGCAATTTTTACGACCACAGCAAGAATATCCTGTGTGTAAATGTTTGGTTTTTGTAAAAATAATGTTTGTTGTCTTTACCAGGCAAAAGTGCGCTAAGCCTAACTGACACGAATGAACATTAATGTGCTAAACCGAACACGACGAAGTGTGTGATTTTTTCCGAAAAACAGAATGCAATTAACTCCCTGTTTTTAGAAAATGGAAACAAGTGAGTGAGTGAGAAATTATATTGAAAACAACAACAAAAAACGAAAATTTTTTTTGTTTTTAATATAATTTCTCACCAGTGTTGCCATTAGGATACGAAAGATACATTTTTCGTATCTTTTGATGATTTCAGGTACCAAGTATAATCCTGCCATTTTTCGTATCGTTACGCAAAATGTACAGACATAAAATATTAGAGAATTTTTAGCCAAATAAAACTTATTAAGAATAACCGACTCAATGCTAATACAATAGCAGCTTAATGAATGGTGAAAGAAAACATTAAGGATCT
Source organism: Pollenia griseotomentosa (assembly GCA_963931875.1). Classification (NCBI taxonomy): domain Eukaryota; kingdom Metazoa; phylum Arthropoda; class Insecta; order Diptera; family Polleniidae; genus Pollenia; species Pollenia griseotomentosa. The sequence goes on from OZ007563.1 coordinate 169,458,831, forward strand.
AGTAGTGCGAAGTTGTTCTGAGGAACTTTTTTTTCAGGAACTTTATATGAACTGTTTGATATAATCGCCTTAGTATAAACGCCTTAACTCTTATATTAATTTTAACAAAAATTAATTTGTTTTGATAACATCCAAACATTATATTAATTTTAAAGTTCTCTTGCTGTATTTTTAAAAATTACATACCTACAGCCGTATTAAAACCAAAAAGTTATCCACAGTTCGTAAATAAATTGTAAAAATAAATTGAAATAAAAACATTTTATTAAAAAAAAACCAACAAAACTGTTTGACATTAAACGGCAGTTTTTCACAAGTTGGCAAACGCTTGGCAGCTCGTTAACAAGATTTTAGCAAATCGTTAGCCAGAGTTTGGTTAGTGTTTTATGAATAAACTTTTTGCTAACTTCATGCCAAATTTTCATTATGAATACGGCTGCTAATATTTATGATTTTTTATTCATTAAATATGAAATAAAAAATGTTATGGGAATAAATGTTAAACGTTAAAAATAGACTTTAAAATTTTTTCAAAATGTATCTTTTTGGTAACCAAAATGTATCTTTCTCGAAATTTCACTGGCAACACTGTTTCTCACTCACTCACTTGTTTTAATTTTCAAAAAAACAGGCAGTAAATGTTCTCATCGTTATGTTGAGCTGGTTTAGTACAGTATCTTATTGTGTACGGAGATCACAAGCAGGGAAACGTTTTGTTTAAGGAATTTAATACACACACACTATTAGCGTGTATTTCTACTGTACAAAACATATTAATGTTTATTTTCGAACTCTGAAAAAGATACCCTATTTAGTAACTTTTCAAAATAACGTAGCGAGCCTTTAAAAATAAGAAGAGTTTAGTAGGGAATATGTGTGATTATAAAAGAGTTATTTGTACGGAATTGCATCTAGATATCAAGAACTAGATGGGATTTATTAAATAATATTAACATGGTTTAAGGAAATAGAACTTAAGATCAGTTTTGGTTTTAACGTCGCAAAGTTTTACCATAACATGTTTTATATAAGGAATATAACTAGATTTAATAAAAGTTAATTTTCCATTGAAAGATATTTTCGGGAGTGGTAGTTGCAGAAGAGGTATAGTGAAATATGGAACGATTTTATTCAAATTGTTTAAGTGGTTAAGGTTGTAATAAAACATTGTTAGAGTTAATTTATCCAAGTACCAACATAACTCGAAAATGTATGGACTCTATTACGGGAGAACATTTATATGGGAGCTAGTTGAAATTGTAAAAGGATTTTTACCATTTTTTTTAGGTCAATAAAAGCTTATGTACTAAATGTTATTTAATTATCTTTAAAATTGCGATCCGTGTTCTATACATAAGAGTTAAACGGACAGTAGACTCAGAAAGTAGTTCTAAGACCTTGGGTGTATTCAAAGGGGGCTTGAGAGCAACTAAGTTCATGTGTTTCAAAATTTAGCACAAACGCATAATAATCTAATGTAGGGTAACAAAATAATTCTTTTAACTAACTTATTAATTTTACAAGCAAATACCTTTCGTCTCCTCTGTGAAGTTTTTTTTTGTCAACATAAGATACAGTTCAATAAATTGTTCCCTGCTCAAAGAAAAAAAAATATTTTGTATATGCAAAGCCGTTGCAAAAAAATTCAGCACAGAAATTTATATAAAAATATTCTATAAAAATGTTAATGGTTTTATTTACTTATTTTTTTTTTGTATTACTTCTGCATATGAAAGGCCATACAAAAATGCATTGATTTTTACATGTTTTATTTTAATATGCACTGGTACACATACCTGTCGTTTTAAGCTCAATACAAGTCCTTCCACCTGTTTGCCGGAACTGAATGCTTGTAATAAACCGTTATGAAAGTCATCGTTGCCATAGAGACCTGCAATAAAATGAAGAAGAAAAAAATATATAGAAGTATGTTTGTATGCATTATGAAAATATAACAAAAAAAAAAAAAAAAAATAATAAACGAAAACTTTAATATTTTCAACAGTTTTTTATTATTTGTTGGTGTTTTAATGGTTAAAAATAAAATGAAATTTGAAAGAATATAAACATAAAAGCTGGCCTTAATATTACCGCCGATGAAATATCAATTGACCCTTTTGTTAATTGAATTTGTTGTGTAAAGTCGATGATCTCGCCTACGACAATGTAATCAATATTATAATTGAAATAATATGCAGCTGCTTTAAAAAAAGTTGTATAATTCAACCAATCAGTCAATGCTTTTTGAAATTCCTGTGTCCACAATACAGATGATCAAAGAATCAACAAATGAAATTAATGGGCTCTTTTGCAACCAGTCAATTATCATAAAATTCTTCTAGACTTGTGAAGCTGGTAATACAAATAAAATAAATAGTTATTATTGTATTTTTCCTTCACAATATTTAAAACTAATTGAAATACAAGAGACATTTAAAAGATGGGTGTTTTTTTTTTGTTTGCTTAAACGTTTTCCAAGACACCGACTCATAGACTGTGAGTCACAGTTTAATGTACAGAGCAAATTATAAGCTCAAACTCTTAACAATCAAACATTTGACTGGATTGTATTGCAACTAGGATTGCCAGACGGTTTTTCTTGACTTGCAGGAATTTTCGAATAACGTTGTAAGTCACAAAATAATTATTTTTCACCTGGAGTCGAAGGCCATAGTAGCTAGCACTCCAAACTCATATTATATAGTGTCATTTATTGTATTATATAATATTAATAAAAATAAAAAAAAAAATTATTTTTCAGGGGAGCAAAAAAAAAAACGTTTTTAAAATGCAGGATTATTTATTTTTTAATTTTTTTTTTAGATTATTTAAAATTTTTCCTCTACTCAAGCGGCTTTTAAAACGTTATTGCACGTTGCAAAACCAATTCGTTTGTATCATTTGATAGTAACTTACAACGTTCTACCACTGACTGAGTAGTTGTATCGAATTTGGATGGCGTTAAGGTGCACAATTTTGGGTGATTTGATGTTCAAGCAATGTTAGAGAGTAATGTAAACGGTAATCTGCAAATATCAGGTTATGCAGAAATTGGCTTTTACAACGTTATTCGCGGCTTTGTTTCAATTGTGTTTTTATACCCTTCACAAAAGTTAAAAGGGAGTTTGTCATTCTGTTTGTAGTTTCTACAATATTGATGTTAGACCCTATAAAGTATAAATGTTCTGGGTCCTTATAAGTTGCGAAGTTGATTAAACGACGTTCGTCCGTCTGTCTGTCTGTTAAAATGATATTCAAGAAGACCCCAAATATGATGGAGACTTGGTATTTATATATTTATGTCAAATACAGTCCGGAATTGTTTGTTGTTTTTTTTACTTTATTTTTATGTATATCTGGAGAACGGCAGATGCCAAAGTTTCCAAATTAGGTACAAGCATCTTTGTTATCAAAGGACAACATTGAACAAAATGTGGGAGGGATTGGACAAGTGGGCGTCGCACAGTGCTTTGTCCCCATATAACGAAGGGACATAAATAGAAGGAGTTGTCAGAAATTTTTGAAATTTGGTACACTAGCATAAAATAGATTAGTTAAGAAAAGTATGAATTTTTGGACAAATCGGTCCAAGGACACGCCTACCTCCCATGTGTCCTGAAATGGAAAAATGTAATTTTAGCTTCAATAATGCCCACAAAACTACAAAAAAATGGGCATGCTAATACACACACAACTAGCAACGTGTGTGCAAATTTTCACTTAAATCTGAACAAGGACTCAAGGTCCTGCCATATATCCTTTTTCTTAAAAATGCTATAGTACCTACAAAACTTATCCAATCGTAATAAAATTTGGTATGGAAATTGATATTTGTTAGAGATATATGTGTGCCGAATTTTGGTAGAATCGGATTATTAATGTGAAAAATACAAAAACATCATTAAATGAAAAATGAGTTAAAAACGCTTCAAATGCTCTTGCAAAAATAACAAGTAAAAAAGTATAATCAGTCAAACCCGACCATGTGATACCCTATAGTATAGTATTTAAAAACAAATTTCCTAGAGTGTAATCTATTTGGGACCCATGGGCAATCATGGACCCGCCAGAACAAAATTATGTTATGAGGTTAAGATTCGTTTAAAAGTTCTTTCTCCCGAATATTGTTTAGATATCTTAAGCTCCGTATATGAGTTTTTTGGATGTGGGTTTATATGGAACCTATAGTTTATTTTAGACCTATCTGTACAACATTTTGTCATGACTTAGTAGCTATCGTAAAAATCACTGTCGCCAATTTGTATGTAAATACTTATATTTTTAAGGAAGCTGGCATTAAAAGCTTTTTCGGGAGAATGATTTGTATGGGAGCTACGTTCTAAAATAAAAAGATTCCAATACAATTTGATGAGCTGATTTGAAATATCATAAACGAATATTGATACTTGAAAAATGTTTTTTCACGTTCTCATCTCTAATTTGAAATATAAATTAACGGCATTTTAATATGAAAACAAAGCAAAGAAAAATATAACCCAAGTCAAGGTGATATTACTTTACAGATGGCGTTAACAGCACAGCTGATCTATTTTTCCTATTTTGCCAAATTCACTAGTGATTGTTGTTGGAAATACTACAACAAACGCAAGAGCAACAAAAACAAGAAAACAAAGTTGCATGTTGTTTTTGCAAATATTGATTTCAACTTACATTTGAAAGACAGAAGTGGCTAATTGAATTTTAACTTCTTTTGAATTTTTAATATAAAAAGGTTGGTCATAAAGCACGTAGAACATTTATGTAAAAAAAATTTATTTTTTTCTTAATAATAAACTAATTTATTAATAGATACTTATGCCCAATTTCACCAATTTATTTAAACGAGTGTTTGCCTAATGGTCAAAATTCGACCATAATAAGGTTCATATGAAGATACTACATCGAAGTACATATGAATTTACATGTTTTGAGCATTCATTTTTTTCCATCATAGTGGACCGATTTGGCAAGGGACCAACCTCTGGTTCATATTCTATCTTCTACTTTAAAATATATCAGAAAACATCAATTGAAAAACAAAAAGTTATCATAAAATCTCTTTTGTAAATTGTATTCCGCTCAGGACATTACATTTTATTTTTTTTTATTTCTATGTCTAATAATAATGAAAATTAATCAAAAAACCAGATGTTGAACGTAAAAGTACCAAAAAGCTCCCCTTACATGTTCTTATTCATTTTTCATCTTATATGTTTTAATTCACTCAGGACCCTGCACCTATAATATTATGTTTCTAAGTTAAATAAATCACCACATGCAGCACGGAAAAGTTAAATAAAAAAATTTAATTTACCGTCTTTATATAGCCGATATATTCGAAAACCGGTTTCTTAAAAATGTCGAATAATCGAGCACCTTATTTTTTTAATTATTTGATAATTGAAAAAAACAAATTTTGTATTTTGTACATATGTGTTAGTAGCTAATTTGAACGCTTATTACTCCGAAAATATTAAACAGATTTTAATAAAATATATATTGTGCACTTCTGTAAGTAAATATCTTTCAAATGGTGTGTGTTTTTTTCAAATCGGTTGACATACAGAGTAGGAAAGTGTTCTTAACTGTTTTGCCTTAGCCGATTTATATATAGATATCAATTAATATTAAAATAAATTTTTTCATATAATTTTTTTTTTTTTTTACATGAAAAACAAATTTTAAACATAAATTGATATATAAATATTGTTGGTGAAATATGCCCTAAGTTTAAAAAAAAAGAAATATATGTAATTTTTTACAATTTTTGTTTGTTTATAAACTTAAACAATTATTGGGATTGATCTACCACAAAAATAGGTGTGCATATAACGTATTACTTTATCCTGCTGAATATTACATAATTGTAGCGCACTCTGATTAAGGGGTATGGTGCACAATTTGACTTTAATATTTTCTCAGTATTTCTTTTTTAAATGTTTTTTCATATAGCTTGTAACTTTACTTAAACATTTTAGCTCTATAATAAAAAAACTTTAAAAAAATTTGTGAAATTAGATCTATTTAAAGTGCATTTTTTGTTAAGTTGCGGTCAAAAACCGGCACTAATCTTTTTACGGTCCTTTTAAGAACACTATTTGCTAAGAAAAAACGAAATAAAAAAATGTCTGATTTTATATGATTTTTTTTAAAGTTCAAAAAAAGTTTTGTAATTTTTGGATTTTTTTGAAAAAAATATATTTTTTTTTGACCGATAAAAACTAACTTAAGTTAATATTTTTAATAAAAACTGTATTATTGCCAAATTTTGAACATACCAAGGATCACAAAAAAAATAACATTAAACTCTTTTTTAAAAAAATGAATTTTTGAGAGTTATTTTCTTGAAGCAATTCAATTCATTTTTTTTTATTCATTAATTCTTTCTTAAATTTGACTGAATTAAGCGACCTCTGGCGGAGTCTAGGAGAGTCACACGAAATCAATTCCAAAAAATTTTTATGAGTTGTGTTGTTATCTATCGATCAATATATCTTTTATCACATTTTGAGACTAAAATTTTTTTTGATTTTTGTCTATGGGACAAAGCACCGTGCGTCGCACTTTCCATACAAAGACATTAAAGATTTCTGTATATCTGGAGAACGGTTTTCAAATAAAGTGCAAGCATCTTGGTTGTAATCCACAACATACGACAAAATGTGTTCGGGATTTGACAAGTGGGCGTGACACAAAGTTGATTTTTTTATAGATCTAAAGAGAGGTTTTTATATACCTTTTTGTTACTACCGCACCAGAGTGAAGGGTATATAAGATTCGGCATAGCTGACTTTAGCACTCTTACTTGTTCTTATAAAAGATTATCTATTTAAGGAAGTTTTTAATTGTCAAGAATTCTTTTCAAAATCAAGAATTTTTTAGTGAATCTCAACCAACCACTTTGCAAATTTGAATATGGCAAGCCTAATTACAACAAACATTTATTGAAACTCACATTGTTTGCTGAAAAATGTCATCTTACTTTGTCTGGTAAGTATCCAGTCATCGTTATAGTCGTATTCGAAGTACAATTATACCACTTAAAAAAAAGCTAAAGAGTGGAGAATAGAGAGAAATAGAGTCGAAAATTGAATTATATTCCCGCAAAGTGAAGTCTGTCCAAACAAGCAAATAAATAAACAAACAAACTGTTAGTCAGTCGGTCTGTTAACCAGCCCACCCGCCTCACTAACCATTTGCCAGCATCTATATGTGGCCAACCAGCCGTATTCTGTAGACATCCTTTTTTGTATGTCACTTCAGCCCTTAATCCTTAAAATAATTGTATTTTACAATAAAACACACACAAAACCGTATTCCAAAAAAAGAAAAAAAAAAACTCAAAAATAAAAAGAAAAAGATACAAAATTATTATTTTTTTTAACAACAATGTAAAATACAACAGTTGATAAAATGAAATGAAAACAGACAAAATAATTGTGCAAAAATGAGATGGAGGGAAGGTTGGACGAAAAACGAAACGGAGCAATTGAAGCATACAGAACTGATTATAATAAGTCAGTGACAGGACAACATTCGTAGTCCATAATGTTTACACAGTAGATATGACAACAAGTCGCATTGTAACTCTTGCCTTCTACACTTAACCAGATTATAAATTACAATGTTATTTATTGGTGGCATAAGCGAAATGCATTGTCGGAGAAGTTTTGTTTAACCCTTTAAGTAAGGTTTTGCTGATTTGTTTTAAAATAACAAAAGGCTTAAATCAGAGAAGAATAGTTAACCCTTTAACGATCAATTTCACCAAGTTCAGTTTCAATTAACTATCAGGTTTAACTGTCAAAAACATATTGTTAACTGGCAGTTAAGGTAATAGTTAGTTTTAACTGAACTTGGTAAAATCGGCCGTAAATGAGGTATCACCAACATGCTTTAAAGTACTACAATAACGTGTTAAAATTGTTATTGATAATCTTTCATTTTTGACCGTGGCCGGGAATAATAATTTGAGGAAAAATTAAATTTAATGAACTTAAGCCTAATTAAAAATATTAAAAATTTGGATTAAAAACCATAAATAGTTCAACAAAATAACCACAATACTAATTATTGTTAAAAGCTAAGGCACGAGCTCTATGTGTTCATTTGTCCTTCAAGTTGTGCTGAAAAAGGTCAACAAGAAAAAGAAAGACAAAAATGAAAAAACAAAAAATGTACTTTGGACTTCAAGAAAAATTCTTGACAAAAGTACGAAAAAACAGAAGTAAGGAAGAACATGTAAAATCAATTAAAATAGATAATCATTCAAAAAAGCAAACTTCGATCTACCAAAGGTTAAAATACAATTTGGTTTAAGGATTGATGTTTGACTATTGACGTCAGCAGCCTTCGATGGCTGCGAGTGTAAAACGGCAAATCCATTTGAGAAGATCGAGTGGTTGCGATCGAAACATGTCATGGTAACCTGCCGGCCGCGGTTCGAATCCCGGCCACGGTCAAAAATGAAAGATTATCAATAACAATTTTAATTGATTTTCATGTTGTAAAAACACCTTTCTTCATAAAAATAATTTGAGGAAAAATTAAATTTAATGAACTTAAGCCTAATTAAAAATATTAAAAATTTGGATTAAAAACCATAAATAGTTCAACAAAATAACCACAATACTAATTATTGTTAAAAGCTAAGGCACGAGCTCTATGTGTTCATTTGTCCTTCAAGTTGTGCTGAAAAAGGTCAACAAGAAAAAGAAAGACAAAAATGAAAAAACAAAAAATGTACTTTGGACTTCAAGAAAAATTCTTGACAAAAGTACGAAAAAACAGAAGTAAGGAAGAACATGTAAAATCAATTAAAATAGATAATCATTCAAAAAAGCAAACTTCGATCTACCAAAGGTTAAAATACAATTTGGTTTAAGGATTGATGTTTGACTATTGACGTCAGCAGCCTTCGATGGCTGCGAGTGTAAAACGGCAAATCCATTTGAGAAGATCGAGTGGTTGCGATCGAAACATGTCATGGTAACCTGCCGGCCGCGGTTCGAATCCCGGCCACGGTCAAAAATGAAAGATTATCAATAACAATTTTAATTGATTTTCATGTTGTAAAAACACCTTTCTTCATAAAAATAATTTGAGGAAAAATTAAATTTAATGAACTTAAGCCTAATTAAAAATATTAAAAATTTGGATTAAAAACCATAAATAGTTCAACAAAATAACCACAATACTAATTATTGTTAAAAGCTAAGGCACGAGCTCTATGTGTTCATTTGTCCTTCAAGTTGTGCTGAAAAAGGTCAACAAGAAAAAGAAAGACAAAAATGAAAAAACAAAAAATGTACTTTGGACTTCAAGAAAAATTCTTGACAAAAGTACGAAAAAACAGAAGTAAGGAAGAACATGTAAAATCAATTAAAATAGATAATCATTCAAAAAAGCAAACTTCGATCTACCAAAGGTTAAACTACAATTTGGTTTAAGGATTGATGTTTGACTATTGACGTCAGCAGCCTTCGATGGCTGCGAGTGTAAAACGGCAAATCCATTTGAGAAGATCGAGTGGTTGCGATCGAAACATGTCATGGTAACCTGCCGGCCGCGGTTCGAATCCCGGCCACGGTCAAAAATGAAAGATTATCAATAACAATTTTAATTGATTTTCATGTTGTAAAAACACCTTTCTTCATAAAAATAATTTGAGGAAAAATTAAATTTAATGAACTTAAGCCTAATTAAAAATATTAAAAATTTGGATTAAAAACCATAAATAGTTCAACAAAATAACCACAATACTAAGTACTACAATAACTATTAAAAGTTTTGATAATTAATGGGTCGATTATGTATAGCAACCGAACCTTAGTTGAGTTTGCAAAAATTTTAGCCTAAATTGTTAAAGGTGGTTTTAGAGGACATGTAGTTTAAGTATATGTAAGCTCGAATTTGCAGTGTAGATGTTTAATAAGAGCGTGTTTTATTTTGAACTGACAAACATTTTGACATCTGCTGTTTTGCAAGTCGTTTGTTGGTGGCGGCAAATATACATTACAATTGATTTTTTTACACATACATATTCTAAAAAAAAAAAAAATATTTCTAATTTTCATCGTCATCGGCCCATTTGTCTTTGTGAATGGCGAACACTACACGCAAATGAGGAGAAATGGTTCCAACAAGACGGCGCAACATGCCATTCAGCGCGTGAAACCAACACTTTGTTGAGCCAAACATTTGGCGACCGAACTATCTCAAGAAATGGACCTGTGAATCAGCTACCTCGTTCGTGTGATTTGACATCTTTGAACTAATTTTTGTGGTGTTACATCAAATCTCTGTTCTATGCTGATAAGCCAGCAATGATTGATCGATCATTTAGAAGCCAACATTCGACGCACTCTTCACGAAATAAGATCGGATATGCTCAAAAAAGTGGTGCAAAAAAAAATCTCTTAAAACTTGTACATTATAAGGCCCGATGTTGAATGTGAGCCACACCTAAACGTCAAGTTTTTTTCTGCTTTTTATTTGACATTTCTCAACTTCAGACTAACTCTATTTGAACCAGGGAAAGATACACAATCGAGCAACGCGATTAAGTTATTCAGGCTTATTATAAAATGGGCGTTCAAATCAAAATGCATATCGTGCACTTCGTGATTTTTTCGGTTAAATAAATCGTCCAAATGTGCGTACAATCGGAAAAATCGTGCAAAAATTTGAGCAAACCGGGTATGTAGGAGATGTGAAAACACCAGTGCATGCTCGCACAGCTCGTACTGCAGAAAATATTGCTGCTGTGCGCGATAGTGTGGCTGAAGATCCGTCCACCACAACTCGTCGTCGTGCCCAACAATTGCTCCTCTCACGGTCGTCGTTGATGAACATTATGCATAAAGACTTGCATTTACACGCTTACAAGGTGCAATTGATTCAAGAACTAAAGCCTCTTGACCATTCCAAACGTCGCCAATGGTCAGAATGGTGGCAAGAAATGGCAACAGTGGATGATAAATTTTCGAAGAATATCATTTTCAGTGATGAGGCACATTTTCACCTCAGTGGATTTGTCAATAAGCAGAATTGCCACATTTGGGCGAATGATAATCCAAGAGTGATTGTCGAAAAACCAATGCACCCACAAAGAGTGACTGTTTGGTGCGGTTAATGGGCTGCGGCATCATCGGGCCGTACTTTTTCTAAAATGAGGCCGGCCAGGGAGTAACTGTGAATGGTGTTCGCTATCGTGAGATGATAACGAACTTTTTATGGCCCGAATTGGAAGATATGGATGTGGACGATATGTGGTTTCAACAGAACGGTGTCACTTGCGACACAGCTAACAAAACAATGGCTCTTGGCGATGTCAATTGGCCGCCAAAATCATGTGATTTGACACCGTTGGACTTATTTCTTTGGGGTTATTTGAAAGAAAAGGTGTACCTCGATAGGTCAGCAACAATTCAAGAGCTATAGGATGAGATAATTTGGCATATTAACGGCATAGAACCTCAACTATGCCTCAGCGTCTTCCGAAATTTGGACCATCGGATGGAGGTGTGCATTTTACATTTGGCAAAGCCAATGCAAATTACATGTCGTCTAAGACTACTTTAATTAATTTTTTGGTTAATTAGTCATCGTCCAGACTTGCAATGTTTGTTGCAGCAATTCTTGAGTTGGTGAGAGGGGTGAGAATATTGGGGAAGGGAAATTCTCACACTTTTTAACTTGAAGTTGGCTGTAGGTATATTTGTATGTATTTATATATAAAATGGAAATTAAAAAAAATTATAGCAACAAAAATTGCAGGTCTAAACGATGACAGCGTATGCTTTTGAAGGAAAAACGAAAAATAAATAAATAAAAACTAATGTGTTGTTTCCAAATGACAGGCAAGTGATTGTTTAGTCAAATTTATATGAAAAGCACTCAGTTTTTTTTAGTGATTTTCATATAAATTTTACTTAACAATCACTTGCCGGCTATTTAGAAACAGCACATAAATAAAAAAATATTACCCCTGAACCCAGTAAGCAAATTAATTAATATTAGTTAATTTGATAGAACCAAAAAACCGTCCTATGAGTTGCACTTTTGTAAACTAAGTTTCAAAGCAAAATAACAGAGCTTCAATTCTTAAAAACACTTTTTATAAAAGATGACCTTTGACCTCTTCAAGTAATTCTTAAAATTAAGCCGATTTCGTGTTACGATTAAAGCCGTCATATAAATTCTGTGTTGGTAAACGATTTATTAAAAATAACACGGTAAAGTCTTACCCCCTTATGCAAAACAAATTTAAAATTCACATACACTTTTGCTGAGCTTAATGTGTTGGTTAACTAATGTGCACTTTAACTTCCCTGCAGGAAATGTCACTAGTGAATCTGTAGTGATTCACTATTGACACAGTCACCAGTACTAGTGACTTATTATACCCCAGACAATGTTATTTACTACAGACATTTAACATGTGCGTGTCATTGGAAATCTACTACTGACGTTGGTACTACTGAATAGGTAGTTCCTTTGGGAACATATGTAGACATTTTAACCAGAAAATCACTAGTACATTTGAGTAAATCAAGTCTACACTTTTGGTACGCATACGAAATCAAAACAATCTTTTTTTTACTATTTCTTCAACTTTTATAGAAGTACAATCTCAGTTGTTTTTGATAAAAAATTTTTCATACTAAAGTCAAATATAGTGGCAAATGAAGTGTAGTGTAGACACTTCGTTGACAATGTACCAAAAAAATCGACAAAACTGGTGACTTGGAGACACTTGCACCCAGGTTTCCTTCAGGGTTATTTTTGCATAAGAGGGTTACCCTTTGAACAAGTTTGAAGCGAACTTTTATTTCCTTTCAACGGCCCTTTAACGGACTAAAATAAATCTGTTTTATTTCTCTTTAATCTTAATGTTAATGCAAGTTTTATATTTACTTTATAAAGCGGAATAATAAAAAAGAGTATGAGTTTTTTGATTATCCTGTTTTATTTTCAATTTTAAATCTTTTCTTTTGCTACCCACTTCGTTTTTTGTTTTCTTTCTTTATTCCTTTTTTGTTTTTTTTTTTGTGTACTTACCCAAACCAATGGCAGCACATGTCATCAACGTAATAATCACTAAAGAACAACTCTGACATCTTTGTGCGCTGGGTTTTCGTTGCTTACGGTCACAACAGCGTGTGAGCAGATACAATAGTAGTCCAACGAGTGATAATATTAATAAACCGGCGGGAATGGAAGCCAAAATGCCCAGACTCTGCAATTAAGAAAGCAACAAATAAAGAATGTCAAAAAATAAGTTTAAATATTAAAAATATGTAAATAAAAGACATAAAGCTAGTGATCGAAATTAATTGAAAATTAAAAATAAGAAAATGAAAAAAACAACATACATATGCATGTATGTATATGTAAATACATTTTTTTGTTGTATTTTTTCTTAATTCCCATAATTTTCTTTAAGATATTTAAATCTACATAAATCACCAGTCGGAGGAGAGTCTTGCAACCGTCACAACACTGCCCACACATGAATTTCAATTAATTTGTTTTAATTTGAAAATTACCCTTGTGTAATGAGTTGCAAATTAGACGCACGCATTTGGTCTTCTAGTGCTGTTTTTGACAATAGTAAATGTCGAAACAAAAAGAAAATTTCACAATTTTTAAACGGAAACTGTAATTTTTGCCAAAGCTGTTTAAAATGTTATTTTGTTTTGCCCCCATAATGAGTGAATGAAGATTTGAATAAAGAAAGGGTTTAATATAATTTACGGATTAAAATTTTTTGTTATTTTTGTTTCTGTTTTTTTATTTTTTTTTTATTTGAACTAAAGCAATCACTAAAGTTTTAATGGAGGAGGTTGATATCTTTGTAACAATAACTAAACAAGTAAATATGTATGTTATAATAGAGATATATTTCTACATACATGTATTCTATACTAACACTCGCGAATCTGAGAGTTTAACAAAATACATTTTTACTTACACATTATCTTTAATAAATATAATGTGCAAAAATTATTGTAAATATAATTATCATAATGTCATGGAGTAGCTACTTACGATGATAGTTGAGTGCGGATAGATGTAGATGATTGTTTAGAAAACAAAATAAAAAAAACAAAAATAACGAACGAAGAACGAAACATGTGCATGTAAAATAAACCTGAGCATTTTCTTTAGGAGAACACATCCAAACATACGTACAAGATGACATACGTTGTTTGTACCCAACAAACACGAAGTCAAACCTTTGATATGAAATGATTTTATCAGTTGACATAAAACACAATTCTCAAACGTTTTTCAAATGTTTGATTTTAACATTTAAGTTTAAATTGATAATGATTTGAAAATCAACATTTGACATCAAATGTTTTAACAATTTGATGTCAAATTGGTATCAAATGTTAAATTCAAATCAAAGCTAAACTTGGCAATACTAAAGCGAAAAATAAATGTAAACATTAAAAATGGCGATTAAAGTTAAATTTTTACTTCGTGGTTAAATGTGATAAAAATTATTTGTGAGTAATAACAATGATTAAGAATACGAATTAAAAAAATAAAACGGAAAAGTTAGGAAGTTAAGTTTGTTGTATGATCGCGGTGCTACAATCCTCAAAACAAAAGGGAGATAATTTAGTCTCTGCAAGAATTAGAGGACGGGACGAACATTATTTTATATTTTGGCTATGGCGCCGAATGCTTATCTCACAGTTTATTTAAATAAATAATGAATTTATATTAAAAACATAAAATATTTTTAATATTAAAATCCACATTTGAAAAACACTTGAGAATTACGTTTGAAAGTAAGTTAAAAATAAAGGCATTTTTCAATTTTAAAATAATTTCCCCTTCTTGTTGAGAACGCTATGATTTTCAAATCATTACCAAACGCTTGGCGTTTGAGAAAACGTTTGATTTCAAATCATTTTCAATTTAAAATCAAACCTCCGTGTTTGTTGGGTAGTTGTCCATGCATCAGTGCTCAGGATTTTTACAACTAAATCACGTACGTTGGAAAACAAAAATAAAACATTGCATGTATGAGTAGGTGTGTGTGTAGAAACAACATATGAGAGTAACGTGTAGAGTGCAAAAGTTTAAATGCAAAAATTTATTGGCGTTGGGGAAAACTTGGTTCTTTTATTAAGTATTTGAGTTATAACAATGAAAATGTTTCTCAGCTGGCGATCGATTATCCAATTTAGTTGTACGATATGTCAAAAGCAACGTGCATACTCTTAAAGAATGATAGTGTACATTCGCTTTGTACATACGCAATGAAGTTGTGTAGCAATTCTACCAACCAATGGGCATGCTTGATGCAGAATTTAAATGTTTTTGGGTTTAATTCAAAATCAATGCACACTTTTTGGTTTCTCTACAGATGTCAAATGCGGGAAGGGATATTACTTAATCGGGCTTCGATTCCCTTTCCGACCGAATATCGAAGATTCTTGAGAATTTTCCGGACAGTAAAATCGTTGTTACTGGGAATTTCAATGTCCACAATTCTTCTTGGCTTCACCACAAAAAAACTTATGAAGCCCAATATGTTGAGCTATTTGCTGCGCACAACGACCTCGTGCAACTAGTGAATCAGCCAACACATATTCGATGCGTTAATGGGCACCAACACAATACCTTTGACCTCTTCCTCTCTTCGCACCCTCAAAAGTACGGAGTTGAAGTTCTAGCTTATCCCGGTAACTCGCATTAGTGCACCATTTTCGCCTATTTTCCGTTCTCTGAACTTCGAAACGTTTCCTGACAGGCTACGAAAAGATTAATATTTGTTTACGGAAAAGCATGTTGAGCTGAGCTCAATGACTTTTTTCGGCATTTCATTTGGAAACTTTGTCAATGCCATGGTGAAATTAAAATATTAAAATGCTGGGAATGAAAATGTTCATTCTAGTGAAAAAAGCGTCCAATAAACCTAGATATATTTCTTGGTTTAATCAGACGTGCAAATCAGCAGTCTGATCCAGAGCGAAAGCATTCAGAAATTGGCGTGACAATAAAAACGGTGATATTGAATTTCTACGCAAAATGTCAAGGTCTTCGTGTGCCAAAGTACTAAGACGGAAAAAACTCTTCACGAGCAACGTTTTTGTACTGAAGTGCTTACTGCTCACCGGGGTAGTAAAAGCTTCTGGTCATTCGTTAAAAGAGTTAGCGTTGATGCTAGTTCATCGATATCAAATCTTTTAAAGGATGACCGAATATTTATGGAGCCGGTTGCTAAGGCCAATTGCTTTGCAGAATTATTTGCAAATATTTCTCACTTACCAGCTAGCAATCAACCATTACCCGAACTCGAACTCGGTTACTAGGCAAAAAATATGTTTCGCTTTCGAGCTGTAAAAAGGGCTCTTGCGGATCTCGACGTAAAGAAGTCTCCTAGGCCACTTGCACTGGTCTTGCAGTAGTGCTCTTCGACCCTAGCTCGCTCCATAGCAAATCTTTTCAGCACTTTTTACCTTGCCGTTGAATTATTCGTCTACTGGAAAGTTGCTTGTGTTACGCCAATTCCTAAAAAAGGAGTAGATAATAATCCTGAAAATAGTCGCCCAATTGCAATTTGTTCGGCACTTACAAAGTCTTACGTAAGTCACCATCTTGAAATTTTTTTTAGAGTCAAACTATTGCTTTCATAGACTTCGCTCTACTGACCTTGTTATCGAAAAAATAGTGCTGTTCCATTCACCATTTTGGCGAAAGTAAGGTAATTGCTTTAGATATTTCCAAGACGTTTGACAGAGTCTGGCATGGTGCACTCTTGTCAAAACTTGAAATCGAGCTTTCTCAGAGATCGTACTATACGAGTTCTTATAGATGGGGTTTTGCCAAATGAGTTCAAGATTCATTCAGTGGTGCCGCAAGGCTCTGTTCTTTCTACTACTCTATTTCTTATTTTTCTAAATGACCTTCTATGTCAAATTTCCAACCCTATCTACTCCTTTGCAGATGACAGCAATTTTCGCCATTCGTATTTATTTGATTATAGACCAAGCGTATCCGATGTTGATGCTATGAGGCAAAACATGAATGATGATCCGCTTGGCCGAGACCTTGACATAATCTCGGAATTGGGCCGCGCGAATAGGGTCAATTTTAATGACCGAAATAACCACTGTTGCATGTTGACACATAAACGCGCGATGGATCAAGGTGCCTCATCTGTATATATATGTATATATATTTTTTTATTTTTTTTTTTCATTATTTATTTATTGAATCTTCATATATTAAATATGAACTAACAATAATTGATCAAATCTTATCCTACTACTTTATTTTATGTTCTACTACTACTACTACTTTATTTTATGTTCTGTTCGCATATATGGGTGTTTATCGCTCATCTAATTGGGTAAGTGCTGCAGTGTCTCTTCTTCTTAAGCGAGTGCCGCTATCATGTATAATATTTCGAGCTAGTGGGTTCGGATGCAATTCGAGCCTTTTTAAGTATTTTACTGCATATTTCGTAATCATAGTTTTAACTAATGGAACATTGAGATCCTTGTGAATATTTGAATTTTTTCGATATTAGAGACCTAGGCAGTCTGTATATATGAGTGGTATAATTACACTAGCCAACAAGGTTTTGGACTTGACCAACCAAATATCTTTCCGTGGGTAATTTGGTGGGCTGAATTCGAATCTTTAATTGGTTTTTCTCTACCACGTCAGGTTTTTGGAGATATAAAAAAATGTTTTTATTCGTTTTTTACATAAAAATCACTTGTTTATGAAAAAATCAATGAATTTTCAAAAGTGAATGGCGTTATTTGAACGTCGTTTGTATTTTGTTGTTTTTTGGTTTCACGTATTAGAGTCCATCAATAGTCATCCACCATGCTTTTGCCCCAAAATGCTGGATAATTTCTTTAAATTTTTATTAAATCTTGGTAAGCACGCTGCCCTTGTTCGTCGCAAACTGCACCTAGGGCTTGTGGAAAAACCACCTAAAAGCGAATAAAGCAAATGCAAAACATTGTCGTTGTCCACGGTTTGTCAAAGTTTCTGACTGAATAACCAAAATAATGTAAATATGCATATTTTAATGATACTGATATTGCATATCCTATTTTTCCAACCAAATATTTACCACACACAAAGCAAAAATAGCTTGAATCAGTAACACGCGATCTCGGTGACTGTTTCACCGTATTGCCAGCATGAGATAAAAAATAAACAAGACGTGATAGCCCAATTTTTATGCCAGATTCGAATTCAGCGCAGCCAAGTTAGTTAAAAAACATGCTTCGTTTCTGCAATAATTTTTTTTCCAGTATTATTGAGGAATCAGAATCTCTTGATGTTCCGTTGGACATATGTGGAATAACCTTCCTGCTGAAGTATTCCCTCTCACTTTCAACATGAATAAATTCAAGTGGGAAAATCACACTTTTGGAAAAGTTAGAATTCGAATGTCTTTTTAGCATAAAATAAAGTCCTTTTCTTCGGAACACTCATTCAAATTAACTTGAAATTTTAAGAAACTTCTTTTTTTTACAAATTTTATCTCGAAAAGAGAGTCTCATTGAGACAGTTAAAGTTAGGAGTAAATCAGCTGTTACACTTGGAGAAATCAGCTGTGAAACTTATAACAAAATATCACTTAAAATTTATATAACAAATATTTAAAATAAATTTCTCTGCTCAACTGTTATTTTATTAAACACTTTTTCCCCAGCCCAATAACTCCTAAGAATGCTGGTTTATATTAATGTTTTGGTTTGAAGTACTTTCATCTATGCATGATGCATGCGAGTCTGTCCCCCGTATACTTTCTCACTGGCACAAAAACTAAAACTACAAATTCATACTTGTATTTACTTAACACGAATAAAAGTTCAATTGTTTGCAATTTTCCTTTTTATTTTATAATACTCCGTATTATTCTTTGAAGTCATTCGAAGGAACACAAAACCGACTCCACAATACTCTACACTTTGTATGATCGGAACGTGAAGTGAATTGAATTGTGAAAGCAATCGTTTGTATGGACTCAAGAGAATTGAAGAATGAATAAGCAGTGGGTGTCTGCTTTAAAGTATTAACCTGCTCTTACATGGAAATTTTAGACAAAAAAGCAAGAAAAAAAGAATAAGAAAATAATTTATAAATAAATTAATAATACATGTTTTAGAATTTTAATTTTAATTTAAACAAACTGAAAAGAGGAAATGCATAAACTACCGTATTGACATTTATACAGGCGTTCAGCCAGCCAGCCAGCCAGCTAGGCAGGCAGCAGGCACACAAAAGTTCACTTAAGAACGGAAATAAAATGAACTAAACTGGCGTGCTTAGAATTTACACCAACTGCCTTATAATTTTAACGGGGAGAAAATTTATTTTTAAAATTTTCAAAATTAAATTCTTGGAAAAGTATTTAGCAATATTAAAAATGAAACAGAAATTTCACAATAAACGATTTGGTGTTTTATGATTTTTAGAACACTTTTGGCAAGATTTCTTTTCTTGTTTTCTTGTTTTCTGTTTCTGTTTTCGTTTCATTTTTTTTTTTTTGTGGAAAATATGCAGCCTGCCAGTCATTTGTTTTACATATGGTACTTAATTTACTTAAAACATATTTTTTGCTTGAACTTCTGCCCCAACATTTAACATTGATTCTTTGCCAGTGAGAGTTTATGATATTGTACATATGTGGACTACTTCACTTTTTGTAGAGAAGTTTGTTTGTACGAACGTACTTTAAATTTTGTCAGATTTATTGCACAATAAGGTTGCCAGATTTCGAAGTATGTCTATGTTTGTTGCCAGATTTCGAAGTATGTCTATGTTTGTAACTTTCAATTTATTTTCAAACAAGCTTGATTGGGAAGTCTGTTAAACTAAAGCTTTGTACAGACGGTGGTCAGATCTAACAATGTTGTCATTTTTCTGACAATGGTGCCATTGTCAGATTCATTAATTTTACATATTTGCCAAATGAAAATCAGCTTACAACGTTCATACAGTTGCAAAACATTTTTAGGCAATTTTAATGACAATATGTAAGATCTGACCACCGTCTGTACGAAGCTTTCCTCACTATCAGCTAAACTCTTTTAAACAATGTGACATTTGAGCGAAGTGTCAAAGATGATAAGCAAGAACTAGTAACAAGGCCAAAGTCTGTTACTTTTAACCGATAGAGATATTATGGAGAGCACAATTAAATAAACAGTAAAGTAAAATAAAAAACTCTTACAAATACAAATAATGCAGAAACAATAAAATATAATGAAAGAAATGCTTATGTTACAGTGAGTGTTAACGAAACCAATGTAGAAACAAAAAAAAAAACCTATTACTCGAACGCGTTCCCTGTTACCCTCTGTGTTTACAAATACGGTCGATCGCAGTTCGTAATTTCCCCAGTGCCAAAAATAAGTTTTATAAGTAATAAAACGGTTAACCCAAAATCTGACGTTATGGAAAACCATTAACACAAGTCAATATTTCTCAAAAGCCTCAAGTACAAGTTGGTATTGATAGATATATAACATTGCTTAAACGGGGTCGCAGCCCTACCTCCTCAGCAATTGGTTCGGCCCCTCACATTTCTTCAAAAAATGGTACAAAAATTATTTTTACACTCCGTTTATTTTGTTGCAACGGAGTCTTAAAGGAAATTTTATACACTGAATAATTTATGTATTTTCACTACTCATATAATATAATAAAGAAAAATAATAAATAAAAAGTTGCCTTTTTTGTATGATTTAAACTTTAAAAAAGATTTCTTTTATTTTGATTTATATTATTTTTTTCCTTGGCAACACTGAAAGCGCAAACAATCAAATTTGTTATGATTTTAATTCAACATTGCGCCATGTTAATTTAACATTGGTACTTTTTCTGTGTGTAATATAACAGAAGAAATTTAAACTTATAATAGTTTGCGAGGAATCATAAGTTTTTGTCCAAAATAACACCCACAGTTCGCAATATTTTGACAAAATTTTTTGGCTACCTTGACTTTCAAAACTATTTCCGGGAATACAAAATTTATTATTAATAAGATTTCTGTATGACGTGCTAAATTCCCAATTTTTCATATTTGATAAATACACTGAAATATGTTTTCTATTTATAACTAATATAAGTATAACTAATCAACAGCCAATCCAGGTTGAAATCCTTAATCGCAAATGGCGCTGGATTGGTCATACGTTGCGCAGGCCCGCAGGAGACATAGCAAAAGCCGCCATCGACTGGACACCCCAAGGTAGTACAAGAAGAAGAGGTCGTTCATTGCACACATGGAGGCGCCAACTGGAAAGCGGGATTACTCAAAGTGGTCTTAGTTGGAGAGATATTAAGCATAAATCATCTGATAGAGCTGAGTGGAATCAGTTTGTGGTGGCCCTTTGTTCCTTATAGGAGCCACAGGACATAATAATAATAATATGTTTTCTATTTAATGGACTTAAAATCTTAGATATCGGTGATAACAAAAAAACTTAGTGGGGAATGGACTATGACAAGTAAAGGTTGAAAGTTCTTGATTGCCACTCACGTGGGAGTGTCCAAGGATGATTTCTTTGCTTCACAGTCAAAGCAGCTCAGTACCTCCGGTTTTAACCAGGTTTTCCCCGGGCAATGGCTTTAGAACACCCGTTCAGAGGCTAGCTAGAGTGAGAAGGCGGCTACGTAACCTGAATGGTTGAAAGACGTCTCAGGTCAGTAGGAAGAACTTCTGAAACTTAGTTTCTGAAAAGTATCCTGATAGCTCGTTAAGGACGTCTCAGGAAGTAGAAGGAACGCGGATAATCTCTGCCTTTGAAAAACTTTACAAATTGCCTGCCTGGAGGTTGGTGGCAGCCCCAGGATCGGATGCTGAAGCCTAATAAGCTACCGCATCTTAAATAACACTTATTAATGAAACCTCAAGGGGCCCTGCTCCTTATAGGATCGTCGGAAACATATATATGATAACAAAAAATTGGACAATGATTATAATGCCTGAGGCACTGTAAGACGTAGTTTTATTACAGAATAAATTTAAAATGTCTATGCCAAAAGTTTAAAAAAATGTATTCTAATTTCCAAATTTTAGTAAATACGGCAACCTTTTAGTTGAAAAAGCCCCAATCACTATTGAACACTATTTTTTGCTACATTTTTCGTTATTTGTACTATTTTCTTCTTTTATCTTTTCTTTTTTTTGGAAACACAAAACAATTGCAATTTATTTTCCAGCTTTCAATTGGGATTTACGATACATTTTTGTTGGTATTTCTTGCTTTTTCACCCAAATAAATCATGATTCTTGTAAATTGTAGCAAGTTGCTGTAAAATGTTGAAAAACAGAAAAACTATAAACCACTTTTAACCTGAGACATGTTGAAAACAGCACATTTAAAGCAAAATACCATTAAATAATTCTGACAAAAACAATAAGTGATTAAGAATTTCACAAAAAAAAATTTAAATTCAAATTAATTATATTTTTGTAGACTCTTTTTTAAGTTTTTTTTTTTTTTTATCAAAATTCGTAATTAAATTGAATTTAAAATTTAATGTTTTTGCCATACAAAAATGTATTTAGTTTTCTTGCCTTAAATGTACAAAAGAGAACCTCAATTTTTCTAGCAATTTATCACATGTCAAAAATGTTTACAATAACTTTTCAAAGTGTCAATAATACTGACAACACTTGACAAGGCTGCAATTGTAATATTTAATAGAATCTTAAAGTATTTTTTTTTTAAATCATGTAAGCTGCAGTTATTTTGAAGTGAAAAAAGAAACAAAATATTGTTTTCATTGATTTCAAAAATACATACATAAATTTTTTATAAAAAAATATTTGCGGCAAATGTCATAATTGAGGTTATGTTATTGAAAGTTCTATGTTGAAGTGAATATACATATAAAAAAAATTACTTTTAAAAATAATTTTTTCTATGGTGTTATCATTTTTATTTAAAAAAAAATCATAGAAAACTATACTGCCATTTACAAATCATTGTGTTGTTTATACACTGCCACTAATTAAAGCAGATTTTATGAGCAATTAAGTTTCACAGTCATTTGTAAATTAAAAAAAAAAAACATTTTTATAATTCTCGATTTAGATAAGCTTGTGCTTTAAATTCTTGCATAGAAAAGAGCAGAAAAGTAGTTGAATCGAATATTGTTCTTGTTGCCTTCAAAAACATCATACATGACATTTAAGACCTTTGCAAGTGACCGTTTACATTGAGCGATTTATGTCGTCGCAACTTTTACTTAACGAGCGAGAAGAGACAGATAAATGAAATCAGTACACATCACACTGGGAAAAAAGGTGAATTTAGTGGCGGAAAATTTATGTTTATCTTCTTAACTAATAGTCTGATCCACAAAAAATGAATTGATGAATTATAGGCCAGGATGTAGGCTATAAGCTCCGTAAAAAATTGGGCATCTTTTTTTTAATACAGTGGGCACTATATATTCTTATATAAGAGCAATTTTTCGATAAAATTCTTTAGTCGGCGGAAAAACTCATATCTTCTAAGCAAATAAAATAAACAAGTAGACATTGAAAAAGTTTTTTTTAACCATTATAACGGACTCTTTGTCTTTTTGGCATTCTAAGGCCGAAAATGAGCTTAGTTTTCTCCCATTAAGTCACATTTATCAGATATCGGCACATTTGTGTTTTTCGCTGTATACACCATTCAAATTGACATCTTTTGTTAAATTTAAAAAGTTTGGGAGCATTTTGACCCCAAGTACATTTGAGGGTTAATTCCATTTCTGCTCGATTTTGTCTGCGTTTGATTAAACAAAAATCGGCACAAAAATATGCAATATTTAGAAACTCCAAATATGTCAAAATTTGACATTTGACCTTCATGATTTTAGGGTTAATGTTTTCTGATTTTAGTTAAACCTTCAGAGTATATTTAAAATGATATGGGCTGTAATATTCTGAATAGGTTTTACTAATAATTTAAAACAGCAAGGAAATTGGGCTCATTCGCCAACATATGACCAAAAAATTAGTTTTTCCAAAAAATCCCAAATTTAAGCCGCGGGTACGGAAAAACTGTAGGAGGTATCGACATCACGTTCTTTATCCCTATTATATCCTTAATAAATCCGTATTAGATGATCAAAAAATTCGGAAATTTGTTTAACGAAATTTTTTAAAGATATGAAAATCGAGTTTTGAAACTGCCGCTAATTTTTTTTTTTTTTTGCCATACCTTCTAATAGGTTGACGGTATCCTACGCAAACAAAAACTCATAAACAAGTAAAAAAGGATATATTTTAAGTAAAAATTAGCTCTTTTTTAAATATTTCTCAAAATATGTTAATTTTATTTCTACATTTCTTGTTCAAGTGGCCTGAGACACGTTAATGACTTTAACATTTTTTAACCAAATTTTGTCTTTTGTATATTATTTGAACGATGATTTCCCAAACATTGCGATTATTTTACATTGAATGAAGAATCAATAAATAAATAATGAAAAAAAAATTTAATTGCAAAAGTAATTATTTAATGGCAAAATTTTTATAAAAACAGCGAATCGATTTGGCGACGGACCAACCTTCGGTACATATGTTATCTTGCACTCAAGTCCGTGAATGTTTAAATTAATTTTTTAAGTTCAATAATATAACAAAAATTAGATAGTACCAACTGAAAAACAAAAGAGTACCAAAAAGTCTCCTCTTATATTTTCTCAATCAATCTGGACTCTGCATGTTTTATTTTGTGTTTCTAGGTTCAAAATTAATTAATATCAGAAAGTACCAGTTAAAGAATGAGAAAAGGATCTGTCTCACAGGTTCTTATCCACTCAGGATCTTGCATGTTAAATCCAATGTTTCTAGGTCCAATACTATCGGAAATTCAAAAAGTACCAATTGAAGAACAAAAAGTACCAAAAAGTTCCCTCTTATAGTTTAATATAAATTAAAAAAGTACCAGTTGAAGAACAAAAAGTACCAAAAAGATCCCACTTATAGATTGTCATGCACTCAGGACAATACATGTTTAATTTTATGTTTCTAGGTCCAATACTAACGGAAATTCAAAAAGTACCACAAGAACAAGAAAGTTAAGTGATTTTGCATCTTATAGTTTCTTATTCACTCAGGGCTCTACATCTATAATTTAATATTATAGAATATTCAAAAATTACTTTGTAAAAAAAGTACCAAAAATAGGTACGATTTTCACCCTTTAAACTCTTGAATTTCAAAAAAGTACCATATTTATATTTTTTTTTTAGATAAGTTACGAACTTGATAAAGTCTTTATTTCTATATTTATGGCTTTGAAAGGTAGATGGGGTGACAGTGAAGTTCCAAAATACAGGTTATACCCGTTTACTTTTCAAAAAGGCCGAATTTTAAAAAAGTAATAGACACCTGTCCGATTAATTTTCTAAAGAACAACGGTAAGTATTAAGTTTTGTTGTATTTTTTATTTTAATCTTAAGCAAATCTGTACGAAAATGTTCTTTCAACAAAAACTCTACAATTTTATTTTTTTTTATTTAACCCTTTCGACCCGGACGGTACATATGTGTACCACTGTAAGTTTAAACATCCCTAACAGCTTCAAATTTAATGTTGCTGGGTTGCGAAATGAACCTTGTAGTCTTTAAAGCCTCCTGACAGTTTTTTTTAAGTTCCAACGCTACCAAAGTGAAGTGCATAGCATGGTTTTTGCATGATTTTATGCGCGAAAGTTAATTTTACCGGACGGTTGGTACTTATTTGTACCACATAACATCGCGAATGGTACACCGATGTACCACAGCCCGGACGGTTGGTACTTATTTGTATCCCGAATGGTACACCGATGTACCACAACCCCGACAGCCCCAAATTATTGTTTTTCCGATTTTCTTTCACCGATAAGTTATATGTTGCTTAAATAATCGGTTCCAATCAAAAGTTTTGTTTTACTATTGCTATTCGAAAGTCGGGTCGAAAGGGTTAAGTGGTTTTTTTCGTCTAAGTTAATTAATATTTGCTCTATTTTTTATTAAAAACTTTTAATTGACTTCAATTGTTTGAAAGCTTTCGAAAATTAATTTTACATAAGTAAACTCTTAAGTTGTGCTATTTATTTCACCACAGTTAAACTACAAATACTTATGCGTATTTAGTTAGATATACTTCAATTCATGTGTTTGATCAACTAATAGACCGCCTGACTGGGATTTTGAGAGACTTTTTCCGTATTGTCTTTAAGAGGGTACTGAGTATTCCACATGATGATGATGTCTTTTTAGATTTCATCTCTGATTTTATCAACAATTTTTATTTGTTGAATTTAAACAATTTGATGATTGTTTAACTTTATCAGCATATGAAAAATAGTTTGCCTAACTAAAACAATATTGAAATTGAAGTAAATAACACTAAAGAGATTCAAATTATATATGTAGTACTATCAAAGTACATTAACAGAGAGAGGGACACCAAAAAACGTTTATAGAAAAAATATGTTTATTTGCAGTAAACACTGTTTAAATATATGGAATTGTATGTACAGATATTTTTATATGAATATTTCCACATGAAATCTGTCAATTTAAGCCTTTAATACGACTCAAACACATTTAAATTTTAATCTTTATTTTTTTAGCTTTTTAGCAGCTTAATAAAAGATTGTTTTTTTTTTAAAACATTAAAATAATGATAAAAGTTATTCTGCTATTTTTAAATTTAGAAAAACAGTTGTGGTTTTATATTGTAGTGAGATTAAAAAATAAATTTGCTTTAAAATAAACATGTTGTGACATGCTTTGTCTTTATATAGGATTTTTTAGCAGCAACACTTTTTACTGGCCATCCACTCGTTTTGATTTTTTAAACAAATAATTAAATGTGATATTATTGTAAATGGTTTTATTGTTGATTTTTTTTAAAGCTAAAAATTGGATTTATTTTTAAAGATTAAAAAGTTATGAATAATGTTATTTAAAATTTAATACATTGTTTTTAAATTAAATTAATCTTTTAAATTTAATTGCCTTTATTAAATTATTGTTTATTTTTCTGTTCACTATTTTTTTAACTTATCTAATTATCCATTCAACCTTTAATCAGGATTTCTTTTATTATTAATTAAATTTACTCCTGAGTACTTTTTTGTATTGACCGCAACATCAACTCTTAATTGCCTCTTGAATACCAGAGTAAAAATTTCTCTTGTTAAAAAAATCTAATTGGAAACTACAAGTTTTTCTTTTGTATTTGTTGTTTTTTTTACACAGTTATTATGGAAATTATTAATTTAAGCTACTAAAAATTAAAAAAAAAAATTATCTCAATAGTTGTTATATTTTTTCCAGATCTTTTTATGTGCATTTTACACATACATGCAGTTTGTTTAAAAGTGCTGAATCTTCAATTTAGCTTTATTCTTATTTAAACATTCTCTTTGCTTCTGTAAGCAATTTGGTTTGTATTAAAGAGCAAAAAAAAAAAAAAAAAATTGGTTAGAAATGGGGAAAAAATTAAGTTAAAAGATGGTTGAACAATTATGAAAAATGAAAATTCAAAAACACACACGACCATCAACGTAGAATAAAGAAACTTCCAAGGACTGTAATCTTTTAAGATTAAAAAAAAAGAAAATGCTTTATAAAGGCATATCCCCAATAAAAAATTGATTTGTAAGGAAGAAATGTAAAAGTTTTGCTTACCATCTCGCTTACCAAAGGCATGAATTTTGTATAGTGAGCTCTCACTTTAACCCTAGATACACTTTCTTCGTCGTATTGACGAATACCGTTAAATAGTACTTATTTAACTCCGCAGTTTTTTACTGAAACTCTTCCAAATTTCATGTAGCTGTAGATATTGCTGATCTGCTGTAGTGTGTGAAAGTACGTGCTTGTAGGTTGTGTGTAAGTAAGATTTTTCGTTGATTGCGTTCGTAGCACTGACGATGGATGTGCGAGAAATATTGCCTTTTAGTATATTTTTTAATTTTTTTTAACCAAAGATACACTTTCTTCGTCGTATTGACGAAAAAAACCTTGGCTTGCTTTTGTTGTTTTTTCAGTATTAAATTTTTGAAGTTAACTATGATATACTATTAAGAATGATTAAAAACTTAAGTATTTTATAAACTAAACAAACATTTTCGTGTTTCCTTATATTGGGTGGGCTTGGGGCCACATCATAAACGGACTTCGTCGATTCAACAAAGAAAGTGTGTAGTGTATTAAAAATAAGAAAGTGTATCTAGGGTTAAATACATTTTTGACACAAAAAGCGCTTTGTTCAACGCATATAAATATATATCTATCAGCTTTATTCTCTGAATGTTTTGTTGCAGCTATTTTTTCCGTGGCACTTGAAACGTTATTTTTTCTTTTATAAAACTTATTAAGAGTTCGTTCACTTGCACTACTGCATAAATGTACCTTTAGCGCTTTGCAAAATTATAAATTTTTTATTTGGAATTACTACTGTGACCGTAAATATCTATCAGCAATCGAATAAACCTAGAAGAAACATCGCCAAAATTGCTTAAATATAGATCTGGGGGCAATCACAGGCATTAAAATTTTTTTTATCGATATCGAATGTCGTAACATGCCCCAGGTCTTACGATTTATGGCATGTTCGTCGATAACGAATGAAGACTTCGTTCGCTTAAATTACATTTAAAACAAAAACAAATTATAAAATATTGTTTTTGTTTTACATGTTAGTTAAGCGAACGAAGTATTCATTCGTTATCGACGAACAGGCCATTAGTGTAAAACCAAAAACCTTGTACTGCAAATGTACAATATTGGAAACTTTAAACGTAATTTGAGAAAATTTTCCCATAGTCATACAAATTACAAAAAGATTAAATACTTTTCAAGTCATTTCTAGTAATCGCTCTCAAAAATAAATGCACACACACACACCCAAATTATGATACAATTAGGTCACTTTGAATGAAAAAAAAAAAAAAAAATTATTAAAGTAAGTAATCAGGCCAAATTAAGAATATAATTATTCTGCAGATTTACAAATTTCATGTCAATATAAGAAAAAAACCTTTAACCTTAAAGGCCGGGTTTTTGAGATGATGATTAAGTTTAAACTTGGTTTAACGTGGTCTGAAAATCGGATTTTTCTGGCGAAATGTGATTTTTTTATTATTTCATAAAATACCAACATTTTTAGCAAAACCAATCTGTTCCGTCAAAATTTTTTGTACAAAGTTGGTAATGGCGGCACGAATCTAAACCTTGTTTAGCTGAGATCTCAAAAGCGCAGCCTAAGGGCTAAAAAATCAGTGCAAGTTAAACTCTCTTTTTGGCTTAAAATGTGCTTAAGCTAGCAAATCTATAATCCAGTAAACATTTAAACCGTCTCTAAACGCATAAAATTGGGCGTTTAAACTACCAATACAAACCATATGAATTTGACAACATTTTTCGTAGTGCTGCCACATTATTGTTTTTTTCACTACACATAATTTGACATCACATAACTGATTTACAGCTGTTAAGTTTAAGCTACATATCAATTTAAGTTAAGTTCAACTAAACAAACGTTTAAACATTCATTGATTTATTAGCCTTAAGTGTTCCAAAGATTAAACAGGGTTTAATTTGTGATAAGACTTTGCAAAGTTTGTTTAGGCAAAAATTGGTTTAACAATTCTTAAAGTAAAAAACTGTCTAAAAAACTACCTAAAAAAAATTTCTTGTACAAAAAAGTGCCTTCTGTACATAGATGTTCTCCTCGAACCTTAATTACAGAGAAGTACACAAAGTAAACTTTTACTTAAACGCATCATTTACACAAAAGAAGCTTCATTAGACAAAAGTACATTTTGTACATTTTACTCAATAGCGTGTGTTACACAAAAGTACAAATGTATAATTTACACGAATAAACATATCTTTCACATAAAAGTTAATTTTACAAATAAGCGCGTTTTACAGAAAAGTATAAAAGCATATTTTGCACAAAAGTATTTTTTATATGTTCAAAACTTAATTTTACATAAAAGTATATTAACACAAAATTTTTCCTATAGTACCTTTTACAAAAAAGTGTGTTTTACATAAAAGTACCTTTTACAACAACAAAAAAAATACCTATTACAACGATGTTCATTTTTATTCCACAATAGTGGAGAGGGTATTATTAGGGTATTCAATTAATCGGGTTTTATTGTTGTTCGATTAAACGATTAACCGATATTTGGCATTTTTGATTTATTCGATTAAACGAATAAAATGTTAAAATTAATCGATTAATCGAATAATTCTAAATCCGGAAATGTTATAAATTACTAGTTTTTTTTTTCGATAATTTTCGAAAAAATTAGTATGTACTTGAGTTAATAAACATTTTTTTTTAAATAAAACTTGTCAATGCACTTTGATTTTAAAAGAGTCAATATAACAAAAGTAATTTCTTGGGAATACAAAATTTTAATTTAAAAAATTTGTTATTCGTGCTTAATTCCCAGTTTTTATTCTTGATAAAAACACTGAAATTTATTGTTGATGGGATAAGCTATTCCTATGCGCATTTCACTGGTTGCTTAGGCCAGATCATGGATTTTTTTAAAACTTTTCAAGTACATTCCATCCTCTGCTATGCTTCTGCAAATAATTTCCTCTAGAGAATTTATCGAAGTTTCTTGTTTCAAATATTTATTCATTGGACTACTTGTAGCCTCCTTTGATTTTGTTGGTGGAGCATCTTCTTTAAGTACTATCCCTAGAGGGAAGCGAACTGACACCAAAGTAGTCCCGTGATAGGTTTTTGGTGGTAGAGACCGGTTCTAGTTCTAGCACTTTATATAAATAAGACCTATCACTTCTACATGGGGTTGTCACTGGAGGGGGTCAATTGACACCATTTGACCAGTCACAGATCTATTCTCAATGAACGTGCTTAGTGACAGTTACTACAATGTAGTATTATTTCAATAAAACAAGTCCTTGAATTAAATTCAAGAACCAAATTTAAGAAAGTCCCAAAAAATGTTTCAAAGCACCGGTGAAGACTGTACTGTAATTCATTACTTTTTCTACCTTTTTGTTCTTCATAAACCAGTTAAGGGATTGTTTCTTCTTTCACCGGTCATGAGTCCATTCTTTTTGTACTTGTTCTATTTTCACCAATCCCAGGACCAGTCTGTTGGACCAATTGACACAAATTTCCCGCAGGGATGTAATAGTCACTGTGTAAGTGGTTAATTAGTAAAGTTGTTAAAGAACATTTACGTTAATATATTTTTGGACATCTGTTACATTTAGCATTATTAGATTTATCCATCGTACAATATTTTCAAACCAAACTCATTCTAAAGAGAGAAACGCATGAACTATTTTGTTTAAGAATACGGTCGTGTTCTAGAAATCGAAATGAAATGGATTTAAAATTGAGTAGGGTATCACATAGTTGGGCTTGACCGACTATACTTTCTTACGTGTTATACCCACTCCACAATTATGAAGAGGGTATTTTGCATTTTTTAATGAGTTTTTCGCAAATTATTATTAGAAAAATACTTTCTCTAAAAAAAGTACGTTTAACAAAAACGTAGCGTTTTCAAACTTCCCATATTTTTAGTTTTTTAAAATGTTTTAAAATTTAAAGCTTTCAAATTTAATTAAAAATCAGTTTTTTATTCTTTTTTTTTTTTTTTGTTTAAGTTAAGTTTTAAATAAACCACTTCAAATTGTCGGAAGAAAAAAAATTACAGCAGTTTAAAACAAAAAATTCAGTTGAACTATAAACATTTTTAACTCTTATTTGTTGACTTTATTATAGCTTTTTTTCCGCAGCAGTAAACAAAACTTTTTTAAAGTTTTAGTTAAATTAAGCTCAAAATGTTAATAATAACCAACAGCAAAAATTTGAAAAAAAAACTTTTATTTTACAATTTTTATATATTTACCAGAAAAATAGTTATCAAGACTGGCTGGACAAGTTCTTGTTTTATTTCATTAAAAATTTTTAGGTTTTTTTGTACTTTTTTACACAGATTTTCTTTTGGTATGATTTTCTAGGCTTTTAGAAGTATAAAAATATATAAATAAACAAAACAAACTTCAAATGCAGTAAGTTGCTGTTTTTTTTTTTTTTTTTTTTTTTTGTACGGTTGGTATTTATGTGTCCCACAGAGAGTGTGGTGGCATGTTGGGATCAGGGTTGCCGTTTAAAAATTTTTTATTCGAACAAAATTGTCTACAAAACCTACCAAAACCCTTTGAAACCGACCAATTTTTTAAAATATTTAAAAACCCAATATGGGCGCCTCCACAGAAGCGTCTCGTTGCGCCAACAAAAATTAAAGTTTGTATTTTAGACCATGTTGTTCAAATTTGTTCTCTCTTTCACTAAATTGCGCTTTACACCAAAATATTATTTTTTCAGAAACAATTTAAAAAGCTTGATGGCGTAACGTGACAAAAAGTAGACTTTTCGATGAAAATACCCATATACTTATCGTACTTAATCAACAAGAGGGTATTAACACAAAATGTTCATCTACAAGAATAGGAAAATCTCACTGAACCAAAAATCCAATGAAAATGTAGGTACGTTAAGCAAACGAAATTACGTTTATTAAAATTTTTTCGTTGGCTCGACGAATTATTCGTTAATATAATGCAAAGCAAGGTATTATTTTCTTTTTGGTTTAGTGCTTGTGAAATAATATACCTTGTAAATTTAAATTAATACAAACTCTTATACTATTTACGTAAAGTACTTGAACGAACTAACTCTCATGAAATAAATTTAAATCTACTTATTCATAGTGATTTGCAAAATATTGCTTCGTCAATTTCGAAGAATCGCGTGTATTCGCGAGTTTTTGTAGGTACTTCGACTCCGGTACAAAAAACTCAACTCCATAGCTCTGTGAAATTCTTTTAGTTCAGAAAAAGAACGGTAAATACCTATTACGACAAAGAATCTCAACATAATTTCGGCATCATTTTACATGCGTAACTAAAACAAAGGTGAAGAGAGAGAAAAGTGCATCTTATGTAAAATAAATCAACTTCAGTGCTGAGTAACGTTTTTAGCCCACTAATCTTACCAGCCATGACGTTACAGCCGTTTGTTACTAATCCGATCAATATTTTTAAAGGAATATTGTTTGTTGATAAAAAAAAATTGTTTTGAAGAAGACAAATTGAGACGGCGCGCCGTCTGACTTGATGAGCTCGAATAAGGGTACAAAACTATCCTTAATAGAACTAATTCAGTCCAACAATACATATCTTCTTTGCTACATTCGTAGTTTCATCAGCAATCAAAGAAAATCTTCTGTTTTGTTTTTTTAATATTTTCACTTGCCTGCTTTGCGATATAGGCAGCTGCTTCAACAGACTTTTTCCTACCACATTAAATAAGTTTTGCTATATTTAAATCTGGGCAACACTCAACCAATAAGGCTGGAAAGTAGTCCATTAACAAAAATGGTAAATTTTGTTTGTTTTTCGTCTGTTGAAAAGTAAATAGCGTTATCGGAATAATAAATAGCGCTGCCGTCTTAAGCCGACCAAAATTAGGTTAAGCCTACCATACGACCAAACGAAAAATATCCGACCAAATTTGGTCGGAAAAGACCAAGTTCGGCAACCCTGGTTTGGATGTTCAATGCTGCTTCTTAACTTGAGATCAAATGTCTTTGCAGAAAGAAAGAAAAATTGACTTACGAGTTAAAAAAAACAAACAGAAACAGAATCAGGTTTTTTATTTGTGGCTTTTGTTGAATACTGTTAGTCATTCATACTAAGAGCTGAGTTAAAACATAAAAACGGTTTGTGCATACCCACACATTTAGCAGGAATGGAACAGATTAACCTAATCTGTGACGGGACACCTCAAAAAGAAGATTAATAATATTTTCAAGTAGTTTTTTTTTTTTGAAATTAAGTTGGTATTAATTTATGACAGTTACTTTTTTCTATCTTAAATTCATAAACCGCTGACGTTAAAAAAAAAGAGAAAAAATTGACAGATGGAATAAGTTTCTTAGGAGGTTTTCCTAAAGCTAACCAATACAAATTTTTATCATTTCGCGAAGCGCTAATGGTATATTTAAAAAATAAGCGCACAATTATGCGCTACGCAATAAGGCATACAGAAATGCAGTAAAGTAAGTGAAGGAACTCTTAACGAGTTTTATGAAAGTAAAAATAAGATTTCAAGTGCCACGGCATTTCCTTACTACGAAGCAGGTTCGTAAGGGAGAATACCAAAAAAAAAAAAACTGAAAAAAAAATGTTAAATAAAGCGCTTTTTGTATCAAAAATGTATTGCTTCAAAGTGGGAACTCACTATATAAGCTCTTACATATCTCCCTTACAAACCTGCTTCGTTTGAAGCTTAATTTTATGGTATTTAGTTACAGTTTAAAATAAATATTGAGTTTGGCCTATCGATTTCCAAATGGTTGAATGTGGAACCCCAATAATTTTGATAAAAGATTTCATAATTTAAAAAAGAACATCAATGTTATTCTAATAGGCTTTTTACACTTGCTCACATCTTGCAACTTTCATCTTATCGCAAAGATGATAAGATCTTCCATTAAGAACTGTACAGGGCTAAAAATCAACATATTTCTTCACCTTTAAAAATGTTCCTATCTCATGTTGTTTCATTTAACATCTTTTGATTGTTTTAGTGTCATCACTATAAAAAACAAAAATTTTGTTAAAAAGTATATACCATCACTAGAAAAAAATACAAAAGAGCAGTAGCCCGTTTCTGTATATCTCGCATCGTAAAACTCTTCGCATGAAACGTGTGAATTGCAACAAAAATAGTGTGAAATGAAACAAAAAATGGTTTTTCTCACACAAGTGTTTCTGTATCTTTTTTTTGCGAGAATTATCTGACATTAAAATAATTTTCCAGCAATTATTGGAAGGATGCGAGAAAAAGTGTTTCTATAACAATATTTTGCGAAAAGTTTCTTTCAAGAACTGTCAAAATAAGTCACATTTGAAATTGGTGGCGAGAAAAACAAAATATAGATATTTTAAATTTAAAATATGTTTATATACTATTTTTTTTAAATAAATAAAAAAATAGAATGAATATAAATGATAAATGCATAATTTATATGATGAAAATAAACAAAAAACAATTGTTATATTTTGTTAGTTTAAATTTTTTTTAGCTTTTTCTTGTTTTGGTTTTAATCAGTGCTGCCAGATAAATTTGTGTTAAAATCATCAATTTCCTGAGAAAAAAATAAAAAAGATCGCCTTTTTTGTTTTAAAAATCGTGCAATTTAAAATCAATTTTAAACAAATTTGTTTCGACTTTTATTAAAAAATAATCAAACAAAAACATATTTAAAGTTCATGGGTATTTAATAATTATTATTTAATAATTGAGATATAAATCTTTAATTGACCTATTCCTATAATCTTTTTCTTTTTTACCTGAAATAGACTTAGTAGAATACCTTGTAGTTAAAATTAAAAAAATCGGTTCATAAATAAACGGGGTAAAGACCCAGTAAAATCTTCGCCTACAAAATAATATGTTAAGTAATCAGAAACACATAAAAACACTACATACAATTCTACTGAAAAACTAATGAATTTTACAAGGGTTGTGCCAAAAAGAACAAATTCAAAAGTAAGTCATTTTTTTATCTTAATACATCCAGAAAAAAGTAGTTATCGAAGTTCTTATGGAAGTAAGCTACTTAATAACGAGTGAAAGAAGCTATCCATTTTGAAAAAGTTTTTACTGGGAGACAAACAAATTTCTTTTTTGCCGGAATAATGGTTTTGGCACAAAAGTGTACATATAAGATAAGAATATCAAATATCAATCATATTTTGTATATGTATATAAAAAGTATTAAATGTTCAAAATAAGCCAAGTCGGAAACAAACAATTTTCGAGGACAATTTTCACAATAGGGATAAATATAAAAATTTAAGCAGCCTTGTTTCTAAAGATATCTTTTTTTCTAATAAACAAACATATAAAAATATTTACAATTATCTTATTTGGAAGACTAAGGGGCTTATAGTGTAAAACGCAACGCCAACAATTTCTTTAAAAGCAAAAATAAAATCAAAAATATTTTATAAATTTGTTTTTGCTTTCTACAGACATTCATATTATTTTTTTTTTTTCAATTTTCAACGCCACAAAATAGAAGTGTTTGAAATTTAAAAATTCAAGATGAATTTCTATAGAAAGTAACAACAAAATTATAAAATATTTTTGATTTTGTTTTTGCTTTCGTCACTTTTTTAGAAAAAATCATCAAAACGTCACTTTGTTAATATCGGAACAAAAAATCGTCAAGATGACGATAACTCGTCAAATCTGGCAGCCCTGTTTTTATTATATTTATTTCTTTTGTTGACGTTTCGCTTTTATTTGACACTTAAGTACTGGAAATATTCCAGTATAAACAGAATTTGTTGTGTCTGTTTTCGCATTCAAATACAGAAACACTTTTATCTCATAAATCGAGAAACGATGGAATTTTTTGTTTCACACTTCATGCAAGAAATTTTACGATGCGAGAAATACAGAAACGAGCTACAGGACAGCAATATCACTTATTTAGTTTTTATTCGCTCTTACAGGTGAAAATAAATATTTTTATGATGAAAGATGAAAGATGTAATAAATGTAAACAAGTTTTTTTCATTTTCAACATCTTCCACGCATTCCTCTAAGATGTGCACAAGTGTAAATAGGCTTTAAGGCTGGGGTTTTGAGATCTCAGTTAAACAAGGTTTATTTAATCTGAAAATGGAACAGAAAGAAAATTCTTAAATGATGAAATAAGGTATGGAAAGTAATGCACGCTCTTACTCCCGAAGCTTCTATATTTGGAGGAAGTTCCAAAAATGTTATTCTAATGAAAACAAAATACATATACATAAGTTTGGCATTCGGTTTGTAATTTCTACAATATTTATCTGAGACCCTATAAAGTATAGGTATATATTCTCGATCTTTATGACAAGGGAAGTTCAAATCCGGTTGTCTGTCTGTCCGGCCGTCTGTTGAAATGTGTTTTCCTAAGACCCCAGATATGATTAGGATTCGGTTGTTCTATAATTATATCACATATTGTCCGGAATATTGCTATTGAAATTCCAGATCGGTTGGTAAATGGCTGAGATATGAGCAAAAAAAAAAAACACTTCCACAAAACACCATGTTGTTGTTGTTTTTTATTTAGTATATACCTTGTTTAAGTTGGTATTGTTTACTTTTTTAGACTTTTTTCCGTTTTTTTACACATTACAAATGCATACATGTACAGCGAAGTTGATTTAACGACATCCTTCTGTCCGTCTGTTTTTCTGTATATCTGGAGAACAGAAAGAGCAAAAGATTTCAAATTAGGTACAAACATCTTGGTTATAAGTACATAACTTCCGACAAAATATGGGCGGGATTGGAGAAATGGGCGTTGCACTTCCTATACAAAGACATTAAAGATTTCTCTATATTTGGAGAACAGCAAGAGCCAAAGTTTCCAAATTAGGTATAAGCATCCTGGTTATTAATTCACAACATCCGACAACATGTGGGAGGGATTGTATAAGTGGGCGTGGCACTTTCCATACAAAGACATTAAAGATTTCTCTATAGCTGGAGAACGGAAAGAGCAAAAGATTCAAAATAAAAGTACAAAGTACAAAAGTAAGCTGAATTGAAGAAATGGTCTTGACCCAAAAAAGATTTGTTTATAAATATCTAAGGAACGGTATTTATATAACTTTCTGTCTTATCGCACCGTGGAGATGGGTATATAAGATTCGGCATAGCCGTTTTTTTTTTGTTTTAACAAGTATTTTTTTTTTCTATTTAAGCTTTAAAAAATCATTATCAGATTAGTTTTTAAATGTAGAAAAAAACGGTTAATCTTAATTTTTTTTTTCTAATATTTTAAGTAATTAAAGTTGTTTAGTGTTTTTTTCCAAAATTCAATTATCTATTCCCTTTTTAAATGTGTTTGTTTTCGAATACCATTTACAAAGATTAAAAGCAATTTTTCGCAACCATTTTATATTGGATTTCCTTTATTATCTTAGAAAATCTTGCTGTCAAAATACGTAAATAACACAAAACTGCAATAGCAGGAATTTACGACTAGAAACCCACAACAAACAAAAAAATATTCCAAATGAATTCAAATTCTTTAAACAATATGACTCACATACAAGACACACAAAGAGAAACGATATGGAAAAAATTGTTTTTATTTACAAAAAGGAAAAAAAACAGATAAAAGGTCCAAAAACGCCGACACATCTGTTCCATGTTTATGTGTGCATATTCCGATAGACATCACTACCAATGCCCGCAGCATGCAGCAGTAACAACTAACAGACGGTGGCTCTTCTTGGTCGCTGGGCCAGTCCAACTGGTATTGTTGCATATTGTCGTTCAATTTTTTCTTATTTTTGTTTTTGCTGTTGTTCTTTGGTTATTTTTTTCCTTTTTCCATATTGTTGTGGTAAAGTTTTGTTGTAGTTTTTTTTTCTGTTGCATGATCACAAATCCCCCAAAAGGCAGCATAAAGTAGTTACTAACGAATTGTACCTATACAAAGTTCGCAGGGAGTAATGGATTTTTTTTACTTTTGTTTTAAAGGGATTTCCTTTTAACGTTTCAGCGTTAAGGGTTTTTATATGTTTATTTTTCTTATTATTATATTCTTTTGGATTCAATACCAGGCGATTTGGCAGAATATCGCCTTGTATTGAATGTGAAATGTAAAAAGTGACTCGAAATCATAAAAGTAACCCGGAATTATTTGATTTATTTATTAATGTTATGTTGGGGTAGCAATTCACGTTAATTGAAAAAAAATATGCATATGTATATAAATTTATTAAGGCAAAATTTATTTATTGCTTGTATTTTTGAGCTAATGGGAATATGAGCAGTTTCTTCAAACACCAAATATATAATTGGGAGTTCTTAAAGAATGAATGACACTACTTAATATCCAAAAAACCCCCTTAACAGTTTTAAGCATCTAGTGAATATTCCCATATGGCACGCACGTGTTGTATATAAACTACTACCTAATACACATACAGAAAAAAAGAGATTCATATAACAAACTAACAATAACACACAATAGAGTATAAGTATGTACCTAAACAAAAAAAAACCATAATCATTATTATCATGTTCATTAGGAACGAAATAGACATACATCCGAACGGACGTTTTATTAAAAATAAACAAAAGAAAAATATTTAGTTCATCTACCATCTCAAATTTACGGAAACAACCGAAAAGGTGTTTTCTCTCTATTCCTCATTTGTGTTTTGGCAATTTAAGTTCTTGGCTTTTTTTGAAAAAAAAAAAATAAAAAAAATTACAAACCAGAAGGCAAACAGTACTGGGTACTAAAGGTAAAGGCAGATCGCCTCAAAAGTAATCATTAGAAGTATGCGTGTGTGTTCTCTTTAAAAGCCTACCTAGAATTGCATTAAAAAAAAAAAAACAATAAAAATTATTTAAAAATAAACGGAAGTAAAAACTTAAATTAAAATAATAGAGAAGAAACCACTTTAAAAAAAATTGTAATAGGTATTCAAACTATTTTTTCGTTCAAAACTTTGCTCCGTCTCTCTTTATCGCACTATTTCTCTATCTAAACAAAAAAAAAATTTCATTCATTTTAGTCATATTCTCAGTCACGCACACAACGGAGAATGAACGTAAGAAAATATTTCCATGCAAATCACGTTGTTGAAATACAACATGAAAAACCATAAAGCAAAAATTGAACGACAACTGGAAATAGAGAGAAAGAGCTCCAAATTGGTTATTTACATTCATGGAAGTTTATTGAATAGATTTTATTTTTGCTGCTTTTTTTATTTTAAGTAAAAAAATATTCATTTACCAATTTAAGATCGACTCATTCAATCATTTGTTTTGTTGTTTAAACACAGATGGCAAAAAAAAAAAAATAATAAAAGACAGAATTGTCATTATCCACAAACACATGCAATACATAAATTAATAAATATTATTTATTATTTAATTTATTTTGACAGAGTATTGCGAAATTTTTAATACGTGTCTACAATTATTGTTATTTATGAATAAAGGTTTGCATATAACAAAAATAATTAAATAAAGTTTTATTTTCGTATAGCAATAAGCAAAAAGGTACCTTTTTGTGAAATGGACCCTTTTTTGCAAAATAGCTTTTTCTAAAAGTTTAAAAATAATTTTTTTGTAAGAAGTTTTTTTAACTTCTTTAACGTAAAAGGTAGATTTGTTGTAAAAGGCACTTTTGTGTAAAAGGTTCTTTTGTGTACGGGGTTCTTTTGTGTAAAAGGTACTTTTGTGTAAAAGGTACTTTTGTGTAAAAGATACTTTTGTGTAAAAGGTACTTTTGTGTAAAAGGTACTTTTGTGTAAAAGGTTCTTTTGTGTAAAAGGTACTTTTGTGTAAAAGGTTCTTTTGTGTAAAAGGTTCTTTTGTGTAAAGGGTACTTTTGTGTAAAAGGTACTTTTGTGTAAAAGGTACTTTTGTGTAAAAGGTACTTTTGTGTAAAAGGTACTTTTGTGTAAAAGGTACTTTTGTGTAAAAGGTACTTTTGTGTAAAAGGTACTTTTGTGTAAAAGGTACTTTTGTGTAAAAGGTACTTTTGTGTAAAAGGTACTTTTGTGTAAAAGGTACTTTTGTGTAAAAGGTACTTTTGTGTAAAAGGTACTTTTGTGTAAAAGGTACTTTTGTGTAAAAGGTACTTTTGTGTAAAAGGTACTTTTGTGTAAAAGGTACTTTTGTGTAAAAGGTACTTTTGTGTTTTTGTGTAAAAGGTACTTTTGTGTAAAAGGTACTTTTGTGTAAAAGGTACTTTTGTGTAAAAGGTACTTTTGTGTAAAAGGTACTTTTGTGTAAAAGGTACTTTTGTGTAAAAGGTACTTTTGTGTAAAAGGTACTTTTGTGTAAAAGGTACTTTTGTGTAAAAGGTACTTTTGTGTAAAAGGTACTTTTGTGTAAAAGGTACTTTTGTGTAACAGGTACTTTTGTGTAACAGGTACTTTTGTGTAAAAGGTACTTTTGTGTAAAAGGTACTTTTGTGTAAAAGGTACTTTTGTGTAAAAGGTACTTTTGTGTAAGAAAGTAATTTTGTAAAAACGGTATTTTTGTGTAACAATGTATATTTTGTAAATATTGGTAAAGGGTGCTTAAGACGTGTAAAAGGTTCTTTTCCTTAAAAGGTTAACAGTTTTTTAAAAAGTACTTTTTAAAAATTTTATTTTGTATATGTTAGTGGTTTGTTAAACATACCTTCTTTAAAAAGAGGTAATTTTGAAAAAGCCTTTTCCCTTCACTAAATAGTATGACTATGTCTCACCAGTAGTACTTCATACACTTCAAAAAATGAAGTGTTGAATGCTATAATTGAATATGGAAAATTATTATTTATTTTACTTATTTCTTTATTTACGACCAAGTTTAAAGCCTTCTGTCTGTATTTCTTATTATGTCTACAATAAATAAAATTTAATTGCAATAATTTTTATACGCATTATTGAAGTTGAAGTTGAATTAAAGCATAATCAAATACAAAACAGATACAAAGACTAACTGACAGACAGATACTCAAACAGTCAGATTGGATTGCATATAAATCCAATTGAATGCAACTCAAATAACTTCAAAAGGAAATTGATTTAACCAAAGATTTTATATTTAACGGAAATGTAGGCATATAAATAATTTCGAAATGCATATTCATATTGAAAAGCAAATAAATTTACTAAAATTTACATTATAGACTACACAGTTTTCCAATTTTAGTTAGTTTTACACACATTTACCACAAAGTTGCCTGCCTTATTACATTCGGGATTTCGATTACAACACCAACACCAGATGGTATTGTAAAGCAGCAGAGTGTATTTGATTAGCATTGAGTAATTATTTTTTTTAGAGAGTGAAAGAGTGTGTGTTTTTTGAAATTTTGGGATTTATAGGTTTTGTGGTTTGGTCTAATATCAGTGACACTTTTGACATAATAAAATGTCATTGAACAGCTGATATTGACGTTTTACAAGTAGTTTTACATACAATTCAACTAACAAACCAAAGCTATTAAAGTATCCGGTTACATGATGATAAGAGCCTATTCTATACGTAGAAAATGGTGTTTGACAGTTGTGGAAAACATTATATGTATGTAATGCCTAAATGTAAAGTTGTAAACAGTGCTGGGATCTTGTTAAACCGTGCTGGGATCTAATGTATCATATGTATTTATTTTTATTTTAAAATATTTTACTTTTTAAATTCTTTAAGAACTTAAAAATTTATTACTATGTAGTCGTAAATAGCCTTCCATAGGACAATTTTATGTTTTTTAATAACCTTAAGTTTAATTTTAAATCTTTATTTTAAGAACTTTAATAACTTCACGATTAAACAATAATTTTTTTAACAAAAGTTGAGTC
This sequence comes from Pollenia griseotomentosa, assembly GCA_963931875.1. NCBI lineage: Eukaryota > Metazoa > Arthropoda > Insecta > Diptera > Polleniidae > Pollenia > Pollenia griseotomentosa. The sequence continues at coordinate 169,501,275 of OZ007563.1, forward strand.
ATAAGTCTTTGACAAGCTATTTTTAGGAATTTTAAAGAATTTTTTGAAAAACGAACACACATTTATCTAGATTTCAAAAAGTTCAAGTTCAAAAAAATTTAAAAATTGTTATAAATACTTTTAGTAAAATAGTTTTAGGTAGGCGTTTAAATCTATACTAAAAAAACGAACAAAACAATTCCTTTTTTTATATTTTTTCTTGTCTAAAAACATGTCTGGCCTGTCTATCTCTTACCTACATAGTAATTTTATTTTTTAAACAACATCTCTATGTAAAAGTGGCTTTTGTAGTTTTCAAAAAAAAAAAAAAAAAGTATAAATTGTGTGTATGAATCTGGTTCTAAATGTCTCGGTGAAATTAGGCACTAGTATCTTTTTAAAGGCAACAACTACAACATTATTAATTAATTAAAAAAATAAAAATAAGAAAACTTTGCATGCAGCGTTGTCTCGCTTTCCACAGTTTGCCACATGTACGAACAGCAGTGACATGTAAATTTCTATTTTTATGAAATCAAAAATTTAATTCAATTTAGTTCATTTATATTTAACGAGGCTTTATTCGTTTACTATTTATTAAATCAAATTAAATTAGATTTCCAGCTATTATTTGTCAGTTTTGTTTTGGAGAAGAATATGTGTCTATGCAAATACAGTAGATCGAACATATGCATAGAAAATGTTAGAGAAATTAGGCAAGAGCGAATTAATGTTGAGCTATAACTTTTTTATGTGGATCAGCCCAGTTTACGTGAGAATCTGCTTAAAGCAAAGGAAATACAAGAAACTTTTATCTTAAAAAGGCTTTTTTAATGAAAATATTATGAAAAAGCTTTTCATTAAAACATTTTATTTAACAATAAGAAATACCTATGTATGTATTTAATTTTTCTTATGAAAGTATTTTCAAAGAAAACATAATTAAATTATTTAATTCCACTGCGCTAGAATTTGACACTATGGCTTTTGCGCAAACCTAATGGATGGACCTTTGTTTTATTGTAATTTCAGGTGCCAAATGTCAAAACACTTTGTTTTGTAAGTTGTGTTTTGCTCACTAAACACACTTGGGTCGCATTTTAATTTTACTTAATATTTATAACCATTTCTTATTAATTGAGCAATAACTAAATTGCAATTTTATATGGATAATTGAGCTCAATAATGTCATTTATTGCGTAAAATTTGATTAAGGTGCATATCTGAACACGGTATTAGGCATCATTGTTCATTTTAAATCAATCAAACTCTTCGAAATAAAACTTTTCGTTATTTTTTTCGCGATAACCTATTGAATGCACTGGCAAGGCAAAGCTTATTTGATTACAGCTTCAAAAAAATTTTAAATCGCAAATACAATTTTTAGCTTTGAAAAACGGCTATCACCATTTAATTCAGTGTACATACTTAAATTAGCTTTACCAGTAGGGTGCCAAGCTTGTTAAGAAGAGTATTCTTATTCAGCTTACCAAAAGAAACTTTAAATAAATAAAAGCTGCTTATGCAGCTGATTTTGTGATCATAAAAGAGACTTTTCCCGGGAGAAAATTGTACCCTACCCACGACTTTACCAAAGGTATAGTTCACTTTGGGAAATTATTTAAATCCGCCTAAAATCGTAGTAAATATTAGGGTGTTCAGTCGATTAGTCGAATAATTTTAGACGATTAATTGTTCGAATAATTTAAAATTGCTTATTTCGATTAAAGGATTAATCGAATAATTTATACCGATTAGTCGAAAAATAATAATATATAGTATTTCTGTTAAATGTATAATTTTTTTTAAAGTTTTAAGTCGAATAAACAAATCAAATGTATGTGTCCATTGGAATTAAAAAAAAAGTCACATTTAGTGAGTAATTGAGCTTATAAGTATTTTTGTTTCATTTTTTGTAAAACAATTTAATAATTAATTTCACAAAAGAACGACAAAGGTATGTTAACTCATATTAATTTATCGGGTATGTACTAGATATCGAAATGAAGTGAAATTGAAATGGAACGATAATTTAAACTCAATTGCTATTTACAAAAAGACCGTAGTTTTTCGTGTTTTTAAGAGTTGTTCTTGCAAAAAAAAAAAAAAAAAAAATAGATAGATACTTAAAGAATGAAGTAAATAAAATGGAATATTTTTATAAACTTTCATTAAAGGGTCGCTTTTAAAATTTGCTCGATTTTAAATCCACTCCATTTCGATTTCTAGAACACGCCCGTATTTTTTAACAAAATAGTTCATGCGTTTCTCTCTTTAGAATGAGTTTGGTTTAAAAATATTGTACGAAGGATAAATCTAAAAATGCTAAATGCATCAGGTGTCCACAAATGTAACAACTTCACTAATTTATCACTTACACAGTGACTATAACAAATTACTTGAAGAAGATGTTCCACCAACAAAATCAAAGGGGGCTACAAGTAGTCCAATGAGTAAATATTTCAATCAATATAGTTCGATCAATTCTCTAGAGGAAATTTGCAGAAGCATAGCAAAGGATTGAATGTACTTAGAAAGTTATAAAAAATCCAAAGTTTTATTGACACTTTTAAAATCTAAGTGCATTGACAAGTTTTATTTTAAAAATAATGTTTATTTACTCAAGTACAGTAGTTTTGACTTAACTGCCTTTTATTTACGTGCACTTTCGACTTAGCTGCACAAAATTGATAATTTTTGGCATTTTTCTTTATAATCCCATACAAATTCCTTTTTTAAGTGCACTTTCTTTACCTGCACATTTAAGATAAGTGCCCAAAACTTTTGGCATTTTAAAATTATTTTCATACAAAAAATTCAAGTTAGCTGCACTTTGACTTAACTGCCCAAAATACATATTTTCTGTAATTATTCTTCAAAATCCTTGTTTACGTGCATTTTGTATACCTGCACATTTTTCGTATTTTTGGACAGCTTTAAAATATTTTCATATAAAACATCAAAGTTAGCTGCACACATGAAAAAATATGGTGGCCACTTTTTTTAGATAAATATCCAATTTTAGCAGATTATAAAATCAAAAATCGCAAACAAGTCAAGTTGGTATCATTATAATTCATTTATTTTGTTAAAATGTATTTACATTTATGCATATGGGTTGTAGTTACAGCAACTTTACCACGATTATATGAAAGGAATAGCAAATCTTTTGTCTGGAACAGAATAAAGTAGTTGTAGTATTTGAAGCTGACCAATGCTCTGTAGCGCAACAAAGTTCAAAATTTCGAATTTTGCGCTTCAACTGCAACGACTACTACAACTACGTTTTCTGTTGACACTACTTTGCAACTGCCGTTTTTAACTTTTGAGAGCTTGCAGCGCTATTCTTAAAGTTGTACTACAGCGACTATTCTGTTCCACACTTTATTGTTACCAATTTGGCTAGCTCGTTCATTATAAAAATGCGTAACAAATGACTACAGGTTGTTTGAACGTCATTGTTTTTATCAATTTATTAATAAAAACGTTGTTACTTCTCTTTCAAACACTTTACTTTAGCTGCACTTTTATGCAGGTAACCACAATTGCGTACCTGCACATTAAGGCAGCTAAATGCATTTAAGATAGCTGCATTTTTGATTTACCTGCACAAAAAATCGTGCAAAGGAGATTGTGCAGCTAAGTCAAAATTACTGTACCTACTAATTTTTCTAAAATTATCAAAGAAAAAAAAGTTCGTAAATTATAAAATTTCTGGATTTAGAATTATTCAATTAATTTAAAAATTTTATTCGTTTAATCGAATAAGTTAAAAATGCCAAATATCGATTAATCGTTTAATCGACCAAAAATAAAACCCGATTAATTGAACACCCTAGTATAATAGATTTTGTGGTAAAATATGGTACAATTTAGATTTATAATTTAATTATGCCTTATAGAGTCTACTCCTCAAATATTCGAACTGTCGGTGGAGTGTAGGGTTGCCTATCGTACTGCTTTCGGCGGGATTCTCCCTTTTTTTTTTATTAATTAACGCGTACCTCGCTCAATTTTAAAATGCCGCTTTTTCAGATATAATTTTTTTGGCATGAAAATTCTATTGTCAGTAAATTTTCAATAAAACAAACCGAACTAGCGATCTGTTAAATAAGATTTTTCTTCCGGGTGATTTTCACTTAAATATTTAACCAAAATTTTGTAATATTATTTTAATGTCAGCAATATGAATTAAAAAAAAAATTAACGCATTTTGTAACTTTCTAAGAATTTTCGAAAATTATACGGAAAATTTCGTGGTTTGGTACCATGTTTTGCACATTGTACAACCGTATTCGTGTATATAGGGCATAGATTTTTTGGTGCATGTATGAACATTTTTATTATAACCTTCGCCTAAGGTTGCCAGATACCAAGAGTCAAATAACTGAAGAAGAGAAAAAATTCACATGGATTTTAAAAAACAGGACAATTTTAAAATGCACTTATCTATAAGAAAAAGTAAAATTTTACAATAAATAAACATAACTGAAAAGGAAACGTAACATTTAAAATTCAGTAGTCTTATGTCATATTCCAAAATTATATATGTATGTATATATCAGGGTCAATACACTACAGATGACAGCGAAAAGCCTGCTAATTTTGACAGTTCCAACCAATTTGTTTTGGTGTCACAATGTTTTGTTTAGAAATGTTGTTTTTGTATTGTTGTAGAATTGCTGCCACCGTATACATAAACTCGCATTTGTATATATTAATTTAAAACACAAAAAAGGACATATACAGCCATGTTATGGAAATCGAAATCGCGTAAACTTGAAATCAATAGAGATTTCCCGTTAAATTTTGTTTGAAAATTACCGTAGTTTTTCCTGATTTTAGGATTAGTTCTAATGAAGATAGGCTGTACTCATACTATAAAGTATATAAAACGAAATTATTTAATGAACTTTAAACACTGGTTCCTTTTCAAAGTTTGATCGATTTAAATTTCACTCGAATTCGGTTTCCAGAACATGGCTGATAACTATTTGTTTAGCGTCATATACATATTTTGCAAAGTTTAATAACTCTATTACTTTAGTTGTAAGCAAAAATGTTTGAAACATTTTGCAACTTTCATCACAATTGAGTCTTAATAAAATTGTAACAACCTTTATTTGGGCAAAGGAATGGTTTCTTGTGAGTAAAGATTATTAAAAGTATCTTCAGTCCTTTCATAAAAATGATTGCTAATTGGCATGTATAACAAACGAGATCAATTAATATAGATTTTGTACGTTATTTTTATCGCATTTTTATTTATGTTAATTGGAATGTCTTTCGACAAACTAAAAATTTTTCTTTATAATTTTGGTTTTAGTATATGATTTCGTTCTGTGCAAAACATTAATTTAATCATTGAAAAATATAATTAATAAAAAAGTAATTTTTCAAAATACATAGAAAAAAATTTTTTTAACTGGATAAATGGTATTTTAGCTGGTACCTGGACAAGACCCAAAAAAACTGGACAATCCAGGCCATCTGGCAACCCTACCTTCACTACAGGTGGCCAGGGCTTGTATAAGTTTTTTATTTCGTTTATAGTTTCTACAATATTTATTTTAGACAGTCCGTGTGTATGTTGAAATGGATTTTCCAAGACCTCAGATGGGGACTAGATAAATTTATATTTATTTCATGTATAGTCTAGATTAGTTGGCTATTAATATTCACATAGATCGATACTCAAATGGCTGAGATATAAGTAAAAAACCAAAACTGTTTCTAATTTTTACACATAAATCTCTATTTTACCAAAAAACTTTAACTTTTTTCTGTTTTCTTACAATCTATGAATTTTATTTTTTTACGTTTACCTTTAGTTAACTTAGTAGAATACTGGAAGTGAAAATTAACAAAATTCGTTTATTAATGACATAGTTATAGACGAAAATAATAGTTTTGGCATAAAAGCACTCGCAACTTATGAGGTAGGTGGACCAAAACCAGGCCATTATTACAACTAGCCCCCATACAAGATAAGAAAGGGTCCATACAAAAAAAGCTTTCTTTTATAAAATTGAGCTTAAATATTCTTTATACATGAAATTTGTTTAGTTTTAAAAATTAGCTGAATCAGACTATTATTCCATTTAAAGCCCATACAAAAATGCTCTCAGAATAAGGATTTTGACTCTATAGTGACCATACGATATGAGCTAGGGAGATATTGGCTTTTCAAAACTATGGTGAAGGATATATCTGTGGTTTTCACGAATAATCGCGTAAGTCGGTTTTTACCGAAATTGAGATAATGATGTCAAAGTGCTACATTTTGCATTAGGTTTTTATAAGTATTAAGCTTTTTAGAATATAATGTAGTATTATTAATTTTTTCCGTCTAAAAACAACTTAAGTTAACTGTTTAATAAAATATTTTGCTATTGTAACGATTTATGTCGACATACATCGCCAAAAATTGTAAAATTGCTGAATATGTTTCCAAATAAAAAGCATATGTGATGTTATGAGGTTATTCGTGCAAAAAATATGAAAGTATTTTTTGAAAATTTTTCTATTAATAACAACTTATATGTACATGTGCGTTTATTGTTGACTTCTTTAGTTGCAACAATAGCAGATGAGCGGTTGTTTGTAATTTTAAGTCCATACGTTGTGCTATAAGTATCAAAAACTCTGAATATGTCGCCAGCTTGTGTGCTAAAAATAACAACGTAAGTCGTCATGTGTGATTAAAATGATAACATTTATTTTCACAAAAAAGAACTTATGTGGAGATATGATGTTATATTGCACACACTTAATGAGTCAATCAAACATATGCATTTTTAATCCTATTACAGATTGTGATCCTGGGAGGATTTTTTCATGAAAACTATGTATAATACGTAGAAAGTCACTGTTAAGAGGATAGTAAAGAAAAAAGTTTAAAAAAGCATCTACAGAAGCCGCAATTGAAAAAAATAATTGTTTTTGCTCTCCTGAAAAGTTTGGTTTTATAACTTACGCGATTATTCGTGAAAACCACAGATATAAGATTAATAAAAAATTCTTTAAAGTAGAAATATTTGATTTTGTTTTGTTTATCCCGAAAAACTTTCAAAAATCCGGCGTTTTTTAATATTTTTGAAATTTGTCCGGCTTTTTTGAAAAATTAAACTGACAACCCCAGTGCAGGGTATCAAAGAGTCGGCACAGCCGAATATAGAACTTGTTTTAATTCTGTTTAATAATTTGCATTATTGGGTGAGAATGTTGAAGGTGAATAAAGCACTCTTGTTTTTAGGTAACGACATTTATTTATAAATACTTTCATTATATAGAGTGTAAAACAAAGCTTCAAAAAATATTTGTTTAAGTTTTTTTATATAAAAGGAAAGTTGTATAAAGTCGTAAATAAAATTTTTAGCAAAGTTTTTTTTTTAACAGGAAAGGTTTTGGCAACATCGATGTTGATTATTTTTTTATTAGTTATTAATTTCAAAAGCTTTGCGTTTATGACAATAAAGTTTAGTAGAAATAATTTTTTAAAAATATACATGATTTTTCATAAAAAAATTGTTTTAAGAACAAGAAATTTTGTATTTCCTATTTCTTCAAAGGCTTTTTATAAGAAGCTTTTAATGAAAAGAATTTAAAATTTTTACTTCTTGAAAAGATTTTCATAAAATAAAAAAAAAGATTTTGTTATTCGTGCTTAATTCCCAGTTTTTATTCTTGATAAAAACACTTGAAATTTATTGTTGATGGGATAAGCTATTCCTATGCGCATTTCACTGGTTGCTTAGGCCAGATCATCAGGAAACTTCATCCAGATGTTTTTGTTTAAACTTTGAAATTGTTACAAGTAGAACTGTTGCTTATGATTCTTATACGCTTAACAGTTTTATTTGGTTTAATATCTTTAGTTTTTCTAAAATCTTTATGGATAAAGTTTCTTGATGATCTAGCCTAAGCAACCAGTGAAATGCGCATAGGAATAGCTTATCCCATCAACAATAAATTTCAAGTGTTTTTATCAAGAATAAAAACTGGGAATTAAGCACGAATAACAAAATCTTTTAAATTAAAATTTTGTATTCCCAAAAATTACATTTGATATTTTCATAAAATGTTTTTTTTTAAATGCTTTTACAAAATTTAAGCAATACTTTTACTTTTTTTTAATCCCCTAATGAAACCAGAGTCTCTGGCGGGAATCGAACCCGCAACCCCGGCGCTGATAGACTAGCTCACTACCAGCTAGCCTACCGGGGCACTACCAGAATCACGCAACCTGAATTTGTTCATTATTTTCCACAATTTCCCTAAACCGTCATTCTATATTAACCGCTTAAAGCGGTGATTAACTGACTAATAGCTTATCAGATGTTACCCGCATTTCCTTAACAATTGCTCTAAGGATTAGTGTCTTATATAAATGCAAATATGTATTGTAGAGTACAAAGACTGATGGTCCACATACACAAGATTTATCACGACCAAAGTCCTCTATTGTCAAACAAATATGCTGGCGATTATCGCTGCATATTGAAATGTATGACTTAAGTTCATTTGATTAAAACAATGTGTGAACACATACAACAGTTTTCTAGATGATCTAAAATGTTAAAAGACTCCAAATTGGCTTCAAAGAGTTGTAATTAATCAAATGATACACTCTTGTGTTGAATAAACTTTCAAACTACTGGTATTTTTTTTTTAAATTGTGTGGTATAACTGGTTAAACGAGTAATTATTTTTATCACATTGTATATTATTTTTTTTTTTGAATAATCTATTTTAAAATTTTTAACGCCTTAAATTTAGAGCTTAAACATGATGTGCGTGTTTTATTGAATCTTTAAAACAAAATTCGTGTGTGCTACATTAGCTGTAAGTGAGTGGCCAGTCGTCTTTTTTTTTTTTTGATAACTAAAACTTGATCCTAACAGACATGACTTTAATTAGTGAAAATTTAAAACATAAATAGAGATTTTAAGTGTCAATTTCAGTCATACTCTTGCCCAAGCACTCTCAAACAGAAAATTTTAAAACCCAATTACCCAACATACGTGGATTTGCAGTTACTTATTTGCTTAGGGCTTATTTGGCTAAATTTAATGGATACAAACTTTTTTTTGCAACTTGGCTGCTAAATATAAAAAGTTTTAAATTTCACACCTCCCTTCGATTGGCTATGGCAAATTAAAATAAGCCGATTAGTTAGCTACAAATTGTCCAACTAACCATTTGAAACAAATGATAAGTATGTTTAGACACTTTTGGGGCTTCCCTTAGTCATTCATTTAGTGTCAGTAATTTGTTGGCAAATGTGCATAAATGTTCACTGAATATTTTAAATAGTGGATAATATTTTGCAGAGAAAGCCATAATTAAATAGTTATTTTAAAAATATAAAGCAAAATTCCTAAAGTTGCGAAAATTAGTTTTAACAATAACTAAATAGAGCAATAGTTTGTTAAAAAAAAAGATGAAGCTATCGAGACTTTTTAAGGAGAGAGATAGTATGTAAAATTTTTTCAAGATTTGCATAGTAAGTAGGAAAAAAGTAGAAATAAAAGTTTAATAAAGAAAGCAAAAAAAATTATACTCAGCCGTCAACAAATCCTAACTCTGTAATGGTTCTTTAGGATATAGTTTAAAAATTAAAGCGATATTTTTACTAAGTCACTTGCAAATTCAAATAAAACATAGAATGCTTTCAAGCTTTAAGAGTTGAAAGCTTCAAAGATACATACATAAACATATCGTCAGCTCAAAATGGGCTCGGCGCATATCATGGTTAAATTACCAAACCAATTCAGAGCTGACGATATGTATATAATTATGGACCTTTCCAGCGAAAAGTCTAATTTTTATAACTAAACGCCAGCAATCAAATAAGCTTGTTTCTTTGGCCCATGTTTTCAAATGTTTCCCATTTTTTGTTAGTAAACGTAGGTAGAGCTTTTCACCAAAATACAAAAAAGTAAATAATACATACAAAATTTTTTTAGAAACAATTCTAATTGCTTGCTGGCCTTACGCTACAAAAAGTAGACTTTTCTGTGGAAATGCCCATATGTAATTTAAAAGCCAACTTTTTTCTTATTTTCCATTTTGGTTTTGCATGTTTCCATTCCTCCGGATATCATGTTTTTTTTTTTTTTGTTTCTTCTTACTCCCTAAAACATCTTCTAAGAAGAATAAAAAAAAATTATGTTCGTATTTCCGTTAAAAATATAAACTAAATGTCTAAACGTCAAAATTTTAATGATCCTTATTGTCTTGTCTGCATGAGTCATTGTCTGTTTGCCTTTTAAGTAAACTGAAAATAAAATTGTAAAGTGGATTTGCAGGAAAATGTGTATGTTTTCAACATTCTCTTTTTCTTAATTGGTGTTAATTTTGCACTTCATCTTACTCTCTGGGTTCAAGACAGCTGTTGTCTGCTGAGTATATTTAAAGCGCCAGCGCAGATGCTCAACACGGTTGCAACGCTTGCGCGTATGTGACTACATATTAAGAAATTTAAAGATAAAAGAAAATTACATTGGTGACAAAAATAAGTTTTTATTTACATTTAACATATTGGAAGAATAGAATTACAAGGTAGCGCAAATGTTTCAATCGATGTTCTTTGACTGTAATTTTTTAATAATTGAAAATTTTTCGATTGTGTTTATTTGAAGTCAATTTTTTTTTCCATTTAGTAGAAAAAACAAGTAAGAGTGCTATAAGTAGAGAAATTTATATAAATAACGTACTTTAGATATAAATAAACCATTTTTGTGCCACGCTCACTTCTCCAATCCCGCCCAAGTTTTGCCGGATGTGTATATGTATATAACCAAGATTCGTGAACCTAATTTGGAAGCTTTGGCCCTTGCCGTTTTCCAGATATACAAAAATCTATAATGTATTTGTAAGAGAAGTGCCACGCCCACTTCTCCAATCCCCGCCTACATTTTGTTGTGTACATATAACCAAGATTTGAAAACTTTGGCCCCAGATATATGGAAATCTTTAATTTCTTTGTGTGGAAGGTGCCGCGCCCACATCTCCCATTATGCCCATATATTTAAAGAGGTTGTGTATAATTAACCAAGGTATGTTTACCAAATTTGGACAATATTTCTCCCACCGTTCTTAAGATATAAAATACTATTTTGTGCCACGCCCTCTTCTCCAATCCTGCCCACATTTTGTGGGATGTTGTGTATTAATAACCGATATGTTTGTACCTAATTTGGAAACTTTAGCTCTTTCCGTTTCCATTTATAAAGAAATGTATACGTTTTTGTATGGGAAGTGTCACGCCTACTTCTCTTATCCTGCCAATTGTTTTTAGAGAAGCTATGTATTGGTAACCAAGATGCTTTTACCTTATTTGGAAGCTTTGGCTCTTCAGATACACGTTCTCTAGATATACAGAAAAAATTAATAAAAAAAAATATACGTAAAATTAGAGGTATTCCTGATTTTTTCCTGATATCTCAGTAATTTATGGATCGGTCTAGCTGAATTTCAATAGCAATCTTAAACGGAGTATATGTGACATAAAAATATAACAACCTAATCCACATAATTTCTGAGGTCTTCGGAAAACCCATTTCAACATACACACGGACTGATGGACATCGCTAAATCAACTTCGCTTATCATAAGGAACCAGACTATATATAATTTAAGAGGGGTAAGATCAATATTGCAGAAATTACAAACGGATTGACAAACTTATATATACCATTTTCCAACACCTGCGGTGTAGGGTATACAATATCGGCCAATTAGCCGCCGCCAGAATTAATGACCATACGGGTCCAATTTATAGCATTTTCTTCTTTTCACTTTTACTAGAACTTTCGGCGATACGTTCCCGCATTGCTGAGGGATATTCTCTTTGAACACTCAAAGAGTCTACGGCTTATTAACATAGACTTGTGACTTAAACAGACCCCACAAAAATAAGTCTAGAACGTTTTAATAGGCCTATCTTGCCGGCCAGTGCAAATAATCAAAACAAAAGGTAACAAGTCCCTCAAAAACGGCCCTCTGAATATTATAACAATTATTCCGCCATTTTGATAATTATAGCGCCCTATTTGTTGATTGAAGTGTATTTTCTATATATTTACTTCACAAATTCAAATGCCATGTACCACCATTTGCAATAATTATTGCACCTTCCGATAGCGTGATGACTTTTGCTCCTCCTTGTATATTGATTTCTCATCATGTATTTCCATTTTATTATAAAATTTTTAATATTGTGCAAAATTTTTTATTTTCCCTTTTTTTCTTAGTCATCCTGGAAGATCATACTATATTTTAGAATTAACCATTGGAAATTTATAAAAATTTTCATAGTATCTGGCAACGAATACATACTTTAACATACTGCCACCATTAAAGATCTATTTTACTTAAAATAATTTTAAAATAACCTTTTGAAACGAAGCATTCTAACAAGTTCTTTACTATTATCGCCATGTAATTCGATAAATACATGAGACAAAGTGAGGAAAATACTTAGAAATTAAATGAACTTAAATACGATTACAAAAAAAATGTCACTATCGTTTAAATATTTATCAATAATTTTCGTTCTTTAAAAACAAAACAAAAGTACAATAGGACATACAAATGCATAAATATGTTTTTATGACTGATTACAATTTAAATATCTCAACGCATTAGTGAGTGAAACAAAATGATGGTGACAAATTGTAAAAACTTTAAACAAAATGAAAAATAAAGAATAAATGCAAACAAAGAAAAGAATAATCATAAAATATTAAAGAAGGAATTCAATACAGTCAAACAATATTTATGGTATGTTTCTATATTTGTATTTGTTTACTATATATATGGACATACAGATACTTTATCTAACCAGCATATCAGTCATTCTTCATGCATTCTGCACTCATTTCATTTATTGAAGTTTGAATATTTGTTTTGTTGTTTATGAAGGCAGACTAAAAATAATGTGGAATTATTATTTCTTCTTGTCTGTTTTTCTTCACAATGAAAGTTTAAGCGAGGGCATAATGTATCATAATTTAGGGCGGAGGCGGCTTTTTACAAAAATTTATAAATCGAACCAAATAAAAGCAAAAAAAAAAAAAAATTTGTAATAATAAATATAAACACTTGAAAATCATAAATGCATACGAATGGCATTTGTTATCTAAACAAACTTTCTTAATAATTTTGGAGGAACTCCAAACAAACTCCATAAAAACACAAACTTTATAGAAAATTGTGTAAATTAAGCAAAAAGCTGTTAAAAAAAAACCAACCCAGTACTGGTATGATTCCGGTTTTGTTATAAACAACATGTTGGCCGGCTGGCTGTGTGGTTCGAAATCACTCCAAACACAAGTGGGTGTATTTAAATTGCTATGGAAAAATTTTAAAGAAAATTTCAAATTTTTATAAAAGTGAAAGTTTATACGGATCTCCCTGTGATCTTTTGTAATAAAAGCCATTTACGTTATTATAAAAAACATATAGAGATTTTGTATAAAAATCTCAAAAATAACACCTACTTAACTCTTTACTTTACTAACTCTATTGTTAAATTCTTACAGATGGCTTGCCAATAGCCACATGAGATATTACTAAAGTTTTAGAAAATTGAAAGCAAATAAGCCCAAATCAAATTTAACATGTTTTGAATGTAGGCTTATTGTTAAAACTTGCCACTTATCCCGCATTTTGCTATTCGAATTGTGTGGCATCATTCAATGTTTCAATATTAATAGGCTTCAGTGATGCCAATACCACAAATCTGAATAGTATTAACATCATTAAAAATTAAACTATATTTTTCACAAAATACAATAATAACTTATGCCAGCAATATTTTCTATGAATTAATTTGTGTAAAATCCGATTATTATATTGATGTACATATTTCTTTTTTATAAAAGTGTTGTATTTATATTTAAATGTACTTACAATATGAATTGATGTAAATTATAAAGTACATAAAATGTAACATATTCGTAGTTATTTGTAAATCCCTTAGTTCAAACTATGTAAATTGACATAATAGAAAAAAAGAGCTGGCATATTGAATTTTCGCATATTTTACAAAAAAAAAAAAAATAAATAAAAGTCAACAACATTCAGGTCATGCAACTAGGTCAACCATCTAAAATACAATCATACAAACAAACAAATGCCAAAGATGCATATTCGTTTACGTACTAACATTCATACATACATACATACATATTTACTTACGTAAATACTGTATTTATCTATAGTGCACAAAATCATTATGATTGAGATGTTGAAATGCGCTAAGAGGAAAATGGGTGGTAGTTTGGTTTGGAATGATCTCCAGAGGACATATGATTGCAAAAAAGCCGCAAAAAACTACTACAACTGTAACGGTGCAAAAAAAAAAAAAAAAACATAAAACGTATAAATTAATAAGAAAAAAACTTAAACTTGCAAGAGAACATCATCAGCAACATCGTCATATAATCAACAAAGAACTTTGTTTCTTTAAATAAGTAAATTGAAAGTTTTACAGCACTTTGTTAAATGTAGTTCACTTCTTGTCCCAGTATTCCCAATAACGTTCTGCAGCAACGAACTTAAAGTCTTAAAAGATTTTTTTGCATGTTTTAAAACCCCAAAACAGGTATTCTAAATTCTTGGCGAGAAACTTTTTCTGCAATTAAATTATGTGGCTTATTGAAGAAATTTGAGGAAAATTTTCAAAGATTTTTAATATTCCAAAATGTACCATAAGCAAGGGATTTTATGAGTAAAAATTAGAGGCAGTTGTAAAAACTTTAGATATGCACACAGAAAGAAAAAAACTTGTAATAAATTTAAGGGTTTTGCACTTTCTTTAAGTACGAGATGTACTTAAAAATTTAAGTACGAATTACACTAATGCGGCTTTTAAGTACTTTTTATGCGGCGCCAACACGTTGCAACTGGTCGTACAATTGAGTGGGATATACCGGTTGAATGAAAATTAAATTCTTTTAATTTAATTATTTATCCGAAGATCAACCACACCTCTAACGTAATTAGTTGTACAAACTGATCAAATTGTGCGGCAAGTCAAAATGTGTAGGCGCCGCATAAAAAAATACCTTAAACATTCTAAACTCCACTCAAAAGAAAAATCAGTCCATCCGTACTCAAATCAATCCGAAGCGGTATTAATAGTACGGTGAGTACTGATTTTCTTGAATCAAGTACAAAAAAAATTATCCATATTCAATCCCGATTTCGTACTTGAAATAAACCCAAATTGAGATTGATTTAAGTATAACTAAAGCTAATATCCCACTATCGTCTTAAATTGCACAATCTGCGACGATTTTTTTAAAAACATTGTACAATTGATTCTTGGGTGGTCCCATTATCGTCACACATTGTGACAATATTTTTCGGTTCATGTCGGCCAAAACTCAATTGCGACAATAATCGGTACAATGCGGTCACCCTATCGTGCTATTTGGGCAAATTAAATCATATGTTTTTGTTTATTTGCTTGTTGGCAGACATAATTTTACTTTAGAAATTCGCAAAATTCTCCGTCTGAATATTCTATTATGTTTCCTAACAATTTTAAATAATATATTAATATAAAATAAAAAATGTATTCAATTTTATTCAAACTTACTGCATTTGTTTTTTTTTTTTTTTTTGTAATTGTTGTTTTGTAAATAGTTGTTTACAAACCAAGGATGGCAACATCGATACAACAAATGTGCTATTTTAAGTTTAAGTACATAAATAATAGATAAAACAAATGTAATTTTGATAATGGGTGTTTTTTTCAGTGGTATAGAACTTCGAATTGAAATAAAACACAAGAAAATCGTTTTAATGACCATCAATTTGGCTTTATTGGAAGGATAATTTTATGCCATTAATGTTTAAATATGATTTCAGGCATGTGGCCGCCGCGGCTGGCTCGAATAAAGCCAATTCTACAGGTCCAATTTTCAACCACTTTTTCGAGCATATGGGGCCGTATGTCGGCAATAACGCCACGAATGTTGGCTTCCAATTCCCCTAACGTTTCTGGTTTATTGGCGTAGACGAGCGACTTCACATATCCCCAAAGAAAATAATCCAATGGTGTCAAATCACACGATCTTGGTGGCCAATTGACAGGTCCATTCCGCGAAATTATGCGCTCATCGAATGTTTCCTTCAATAAATCGATTGTGGCGTGCGCTGTGTGGCATGTAGCGCCGTCTTGTTGGAACCACAACTCATCCACATTCATGCCATCCAATTCGGGAACAAAATAGTCGGTTATCATGGCTCTATACCGGTCTCCATTAACGGTAACTGCCTCTCCAGCATTATTTCGGAAGAAGTATGGCCCAATGACTCCACCAGCCCATAGAGCACACCAAACAGTCAGTTTTTGTGGATGTAATGGCGTCTCAAGGGTCTCATGTGGATTCTCTTCACTGCAAATGCGGCAATTTTGCTTGTTGACGTAGCCATTCAACCAAAAATGAGCCTCATCACTGAACAAAATTTTGCGATGAAAATCAGCATCGAGATCAATCTCATTTTCGGCCCATACACCAAAATCACGACGCATTGCATGGTCTCGCGGCTTTAATTCTTGCACAAGCTGGATCTTGTAAGGTCTCAAGCCAAGATCTTTGCGCAAAATCTTCCATAAAGTTGATGGACAAAGCTCCAATTGCTGTGCACGGTGGCGAATCGATTCATTCGGGTCCTCTTCAACACTTTGCTCTACAGCGGCAATTGTTTCTTCGTTGCGCACTGTTCGACGTCTCTGCGGATGCGTATTATCACATAGAGTAAACGTAGTGCGAAAACGATCCATGGTTAACCGATTTAATTGCTCTGATGGACGATTATGTCGACCATAAAATGGACGGAGCTTGCGGTAAACTTCGCGAACTGAACCGTTATTTTCGAAATAAATTTGCACGATTTGCAAGCGTTGTTCTTTTGTCAACCTGTTCATGATGAAATGGCAAACCAAACTGAACATAAATGACATTAGAGTTGCCAGATTTGACCACAAAATGCCAGTTTTATCTCTATTCGAAAAACAAACCTGTAAAAAAAACACCCGATACAATTAAGCTCAAAAAAGTAAAATTTTGGTAGTCAGTAAGTGCAATTTCAAAATTTCATTTTGCCATCCCTTGTATCGGCGCTGATTGGCGACTGTGATCGACGCACAAGTGGCCGATAAAAATCGGTACATATTAAACAATTTGATTGCTCCACATTGTGCAGAAGAGTGTTCACATTATCGGCGCATCAAGGTTAATTTTGATTGTCCACAGTCAGCACAATTTCGGTACAGATTGTCGCATATTAAAAAATTTTGACCGTTCACCTATCGGCACATGAAATACGACAAAAATTAGTACATTGCGACGAAAGTGGGAATTATAAAATTGTTTTAATCCGAATTCGTACTTAAAATAATCCGAAAATGAAATTGATTTAAGTTAACCTAAGATTGAATTGAATCAATCTCAAAATGCGCTTGATTCAAGTATTATAATGATAAAACACCAACATCATGCCCGATATGGTTTTTACTTTAGAAATCTTATGCACATATTTAACCAACGATATAAACTAAATGAGAAGCAAGAGTTCAAATTTTCTTTTTAGCCCTTTGTGGTAGACATAAGTCAGGCCAGACCTTTTTCAATCAAAACATGCGTAAGCCGGAGGGTTAAGCAAAACGAAAAGTGGAATCTTTTTTTTACTTGATTTAAGAATTTTATACTTATTTAAAGAAATTCCGGGATTGATTTTCGAAAGTAGTCCCATTAAGGATTGTTTTGAGTTCATTTTAGTGGTATTCGTACTTGAATTTTTGAGTACGACTCGTACTTAAATAGATGGATTGATTTTTCTTTTCAGTATTATGATATATAAAATTATTTGGTCCATCTACTTAGGAGGGCGTTAAACAACCCTTGAGTTGACGTATTGATTCGACAAAGTATCAAAAATTTCATTAAAATCGATGGCAAGAGAATGTATAAAAATTGGCAAACATAGATTTCTTTTTGTAGAAATTTTATTGTCAATGATTATCTATCCATAATTTGCAATAGGCCTTATATTAAGCCGCCTCCCAGAAATCACTTAAATATGCCTTTAGCGTTAACAAATAACGATATTGGTTAAATTTAGTTTTATAACACAATTACAGTGGTTCATTTTCTGATGACCGGTCCATAATTTGTCACAGACTGCTTAAAAACTCATTTCGTTCATATTAGTTGTATAAGGCTAAAAACTACACTAGAAAATGATAAGATAATTTACCAATTTAATACGTCTAAAACCGTAAAGCTGAATATTCACACAATTCGATTTGTCATAAAAGTAGAATCGGTGTAATTGTATGTGACAAGCTACACAGAAAAACGCGTAGAATTCATATGCGCATAGAATATATAAAGTAGGTTTTCATACAAGGCGTTACATGTTACTTAAATTTAGAAGCATTCAAAATTCACAGAATGTATCAAACGCGTAGAACACGTGATGTGGACATTCAGCTTAACAAGTAATGAATAACAATGTAATGTAATGATTCTTACTTTAGTAAGAATCTTATGAGGAGCGAAACTGATTTAACGATGCCCGTCTGTCCGTTGAAATGGGTTTTTCGATGACCCCAGATATGATTGGGACTTGGTAATCATATATTTAGGTCACATACAGTCCGGAATTGAATGATATTTAAATTCAGCCTGATCGGTCCGCAAATGGCTGAGACATGAGCAAAAAACCATGACAGCCTCTAATTTTATCCAATAATTCTTTGTTGCTGTTGTTTTATTTATTTTTTTATGTTTATCTGGAAAACGGCAGAAGACAGTTTCCAAATAAAGAACAAACATCTTGGTTATCAATACACAACAACTGACAAAAGTTGGGGGACATTGGACAAGTGGGCGTGGCACAAAGTTGATTTATTTATATCTAAAGAACGGTATTTACAATTAAATTCTTTTAAAAAGAGCCTATAAAACTACCCGACGGGATTAAGTGCCTTATATTCAAACAGTTTATGGGCAGTTTAAATGAAGTTTATATTCTTCGGAAACTTATCAATCATTTAGTAAAATTATAATAGCGTTCAATAGAGAAATATCAGAAAAAGGTCTGCCAACAACAGTTAATTGTAAATCTTAAATTTAACACCTTGTTATATTTAATCTTAAAATGTTTCTTAAGCCTTTTGATATCCGATTGGAGTTCTTAATTACAACAAAATTTTAAAAGTTGGCAATTAAACTTTCCAATAAACCAACAATACAACATTTCAGTCTTCCTTTTAAAACAGTATTGAATATTGACTATGTAACTTTAAAAGCCTTGGCTTACAAAAACATTAACTTACACAAAACCAACATAAATCCATACATACAAACTCATGTGTGTAGGTATGAGTTAACATTATACATAACAAGGGCGTGAAATTTTATGCAAATGCATGTTTTTTGAAGTTTTAAATATTAAAGGCCTTATTCGTAAAAAATATTTACAAAACGAATTTCAATGGAAATTGTTTTAATACACTTTTTATAAAACTGAAATATTTTTTATTTATAATGGTATAAGTGAAAAAGTTATTTATTAGATTTACTATTTTTGATGAAAAATGGCATTGATTTCTTTGTGCACATTTTTGCATGTTTTCTCGGTAATGCATTTTTTGTCATATAATATTTAATAATGCATATAAATTAATTTTTGCTGAAAAAAAATATTTTTTGTTTTCATTAAAATGATGTTTGGTGTTCTCAAAATCAAGCAATTGTGTAGCACTCAAACAAAACTTTAATAAATGATGGAGTCTGGAAATATTTCTTCATTTTTATAAACTATTTTTTTTAAATACTTTATAAAATTATTGAAACATTTTTTCAAAATATGCTTCGTCGAGTCAAATTTCATTTATAAACCTTTTTTTGTTATAGTCCTATTCCCTTATTATTTCAAAGGATTTTGCTTTATAAATAAAAATAATAAATTTATAAATTAAAATGAAATAAAAAATGTTTCAATAATATAATAAATTATTTTAAAAAATCGGGGACAGTAAATCCCACTTTATTAAAATTTTAAATTACTGTTATTTTTAAGCTTGAAGTAGCATTTCCGATGTGCAAGATCACCGTTCGATGTATATTTTGGAAGACTTTTTGTGTTTGACAAAAATCTTCAAATTGGTGTCTCAATTTGTCAAGCGTCGAGTGGTTGACCTACAATTGGTTCCAGAAAGAGAAAATGAATGGCATGAAATTCCTCCAGAATATATTGAATTTCTGTAGCATTTTTCTTTTAAAGACAAGTCCTCAACAGAAACTTTTTCTATTCAGTTTTGGTGTTGTTAAAAGCATCTTTTTACAAAAATAACAATTCACTGTATATAGTTTAAATTTGTAGTACAGCATAAAAATTAATTTTGCTTTTAATAATTTTTAATAAAAAATGTATTTTATTAATTTTTAAAGAATATTTTGAATTTTTTTAAGCATGTTTATATTTTCCAATAACAAATGCATGAAATTCCACGTCCTACAAATCATCACACTCGTCATCGTGAAAAAGTTATAAATTTTATATTGTTGGTTGTTGGCTGATGTTGTTGTGTGAACATCCATCAGTTTGGTCAACAGCAAAACTGATTGCATGGAGTATATTTTAGTTTATATACATTTTTAGGTTATTTCTTTTGCCCTTTTAAAAAATATAAACTATTTACTATAGATATGCACTACAACAACTATGACGTTTTCCACATACATATATACAAGTCAATTTGTTGATATTTTTCTTAAGAGAAAGAGAGAGTGAATGAGGGGTTAGAAAAGGATAGTTTACTTAAATGTTCCATTCATTTAATCTTTGTAGGATTACCCTCATACATAATATTTAAGAACACAATAACAAAAAAAAAAAACATTAAAATTGCAATAATGCAAATGTTGAAATGTTTTTTATTTTGTGGAAAGTTATTGTTGTTTTTTTTTACTCAAACAAATGACGTGGAATCTAGTGCAAAAACTAGGACAATCAATGGCAAGGATGTCTCTGACGTTTTTGTTAAACAAATGTATGATTTTGCTTTTACTTTTTTCGTTTTCCAACAAACACATGAATTAAAATGAGTTCGCTGAAATCTGTTCTACTACTTCGGCTACATTTATGCCTTTTACGTCATAATCAAAGAAAAGCATAACTCGGCTCGGCCTGCACTTAAATAAAGTAAGAGTAAGTAAAGGCGTGGTGGTGGTGGTGTCGCTAATTGAGTGCATTTACAAAAACAAAAACAAAATGCATGGAAATGACTAATGGCCTGCCAATTAGAGCAGATACTGCTTCAATTAAGAAAAAAAAATTCAAAAAAGCGGTATTTAACAAATAGAAAATTCTTTATCAGTAACAAAATGTATGTATCATTTATAAATGAACTTAATATCTAGCAAGTAACAAAAATTTGATAAAAAAAACTAAATATTTCTATATTTGTAAAATTAAGAATAATATCTTAAAGTTGTTCTTAACCTAAAAATATGTTTTAATTTTAAAAATATTTTTTTTTTTACCTTCAATGTGAATACCTGTCATGTTTTTGTTTGCATTTACAGGGTCTAGAGTGTTGTCGTTGTTGTTGTCACTTATGATTGAGGTGTGATTTATAACACAATTCAAGGACTTGTTTTTAAGTGACAAACAATTGTCCTAGCATTATACGCACAAATACATACACATGCATAGTTTTTGTAAAAATTGTTGCCGGCGAGGACATGTCTAAATAGCAAAGGGAAGTCAGTAGTCCACTTGAAAAACAGAGAAAACGAAATGCATTCAATGCCTTTTTATCGAAGAAAAACTGTCATAATGTTTTTCAACGTGTAATGCAACAAATACATATACATACAAGTACAAAGTGATAAAACTAAAAATTAAAACAAATACAAATGAATTTGTCAGAACAACAAATAAGGGAACGAAATATGACATGTTGTAAAATAAATGTAAAAAAAATCTCGAAAATTAAAATGCTTCATAAATCATTAAATCTCAGCAGGTTATTTTGGTTTAAGAAAATTTTTGAGTCTTAACTAAAAATAAAAGTACGTGACAAAGTAAATATGCATTAATTTTAAGTGCTGTTTGCACATTTTTAATTCAAGGTTAAATTTTTATTTGATTTTTAAATTATACCAAAATCCAGATATTTCCTTTGAATATTACCATTTCTATATTTAGGATTTCTCTATTTTCAGCCTTAAGATACTTTGTTTTTGTTGCCAATGTTGGTTTGAAAAGTTTTATTAAAATGTCAGCTTTTTGCTTAAAAATTCTTACTAAATGAATTAAAACAACTTTTTTTTATCATGTTGAACTATTATTTGTGTATGAAAGATAACAGTGTTTAGAAAATATGATAAAAATGATAAAAACAACTGCAGCAATTTTTAAATAATTACTTATCGCATAAAAAAATTAATAAGAAAAAAGATTTCAAACAAATTTTGTAAAGAATTAAATTTTGACGGATTCTTTAAATTGTTCTTTTTTATTATTCAATTTCAATAAAATTATAACAAATTACTTTTTAATCTCTCATAAATTTAAGAAATTATTTGTCATTAATAAATGGATATTTCCAGAAGAAAGTCTACTTTTTCACGTTACGTCACCAAGCATTTGAAATTGTTTCTTTAAGAATAATTTATATATTTGGGGGATTCACAAGGTGTGCTATCAAGTCATATCGTCATAATGTCCTAAATAATATTTTACAGTTGTTTAAAAACAATATTGCTGTGTTTCAAACAAAATAGAAATGTTAATGCTGTGTTCATTGATTCGTCATAACTAGGGATGTGATTTCAATGCAAATACATGTTTCTTGTCGAAAGTCTAAACGATGTGGACCAATTACCTTTCCGAATCATTAAATTTCCTTTAAAATGGTATCGATTTGCTTTTGCATATTGTTGCATATTTTGGTGAAAATGCATATTTTTGCATATTTAGGGTTTTAATTAGGGTTTCTAATTTCCCGGACTTTTTCTATTCCCGGGAAACGAAATAAAAAAATCTTATTCCCGGGATTTTTAGAATACAACAATGATTTAATTAAATGAGTTCAAGACACAGGTTTTTACTTTTTTTAAAGAATATATACAGTGCACTCGGGAAAACGTCAACTAATTCAAACCGCGGGTGTTGACGTTTAACAAATTGTTGACGTTTACGAATGTAAAATTTTTAAATAAAAAAAATATCGATAATGTGCTTTTAAAGGTTTTTATTGATTGTAACCTAAAACCAAACATAAATAAATTCAAAAAGGAAACAAAAAAGTCATTCAAGTCATTATAAGTATGGCTCTATCGATGTTTTAAATTTTATTGTAATCGGTTTGATAGTTTCTGAGGCAGAAATTGCCCCATATCTCCCCTCGTTGTCCTATTTAAAAAAAATGCATAGCTTATGTGTCCATATAAATACGGATCTATCTATGTTTTAAATTTCGTTAAAATTGGTTTGATAGTGGGCACAAAGACCCTATTCCGAAAATCTGATTTTATGGGGGCTGAAATTATGGGCCGATTCGCCCCAATAGGTTTGGTCCTTGTGCCAATTAGAACCTATGTACCAAATTTTATCAAATTATCTTCAAAGTTGCGATCTTTTCTTTGCTCACAAGGTTACATGGACAGCCAGCTAGCCGGGCGGACATAGTAAGACCGACTCAGAAGGGGATTCTGAGTCCATCGGTATACTTTAAGGTGGGTCTAGGACCAATATTTTGAGGTGTTAAACACATCAGCACAAATGGATAATACCCTCCACTTTATTGTGGTGTGGGTATAAAGACTTCAATGCTCGTATGGTGCGTGATAACACAAGAACTTTTAGATTATATTGTTCCGTTCTAATTTGTATGCTTTACATGAAAGTGTACCTGACATAAAAGACGTTAAAGAAAAAGTTTAAAATATTAGAAATAAAATATTTATTGAAAAATTTAACACAGTTTTTGTTCAAAATCGTAAGGCCCAACAATAATATGCATGATCTAGCTTAAGCTACTGTCAAAAATTAACGAAAAGCCTGTAAGATGCATTTGATAAAACAAAAATCAAATAAAAAAACATCTGATTACGTACGGAATGTGCGATCAGTTTCGCTCTTTGCTTATGCAAATTTCAAAAAACTTAACAAAAAGTCTCCTTAACTTCAATATTTTTTTTTTTTAATTTCCTAAGCTAATCTCGCGAAGCTTTATGCTTGTCTGCAGGAAAGAAACCAGAGTCTCTGGCGGGAATCGAACCCGCAACCTCGGCGCTGATAGACTAGCTCGCTACCAGCTAGCCTACCGAGGCACGAGGTTTGACACATATGATTTACGTGTATTCTAACAGTGATTATGCTTTGTCTGGCTTCACACATTCTTTCAGAATGTGTAAGTTTTTTGATGAGAGGAGAGAGAATATACTTTCTTTTAGAGAGTCTGAAGGACTACTTTCATAGTGTGAGCCCAGACTTTTTTTAAGCATTTGTTCAAATAAACCTAATTTAAAATTTATAGTTTGTGTTTTTCGCGTGCATATTTTAAGTTTCTTTTTTGTTTATTTGCCCTGCTTATGAATGTTTTTCTTTAATTATTAAACAAAATTATAAAATAACCCAATCTCTATAATTAAACAAGAAGGCGATTTTGGGCTTACGTGTATGTGTCGCCGCATCACGCTCAAACGCGTCGACCTATTTCATATTTATACACAAGGAACCTACATATGGTTTATATTAGATTTGGATAAAATCAAAAATCGCATGTGCGCGATAAATAAATTTCAAGATACCATAAATTCATCGTTTTGTGGAATTTATTGTTTTGTTTTTTTAAGTTTCTATAAAAAATCGCAGTCACGCCCAAACGGCTGAATCCATTTTGATGAAATTTCGTACGAAGATAGAATGCCATAGCAAAATTGCTATGTATAGGCTATATTTTTGCAGAAATTTGTGACCAAGGAGGAATAAAGAGCTCAAAAATGGGCAACACTAGACCCGATTTTTTTTTAAGTAGCCCTTTATCCTAAATCAAAAATTTTGTAAGTCCAGACTTGCAAATTTTTTTGCTGCAATTCTTGAGTTTATTAGTGAGAGAAATCAGAAGATTAGGGAGGGGTTCTCAGTTTCATGTACTCTGCATTTTAGTTTTGTAAATCCTACACTTTTCAACTTAAAGTTGGCTGTAGGTGCATGTGTAAATACAAAAATTGCAACCCTAGAATTTCATAATCTGGAAACTAGTGCAATTTCAAAGCAGAATTTAAAGAAATCGCAGCAACAAAAATTGCAAGTCCTGACGATGACTAAGAATTTCTAAAGCTACATGGACATGCCACAAAAAATTACATTTCAAAAAAGGCCTTTTAGGGGTTAAAAGGGGGTAAAAAGGAGGATTTTAGGTACATTTTGATTTTGGTTTTTTTATTTTTTGGCTTTAACCACCACCAGGGATATAGGTTTGAAAATGTTTAACTTAAAGAGGCAAAACATGGAAAAAATTCGTACTTTGGGTACTTTTGTAAACACGCTGTTTTTGGTTTTCGATGTTTGGCGTTCGGTAACGTTTTTGTAAAAAAAAAATTGTACATGTCGTGGGTGGTTACTGGTTAGCCGCATGACACATTTTTTTATGACAAATTTATTTTAATAAAAACACCCAAAGAAATAGAAAGTCTTAACATTAAAACAAAAAGAAGGCAAATATATGGTGGGTCTTCATAGAAAGAACATCCCGCACCACCATATTTAGAAGATCGAGAAGCTTAATAAAATATTGTTGATAAAGAAATAAGAATTTACACGAATACTAAAATCTAAGTGCATTTATTAATCTACTACTACCTATAAGACAAAACATACCACCAACGAGAGATTCTAGTGAGCAGCTACACGGAAAGAAGTTTATTTTCTAAAGTAATCATTTACGTTTCTTAAAACAAGAAAATCCAAAATTGATTTTAACTTATTTTGTTCGTATTTAAGTAGTAAAATTTTCATAAATAAAAAAAAAATTTTGCTTAAACCAAGCCACACAAATATTTGGAATAAGTAATTTTTGGCTTGGGCGAGAATCATGCAAAATTTTCTATATTAAGTAAATAATTCTTTCCGTGTATGCTGCTGGATGACTTTATGCGGACAGAAGAAGCAATCTACAAGGCTCAAATCTGGAAAAATGATTTTTCGGCCATTAAAATATTGAATAGCTTATCCCATCGACAATAAATTTCAAGTGTTTTTATCAAGAATAAAAACTGGGAATTAAGCACGAATAACAAAATCTTTTAAATTAAAATTTTGTATTCCCAAAAATTACTTTTGATATTAAATTTTCAATAAAGTTTGATTTCGGTTTTGGTTCAAGTTCGGTCTTTTCTGCCGAAGTTCAGTTTCGATTTCGGTCCTTAAAAGTGTATTGGGTCTGACACTAATAAAAACGGACAACTGTGGGAAAAGCTTAGATTCATTTTATTAAAATCGTGGTTTTTTAATTTTAAAAATCGATTTAAACTTAAATTGTCTTCTGGGTTATTTTTATTACATATTGCTGCTGTAGCATTTTAGTTTGTTAGAAAGATGTGGGCATATGAAAACATTCTCTTGAATGTTGATACATAAAACTTTATATTCTTCTTTGTTCAAAACTTTTTTGAAATTCTTATCACAACAGCAAGAGAAGAAAACATAAAGCTGGAGACAATTGCTTTACCTATGCTAAAAGAAAACGAGAAGACACGCAGACATAAACTAACAGACACTATGCAATTTAAAAGAAAATAAAAAATTGCAAGATAAAAAACTTAAAAACAAATATTTGCTATCTTAGTTTCTTCTATAAAAAAACAAGTCTTTGGTGTTTATACAAAAAAAGTTAAACTAATTAGGTGTCGCCAAAAAATGGTCCTTAATTATAGCAAAAACAATAAAAACATGCGAAAATGTAGAACACAGCAACTTACCTCTAGATAAACGTCACTGTCCGGATTGAAGGTGTCATTAACCCGTTGAAATGTGTAGTTCACATGCGGTATCGAGTGTAAAATTCTAACAAGTATGCTGGGCTGCTCCATTATGATTTTTTCTTTTATTTTTTGTGATTTTTATTTTAATTTTACTTTATTTAATTCTTCTTTTTGTATTATTTTTGTCTAGTTGTTTTAGTTAGATGGTTGGTTGGTTGGTTGTTGTTATTGCTATTTGGTTTGGAACAAGGTGAACAAAGAGGTTAAATGTGATTCCTGTTGGGGGGTTGCTTTACGAAAAAAGTACTTGCTGGTACTTGTTTGTTTGTGTGAGTATGTTGGAAAGTTAAAGTTGTGTTTGTATTGCTTTTAAAAAATAAAACTCACTCAAATGAATTGAAAAAAAAAACTCTAATACACGCACACTTGCTCTCACTTATGTTATTAATGTTTCTTTGTTTCTAATTTTTTACTTTATATTCTTAGCATTTTTCTTTTTTTATTCCTTCTTGTGCTCGTTTATCTTATAGTTGTTTCGAAACTCTTTTTTGTTGAGTTGTAACTGTAAATAGAAGCTTAGATTATGTATAAGCGTTGTAGGTGGCAGTGTTGGTGATGATATTTTGGTGGCAATAATATTGGTGGTGGTGGTGAGATTAAGCAAAAGCAGAGAAGCAACAACAATATCAACAACGATAAAAGCCGCAGCAGCAGAATAAGCAACAAAAAAGGAAAATAATAATATCTCTATGTATAACAACAATGATTACGACTTTTGACGTCACATTCACACACATACACTAACAACACATACACACGCAAAGCTAGGCTGCCTGCCAGCCAGCCAGTCAGTTATGTCCTTTAATTTATTTTTATTATATTTTCCTTTTTCATATGTATTAAGTTGCAGAATGTTCTTAGTTTTTTATGCTATGTATGTAGGTATTCTCCAAAAATGTTTTTAATCATTAATTGATTTGCGTACTTAATGTTTTTGTTTTATTTAATGTTTTTTTTACTTTTATTTTGAGAATTTCGTAAGTGCTTCTCTTGTAACTATTTTATTTGCTTTTTTTCACTTTTGTTTTCATTAAAAATGCACTTTTTTGTGTTGTATTAATTTCTTCTACGTGTTGTTAGAATTTTTTCTTTTTTGTTGTAACTACACACTCACATTCATACACACTTTTATTTACACCTTGTTTTTTTATGTAACATTTAATCCACCCTAGAGACGAGTGCGAGATGACGATGATAAAAAAAGATGATAATGATGGTGATGGTTGATGATGAAGATGATTTTTGTGTTGGTATGAAGGAGTTACAAAATATATAAAAAAACGTCAGATCTGGGAACTACTACGGCCACTATAACACTACATTTTATATACATACAGACAGACATACATTAAGATACATATGCTAGCTAGTACAAGTAGTAGAAAGCCTGACTAACTAGCAGTCTGACAGACTGGCAAACTAACTGCCTGCCTGCTGTCTTCTTTCGTCCTCGTTGTTTTGGGTCCTCGTAGTTGTGCTAGATTTTCACTTTCGTTTTCACACCCAAAAATATGTACTTATACAACATACATTATTGTAACGCTCGTTGCTCGAGCAAACGACCGAACGGCCGACCGCCATACATTTACAAACACATTTAAATTAAAGAAAAAACATACAAATTTCTTTTGCACGCACTATTTCTTTTAAATAATATTTTTTTATTTGTGCTTCGTTCTATAAATTTCAATGAATTACTTTTTATATATTTATGTTGTTATACCTGTGTATATTTTGTATGATTATTTAATTGCATTTTATCGATTTTTTAAATTATATTATTTGCTTCTTTTGATTAATTTTTTTGCAATTTTATACATTTTCATTTAAAATTACACTCGCGTTTAACCGTGCACGATGTTCCTTCTATCGCGTATACGTGCGTTTTGCTTACATTTCACTCAAAATATGATTTTCTTCATTGCAGCAATGATGGATGTTGAGAGAGGGTAAAAAGAGCGAGCTAGTAAAATGAGTGGTGTATTTGCAGTTTCACCATACTTCTTGACAATCATTGCTCGATGTTGAGTATAATTCTGTAAATTATATTCGTTTATCGAAGGATACAAAATGTTTGCACCAATATGTGTTCAAGGCGAATCTGTTTTATTTAGGATTGCCACGTTGTTATTACTAAAAAAAAAAGAAAATATTAATGTTAATTTAAAAATAGTAAACAATTGAATTGAAATATTACGCAAAAAACAAAATTTGGGAATGTTTTTACAAAAAAAAAAAAATAATAATTTTCTAGTTAATGAAAACTCTTCTTTCTTTCTTTTCTTTTCTTGAGTAGTCTAGAGGTGGAGCCTGCAGCGCGGAGTGATTCATTCGGAGTAAACAATTTTTACTCTTCTAGTTTTTACCATTTCCAAGATATAATTTCAAAGAAACTATACATACTTCTCTCAGAAATGGAGTTCGAACCTCCGAATTCAGCAAGATGTAAAGATTTTTTTGAACCAAAGCGTAGTCCATCATATTTAGATTCCTTATGAAATGTAAAAAAAAATTCTAAAGAAAACATAACTCGACATTAATATTTTAACACCCTTACTAATCAATCATGTAGTATGCGTGCCAATGTCATACAAGGCTTTGTTCCCTTATAACAAAGGCACAAAAACAGAAAGAGTAGACGCAGACTTCTGAAATTTCACACATTAGTAACATTTAGGACACGCCTACCGCCTATGTTTTAATAAGTAAAAATGTTTGTATTAGCTACACTATTCAAAATAAAATTATATAAGCGTATCGCAATATGTGAGTCATTCTTAAACGTAATTGTGAAAAGGGCTTTAGGTCCTGTCAAGTATTCTTTGAAGAAAACATGCAAAAACTTTTACAAAAATTATCCGAACTTCATGAAAGTTTTAAAAATCTCCCATGTTCAAAAAACATAAAATTTCTTATTTTTCAAAATAAAATTGTATAAACTTGTATTTGTTATATCAATCATAATGCGATAACCTCACGTTTCTTATATTTTTTGTGATTTGCTTTTTACGCTTCTTTCGACAACCAACCTAGAATGTTTTTTTTTTTACTTTAACATAATTAAGCTTGATTAACTCTTTTGCATTTGCATTAAACCAGCTGTCAATTAAATCTGAATTATATAAACGAAAAGGCATGGAAGGCAACCAACAAATCTTTGTTTACATTAATAATGGAGATGTGCTCGTTAACTTACTAGATCATGCGCACTCAGTTCTACCTACTTTAAAAAGAAATATTTAACATTGAAACCGTTTAATATTTAAATTTTCTGCATATTAAAATTCTGATGGCAATATGTAACTGTTAAAAAAATATACTTTAGTATATATTTTTTAAATAAACATATTTAATTATTCTAAACATAATGTAATACCCGTGGCAGACATAGGATAAACTACAATTAAATCATGAATCAAAGTGGTATATTGATGGTTTATATACTACTGTAGTATGCATACCATGGTATTGAAACTATATGTCTGTCAGGGGTAAAAGGCAAACCAATATTTCACGGTCCCATTCCTCATTTAAATTAATTGAACTAGAAGTTGAACAAGTCATTTAATTGTAGTCAATGTTTAAGGAAAACTATTGTTAAAATTTCTCTACTTTGCTTTTGTTTATTATTTTCGGTTTTTTAATTTAAATCAACTTTTTTAGTTTTGTTTTACACTGCAATAAAATGCATTTTGTATTAATGAATTTAGCGCCCTCTTGCAGTTTCAGAATGCAACAAAAAACTTTTTTTTTTACTATTTTTCGTTCAAAAATTATTGTCTTCATCTAAGCATAACTAAAATGTACTTTAATTTCATAATTTGTTAAGGTTTTGTTGTCGTTAACTAATTTTTGTAAGCTCTTGAAAATAGCGCAGAAAAGCAAAATATGCACTTTTCGAATTGATTTTTTTAAGTTTATATACATTGCAGACGGCCTAGCCAAATAGGATGTCGGCCTGGTCGGCATTCCAATGGCTCGCTTCAAGACTCTCGTAAGACGTGGGTCGTACAGAAGGGCCCAAGAGAGATGGCAGGGCGGATATACCTGCTTGATGGCCAGGACGCTATGGCCGGAAGAGAACGCGCGAGCTACTTCGTTTCGGTAGGAACCAGATAAGGACTGTGCTATCGGCCATGACGGGTCACTGGTTGATAGAGACCAGCGTTTAAAACACTACCCTTATTTGTCATTGTCTAAAAAAATACTGTTGCTTTTACTTCTGATTCAGTCACTGTCAAACCAACTCAAAAAGCGAAAAGTTGTACACAAATTTTCGTTTTTTGTTCGACAGTTTTTGGTTTCGACTGCAGTTTTTAAACCCTGATAGAGACTCGTGTGGGGAGAATGGGTTTTGATTACAATAACTACTGTAGAAGTTGTCATGATGAGGAAGAGAAGGAGACGGTGTTTCATTTTCTCTGCCAATGCTCCGGTCTCGGGGATAGGAAATCGATCTCTCTGTTTTGCAGGGAGTCGGGGTGGTTCGAGGCGGCAGTGATATCTGGTGAATAATTTGGTGGATACTGGCGGACTCTTGCCACTGGCAGGGAGTAGCACAAAAGGACCTCTATAAGGACCTAAGTGAGCGGGTCTTATGTCGGCTGATCATTGAACCTAATCTAACCTATACATTTTAAAGGAAATATATTAAGCTATAAATACAAAATTTTAGTTTCTTACTTCAAAACAGAAACTTTTTGCAGTTAATTTTCTAAGGGCCATTATTATAACTTGACGTTAGCTCTTATCCGGCAGATAACAAACGCTTTTTGACAGTTGTAATAATGGCGCCAAAACATTAAAACAATGGCCCTAAAACAATCGTAAAAAAAAGCTACAAGAGGCGCAATATTTTACGTTTTTCTTCTTAAACCTTTTTGAAAAGTAGAGATATTCGAGACCATATATTTCTTTTCTTTTTAATAATCCATTAAACGTATTAATTTATAGCACTAAGCGTCAACAGAGTTCCTACCAATGTCTTGTTAAATCGTTTTTGTGTTATTTAGTACAATTTTCTGAATTGTTCATCACAATGTTAGTTAGGAATTTCGCCATAAAACGTTGGATAATTTCTTTTAAAGGATATTTGATCGAGCTCTTAAATAGGCACAACATTTTCAAGATTTGCACTTAAAGTAGTTTCGATAATAAAGTTTTACCATTTGGAGTTGTCGCTGAACTGTGTAAATTGCAACAGTGGCTTGGCGTGATTGACAATAATAAACCATAATTTATTTACACTAGAAAAACAACCCAAAATAGAAAAAAAAATTTTATTTGATTTGAGAAATACTAATTTTTAGTACGTTTTGCATTGTGTTATAAAAATTTGTTCTTCTTTCTGCATCCACTTACAAACAGAATGTACCAAAAATAGAAAAAATAAAAATGTTGAGCTTGGAAACAAATTGCTGTAAAGTGTGATTGTTAGTGCCGGATCACACTCGTCAAGTCTTGAGCTTTTAGGATAGAAGAGAAAAGAGAATGCCATTTATTGAATTGAATTTAATCAATTAATCGATTAATAGAAAATTTGTTTTTTCACAGTACATATTATTTTTTTTCTTTTTGTAAAAAAACTAGCCGGTACGTTTGAAATGCCCTTTTATTGTTTCTTAACTCAGGAACATTTCCTTCGAGTAACAATTTTTTAAAATATAGTACAAAGACTGAAACCAAATAGTTTGGGAATAATTTTTTTAAGAATGTTTAGTACAGACTTTTACCACAATGATTCAGATGACGAAGCTGATTTTTTGAGACGAATAAAAACAACCTTCTACTACAAGAAAAGGAACAGAGAAATTGGATATGCTTTATCACACTTTACTTTTCAGGATAGTAATTAAATCTTAATTAAGTTAATTTTCATAAAAACTTAAATCGTATTTAAATACAGATGGATTTTTTGAGTTTTATTTGAAAAGTCTTATTTAAATAAGATAAAAGTATGGTAGCACTACTAAATACAAAAAAATATCATAAAAAAGTATAATTATTTTCTAGGTGGTCTCAAAAAACAGCTGATTGTTATTGCTTTGCCTCTTGTTGTTGTGTTGTCGTGATATTGAGGCCACCTTGCTAAGATATTACAATAGAAACTTAAGTTGAAATTAAGTGTACCACATCGGTGAATTAAGTTTGTTTTAAGTATTTAGTGAAGAAGAGAATTTTGTATTTAAAACGATTTTGAACATAAATGTGTTTTAATATCAATCCTGAAAATTGGCCATAAATCAAGTTTCATCAAAACAAAAGAAAGAAATCGTTTGAAACATAAACATTTAAACTGTTTACTCTTTTTTTGAAAGATTATTTTAGAAGATAAGCTAAAATTGTGATGCTATTTTTTATTTAAAAAGTTTTCCTCTTTTATTACATGAAGTCTTTTTTGTTAAATTGTTATTAATTTTTTCCATAAAATTTTTATGTCAAGAAGTATAATTTTTAGACAAAATTAAAATTATTCGACTAACCGAATATTATTAAATTGTTCGATTATTATTCGATTAAATTTTTACCTAGATTAATTGAATACTCTAATATCTATGGAATGAATGGTGCGACTTACACGGTAGTGTAGAGATTTCAATGGATCAATTATTGTTTGTTTAAAAATATGGAAGGCATTCTATCAGGCTTATAAATACCCTTTATCAATACCCGAAGAAGTGCAAAGATAAGAAATTGGGAGCATTACATTGAATGAATGGTGCGACTTACACGGTAGTGTAGAGATTTCAATGGATCAATTATTGTTTGTTTAAAAATATGGAAGGCATTCTATCAGGCTTATAAATACCCTTTATCAACACCCGAAGAAGTGCAAAGATAAGAAATTGGGAGCATTACATTTTAGATAAAGTAGACTACTTAAAGCATGGTCCAGTGTAATGCAATCATAGACCATGTAATTGTTAAAAAAAAGAGTTTTAGTTTAACGACAAACCTAATCCTCTGGAGTATACCACGGAGTAGTTTCAAAACTAGTCCACTGGGAGTATGTGTGGACATGGAATAGTTTTAAGACTACTATTTATCTACTATTATATAAATATCTGTGGCATTTTGACAAAACATCTTAAGTCAAATTTAAAAAGTTGAAAAAAATGTTGTTAATCGTACGAATTTTCATTCAAAAAACATTTTTCTTTACGTTTTTAAAATTTTGTATTATAAACGAAAATTTTCTTTAGTTTTGGTTTATTTTTTTATAAATTTTTTGTTATCTTATCTCGATGTTTTGTCAAAATGCCCCAGATATATAAATATATACTATACTTTTGAATACTACGAATGCAAAACTGGGTTATATGGTCCAGCCCTAGGAAATCGTAATGTTAAAACGACCGTATTTAATATATTCATAGTCCCTTTGGGTCTATGTTTTACATGCGTGTATGGACAAGTCATATTATTTGCAGGGTATAAGTAGCTTAAGCCGAATTTATCTATTAGTTAGACTCTCAACTAAGCACTTCAGGATAAATGAATTTACCAGACATTGTTCCGATTATCACTTGTTGCGATCGGTATCGCACTTTTAAATTACCGCAATCTTTTTGCTCCCATTTGTAACAGTTTAAAATATCTTATTATTTTGGTTAGCTTTGATTCTAAAGTGCATATTACCTATATTTGAATGTATAATTTAAATTAATTTTCAGTTTTTATTATACAAAACAAAACATTATTATATTTACAATATTTGAAACATTTTTATATTTAAAATATTTACAGTTTACAGAACTTAAAAAAATATTTTCTCATTCTGCCAACAATATTTTACAATCTTCTGAAAAACAAAGTCTTCGATAACGTCAAAAAAAAAATTAAATTTCAAACTAGTTTTTCGTTATATTTTTTTTACATTGCTGTTATAAAATTAACATCAACAAATAAACTTAAATAGCAATAACAAAATAAAAATTAACAAAAAGTTTAATGGACAGGGTTATAGATAAAAACTTAACAAAAAAAAGCTTTGTTAAAAAACAACAAACGATTACTCAATGCAAACTGCAATTCTAGTGTTAAAAAATAAGTTATGTGTAATCTGATAGGTATTTTTTATAGATATGGAAAAATTTAAAACCTTAAATATTTACACCTTTATTTTGATTAACGTACGTGTGCACAAATAGGTGTAATATGAAACTTTTTAAAACATTTAGAAATAATTATAATAAAAAACTGATGACTACTAATGACAAACAGCCAAATATAGAATTTATGTTACAAAATTAAAATTTTTTTTGTTAAAAAGTTGATCAGAGCTTGCAAAAAAATAATACACATATTTGTCAATTGTAAAATGTTGAATTTACTAGGAATATTGGCAACACTATTTTGTCACTCAACTTCAACAGAACAATTAAAATTTAATGATTTTTTTTTAATCCTGTCGTCTTGATTAAATAAGAATCGTCATCCGGTTAAGAAATTAAAGTTTAATATTTTTATTTTTCAATTTAAATAAAAAAAAATAAACAACTAAAAAAATTCTTTGATTTACCCGACCGACATTAAAATTATTATTTCCTTTTTAGTATGATGATGATTCTTTACTGCTTTTTCTTCTTGATTTTTATATTCAATACCAAAAGGTTTCTTTTTATTGTCTGAATGAAAAAAAAACATTACAATAATACCCAACTACTACTATGTATAACCAACTCAAACGAACACAATCCTAACAAAAACAAACCCAACAAAAACACATTTACTCACAGATACACCTATACATACGAAGATTTTTCACAAAATTTACAATCACTTTTATTTTTTGTTTTTTTTTTCATCTTTTCCTTTTTATTTACTCACTTTTTTCATTTTAATTTGCCGTAAAAACAGCTTGCTTTTTCTCTTCACTTACACCCACTCTTTTAGCAAATTTTTTTGATGTTTTACACATCTATTTTATTGTTGTTTAATAAATATTTTATAGTTTTCACTAATTACACGAATTTTAAATGCTTTTCATATGGATTTTTATTGTTTTTAAAAAACTAAATTTACTTCGTTTTGAGTTATTTTATGCGCACTTTATTCGTTTACTATTTTTCGTGCGGCCGCGGCGAGAGTTGTTGTTATACTAATTTAGTAAAAAGCCAACTTAGTTAATGCAACACTAATAGGGCGAATTCAGACACAAAAAAGTGCCATATTTTTAAACATACAGTGACGGACTTAATTATTAGTAAAGAAAGCCATTTCAACTTCACGATTGATTTAAGAACCACGTTAAAGTGATGCTTAGGGCTAATAATTAAGTGCAAGGTTAACTCTGTTTTTGGTTTAAAAGGTGTTTAAGCCACCAAATCTCTAAATTAGTTAACACATAAACTATCTCTAAACGAATAAAATTGGACGTTTAAACTTCCAACACAGACCATACAAGTGTGTAGTGCTGCCATATTAGAATTTTTTAAACTACATATGTATAATCGTGGCTATTCTGAAATACGCGTCGAATAAGTGAACATTTACATGAAAACAAAAACAAAACCAAATTGACAAAAATTGTTTTTGGTTATCATACAAAATTTACAGTTTTTAAAAGAGAAAGAAACGCATTATGCCTCTCGCGTTAATTTGATTCTAGAAGTGTATAGACAAGGTATATTTACACAAGGTAGACTCACTTGGGAGTGTAGACATGCTGCTCTATAACAGGAACCGAGTTGTCAACATTGTCTTCATATAAAACAATAATAATTTAACGCACACATATACAAATTTTGGCTCATATACACGAAATTTGACGTTTGGGTTCCAACTTGGGTAAACAGCTGACAAACATATGGGCCAACGAGTTTACCTTGTGTATAGATAACAAAAACAATTTTCGTGAATTTGGTTTAATTTTTGTTTTCATGTAAATGTTCACTTATTCGACGCGTATTTCAGAATAGCCACGAATATATCGGGCTCTTATTTACAGCTGTTGAGTTTAAAGTACATATAAATATTAGCTTAGATCAACTAAACCAATGTTTAAATATTCATTGATTTATTAGCCATTTTTTTACTAGATAAAACGATGAATTCCCCACAAAATTCACTTTGTTTCTTGTCAAAATTTTGATTATATGTCCTATTAAAAAAAAAGAAAAAAAAATACCCAGGTTCTGCTGGACAAAATTAAAACGTCATTTAAAACTAAAAAATATTAGCTATTTGGGAATTTTAATATTAAGTTGCTAATATTTTCTGTTTTATAACTGCCTCTAGTCGATTTGGCATGAAACTTATCATTTTTTCGTGACATCTGTCCCAATATTTTGCCATTCTTCGACCAGTGCTGCTTCAGCTTATTTTTTTCGTTATGATCCTCTTTTGCACTCTTTTATCTAACTCTTCTCATAAATGCTAGATCGGGATGAGCTCTAGGGTAGAACATGCGAACAGTGCTGTCATAACTGTTTGATGAGAATATGCCAAAACTTCAAAAAAATCTGCTTTAATCTTCTAAATCTTAAAATAAAGAAAATATGCTAAAAAATCCGCTTAGATTAAAACATAAAATTTTTAATATTTTAAATATACTAAAAATATGTTAAATTTGTAGAAACAAATATGCTAAAAATCTGCTGAAGTTTTAAAAAAATATACAGATTTTTAATCTGTAAAATATAGAACAAAAAATATGAAATAGAAGAATGCGTAGCAAAGTGAGGATTTATTTTGGATAATAATTGTACATATCCTTATTTTGTTTACAATCGACAAATTATTATTTTTTCGGCAATTTTTTTTTTTGCAAAAAAATTTCCTGTTTCTTATAAATACATATTAAAAAAAAAAGTAAAATTTCGATTAACTCGCCACGGCGATGTGACTTTTTGCAAAACTTACCAATATATTATTTACCTCGGAAACCGTTAACCAAAAAGGGTTACCGACACACTGAATGTCAAGTAGGATAACTGCATTATCGTCATGTGCTTGCAAACAGTTAAGACTTGAACCATTTTAAATTTGTAGCAGTTGTAATTTTGGTAATAAAATTTGTACAGGGCGAATTTAGTTCACAGATGAAGGTGCCATATTTTTATACATAAAAAGCGTTTTAACAATTTTTATTGTGTTTATTTTATTAACTGATTTGTCTTCTGTTGTCTTGGCTTAAGGTCTTGCCATATACAACGGTTAACTTTAACCCAAAAATTGATCTCCAGTTTATATTGCTACATCTACTTAAATAAAACTAAGGAAAAATTCTGTCATAAATTTTTTGTATGTTATCTCTTTTTATTAAATTAGCACATAGCTAACTAACTATTTCCATTATTAATTAATCATGTTATGCACACAAAAATTTACAAAATAAAAATATACCATTAGAGAATTCTCTAAATTTCTGGATATGCACTTCCTATCAAACTTTTACCACGGTAACGCCAGGAATATGTAACAATGCCAAATTTATTGTTAGCTAAAGAAACAGGGCAAGTGCGATCCGGTCTCAATTTAAAGCACACCGTATACAAAGCCATCTCCAATTCGGGTGAGGTGCCAATGAACAATGTGTTAACGGGTTTGTTCAAGCCGTTATGGCTAAAACGTACTTTAAAAACTTTGCCTTTCTAAAGGAACCAAAAAATATTTATTTAATTATGTACTACAATAATAGACACTCTTTACTTACATTTCCCAAATCCAATTGACTAAGATAACCTTTGTAATCTAAATGACCGGCCTTTTCCTCGTCATAGAAATACACCCAATTGTGTAGACCAATAATGGTGCCATTCTTCACTTCGTTAACAAAAACATGTTCAAAACCGGAACTGCCTATCTTGCCGCCGCCACGAGAATATTGTGTAAACCACAATTCTTTGACCAAATCACGATGTGTCTTGGGATCAGGAGTGACAATACCTTTTAAAAACATGTAAACGTTTCAATAATGTTAATTTTTCTAAATAAAACCTCCTGGCTTACCCTTATTTTGTAGGAATAACATGGCCTGCCTCATAACACTTGTGCCCATGACAGCATCTACAAAATCATTTTCTTCTTTACGTTCAATAGGGGTAACATATTCATTTGTCGACGTGTCTTGCTCATAGTTATTAAACAACAATCGCATTTTGGCAATTATGGGGGAATCTAAAGCATTGGAGTCAACTTCCAAAAGGCTTTGGAATATAAATTATTAAATACTGTTTTTATTTGATGTGCATTTTCTAACTTACGGTTGTGGTGCTTCATCGGTACTATCAATGGATCTAGTTTTTCCCTGAGGATTAACTGTGATCAAATTTAGTTGACTGTTAACTTCTTTGGTGTAGAGAGTTTCGGTTAGAGAACGTATTTCATCATCGGTAGCCAAAGTGTTGCCTTGACTTTCAAAACCAGGACGTACAGTTGTAGTGATACCAGTGTGAGGAACAAAAGATACTCCACCATTATTTGTGCCAGCTGTGGGTGCCTTAGGCAAGAGTGTACTAGAAGGCACACCAGCGGGTGTTGGTAAAGGTTTATTCCAGGCTGAAGGTGAAGATGGATTAGATGGTGTGGGGCTAGGAGTTTTTGTGGGCACTCCAACGGGAGTAGGTAAGGGTCTATTCCAAGCTGATGGTATAGAGGGTGAGGATGGTGTTGGGCTGGGAGATTTTGGTGTGGGTAAATCGGGAAAGTCTTCCTTTACAGACGGTCTTCTGGGTACAGGCAAAGAAGGGAATTCTTCCTTTCCTGTCTGAGGAGAAACCGGTTTTTTCGAATCATGTTCACCACGTAAATCAAAATCCAGTTGTTGGGGGCGTGCTGTAGTTGTTGTGGTAGTTGTAGAGGTGGTCGAAGGGGTAGTCATCGGAGCTAAGCCAGAACCAGGTCTTCCCCCCTGCTGAGGACGTATGCCTGGATTAAAGCCTCCACCATAACTCAAATCCAAACCAGAAGGCTGGGCCTTAGGTGGATGGTAAGGAGCGAAACCGGGTGTCAAACTAGGTTGCCCTGCACCTGCAGCACCGCCTGGTCTAGGCAAATTGTTTTGTATATTATGGCTGTTTTGCTGGAATGAAGGTTTCAAGGTTGTAGTAGAGGTAGAGGTAGATAAAACACCTCCTACTGGATGTGGTTGAGGCCATTGAGAAGGACTTTGTGGTCTTCCACCAAATGAGCTAGAAGGTGTGGACATAGTGGAGGTAGCAGCCGCATTATTATTAGCCTGGGGCCATTGAGGGGCACCAGCACCAAATGGCGAACTTGAGGGTGTATCAGGACGTGGGCCCAAGGGTACTAAAGGCGCATTCGATATAACTAACGGAGGTGGCTTTTGATTATTACTGGTGGATGTTGGTACTTTGGGATTTTGGGCTGGTAGTGGAACGGCTGGCTTGGCTGTAGTTACCTCTAGTAAAGGATCCATAGTAGTTTGAGAAGAGCCACCACCAAACCATTTCTTAAAACCTCCAAAGAAACCAGACTTCTTAGTGGTAGGCTCCTCTGGAGGTGCTGGCGTAATTTCTACTTCGGTTTTATATGAAGCTGTTGATTAAAAAATTTAAGTTCTTTTAAATTCTAATTAAAAATTCTAGGAAAAAATTGATAAGAATTAAGGTCATCTTTGGTAGTAAAAATAACAATTTTTTTTTCTTTTTGTTTTATATAAAATCTTTATGGGTAATGTCCCAAAAATTTTTTTTAATTTACCTGTAATTTCGCACTGAATCACGCACAAAATTAAAACCAACAATAATGTTGTTAGTCTTGAAGGCTTTAATAACATTTTTAATGTTTTTTTTCTTTTCGTTATTGGTTTTTTTTTTAATGTTTTAACAATTCATGGAGACAAAAACTAACTCTCCTGTAAACGTAGACAAGACAAGATACGTTGTTAGTGCGGCAAATGTTTTACTCAAACTAAATACAAGCTCAGACATCTTAGTCACAGTTAGCAAGTGATTACTTAAAAAACATTGATCTCAATTTTTGTTTGTCGTTACCCCTACTTGAATTCAAAAGGTATAATGAGTTTGTCTCTATAAAGGGAATGATAATAGTATGCTAAATTGTTGGTTTGTATATTAAAAAGGGTGTTTTAAGCCCATTGTGTCTAAATGGTTATTTTTGTGTTTCTTGTTTTATTTGCACATCATACATACATACATATGTATGTATATTGTATTTAGTTTGTTGTTGTTATTTAAGCTTTAAACCAGTTTTATTAATTTTTTTTAAGCTTAGAAATTCACTCAAAAGTAAAACGCAGAGAAAAAGAGAATAACTGGTAAAGAGAGTAAGTAAATTAAATTAAGGAAGTTAAATTTAACCGTTATTTTTTGTTGATTGAAAATTGTACACTTTCATAAAAAAGTTGCCATCACTGTTGTTATTATGTAGTTTATTTTTGTTTTTTTTTTTCTTTTTTAGAAAACTCTTATCTCTTATTTAAAAAAAATGCTCTCTTTTAAGGTCAAAAAGTGACAGCATCGTTTTTTGTATGAATTTCAATTAGAAAAAAAAGATGCCATTTTTTCAATAAGAATTTTTAAATGTAATATTTTTCTCTATACGTGCGCAGATTGTGATATAATACAAAGAACAGGGTTTTAATTGACCTGTAAGTAACAAGAAAATAGATTTTATTGATAATGACTTGTAGTGATCTTTTGTAGTAATTGCTAAAATAAAACTAAGTTTTGTTTAAGATTTTCATAATGATTTTTATTAAAGTGATTGATTGATTGATTGATTTTTAACTGCTCTTTATGTTAAAGTGTTTGTTTTCTTTTTGGTTTTCTATTTAATGATCATGTTTTTAGATTTGTTTAAATGTTATTTATGTGGTTTTTTGTTTACATTTAAAGATGAAATGATGTTTGTTTATTTATTTGTCACACATTTTATTTTAGTTTAAAGTAGTATTAAGAGAATTTATTTTCTTATTTTTTTTTTTGGTAATTTTTTGTGTGGATTTATTTGTCTTTAGTGTGATCGATCATTAATCAATTGAACAAACCATCAATTAATAAGAATTAGTTATTGTATTACATGCAGTATTTTTTTATTGTTTTAAATATTGATTTTACAATTTTCACTAAAATTATTAATTTTTTATTTAATTTAATTGTATTTTTTTTTTGTTATTTTTATTAAGTAAATTAAATGCTGATTTTTTTTTAAAGAAACAATAGGAAATTTTTAGTAGGCATGACTTTTTTCATGTTTCTTCTCTTTTTGTTTTGACGAAACAATCACTGGCGGCATATCTTTTTATACCGTTACAAATTTTCTATAATTTCTAATATCTCTTGATTTAAGACATTTTTTTTTATATCCTTCCCAATTTTTTTTTTAATCTTTTAGGGGAAACACAAGTTTCTTTCTGTCCGAAATAATTTGAAGTTTAGTTGTTTGTTGCTTTTTTTTATTTTTAATATAATTTTATTTTTTCTGAATATGATTTAATACTAGACACTTAAATTTTTTTCTTGTTTCATATTTATGTTAAATATAAGTTTAAGTTTAATTAAGTAAATAATGTTTTGTTAAAATGTTTATTGGATGCTTTTTACTTACAATAATTTTCATTTTTTTCTTTTGGTTTTTTGTTAAGAATCATAAGTTTTAATTAATATTTATTTAATCTTTGTTATTGTATAGTTTTAAAATTGTTTTTGTTTTTATTTTGTTAAACTTTAGTCTTGTGTAAATAAATTAAAGGCTTTTGGTAGTTACATTTTGTTGACTGGAGGGTAAATATTATAAAATAAATTTAGGTTTAAAGTAGTTTTATAGATAAAAGTGGTTTTTTGTTAGCTTTTGTTTTGTTTTCACTTTTTTTTTAACTAAAAAACAGAAACCTTTGGTTTTTTTAAACATACAAATACTATTTTTTTTTTTGGAAAAATGTTTATCATCAGACAATAATAAAATTCGTTTTTAAAAGTTTAAGTGCATTGATACATTTGTAAATTCTATGTAAAAACTAGTTGTTGTCTGTATGTACCTTAAAAGAATTTTACCTATTTCATTTTTTTTATAATTTACTTGAAAAAAAGCAGTTCAATCAAATTAAGAAGCGGGAAGACAGAGAAATTTTTATGGGTGTAACTTTTTTTCGTTTTTTTTTTTTAAGTAGACACACAATAACTGTGACGGCTTTTAGAAATGCAATTGATTTTTGGAAAAATAAAGTTTTGCAGAGAACAAAAAAAAAATTTTTAAAAAAGGAAACCATTCCCAGGGAATTGAGTTGATACAACACAATGTCCAAGCCTGTAAAATCCTCCGAAACAGACATTTCTGACTTTGTTAAAATTTCTGTCAGACATTCACCCTTATCGTGAATAATTTCCCCATGCATTTTTTCCACTTTTCACGTATTCGCGATCATGAAAAACTCCTATGGAAAGAATTCATTAAAAAAATAATATTAACGTGAAAAATTGTTCTCGGCAAAAAATTCCCCTTAACGTGAATAATTTTTAGACTTTTCCTTTTACTTTATGTAAGTAGAAGGGAGATAGATTATTCGACTTTTTGCAAAAACCGGGTTTCGAATACTGCAAATAGTTTCTATTTTAAAAAACCTGGTTTTCGGTTAAGCATTTACAAAACAACCGGTTAACCGGATTTAATTCGAATAAATAAAAACACAAAACTCAAATTAGTTTTTGAAATAAAAAGTTAATTTGAATAAAATCACAACAATTCACAGAGCTAAAAAACCAACAAAATACAAAGATATGGCCCATCTATAAGATGCAAAAGCTTGCTTAAGCTTCTGTCAAAAATTATAAAAAAAAACCAAAACAAAATTAAAAAACATTTGATTCCGTACGGAACGTGCGATCTGCTTCAAATGACAGATTCATTTAACTAAACAAAAATGTTCTTAAGTTCAATATGGTTTCTCACATATAATTTACATGTATTTGCACAGTTGCTTCAGCCAACTTAAGCATATTATAGATGGGCCTTTAGAGTTTTTGAAGAACTTTGGTTTTTTAAAATTATAGGAATTTAATGAATTTATTTATTATTTTAGAAATTTTCTCAATTTTATTTTAAATAAGTTTTTTAATTTTTTGTAGGTTATGCTAGCCATACATTAGTAATTTGTGCGTATGAATTGTTAGCGTAACATTTCTCCATACAAGACGAACAAATCCCAATAACCTTAAACTTCAAAAAGACAACATTATTTGTGAAGCGGATGATGCGATTGCACTTTTGATAATTTATTTGTGTTGCCAACAAAAAAAAAGAAGAAAATCGAAGAAGAATACAAAAAATTATTGTATGCTAAACAACTCCGCAATAGATACAATTCGAAGTTTTGTTGTACACTAAAAAGAAAAAATTTTAAAATGTTCGCGCACAAGCCCACTAACACATCGAACAAATCACAAAATATTTAAAATTTTCAATTACATACTTGTGTTTTGTGCGCGCACAGCCCCATTAACAAGTAACAAGACGTCGAGCACGCACAAATCACTAGCGTGTGGCCAGCGTTAAGCATGTCTATACGAATCAGTAGACTTTCACCATATTTTTTAAAAGTTTCAATCAAAACCTCTAAGCCAGTATTATGTATATACATATATTCAAATGATTTTGTTTCAACATTATAGAAACGAATAGTAATATGAACATGTTTTTTGTATGACATAGTATCTGTCCATTGGTTGAGCACAATTTAAAACCTTCTATGACATTGACTGATTTCTAATTAATAAGATTTTGTTTATCGTGCTTAATTCCCAATTTTTATTCTTGATAAAAACACTGAAATTTATTGTTAAGGGAAAATCTAGTTTCTATGCGCATTTCACTGGTTGCGCATTTCACTAAGGCCAGATCATTAGGAAACATTCTACAAAAAATTTTTAGAAAAAAAGTTCATAT
Organism: Pollenia griseotomentosa; assembly: GCA_963931875.1. Taxonomy (NCBI): domain Eukaryota; kingdom Metazoa; phylum Arthropoda; class Insecta; order Diptera; family Polleniidae; genus Pollenia; species Pollenia griseotomentosa. Next base: position 169,546,205 of record OZ007563.1, read on the forward strand.
CGCTCCTATACATTATTTTTTACATTTTTTTTAAATTTATTTTAAAGTTTTATATGTATATGATGCACGTGTAAATTATTGCACAAAAATTTGTATGATTTTTAATTTTTTTTTTAAAATCTTCTTTTTTACATTCACTGAGAACTGTTAGCGTGGAAAATTATTCATGAGAGATTCACGATTGCATTTTTCCCTTCGAGGGGAATACAAATTTCATGGGAACATAAATTCAACTAGTTATTCATGATAGGGGTGATAAAATATACATACGTGTTGCCTGGCCGCTTATTGATCAAGTTCGCATGTAACGGGTGTCCAAATTTAAGGTATCAACGATCAATGAAAATCGCTACAGGGAGCTGATCCGAAGCTTTTTGTGGCGGAACATTGATGAGTTAGGCATAGAAAATATGTGGATGGTGCCACTTTGAAAATCTTTTGAAAATAAAGTTCGAAAATTGCATTATTTTAGGCAGAGGACGAGTTAATTGGCCATCAAGACCGTGCGATTTGACACCTTTATGGCCATTTTCTCAACACAGAAAAAATTTTTTGCGCCAGTGAAAGAATTAATCAAAAATAAAATCAGTTTTAATTAAATATTTAATCAGGTGAATTAAACTTTTAATCAAATGTATGTATTAAATGTTTAATTGACAATATTTCAATTTTTCTGTGAATGTATCGACAAACTGTCTGTTACTTAATTTCAAGATAAATTTATTAGTCATTATTTATCTCAATATGCCGACAAAAAACATTGTTTTCAGTTGGCACACCTTTCAAAATACATGTAAAATTGGGAGTTAGTTGATTGAATTTATCTGTACGTCAAATAAAAGTAAAATAAATAATTGACAGATGAGCTTTGCGACAAAATAGAAGCAAATGAGACATTGAGAAAACCAAATTTCTTTAATGTGCAGTTATTCGTTGGGAAAAAGATAAACGCGTAATGTGAAAACGGTCATTAGACCATTTTTGTGGGTTTTTTTTTAAAATTGAGTGTACAGCATTAATCCCACAATAGTTCAAGAGCTTAAAAACAACACTATCGAGCTGATATCAACCATTGACAACAGTCTATTATATAAAACGTGATTGTGAATTTTGGTAAAAGATTGCGAGCCTGTCGAGCCAGTAGGGAGCGGTCAATTTACTTGACCTATATAGTTTTTAATTTTTAACCGGAACCAAATTTCTAATAAACTGAAATAAAAATATTTTTAATATATAAAAAAAACTCTTTTTTTTATTAAATTAAAATGATACCTCAATTTTGGATCGGGGGGATTTTATTTATTGATATGTCTGCTAGATTTTTGTAAGAAATCGGTGCAAGTGGTGTTGTATTTTTTCAGCTGTCAGAAATCAATAAGAATGTTGGCTATCACATCAGAATTTTCCATGCCATTTTCATTAGATTTCTGTCAGATATCCGTCAGAAATGCCAGCAATAAACCCGGAATTTTCCATGACATGTCTGCCAAAACTCGTATACAGTTCCGACTTTTCTCTCAGATATCCGCAAAACTTCGGACTATTTTAATGGCTGGGATGTTTTCTAAATATTTTTGTGTATTCATTTGTAATGTTTTATTGTGTGCTAATAATCATACCCTCTTAGACTTATTCGAAAAGGACTAATTTTTAAACTCCTTTAAAGCAGGGAGATATTAATTATCATACCAATTGCCATAGAAAACGAATAGAATAGAGAAAGAGGGGGAGACAATAACATTTTTCAGCTGTCAAAAAAATCTAAGTCTATGATTAAGCTAAGCTTCGTACAGAAGGTGGTCAGATCTTACAATAAAGTAAGGTCTGGCAATGTGCTAACAATATACTGCCATTGTCACCAAAAGAAAAATAACTAGTTCAGAAGATTGTAAGAAAATCGTACAATTTAATTGGCAGACAACTGTCTGACAATAAATTCATCTGTCAACAAAAATCGTTAGTTTACACGGTTGTCAGATAATTGCATGGCAAGAATTTCCAGATCTGTTTTAAGACATTGTATGAAAATGAAAATTGCGTGTATTTTTTCTACTTAATAAATTGGAAAAGTAGAAATGTTGTTATTTTGTATAATATTTTAACTTTTTAATGTTGTTTTAAATAGGTTTCATTGATTTTTATCAAAATTAAACTTTTTTTTCACTCATGCATATACATTGGTGGCTATCTTTAAAAAAAACCGTAAATAATAAAAAGTCCTCTTTCTAATTACATACATATATCAAGAAATGAGCCAGAAAATAAAAATTGGTACCGCCATAGTCTTAAAACTGCGTTTTGTTAGTAAGAGTGGAACAAAATACTAAACTCCGTTTTCCATCTCTGATACGTATGTATTTGCAGCGTTGCCAATAGAATAATGTCTCTGACATTGTCGGATGCATAAAATTCGCACATCTGACAATAAAAAATAATATAAATATATTGTTGTAATAAATAACCTGCGGGGAATTTGTCTCAATTGTTCCAACAGACTGGTCCTGGGATTTGTGAAAATAGATTAAGTACAAGAAGAAAGAACTATAACGTTAGAAAAAGTAATGAATTACAGTACAGGCTTCACCGGTGGTGTAGCACATTTTTTTGGGACTCTCTAAAATTTTGTTCTTAAATTTAGTTCCAGGACATTGTAGTAACTAAGGCCCCTATTACGGTTTACAACTGAACACAGTTGAGTTGTAATTTCTTAATTTTTGTATTATGGCTTAAGGCCCAATAATATGCATAGCCGTGCTTTACCTACTGTCAAAAATTACTAAAAAAAAGTCTCTCAAATGTATTTAAAAAAACAATAACAAAATCAAAAAACATTTAATTCCGTACGGAATGTGCGATCAGTTTCGCACTTTGCTTAAGCAAATGACAGTTTCATTAAACTTAACAAAAAGATTCCGTAAGTCCAATATGGTTTGTTTTATATGATTTACATGTATTCGCACATTTGCTTAATCCAACTTAAGCACATTATGGTTAGGCCTTTACAGCTTTGCTATATTGCGGCGAACAAAAACATATCAAGAACTTCAACTGATCACATCCAGTTGTCTTAATTACAACTCAACTGAGTTAAGGTGTGAACTGTAATAGGGGCCTAACACTAAGCACGTTCATTGAGACTAGATGTGTGACTTGTCAAATGGTGGCTGTTAGGTGTCAATGGACCCCCTCCAATTACAACCCCATGTAAAAGTGATAGGCCCCATTCATATTAAGTATTCGAACTAGAACCGGTCTCTACCAAGAATACCTATCTCGGGACTACTTTGGTGTCAGTTCGCTTCCCTCTAGGGTAATAATATTGTTGTCTTACAATGGACTGACAATGTTTGTTTCTGACAACGTTGTCATACAAAAATTGCAAGTTCACACGGTTGTAAGACATTTTTAGCACATTTTACTGACAATATTGTTAGACCTGACCACCGTCTGTCTGTACGAAGCTTTAGTAAGAAATGTGTTTATTTTGTTGTTGTAATTTTACATGTACGAAATTTTTAGAAAACCCTTTTTTTCATTTAAGAGAGTTTCTTCTCTAGTTGCTTCCCTATGCCAATTACCTTTGCCTCTTCTTAATCTCTTCTTTAAAGGGGACTTCTTCAATAAATATACATAAGGCTTTTTTTAAGTTTTTCAATATTTAGTTTATGTTCTCGCTTAACCACCACACGTTTTAACATATTTTTGGTCCATATTTTAGGATTTTTTATTCACCATAATTGTACCTACTACTTGATTAAATATACCATATATATAATATACTTATAAATTAGTTTATATATAAAGTATTATTAATATTTGTGTGTTTTTGTTTAGAAATAACAAACATACATACATGTATATAACTAACTATGCATGTAATTTGTATATTATGTGTTTGATTTGTATATAATTGATGATGAAGTGAGATAGATGTACACATACATACAAAAAAGAGGGAGCGAGCGGTTTAGAATTTTGGATTTTGCTTCATTTGGTTTGAAGGTAAAAGTAGTTTTAGTTTAATAAGTCGTCGTACTCTTACTTGGTAGTTTCAATTGTGTTTTAGTTGAGTATAGTTGTAGTTGCTTATATTCAAAGGCAATTCAAAACTATTATACATACTTTGAATTGTTTTACACTTTTTTTGTATAATTTCTTGTAATAATAAAAATTCTTTTCTTTTTTTTATGTAGGATTTTTAGAAAATAGCCGGTAGATGGATGTAAGTATTTATAAGTGCTTTTTTGTTTTTTGTTTTCTAGATTAATTATTTGTAAGTATTGTTTTAAATCTTTTGTTTTTTATTCTCTAAAATTGTTATAATATAATGATGTACTCGTATAATATCAATTCTCAGTGTTATATTTGTTGGTTGGTTGGTATTTAGTTTGTTTTTTCACTTATATTTAAATTTGTAATTAAGTTTAATTTTATATTCAAATGAAATTTATTTGTTAGTGGTTTCATTTAAAAAGGGAAGTAAGTTAGAAGGTAGAAGTGATGTAATTGACTGACTGTTTAACAATAGTAGAATTGTGTTTTTTTTTTAAATTTATTTTTTTTTAAGAAAGTCAACAAAATTTTTTTAAAGTTAAGGAAACATTTCTAATTAAAAGGAGTTTTATAAAAACAATTTGCTTTTTGATTTTATTTTTGACTTTTTTTTTTAAATATATTTTTTAAACATTCCTCTTTTCTATAATATTTTTTTTTTAAATTCAAGCTTAAGTCTTTTAGTTTTAGGTTAAATAAAAAATAAAATAAAATTTTTTTTTATATTACATATAATAAAATGAAAGTTGTAGGTCAAAATAGACAAAAATTTTCTTTTATACAGAAATTTTTTTCAGTTTTTGTTTATTATTAATAATCATTTTAATCGTCTAATCGTGTAATACTTAAAAGAAAAATTTTGTTCTAACTACCTTTACAGCTAATAAAGACATTTAATTTGTTTCATATTATTACTTATTATTTTTTTCTTTCTTACTTTAAAAATGTTTTCACCTTTAAACATTTAGACCTTAAAAATCAGAATGTACTAATAAAGTGACCTCACAAGCGCAGCGGTTTGCAGGGATTTTCTTCGTGTGTGACGTTTGTCGTCATTTTTTTTTGTTTATTTACTTTTTTTCATAAGGCATTTTGGCATTTGCCGTCTCAATTCTAGCAACAAAATGCCTGTTGTTTTTTCTATTGTTGCTTTGTTGTAGTACTGAGGTCACTTTGTTAATACATTTTGTTAAAAATGTTTGCTAGAGTTTTTTTAACAAAATATTTTCTTGAATTTATGTATTATAACTTGTTTTATGGTGGTTTAGATACTGTTTTGTGGATCAGACCAAGTTCCAGCTTGGTATGATCTTTTATTTGTATTTTTTTACAATTTTACTTTAATTTCGTTTTGTTTTAAGTTGTCACCGGAAAAGCCAGTTAGTTTGCCGTATAAAATGTGAATCAATGATTTGTTTGGCTTTTATTTAAAAAAAAAATTTTTAAATAAAACTAAAAAAAAATTGAAATTTCACTACAGCATGCTAATGGAAGCTATAAGAATAACGAATTTCTAAAAAGGGATAAATTAACATATCAAGGCGAATTCATACAGGTGACCTAAATAAGAGCGGAGGGCAGAACGTTTACTTCCGCTTAGTTTTAACGCTGATATGCCATACCTAAACAAGAGCGTCAACGTTGTGTTACAAACAGTAGTGTTAACTTTCTTGTTTTATAGAACCCACGTAATAGAAATAAAAAACCGATATATTGCCAGGAAATAGCTAAATTTCTATTATTTATTAACAATTACGGCCAACTTCACTATTAAATGCGCTGTCAAAATCGGATTTTCCAATTTCAAAGCGTTGACGCTGCGCTATTTAGGGATGCTTCATACAAATTGCCTGGGCATAAGAATTTTTGACAGCTAGAAAACGCTTTCCGCTCTTTTTTAAGTACGGCTGTTATGCTAACTATACCTTTTTAATAAAAAATACCATGTATTTAGTGAATGTCAAAATAATTTGTTGAAAATATAAAAACGATAATTTGTTTGTTTAGAAAATATACACAATTGCTTAAGAAGGTAAATCTTTTTCCTGCATTGTAAATCTATTAAGAATTTATGAAGCTGCATCTGGAAAACTCGCTCCACTTGTACTTTTAATTTCTTGTCTTTATATTCACTTTTTTGTTTTATAAAATTTAAATAATTTTTTTTTCAAGTATTTAGATTTTTATTGAACTTTAAATTTTAGCTGATTTTTAACAAAATTAAAACAAAGGTGGATATTAAGCATTTACAAGGCGAATTCAAATACAGGTGGTGTCGGAACTACAACAATCCAAAAACAACAGAAACAACCGGGCATGCTCCAGAAATCGAAATGAAATTGAATTTGATCGAAATTACTTTTACTTTAGTTACTTTTTTACAAACTGACCGTAGTTTGTCCTGGTTTTTAGAGTTGTTCTGTTAGAAGTAACTAGTACTCAAAGACTGAAGTATATTAAAAGGAATATTTTTATGAACTTTCACTGCAGGTTGTTTTTAAAGCTTATTCGATTTTAAATCCATTTCAATTTGATTTTTAGAATATGCCCGAACATACGTTTTTTGGATTGCATTGTTAGTGGTTAATACTCGAAATGTCCATTATTCCTAACAAGGGGTCTTCACCAGACAATTTTTTTTCTATCATAATAAACGTCAAAATTCCTATAAAAAAACGCTGAGAAAAATATATAGACTTTCACATTTGGTATAACAAAATATTGTCAGGTGAAGACAAAACACTAACAAATCAAAACAAACTATTTAAATAATCAAAATCAGATGGCATTTCGACACCAGCTGTAGTTGAATTCGCCTCGAGAAAATACAAGCCCAATAAATAAACAACAAACAGATCACTCGAAGAGGTCACCTGTATGAATTCGCCTTGCAAAAAATGTTAAATAATAAATTAAATAAACCTACAAAAAAATAAACTATAAATAAAATACACATTTTAAAAACACACAAAATTAATCAAATGTAAAACTATCAAACCATGGTGGAATAAGCAGGTGGCAACAAATACAACATTACAACAAAAATGGAAATTACATCACCGTTTACGTCAAAAAATACATTAAACAAAAATCAAAGCGTGCCGCTGAACGTGACGAAATAAATAAATTTTTAGCCAATTTTTATTAAATTATGGTCAATATCTTATATTTTTTTATATACTTATGTATGTATTTATATATTTTTAAAATGATTAAAAACTTTAATTAAATACAATAATGACAGCATAAAACGTGGACTTTTTGTAAACATAAACAAAACTTTGACATATGTAAACCTAGACAAACAATGCAAGAGCAAAAAATCGTCATCTGCCGTAGTGCTGCCACCTGTTTTTTTCACCATGTATCAAACCAGCATTAAAATTCCCTTTAAATTTTAACACTTTAAAACTCCTTTTTTTGGAACCAAAGAAATTTATTTTGTTCTTTAAATAAGTAGATGGAACATTAGCTCTGTTTCTTTACTCTACTTTGGGATCCCAATTTGCACGATGAGAGCGGGTTTGAGAGAATAAAATTCTACTTCTTCTTGCAGGAAACAGCCCAGACTTTTTCTTCGTGCAAATTGTGAAAGTTGTCAATGTACTTTAATAAAAAGTTTTGTACTGAAATATTAGGGAAAAAATGGTTAGTTATTGTAAGTGTTTGTTTTGTTTTATTTTTGGTAAAAGTAGTTTATTTCTACATAAAAGTTTTCAAAAGGGGCGCAAATTTTTTTTGGTGTTGTAAATGACTGTCAAAACACTGAATTTTTATTTTGTGCTTAAAATTGTGTTTTTTCTGTTCCCTTACTTTTGTGTAATTTTGTCCCTTTATGAGAGAATTTTTTTATGCTTGCTCTCATTTATACGAACTTTGCCCAAAAAGTAAAGAAACAGGACTGTTATGAGACCAGTGAATAATCTTGCAGGGCATGGGGCAGTCGCTAGAAGGTCTTAAAATCGAAACCATTCCGTTCGCATAGAGAAAACTCTTTATGCCGAAGCTGCTGCCACACAAAGCAACCCAAACGGTGCATTTTTCTCGATATAATCTGCCTTATAGCACCAACATCGGATACGCGTGGTCTATAATCAAATAAATAAGAATGCCAAAGATTGCAAAAGAGTAGATAGGGTTGGAAGTTTGAAATAGGAATTAATTTTGAAAAATAAGAAATAGAGTTGTAGAAAAAATTGAGCCTTGCGTTCCCCTAAATGAATCTTATTGTGCCAGCTGGAAAGCATCTGACAAGTTGTCAAATCAAAATATTCTGTTGTCTAAACACTTTTGTTAATTTTTTTTTTTTTTAAAGTTGGTTAATTCTGTTAAACGTTAATAGTGTGAATACAGTTTAACTAGGCTTGCCAGACGGCCTTGATTTTTCTTGTCTTACAAGAATTTTCAGTGCTCGTCAAGAATCAAGAAAAAATATGTTTTGTCAAGACTATTTTAAGCCGAATTAAAAATTCGTTAATTATAAGTAAATTTTCTTACAGTTTTCCTTTAAGAAAGCAGTGTAAAATAAATAAATATAAATAAATGTCTGTGGCATTTTGACAAAACAACTTAACATGATATAAGATAACAAAAAAGTTTTTAAAAAAAAATCATTTTTATCAAAATAATAAAATAAACCACAATTAAAGAAAAATTTCGTAAATAATACAAAATTTTGAAAATGTAAACCAAAAAGTTTTTTTGAGTGAAAATTCGTATGATTAACAACATTTTAAATTTTACTTAAGATGTTTTGTTTAAAAAATGCCACAGATATCATCGTTTTGTTTTAGTCTATTAGTTTAAAAATCTTTCAAACCTGTGTTTCCTATAAATGTTTAATACTTAACAATGCAGATTTGAACCAGAAACCCGTATCAACACTTGTATGTTTTTCCCTATATGCTGAACACTAATAATTGAGGTGCTGAAAGCAAAAAGAGGTACAAGTTTTGTTATAATTCATATTTAAATATAGATTTTTACATAATTTTGTTGTTGTTTTGACATGAAAAACAAAATTTGATATTTAAATACAATTGGTGAAATAGACACTAAATGAATGTATACTTAATATAAAGTTTAGGTCTGTATAGCGCAGTTTCAGGTCATTTAACAGTTCTGAATTTCTGTACAATGATAGATATGTATAAGTAGTAAGTGTTGATCTTACTCAATTTTGTTTGTTTGTTTAGCACTTGCTTCCCTTTGCTTTTCAGCCATAGCAATGCAGTAATTTTTAGTGCATATAGTGCATTCATTTGCTTGTATTTTTTACTTTTAACTGGTTTTAACAATTGTATTTTTTCTATTAAAGATTATTTTTAGAAGTTTTTAATTGTCAAGAAGTATTTTCAAAATCAAGATTATATTTAAGCATTTGGCAACTTTTAATCTGGCAAGCCTAAGTATAACACAGAGTTGTGAACATTAAAACAAAACAGCTAAATTTTCAGCTGAACTAGAGTTGAGTTGTTAACCGTAATTAGGGGCATTCATAAATTGATAGAAAACTTTTAAAAAGGTAAACTATGCGTAGATCCAACGTTTAAAAAACTGCAGTCAAAGTAGAAAAACTGCCATTTATTTCACTTCTTCATTTGTCTGTTGCTTTTACTTCTGATTCATTAAATTTTAACAGTCGCTGTCAAATCAACTTAAAAAAACGAAAAGTTGTACACACATTTTAGATTTTTGTTCGAAAGTTTTTGGTTTCGACTGCAGTTTTTCAAACCCTGTGTAAAACTTTTGGCATTTTAACATTATCTTACTAAAAAAAAAAGAAATAATGCAAATAAAAAATAATTCTTAAGAAAAATAATGAAAAAAAAACCAACAAAAACATTGTTTATAAGACTTTTTTTTTAATTTATTCTTAATATCGTTAAGATTGTTTATCAGTTGAATGGTTTATAATTTTATTTAAATATTTTGTAAACTTAACTTAAGACACAAAAATGCAATAAAGTTTATTGTTAAATTAATAAAAACTAAACTACCAACTAAAACTAAATAAAAAAGGACTGGTCTGTTTATTATATAAAACTCACACAAACACACGCAAACCTAAATTACATTAATGAATTGCACAAATAAATTACGATAATAAATTCAAACTACGTTTAAAAATAAACTAAAAAAAACAAATTCCTTAATTAAATTAAAACATAAAACTAACATTTTAAATTATTTTTTGTTTTTTTTTTTTGTTTCAAGTGATGTAAATAAAACACAGTCATACATAAAATTTTAATAATTTCTATGATTCTAGTTTCAAAACTTGTAATTATTTATACATAGTTTACGTTCTTTTTTAATACCACATTGACTATAATTTATAATAAATTTTATATACAACATTCATACATACATTTTAGGATTTTTCGGGTTTTTTTTTAAAGGTTTTACAAACAAAAAAGAAAAAAAACTCACCAATTTTTGTAAAATTGCATTCTTTCCTTTTTGCTAGTGTTTCTTAAATATTTGTCTTAACATTTTGCTAGAAACTTTGCAAAGATTTCCGTTTCTGGCAATTCACTTTAACTTTATAAATTCTACTTTTACAGTTTTTTTTGTTGTTTTGTTTTAGAATGAATGATTGTATGAATGAATCTAAAATGCAATGATGAACTCTAAATTATTTGTATATTATTGGCTTCATTATCTTCGTCGTCATCACTTTCATCATCATCATCATCATCGTTTTACACATTTTCCGGCTCTGGCAATTTCCGCTCACAACAGTGACACACCAAAGAGCTTAATCTATGGCCCAAAGCCGACCACATTGTCATCGATATCGATGAGGAGACATTGCAGCTGGACGTCTGAACGCCCGTTGTGGCCGCAGTTCCCGACGGTTGTCGATTTTCTTGTTGCTGTTGCTGCAGCAAAGCTGCAAAGGCTCCATTCGAGGAGTTTGTGGTCGTCTCTGAGCTCCCGCGTTGTCAAATTTTCGGCGGTTCGGCCGACGATGAATTACTGGGCATGCCCAAATCAATACTTAAGCTGGGCTCAGCCTCGCCTAAATTTGCAGGTGTTAGAGCACTTGTAAGACCGCTTGTGCCTATAAGTATGGTATCGCTGGCGTCGACACTGCCTATACGGATGGGTGGCGGCATGCAGGTGGGCATATCACTACCAGCCCCACTGCTGCTATGAAGCGTATTGTTGCTGTTGTTTTCATCCCCGGTACCAGTGCCATCGTGGCGTGAGGACTTTCGACTACTATCCCCGCCACCACCACTGCTGCTGCTGTAGCGGGGATTGCTGCGATTGCAGGGCACGTCCAAGCTATAAGCTCTGTGACGTCCCGCGGCTATTAGCTCTTGTTGGTGGGAAACATGTTTTTGTCTAAGACCAGGCGATTGCAGGTTATTGGAGATGGTACAACACATGGCGATTGGTTTACCTGTCAAAGGATCTATATAGGAGGTACTGGTATCCACAATGCTGCTATGACCACCATTATTGTTGCGCACCGAACAGGGACTACTGCGTGTGCTGTTGAAGCGCTTGGAATTCTTGTCGAAAGAAAAACTAAAATAGTCTGAGAATTGCTTAAGACGAGCTTTCCACGAACTTTTAGAGGCGGCGGGATTATCTGTGGCACAAGAGCCTACTCCATTTTGCCCATTATTACTAACTGCGGCTGCTGCAGCCGCCGCCGCAGCAGCGCAACAGTGATGTCGCGACTGTTGCAATTGTGTGGGAGATATGTTGCCATTGGAGAAAGCCGTAATGCACATAATGTTTTGTTGAGTGACTGGGGCAGTGGTGGTGGCTGTAGAGTGTTGGGCAACCCCTTGGCTAGTAGCAGTGGTTGCATGCAGAGAGGTGACAGCACTTGTGGTGGCACCCTCACTATTTGGCACAATTTGGGAAGTATTTAGTTGCATCGAACCAATTCCCACTCGACCCGTTGTGATGGCCGAGGCCTGAGAAACTGTTACAATTCCGGTGGCATTCATATTCATGTCCTCCACAACGCGACAATTGACCGTAGACACCTCCAGGCTGCCACGATTGTGGCGATTGTAGAAAACATTGCTGTCTGAAATGACTTGCTGCAAACCATCTGACAAACGGCGATTATTTGTGCTGTATTGGTCAAGGCTAACGGCTCGATTGGAGCTAAAATTACTGCGGTTAGAATGATAGCCATGTATATTGCCATAAGAGTTGCGTATTCGTTGACCACTGCCAGTACTGCACATCTCGCCTATCATAGAGGGTCGCTTCTCCCTGGATGACTTGCGTGAAGCAGAGTGAGAAGACTTGGAACGATTGCTTGTACCCTCTGTGTCTACTTTGAATTTTGAAGTTTTTTCGGCCACCTGTGAATCAAATTTAATAAAATTTTTTTTAATTGTTTTTTTATTAAAATCGTTAAAGCCGTCTTAACTTACATCCACTTCTGTAGCTGTTTCAGAATCACCACTCTCGCTGCCCTCTGGTAAATCGTGCAATTCAGCTGGCATGCCGCCTGGCTCATCCACAGAAGTACGTGAGGCTGACTTTTGGGAGGGTATACTCCGGCGGGACTTCACACTAATGCCCGATTGAGAACGAGGCATCTGGGGTGAAATACTGCCGCCAGAGTTGCCAGCTACCGAAGTACCGACATCAGTACCCCCACCTATCCCACCAGCTGAAGATGAACCGCCTGTGGTACTGGTAGAGGCGGCATTAACATCAGAACCACCACTATTGTTTTCAGAAGCCACCACTGAGTTGCTGTCGGCCACCGATTTACGTGACTTGTTTTGAGCATCATTTAAACGTCTTAATGGATAGATAAAGGAAAAGTTAAGGTTTACATTTTTTTAAAACTGCTTTAAGTATTTACTTATAATAATCGAGAGCTATGCGTACAGGAACTATAATAAATTCAATCATTTCTGGTACTAAGTCACCCAAAGCTTCAAATAACGGCAAGAGCACCAGGCCAATAAAACGTACTTGCGAACCATTTTTGCTAACCTTGTCCGGATCCATAAAGGGAGTAACGGGTAGACCCTCTGATTTCTCGGCCGCACTTTGGGCAAAAAACTCCTGCAACAAGCGATCCAGCCAAGGTTCGGCAACGTCTAAGGGACGAGCTTCATTTGAAATATCCGCTACTTTTATGAGAATCATGCAGAGCTAAAATGAATTTTAAATTAATATTTTTTCTGGGAAAAATTATTGAATAAGTTAGTTAAGCTTACTAAATTAATATGAGCGCGATTGGAATAGTCGAACACAGGTGTGATTTCTTTAAACTGGGTTAAGATCTCATTGTGACGGGCCATGTCAGTGGCCAAAATGCAACGTATAATGCCTTCACGTATTTGGCTAGAAAAGGAAAAAAGAGATTTAAATCAATAAAAGAAATGTTGTAATTTAGGTCATGAATTTTAAATGCGTAACTAATCCTAAGCAAAATTTTAAATAGAAAATTTTAGTTTCATATTTTAATACCCTTCACCGGTGGTAAAGGGGTATATATAAGTTTATTATTTCGTTTGTAACTTCCAGAATATTAATCTTACACCCTATATATATTTTTTTTGGATGCTTATGAGAAGAGAAGTTCGAATGGGGTTTTCGAAGACCCCAGTCATGATAGAGACTTGGTTAATATATGCATGTTTATGTTAGGTATGCTGATTTAAATTTTAAAATTCAGCCAGATCGGTCCATAAATGAGTGAGATATTAGCAAAATCCACGACTGCCTCTAATTTTGTTGTTCTTTTTTTATATCGGCAAGAGCCAAAGTTTTCAAATTAGGTATAAGCATCTTGGTTATCAAACAGAACATGCGACAAAATGTAGGCGGGTTGGGAGAAGTGGGCGTGGTACAAAAATAATTTTTTTTGTTATATCTTGGTACACATAGCTGGGCTGTTAATACACAACCTCTTTAAAAATATCGAAGAGATTGGAGAAGTCGGCGTGGCACCTCCCGTACATAGACATTTAAGATTTCTGTATATCTCGAGAAGGGCAAGAGCCAAAGTTTCCAAATAAGGTACAAGCTTCTTTTTGTTACCAATACACACATGCGAAAAATGTGGGCGGAATGGGAGAAGTAGGCGTGATACAAAATTATTTTTTTTATATCTAAAGAAAGAGAGATATTGTTTAAATTTGGTATACATAGCTGGGTTATTACCACACAACCTCTTTAAAAATATCGGTGAGATTGGATAAGTGGGCGTGGCACCTACCGTCCATAGACATTAAAGATTTCTGTATATCTGGGTAACGGCAAGAGCCAAAGTTTCCAAATTAAGTACAAGCATCTTGGTTATCAACTCGCAATCTCTCCAAAAACAATGGGCGGGATTAGAGAAGTGGGGGTGGCAGAAAAAATAGTTTTTTTTTTATATCTAGAGAATGGTAAGAGGAATATAGTCCAAGTTTGGTACACATAGCTGGGTTATTGGAGAAGTGCGCGTGGCACCTCCCGTACATAGCCATTAAAGATTTCTGTATATCTGGATAACGGCAAGAACGAAAGTTTCCAAATTAAGTACAAGTATCTTGGGCCGGATTGGCACAAAATTTATTTATTTGTATCTAAATAACGGTATTTTTATAACTTTCTGCTCCTGTCGCACCATGGTGAAGGGTATATAAGATTTGTCATAGCCGAATATAGCACTCTTACTTGTTTTCTACTTGATTCCATTGAATTTTTCTTAACTAACAGCGGATATGAGTAATTTTATACTTAAACACCAGCAATAACATGTTTAAGTACCAAAATAAAAAAAAAATAAATGTTAAACTGGATAAATGAAAACCTTTATAAGAAACTGCAATTGTTATTAAAATACTATGTCAAAGGGGAAGTGTTTCTACCATAAAATACAAAATTAGGGCACTAACTAGGATTTTGTTAAAAAATAAATTATCAAAATTTTAATTAAGTTTCTAAATAATGGCTACTTTTTGCTAAATGTTATGACAACTATAGATGAGCCTTTAAAAATGTGTACATATCGAGCTCTAAGCGCGAAAATAACGTAAGCGACATAATTTAAAATTTTGGTTTTTTTTAATAAATGACTTTATTGGCAACACTTGCATCATCTCCTAAAATATCATGGTCACATAAGGTACCGTTACGATTTTATAGCAAGACAATTTTATCGTAAGCGACAAATTTCATACAATATTCATATGAAATAAAATAAAAAAAAACTCTCTCCTGTAAAATTTGATTTTTGGCGCTTACGTTATTTTCGCGCTAAGGGCTCGATATTGTTATATATTTTCGTATATATTTTTTATCTGGCAGAAAAATCTTCAATCTAAACCAATTCCTTTTGGCATTACTTCCCTACGATTTCTGATACACTTTTGAGTCGTTTACTTACGCTCTCTCCCTTTTTTTGTTAGTTTCATTGAAAAATTTCTTAAGAAAAGGAAATTAATTTGTTTAAGCTACAAATTAAAATAGAAAATTTAATATTCCAACAATATTCGGTATTAAGTAAAAACGTCTAGTAAATACGTTTAACCAGCCAACCCAGCTCAACACAACTTATTTATGGCTAAACCAGCATAGAACATATTGCCAGTTAACACCTTAAAGGTATGTATGAGATCTTGTTGCAACAACTACTACACGAAACAAGAGCGAACAAAAAAAAAAAAAATTAAATAGGAAATTAAAGGTAAAAGAAAGGAAAACAGGTAGACTGTCAGATAAAATCCCTTGCATAAATATTTTTTAAATTCTATTGTTTTGGAAGCCATTTCAATATAATATGTTGTAGTTGTTGCACTGTTGGTGGTGTTGCACGTACTCAGATTGTTTAGCCCAGTGAGATTGTGAGTGTTTGAAAGCGTATAATTTGTTGTGCGTCACTTAGCGAAAACTGTGCTTTGCTGGTATACAGGGTTGCCAAATCACTTTTCGACTTCAAATAAAAAATCGCCAATTTAAACAAATTTAAGATTTTGGTTACAAAACAATTTGCCAAATAGGAGTTTTATATAAATGAAAATATGCATACAAAAGTAAGTTTGTCTTTTTAAAATGTCTAAGCACGAGTAAAATTTTCGAAATCAAGTACTATTTCAGCAGTTAGCGAACGAATTGTAACATCTCTTAAAAAGCTTTAAAGAATTATTTAAATCTCAATATTCGTGGTTCAGTAAAATTAATTTAAAAAACTTTTTATTAATTTTATTTTATTATTTCAAACATTTCTTCAAATGTGCTTCTTTGAGCTTTCTTGCAATAGGCCAGTTCCCTAAATATTTCACATACTTTTTGCTTAAGCCAACCTTTGATTATCTTTGAAGCCTCAGATATGTACATATGCTTAGGAATGATTCTATACACTACCAGACTCAAAGAACCACATTCAAAAAAAGTTTTAAGTAAAAAAATAGCTTATAAAAAAGAAATGATTCCCATATTCTATTTCTTTATTTAATTTTTTAAATTTTGGAAATTCTATTTCATATGAAATCGAAAATGGATCAACTTTTTTTTGACGTTTTTTTCTAAAATAATTTTAATGTTAAATGCTTTTCAAATAAGTCAAAAAAATCGTCAGCTGCTTCAAATATCGCAAAACAACGCCACGTAGCAAACACTTATGGGTCGATTGCGGATAGAAAATAAGGCAACGCCGCTCATGTTAAAATATAAAAAATTTTTTTTATATTATATTTTAAAATAAGCGACGTTGCCTGATTTCCCTGCTGGCAACTCAACTTCAGTTCAGTCTTCATCCGTAATCGACCCATAAGATTCACCGCCAGATAGGTTTAAAAATCACCACGTTTAGCTAGAAATCGGCACATCTGACAACCCTGCTGGTGTATTGAAATGATGTTTAGTTGAGGAGAGTTGTAGAATAAGAGGGCTATTTTTATTATGTTTATATAGCAAGGTTGGCAACCGTTACCAATTAGATATGGAGCTTCCAAACAAAGCAGGTTTGTAAGTCGTCGTCTAGACTTGAGTTTTTTGTTGCTGAAATTTTATTAAATTCTGCTTTGAAATTGCACTCGTGTCCAGATTATAAAATTCTAGGGTTGCAATTTTTGTATTTTTATCTGGTCTTTTTAATATTTTATATATAAATACAAATACACCTACAGCCAACTTCAAGTTGAAAAGTGTGAAATTTATAAAACAAAACAGAATTGCAACGTACATGAAACTGAGTACCCCTTCCAAATGTTCTCAACTCTCTCATCAATGAACTCAAGAACTGCCGCAACAAAAATTGCAAGTCTGGACGATGACTAAGGGAGAAACGGAAAAGTTTTGCTTACTTTATCGCTTACGGAAGACATGATTTTTATATGGCGAGTTCCCACTTTGGAAGCAATGCATTTTTAATACAGAAAGCGCTTTATTCAGCGCATATAAATATTGGCGAATGCGACGATCATAATTACATACTGTATGTGTTGTTACCGTTCCCTTACAAACCTGCTTCGCAGTAACCCAGTAAAAACTTCGACTACAAAATAATGCGTAGTAATCAGAAAAAAATAGGAGCCTTAAATTCTACCTTAAATTCTACTGAAAAAGCCAATGAATTTTACAAGGGATGTCTAAAAAAGGACGCAATTCAAAAGCAAGTCATTATTTGTTACCTAAATATATCTGAAAAATAAGTAGTTGTAGAAGAAAGCTACTAAATAATGAGTGATAGAAGCTATTCATTTTGAAAAAGTAAGCCAATACATTACTAGGGTGCTTCGCAAAACAAAAATTTCGTTATTAGGATAAATAACAGTCAGCAACTTTCGATTTCCGCAAAATTTTGGTCCACGAGTGTGTATATAAATTAAAAAAAAGGAAAAATTTGTCCACCTACGACTGCCTGGATTTTTTGTAAATTTTTTTTATAATGAGTACTAGGAATGAGCAAAAGTTATCGATATTTGAAAAAAAAATCGATATATATCGCCGATATTTAAAATACCGTTGTATCGATATATCGATATTGAAATATGACTATCGGATTCGATATTTTTTTAAGTCAGTCTTCATTAAAAACTCAAAATTTTAGCCGTTTTTCAAACAATATGTTTTTTAATAATTGGCATCACTGCACGCATCATATGTTTTTTAAAATAATATGAAGATCTAAAATGATTGGCATTTATAAGAAGCAGTGCCGGATGCAAGCAGCAGATTGACAGGAGAGCACATACAACAGGGAGTGCTCTTGATGTCAATATCTGATGATTTACACGATTGAAATTTTCTCCAAAATTGCTCTTCAAAATGCTTCAAACTCGTGAAGAAATTTCTTCAAAATTTTGCTGCTTACACGAGTTTGAAGCATTTTAAAGAGCAATTTTGAAGAAAATTTCAATCGTGTAAATCTAGCTTAAGTTGGTACTTCCATGACATATTTACTTCCATTTAAATTTTTCGTTAATTACTTGTTTTTAGATTCCATATGGTTTTTTGTATTCTTCCCTTTTGTTTTTGTTATAATTGAATTTTTTGTTTTGATTGAATATTTTGTTCTTATTAATTTTTTGAAAAAAATGAAACAATAAAAAGTAACAATGTAATTATATATGTATAATATGTTTGTTTATAAATATATTTGTGCAAAGTAATGTAAAATTTTTTTATTTGGTAATAGTTTCAGCAAAATACGTTCGCCATATCGATATATCGATATTTTTGAAATAATAAATATCAATACTTTTAAAAAATATCGATTCGATATATTTATTTAATTTGCCCATCCCTAATGAGTACTCGGATAAATTTTTTTAATGAATATGGGAAGGACAAGAATCCTTGTAAGGTAATACATAAAACAAATTTACAACCTTTTAGGCCCGTTTTCACGACTTAACGATAGCTAAATGTAGGAAGTTATCGAACAGATAATGAGTTTTTAATTATCACAAGTTCTCTTTAACCTAAAAGTGAAGGATAAGCTAAAGAGAGGAACGTTCTACCTTTAACTTTTGTCGTAAGGTTTAGATTTGAGATTGCCATATTATATTCACATATTTTTTATATATGGCAACTCCAATTATACGTATATTTTGTAAATGTAAAAAAAGTACGTAGTTGCCAGTTCGTATTTTTATTTTGGCAAAAATAATCGGTATTTTCTTTAGTATTGCCACTTTTTTAAAAATGTTAAGTTTATTTTATACCTAAGTTGTGAAAACGAAAAATAGTTAAAGGTAACTTTATTCCTCACTAGTGCTAAAGGTAGCGTTAACTATATCGAACTTTAAAGGTAAGTCGTGAAAACGGGCCTTAATCTGTTTTCGATTATCAGTGGTGCATGTAAAAAATTCAAAAAGCTAAGCGCTCTTTTGGAATTTTTTATTCAAGGATATATGGGAAGGACTCCAATCCTTGTGCCGTTATATAACAAATTTTATTTTTATACCCTCCACCACAGTTAGTTGTGAAGAGTGTATACTAAGTTTGTCATTCCGTGTGAAACTTTTTTATTATTCATCTCAGACCCCATAAAGTATATATATTCTGGCTGCTTGAGTAATTCTAAGTCGATTTAGCCATGTCCGTCTGTCTGTCCGTCTGTTGAAAACACGCTCACTTTCGAAAAACTCAAAAGAAATAAACAAACTAGGTGTCAAATTGCTTGTAGTTATCCTAAGCAGTTTGGGATTGAATTTCAGCAAAATCGGTTCAGTAGGACCAGAGCTATGAATCAAAATGTGGAACCACCACCTTCAAAAACTTGATCATTTTGTTACAAAAACTAACATAAATGATGCAAAAATGCACGGAATGACATAAGATTTTGCACAAGTCCGTTTTATTCGACTAGAAATGACACTGTAAAATTTCGCGAAGGTCGGTCCATAATTTACCGTAAGCCCCATATAAACACTACTCCCGGAAAACAGTTTAGTACGCCTAAAACCGTAAAATATAATGCAATCATAACAAATTTTGGCTCGTCACAATTTTATAGGACTATAAATGATACTGTGAAATTTCGTGAAGATCGGTACATAATTTACCCTAGGCCCCATATATGCCCTACTCCCGGAAAACAGTTTAGTCTCCTAAAACCATAATTAATAACAAATCGTCACAGTTTAAGATAATAATAACAAAAAGACATCATACAGATATTACTCCTTAAACATTCGAACTGTCGGTGGAGGGTATCAAAGATTCGGCACAGCCGAATATAGCACTCTAACTTGTTTTTTATCTATTATCGACTTAAACACATGCACCAAATTTCATCGTTCTGTAATAACTCCTTCTATTAATGGCCACTCGTTATATAAAGACGCAAAACAGTGCGTCGCATTTAAAAAAAAAGACTTACTGTTATTCCCGTATAAGGTGCAATTGGTGCAAGAATTAAGACGTGGAGATTATCGGAAACGTCTACATTTTTCTGGTTTTTTTTTTTGGTTTGGTTCAATTAATTCTAATACCGATAAATGTATATCCTTATAAAATTTTCTATACCGATACCAATATAATTAAAATACCGATACCGAAATACAAAACAGTTTAATACCGATATCGGAATTTGTTTCGGCTGCCAACCTTGGTTTATAGTGGTACCGACGGTAAGAATCCACTCAACAAGCAGTTAACCCATACAAACAGTACAACAATCATACTATGGGTGTTCAAGAAATTCTGAATTTTTTCGATTAAAACTCAAATAAAAATGTTGTAAAAACTTCGCCTACTTTTTCAAAATGAATAGCTTCTTTCACTCATTATTTAGTGGCTTTCTTCTAAAGCTACTTCTATAACAACTTCTATAACAACATTTTTCTGGATAAATGTGGGTAAAAAAATAATGACTTAACTTTGAATGCGTTCATTTTGGGACTTCCCTTGTAAAATTCATTACTTCTTTCAGTAGAATTGTAAGTAATGCTTTTCCGTTTTTCTGACTAAAACTTAAATTATTCGTTAAACTCGTTGTTACTAAATCTAAACCAACCTAATTAAACCATCAGGGGTGTGATGGAAATCGCAAACGCAAAACGCAAGAATTTTAAAAGTCGTTTTTTAGTAAGATTCCTGTAAGAAAACAATTTTATGACAAATATTTTACAAACATTTCCCTATGTAACAGAATTTTATAACAAAAAGTATAAAAATTAGATTAAAAGTGCATTAAAAACAGCCTCCAAATTCTTGCGTTTTGCGTTTGCGATTTCCAGCACACCCCCCCATATGTAGGTATAGAACCAGAAAACTTTATGAACATTTTCGTTTGAATGCTATTTTTTCCTATAGTTTTTGTTATTATTCAGCCCAATTATGAATAAAAATTCCCCGGGAGTTTTCTCCCTTCTCCCATTTTCCCTATGTAAATTCAATTGTAAAAATAGGAAAAGGAAAAAAACTCCCAGGGAATTTGTATTCATAATTAGGCTGATTGCCATTTCTTCTAATGAGAGCACGAGTGTTGTGCGTTATTTTTTTTTTGGGGGGGGGGGGCATTTTTATTTAGCTGACAGTGATTTATAGAAATCTGCTAATAAATTCAGTTTCTTAGATCAAAATATTAGTTTCCAATATCAGACTGCCAATTTTTTTTAGGAATGTTAGTACTAATTCACACTCTTCAAGTTTCAGTCGTCCAGTCTTGAGTTTTCAGGAGAGTGAGAGAGGAAAAGAAATGCCATTCTCTTTTCCCTTCTCTCCTAAAAGCAAAACCCTTGAAGCTTAAAACTTGAAGATTCCTAAATAATCTCATAAAACTCAAAAATGTCTATACATTTAATGGCGATTTCTTTTCTGAGAAAAATGTTGCATTAAGTTCAAGTTCTTTTGTGAAAATTTTGATGAAAAACATGCAAAACATGTTACATGTTTTACCCTTACTTTTACTTAAGGGTTCATACTGCCCAGTTTTACAACTTTGGTACTTACTACTTTGTTTGTACAACCAATATTTTATTTTGTTTGTCATAATATTTTAAAAGTTTTGTCAAAAGAATTCTACATCTAAATATTCTTATTATCGTTTTAAATTTGTTCAAGCAATAAGTGATGTCTATGTCTGTTTCCAAACCGCAAAGTAAGTGTGCAGCAAATAGTCGAATAGTTTTAAATATCGCTAATGAACTACATTAATAATAAAAGTGTAATAGTTGTAAATAAAGGCAGCTAATTCTGTTCGATTGAAGTTGTACAACATGTAACACTTCGAGTGATTATAGGTAACATGAAAAAGTGTTACATGCATATACTGTAGCATTTTTTTCACAGAATAGAAATCGCCATAAGTTACATATTTGAACATCAAAAAGGCCAATAGAATGTGTTTTAAATCCTAAAACCACATTTATAAGAAGTTAAATGTTTTGTGGGTCAGATCGCTTTTGCTCTCAGTGTTTTATATATTTATTTATTACTGAGCAAAGAGATAGAAAAAAAAGCATAATAAATTTTTCATAGTCTCAACAAGAATAAATCCTAGAACCATAAAAAACGTCTTGAACTGAAATAGAGACAGAAAAATATCCTTACTCAGCTGTCAAAACCTAACTCTAATAGCTAATAAATTAGTGAAAGCTTAAACGCTGGTTTAGTTGAACTAAACTTTAATTTATATGTAGTTTAAGCTCGACAACTGTAAATCAGTCTCCCATGTATTATATGCAGTTAAAAAAATAACATGTGGCAGCACTACGAAAAATCTTGTCAAATTCATATGGTCTGTATTGGAAGTTTAAACGCCAAATTTTTTGCGTTTAAAGATGGTTTATATGCTTGGGGATTTTTAGATTTGTTGGTTTAAATACATTTTAAACCAAAAAGAGAGTAAAACTTGCTCTGATTTTTTAGCCCTAAATTGTGTAAGTAAAAATATGTTAATTTTGTTGTTGTAACTTCACACGTACGAAATATAAAGAGATAATTCTTTATTTTGTTTAGAGAGATTTTCTTCTAAAGTCGGTTTTCTTTGCCCAGAACTTGTACATAGTGAACAATTACCTTAGCTCCCATGTCAAATATTATAACCGAAACTTTAAATAAAAATCTTTGCATTCTATATAAATCTTTATAAATATTATTGCTAAATTGTGATTTTAAGACTTACAACAAGAGATTATGTCAAAACTGAAAAGCAAAGTTTTGTTAAAACCGATACTTTAAAACGTTGTAAATGCAATATGCACCTTATTATAGAGTAAACGTATAAAGCTCTTAGAAAAAACTATGTGGTATTTTTGGGAAATACATATATATATTATGTCCTGTGGTTCCTAGTAGAAACAAAGGGAAATATATAAGAACTATTTACTACACTTGAGTTGAATGATAAAAGCTTCTCTAGCATTTGCAAAAATTTAACAACAGGCATTAGAAAAAACTTAAAACTTTTTTATAAATTTTTGTTAAAGAATTTAATAAGCTACAGCTAAAAATAAAAGTACAGCTTTCATAAAAATACATAAACAAGTTAACATGTATGTTTAATACACCCACACACATACACCAACACAAGCACACATATATTGCAACTTCCTTTAAAAAAGTTTATACAGTTTTTACTCTCCTTTTCCTTTATTTTGTAATGTGTTTTCGTAATAAAATTTACTTTTAATAGGATTTATTTTCATTTTTTAGCTTAAATTATTAGAAGAATAAAAAGAAAACTCCTGCATACAAGTACATATGGGTAATTCCAAAGTGTTGAACGTGACAGTCGTACGCATTTAAAAGGCAATAACATTTTAAACAACAAATATTTTTACGTTCTTTTAACCCTTAAATTATAGCGCTAATAAAGCACTGTTATCTATGCTTAAGTTTATGGAGGGCGCAATTCTAGGTTAAAGATTATGGCAAAAGAAGTAGCGGTTCGAACGTGAAAACAATAGAAGTAGTTTTTGTGGCCATGTATAAAAAGGCGAAATTCAGCGCAACCTGGCACAATTTTTTAGTCAAACTACTTTCAGAATTTTACGTAGCAATGTAACATTAAAATGTCTTTGGTTTGGTTCCAAAATCTTCTGTATTTTTTTTTTTGTTTAAGCCAAAATCTGGTTCGATACGTGACATATCGAACGTGAAATTTTTTCCATAATAATTTAACTGAATAATGATTAATACAAAATACAAATTATCCGTTAATTCGAATAACATATTTCTCTTCGAACTCTTCCTTAGATTACAGACCATGTAAGAAAATTTTTTTGGAATAATTTTCATCAAATATCACCTCTTTTAAGGAAGATAATATTAAAGAAAACTTACAATAAAACGTTCTCACAAATAAGAAATTACGTTTGCACAACTTTGCAGTCTGATTGTTCATCTAAGTGAACAAATTTGTGGGTAAATTTATAAAATTAGTAAAATCTAAATATTTCTCTTTAACAATATCGTAAAATAATCAGATTTTAATAACTTTTAAATTTTCGGTCACGGTGGACCTTTTGACGGAAATGCCCATATGTAGGTACCGAGTACTTTATGTATGTTTTCTTCCATCAACTTCAATTAGACAAGCAATTAAATTTTAAATTTAACAAGATTTTCTTTGAACAAAAATTGCCGCTTTCCTAAATGTTACACAAGAGAATAGTAGGTAGATTTATAAGTTATTTAAATGACTAAGATTACTTTTGTATTTATAAAAAAATAATTAAATAATAAACTTCATATATGTACTGGTTGTTTAACCTTCAAGACATTTTGCAATTTGTCTACGTTTTTTTTTTTTGTTTTATAATTCTTTCATTTCCTTTTACACTCTTTTGATGTTGTTTTTTTTTTTACAGAATTTCAAAAAGAAAAATGAAAGCGTTTGTTAAAGTGCTCATTTAATCTTAATAACATGTTTTATAAGGTTTTTTCCCCTTTTTTTTTATTTGGATTTATTTTTCTTAATCAAAAGAGTCGTCGCTGCTGGTTGTTGTACAATAAAAACAAATAAAACATGCCTGGGCATGGCAAAAACATGTTACAAGGGATTCGGTTAATTATAAAAATTATAAATATGTACTTATTATAATTAAGCTGTAGTAAATAAAGTTGTTTTTTTTTTTTGCCTTAATTTTTACACAAACAAAAAACAAAATTAAAACAAGGATTTAATAAGTAATTGTTAGGAAATATTAAAGAATAAAGGCGTTAATTGCTAACACCATAACCTTAACCCTTTAGAGAGTATAGTTTAATTTAAGAATACTTTTTTAAATAGAAAAAAATGTTCACACAAAATTGCTTTTGAACAGGCCAAAAGTTTTTTTTTAAATTACTGTTTAAACATTATTTTTCGCTTGGAAGATAAAAGTTATTTTTGGAGTTTTATTTATTTTTCAGGTTTTAATTTATTCCTCAGAAGATAAAAATTGTATTTGAGTTATGTTTTTTGCTTAGAAAATAGAAAATTATTTTTTTAAATTTTATTTTTTTGTTAAGAAAATAACAGTTACTTTCTGAATTAATTTTTTTTTTTTTTTTGCTTACAAAAAACGCAATTAAAAGCAGTGTTCGAAAATAAACATGATGTACTGTTCTTTAGTGTTCGGTACGGTAGATATGTGGAAAACACATATTCTAATAGGGTTTGTGTAAAGAATCATTAAAAAAATAACGCTTCTTTGTTTGTGATCTTCGAACACAAAAATCCAACTCAACATAAAGATGAGAACATTTTATTGCATCCTAACAAACACGGGGGTTTGATTTCAAATTGAAAATGATTTGAAATCAAACGTTTTCTCAAACTACAAACGTTTGATAATGATTTGAAAATCATAGCATTGTCAACAAAAAGGGGAAATAACTTTTAAATTGAAAAATGCCTTTACTTTCAACTTGCTTTCAAACGTATTTCTCAAATGTTTTTCAAGTGTCGATTATAATACAATGTGGAACATTAATAAAACTTTTTTATTTTTTAGTTTAAATTCATTATTTATTTTAAAGATGAAATAATGTTATTTCCGTCCTCTCATTCTTGGAAAGACGAAATACTTGGTTCCTTTTTATTTTGAGAATTGTAGCACCGCGATCCTACAACAAACTTATAATTTCTTCACTTTCCCGTTTTATTTTTATTTAATACGTATTCTTAATCATTGAAATTACTTACAAATAATTTTTATTTTTCACAAGAAATAAATCGTTCACTTGTAAAACACATTTAACCACGAAGTAAAAAATTAACTAATCGTCATTTTTAATTTTTACATTTATTCTTTGCTTTTGTATTGCCAAGTTTAGCTTTGATTTGAGTTTAATATTTGATACCAATTTGACATCTAATTGATAAGACATTTAATGTCAAATGTTTATTTTCAAATCATTATCAATTTGAATTCAAATGTTTAAATCGAACAATTGAGAAACGTTTGAGAATTGTGTTTGATGTCGAATGATAAAGTCATTTTATATCAAGGGTTTGACGTCGTGTTTGTTGGGATTCTGTTAAAAAAAAAACACACAAACTTCGTTGTGTTCGTTTCAGCCCATTTATGTTCGTTCGCTTTATTTGTGCTTAGAACCTTTTGGCTGGTAAAGAAAACCAAAATTTATTTTCACAAACGACAGAAAAAGAATTATACACAAGCAAATCATGATCACAATACACACACAAGCTATACGTGCTGTACATTTTTGGTTTTCTCATTCTTTTATCCATGTAAAAATAATCACTTTCTACAGAACCACTACAACTGAGAAGCTCCATAACAAAACGGAACAATTCCACTTTAACAATTTTGGGATAAATGAACAAAAATAAATGAGTTAAGGGCCAGTACAATGTCTGTATGTATGTGAAATAGTTGCGTTTTGATCCGATGCTAAGTAAATAAATTCGTTAAAACAATGACTATAAGGATTTTAGTATGTATTCAGTAAAAAACATTAAATTTAAAAAGTAGAATTGTTGCGTTTTGTTATGGACATCCTCAATTTGTCTGTTTTATAACAAAGAACAGAACACTATATAATGTTCGGTACTTTCTTGAAAATAGTTATGAACGGTATTAAGGTATACGAACACAACGTATTCACAAACACTAAAAAAAAATAGATATCGTTTGTGGGTGTTTGAACCGTATGCTAAATAATGTTCTGTTTATTTCCGAACCCTGGTTAAAAGTAATTTTCTGCGCTAAAATTGATATTAACCGATTTAAGGGGGAATTGATCCCCAGAGTCCTTGCAAAAACTTTTATTTGTTAAATTAAATTAATTATTTTATATTTTCTGTAATTGTAAACATAACGTTTTTCTAAACAAAAAATAAATAAAATTAAAAAAATAAATTTTATTTTGCAGTCCCAACTTTTAAAAGCTTTAAAAGTAATTGACTTTTCAGAAATTTTCTAAAATTCTAGTCTTTGCAAAATTAATTTGTTCTTCTTAAAAAAATCTCCTTTTTCATATTTTCTATTTCGTTTTTACATTTTCATGTAGTTTTAAATTTCAACGCTGTTTTTCTGCCTCTTAAAGGCATCATCATTATTTTTTTTATCATTTTATCATGCGATATGATAGATAAATAGATAACAATTTAGATAAATGATATGAATAGAAACTAAATCATTCGCCATGGGTATTAATTAGAGTTATGACGCATACTCGTGAGGAACAATACGAAAGTTTATTAATATTCTTTATGTGTAGGATACATAAGAATGGTTAACATCTGTAGGAGGCAACTAAAATAATATTATTTTTTGTTTACTTAAATTAAAAATTTTGCTTGTTTTATCAAAGTTTTGTTTAAGGCTGGCGATAAAAAAAGTCCTTAATGTAATGAACGGATAAATTTAAGATTTTTCACTTTATGAAATTTATATTCTTGTTCATCTAAAACAAAGTTACCACGTAGAAGGTGTTGTACTGAAGCTTTAGACGACATCAACATTGGTGAAATAGGTGGTCTAAGGAAATCTCTAAATATGGTAGCAGATACTGTTTTTACGACTTCTTCCCAGGCTGTATCCAATAGTGCAAAAAATGGCAGAATTGTGACACAACTGATCCTATGATTACAAAGCTGTTATATACATCTTTGGTAAGACCTATCATCGAATATGGCTCTATTATCTGCGATCCTGACTATGATGTTCACATAAACCGAAAAGAATCTGTCCAAAAATAATTTTTATTGTTCTGCTTAGGAAACTCAACTTGGAATCCTTCTGAAGTACTTCCATCTTACTCTGTAAGACTTACACGCGTTAAACTACCATCACTAGTAAGCCGAAGAAAAATGCTTAACATTGCGTTTTTAGTTAATTTGCTTAATGGTAACTTAAGTTCTGAATTCCTGCTTAATAATGTTAAACTCAACGTTCCTGAGCGATCCACTCGCAATAACATACCATTATATCTTCAGGTCTTTCACACAAACTATGCAAATTCTGATCCTTTTCGAAGAATATGTAAAGATTTTAATGAAATGTATGATTTAGTTGACTTTTCTTTAAGTACCAGTGTCATTTAACGTAGTATTATCTTGTTTTTAAATACATAAACTAATAAAATTGTTTGTAATTTAATTATAGTCTGTACGGATTTAAATCCATAGACTTAAATAAATAAATAAAACTCCCATCACTGTTCATGAAAATCAGCTGATGGCAATTTTAATGAGAAATTTTTTCTCTTGCCTTTATAAATTGTTTTTTTGATGCCATCTTGAAAGTAAATTGCTTAAAAATTGCGTACAGTCTCCGTCACAGCTTTCAATTTTTGTAAATTTTGACAAGCAGTAGTATATAAAAAAAAAAATCAAGAAAAGCTTGAATTTGTAACTGCAGTAACGGTAACCGTAGGACATACCTGTTAAATTTCGATTACGATTAGTAATCAATTAGATTACTTTTTAAAAAGAATCGTAATGATTATTTAACTCTATAAGAAAAAATTTCTGATTACTAATTGATTACGATTACAAGTAATCAAAATATAATCAGAAGTACCGGCGATTACTAAAAAATAATCAAAAAGAATCAAAAGTAATCAAAAAGTAGTCCGATTATTTTCAACGATTATTTTTGATTCTTTTTGATTACTTTCAAAAATTGCGTATTCATTCGTACAATTATTTTTATTGGAAACAGTTAAATGTTATCATAATTCAAAAATGTACTGGCAAAAACTTTTATCTATTTAAAATTGGACCAGTATTTGACTGTATTTATTTATTACCAAACAAAAACTGTAATCATATTGATCGATATTATATTTAATAACTTGATAATAAATGTAATAATATAACATATTTAAAATATTTGTATATATTTACATATATCCATATTAATTAGGTTCCCGGCTAAGAATGGATTAAAGGGCAAAGAATTAATTTTAAGATTTTGTGTGTCGTTGGATATTGTTTATCGAATTTATTGTTTTTATCTGTTTGCATTTTTCTTAATTTCTTTTTTTTTTGCATTTGAAAACAATTGCTTGAGGTATTTATTGTTGGTTTTATAATTTGAGATGGGACCGTTATAGTTTTTTTTTTACTCCTGATCACGCGGGTGGACTTTTTATTTTTATTTATATATAAAAAAACATATCAAAAATGTTTTTTCAATAATTTACTACTTTCACTTGTATTTAATAATTTCGGAAATATTTTTAAATATTTCAAATCGCATTAAAGTTTTGTATCAGAATATTTAATGAGTCAATAAACAATCACGCAAAAATCCTACTCTTGCACTCTCACTCAGGTTAGCTGTGCTCATCACTATTATTTAAAAATTTCAATTCTAAAACGGGATTAAGTTTCTGTTATATACATAAGGTGAGTTCGAAAACCCAAAAGTTTTTAATATTTTTTACTGAATTGAGAGTAAAGGCCCAACCATAATATGCATAGTTTTGCTTAACCTTCTGTCACACAGGATTCTTAATACCCACTCTTGTGACATTGAGCAATAGGCTACATAAACTAAGTAGGAAACACGAGCTGCAACAAATTTCCTCAGTTATTTTGAAAATGGAATAACGGCTAAGACAAAGGTTTCAACCATATTTCACGTTGCAGCCTGAGGCAAATATCGCGATTGCGGCAACAGTATTAACTCAAAGCATCAAAATGAAATGGCTCAAGGTGTTACAAAGATTAAGCTCTGAATTGCCGGAATTAACCGTTAAGAATGTAACCAGTACAGTTTTGGATACACTTTACAGTTTTTACGCCAAAAAGTGCAGAACATTTAATTATGAAATTGAAAATAATTTATCGGCAGTCCCTGATTTTTTTGATTTTAGTTTTGATGGTGAGCTAATGCGTGTATTATTTTAAAGTTTGTTTGATTTTTAGCGACTTAACTTTACAGATGATGAAATTGATACAGGTCCTTCTTCACAAGACCATACAAAACCTGACCGACGATCCGCTATAAAGCATAAATTCTTCAGCTATCTAAACGATAATTCAAGCGCTGACGGAAATTGGCAAAAATATGATTTGCTAAAGGAAGCATTTATATACTTCAATACTCCCCTAACATCTTCAGCTCCAGTGGAACGACTGTTTTCTTTTGCCGGGATCGTCAACAGTCCAAGGCGACAATCATTGTCTGATTTTTCCTTTTAAAAATTAGTTTTAATGAACCCCAATTGTAAAAATATGTTATTATAAGTGTCCGACCGGTTATTCGGCCAATAATCGTTGCTCGGCATTTGTTAATAAAATGTTTTTGTTTGTTTTTTTTATTATCAAAAATTGTTATAAAATTATTGTTTTTTTTTTTTTTTTTTGTTTAAAAGTTTTCAACTTACTATTTCTTTAGCTATTTTTCTTCAGCTATTTTGAATTAGGTGCTGTAGTTAATGTTGTTTATGTTATTTTTAAAATAAATATATTAAAATTTATTGATTATGAAAACTTTAAACAGGTTATCAACTGCTTCTAGTGCAAATGAAAACACAATTGTTGAAAGTAATCAAAAAGAATCAAAAAATAATCGTTGAAAATAATCGGATTACTTTTTGATTACTTTTGATTCTTTTTGATTATTTTTTAGTAATCGCCGGTACTTCTGATTATATTTTGATTACTTGTAATCGTAATCAATTAGTAATCATGCAAAACCAAAAGTAATCGTAATTGTAATCATTACTTTACCCTTATGAAAAAAGTAGTCTAATAAGTAATTATTACGATTAGTAATCATTACTTAACAGCTATGCCGTAGGATCCCAATTAAACTAAAACGTATAAAATTGTATGCAAGGGCACCCAATAGCCGGAGCAAACGTTAAAGCGTATCTATGTCGACTTAGATCTAAAGCTGAGATCCCACTATCGGCTCAAATAGCACAATCTGTGACGATACTATATTCCTACTATATCGGCGCACATTTAAAAACATTGCACAATTTATTCTTGGGTGGTCCCATTATCGTTGCACATTGTGGCAATTTTATTCGGTTTATATCGGCCAAAACTCAATTGCGACAATAATCGGTACAATGCGGTCACCCTATCGTTCGAAAATTTGTTTTTGTTTTAAATGTAATTTTCTATGCGAACGTTAACGTTCGAAATCGACAAACCGGCTGTAATATATAATAAAAAATGTATTAAATTTTTTTCAAACTTACTGCACTTGTTCTTTTTTTGCAATTGTTGTTTTGTAAACAGATGTTTACAAATCAGGGATGGAAACATCGATACATGTGCAATGTTTTGGTTGAAGCGAATTGTTTTCTTTTATTTAACAGTACAAATGTACTATTTAACGTATAAATAATAGATAAAACAAATGTAATTTTGGTACAATTAAGCTCAAAAAAGTAAAATCTTAGTAGCTAGTTGGTGCAATTTAAAAATTTCGTTTTGCCATCCCTTGTATTGACGACTGTAATCGGCGCACAAGTGGCCGATAAAAATCGGTACATATTAAACAATATGATTGTCGCAAATTGTGCAGAAGAGTGTTAACATTATCGGCGCATCTAGGTTAATTTTAATTGTCCACAGTCAGCACAATTTGGCACAGATTGTCGCATATTAAAAAATTTTGACCGTTCACACTATCGGCACATGAAATACGACAAAAATTGGCACATTGCGCCGATAGTGGGATCTTAGAAGAGAAAGAAAATATAAAATGAAAATATTGTTGTGATTTTAAATTTAACATTTGATAACAAAATAAAAGAAGAACAAAATAAACAACAGTTTAAATTAATTTGAATAATTTTAAGATTATTTTCAAAATAAAACAAAATACGTGCGTGTTCAAGGCGAATTCATGTAAACGGTGGTGTCGATACTACAACAAGTAACAACACCAAAAACAGAACAATGTATTTTTTTGTTGCTTTCGTTGACCGATATGTCAAAAACACAAGCAACTTTTGACATTTCTCTCTCTAATTAAGAAAAAAAGTAGCACAGCTGTGCTTTCAACGCCACCTGAAAAATGAATTCGCCTTGTGCGTGTTCTAACAAATTTACGGCGCTACGTCCTACGTTGTTACGACGTACTACCCAATTGTGTTCTTAGCATATATTTTAAAATATTATTATATTAATGATTTTATTATTTTATTTAACTTTTTCTTTATACAATACATAAATAACGAACATTAAAAAAATGTATATATCGCCTAAAAATACAAAATAACGTAACAACACTTTTTATAAGTTTACAGGAGAAGCAAAAAACTTTACAATATCAATAACAAGAAGGTGTACTTGGCGTTTTTGATCGCAGGGATCAAAAGTTTTTTGTGAACATGTAGTTTAATAAAACAAACAAAAATCAATCAAAAAGTCCATTTTGAATTTTTTTGATGATACGTTGATTTGTATTTTAGGTGAAAAGATGTATATATATATTTTTTTTTTAACCAAAAATGTGTAATAATTTTTAAGTTAATTATGCAATATAATCTTAAAAAATTATTTAAGATTTATTTCTACTTAACAGATTTATGACCAGTAAAATAATTTATGAACAATAAAAATAAAATTTTGAAGTGAATTATAAACAAATTTTATAGCAGACATACATAAAACCCAGCTTTAGCTAATAATAGATGAATGAGTTGTTCCAAAAAAAGTAGAAGCTACATCCCCATTAAAAATGGGAAGTTAGCTAAAAGTTAAAAAAATCAAACGTGTATGTAAAAGTATATGCCTTAATGTATGCCACAATAAAAGTTTATGCCTAAATGTATGCAAGTAAGAAGTGTGTGTAAACAGATTTAAAGGCAAATTGGCTTATAAAAGCATACTAAGCTTATTACCAGCACTTACTCCTACACCAACACATGTGTAAATATTTATATATTTTTTCTACATACGAACGAACGAACAAAACCAAACTGTTGATAACACACACATTTATACACAAATACATACATAGACTGAATTCTGACTTTTTCCTTTCGGAAAGGTTAATATTAGTTTATCACACCGTTTGTAATTTCTAAAACATTGATCTCAGACCCCATAAAATATATCGGCCATATTCTGGAAATCTTATTTGAGAGAAACTAAGATCAAACAAATTTTGAAAACGATTCTTTTTAAAAAGTTCGTTTGCATTTTCAACTACAAACAATTTTCAGCAAGCGAAAGATAACGTAGCAGTTTTCATACAAATTTGCGGCTCAGTAGCTTATTATACGTAACTTATTATCATCCACAGAGATGAATGACATATACCCATAAAGGGTTTAAACTTAATTTATGAAGTAATACTTTATTTTCTACACTAAGACGAGTTTTTGAACGCAAAATTGCTGTCTCTAAGTCAAAATATGTTTTCTCCAACTAAGTCTTAAGCTAAGATCACCGGCGCACATAGCACAACCTACGAATATTTTTATCGCGCTTCATCGACACACATTTCTAAAAATTGTACAATTTATTTTTGAGCAACCCCAATGTCGTCGCACTTTGTGACGATTTTTTCGGCGCTTTTTGGCTATACCAATATGGTCACACTCTCGTTATAAGCAGACATCATTTTAATATTTTTCAAAATGCAGTAGGGTTAAAAAAAGTTTCGTATAAAAAGAAAAATTTAACAAAAATATGTAAATTTAAAAAAAACAAATTTTAACAATTTTTCCTATAAAAAGTTATTTTTGGCAAAATTTTCCATAACTAAATAAATAAAATTTGAACAAATTCTTCTATTAGAGTTAAATTTCAACCAAAATTTCCGATAAAAAGTAAATTTCAGCAAAATTTCCTATTAAAGTAAATTTAAACAAAATTTTCTATAAAAAGTAAGTTTTAACAAAATTTTCTAAAAGTAAAATATGTATAACAAAATTTCATATAAAAAGTAAATTTCAACAAAACTGCCTATAAAAAGCAATTTTAAACAAAATTTTCTTTAAAAAGTAAATTTAAACAAAATTTCCTATAAAAAGTAAGTTTTAACAACATTTCCTATAAAAAGTAAATTTTAACACAACAACATTTCCTATAAAAAGCCAAATTTCTTATAAAAAGTAAATTTTAGCCAAATTTCCTATAAAAAGTAAATTTTAGCCAAATTTCCTATAAAAAGTAAATTTAAACAAAATTTCCTAAAAAAAGTAAATTTTAACAAAATTTCCTATAAAAAGTAAATTTTAACAAAATTTTCTATAAAAAGTAAGTTATAACAAAATTTTCTATTAAAAGTATATTTTAACAAAATTTCCTATAAAAAGTAAATTTTAACAAAATTTCCTACATAAGTATGTAAATTTTACCAAAATTTCCTATAAAAAGTAAATTTTAGCCAAATTTCCTATAAAAAGTAAATTTAAACAAAATTTCCTATAAAAAGTAAATTTAAACAAAATTTCCTAAAAAAAGTAAATTTTAACAAAATTTCCTATAAAAAGTAAATTTTAACAAAATTTCCTATAAAAAGTAAATTTTAACAAAATTTTCTATAAAAAGTAAGTTATAACAAAATTTTCTATTAAAAGTATATTTTAACAAAATTTCCTATAAAAAGTAAATTTAAACAAAATTTCTTAAAAAAAGTAAATTTTAACAAAATTTCCTATAAAAAGTAAATTTTAACAAAATTTTCTATAAAAAGTAAGTTATAACAAAATTTTCTATTAAAAGTATATTTTAGCAAAATTTCCTATAAAAAGTAAATTTTAACAAAATTTTCTATAAAAAGTAAGTTATAACAAAATTTTCTATAAAAAGTAAATTTTAACAAAATTCCCTACATAAGTATGTAAATTTTACCAAAATTTCCTATAAAAAGTAAATTTTAACAAAATTTTCTATAAAAAGTAAATTTCAACAAAATTTCCTAAAAAAAGTAAATTTTAACAAAATTTCCTATAAAAAGTAAATTTCAACAAAATTTTCTATAAAAAGTAAGTTATAACAAAATTTTCTATTAAAAGTATATTTTAACAAAATTTCCTATAAAAAGTAAATTTTAACAAAATTTCCTATAAAAAGTAAATTTTAACAAAATTTCCTACAGAACGATAATTTTGCCAACATTTTCTATAAAAAGTCGATTTTAGCAAAATTTTCTATAAAAAGTAAATTTTAACAAAATTTCCTATAAAAAGTAAATTTTACCAACATTTCATATAAAAAGTAAATTTAAACAAAATTTCCTATAAAAAGTAAATTTCAACAAAATTTCCTAAAAAAAGTAAATTTTAACAAAATTTCCTATAAAAGGTAAATTTTAACAAACTTTTCTATAAAAAGTAAGTTATAACAAAATTTTCTATAAAAAGTATATTTTAACAAAATTTCATATAAAAAGTAAATTTTAACAAAATTCCCTACATAAGTAAATTTTACCAAAATTTCCTATAAAAAGTAAATTTTACCAAAATATCCTATAAAAAGTAAATTTTAACAAAATTTCCTATAAAAAGTAAATTTTAACAAAATTTCCTATAAAACGATAATTTTGCCAAAATTTTCTATAAAAAGTTGATTTTAGCAAAATTTCCTATGAAAAGTAAATCTAAACAAAATTTTCTATTAAGAGCAAATTTGAACAAAATTTCCTATTTAAATTTTAACAAAATTTCCATTAAAAAGTAAATTTTAACAAAATTCTTCGCTTCTGTAGAACAGCAGCTAGTTTAGCGGTATCATCAGCATAATCGCCATTAAATGTCATTGGACTAGTATGGGTCCAAGCACACTGCCTTGCGTTAAGCTGTATTTAATTGCTTGAATTACTTTTAGAAAGCCTGAGTTTTTTGGTGAGAGGGTTAGAAAACATGCTATTCTTCTCTTCTCTCTCACCCACACACTCAAAATTTTTGAAAGAAAACTATTATAGTGTGAACCCAGACTAACAAAAAAGAATATATCTGACAAATATGATTTAAAAAGACAATAAAATGGTGTAAGCAGAAATTTCTTTAGATTGTCCAGGGTGCCACACACAATCGAAAGCCTGTTAAACATCTTAAAATTCTGCAGAGCTGTATTTTTTGTTCTCTAAAGCGTCACAGACAAGTTTAAAATTTATGGCATTGTGTTTCATGCTTGTGGCGGGGGCCGAATTGATGCTTTTTTCTCCCTACGCTATGCCAGCGAAGCTCTACGCTTGTCTGCAGAAGACAAGAGTCTCAGGCGGGAATCGAACCCGCAACCCCCGCACTAATAGACCAGCTAGACTACCGGAGCACACTTAAATATTTTAATAATTTTATTAATTTACAGTCCAATTTTAAAAAACAAATTTTTTTTTTTTTAATATAAATTTAAAGAAAAACATACATATCTTGTAATTGCTTCACCCAAAAGAAAACAAAAATATATAAAACCCTGAAATGGATTTTAGAATACCATGACGAAGGGAACATAAGATTCGGCAAAGCTCCATTTAGCGTTTTTATTATTTTTAAAAAGGAGATAAAAAGTTTTTTATATACGTATTTATGTGTATCATATATATGTATGAGAGTGTAGGTATGTAAATAAATACATATCAACTCTCATACACATATTTGTTGGAAAAGTGTAAAATAAACATTTTGATTTTTTCCAACATTCCTTGGCTGCTTGAACAAGCATGCAGACCTGATTGTTGGTTGAATAGTTGGATGTTTTTCCATTTAGCTTCTCTCAAGGTATCACTAGGTAATATTGCAAGGTTTAGTACTTCTACTAGAAGTTGTAGTATGTACTTTATTTATTTAGTATGAATATGTATTGCGAAATCACAAAATCTTTAATCGTGTTTTTTTTTTATTTTCTTTACCTTATAAAATTAAAGAAATACTTTACTGCTTCTATAACAATTTTTCATTTCTTTTGCAATTTTAATAGAAAATAAGAGCGCAGTCCTTAATGGAATAATAGGAAATGACTTACAATTTTTAACGTCAGCTAGAGTTTAATATAATTTAAGATGCACTTGGAGATCAGGTTACACAAATACAGAGTGTATGTATATGATTTTGAAATAACACACTGTATTGTAGTGCATTAGGTACTAGTTTATATAAAAGAAAAAAGTGTAAGAAACAAATAAAAATTAATATAAATAATGTCTTAATTTCTTAAATAAAATTTTAAAGTAGATCTTAATAAATTCTAAAAAGTTTGACGATGTATCCCTGAAATAATTTTCTATTATTTATTTTGTTCTAAATATTAAAAACTTCCCACTAATACTTATTCTAATCGAAAGTATACGAAAACATTGCTAAGTACATGTGGGATCGGGAGGAAGTGGGCATATTACTAGGGGTGGTAACACTTATTGAACATGCAACTCTGCATGTACACGACTCTGTATTGACAAGTAGCGAGATATTTAATGGAAGAGAACGGGTAATGCGATGAATATAATGCGAGTTGCGGCTTAGAGAAGGAGCAGTTTTAAGCTTATCTTTAATTTATTAATATGACTTATAAACATTTTTTTTTCTCTTAAATTCAACAAAAATAATGGAGTTTTATTAACAAAACCTATCAAAACGCAACTTCTTACAGCAGAGTTAGTTTTACGTTCTTAAGAGCCGAAAAAATTGACTAAACTGATACATTCGTCAATATAACTGCAACAATACCCATTAGAGTGAATAGCTAAGTGTTCGTTTGTACATCCAATTGCACTGAAGGAACACTAGTTTCATCTCTAAGGTTAAATGGTTTTGTGTTCTACGGTTAGACGTTCTCCTTTCAGATACATTCATTTGTTTACTTTAATCCTAGTTTTCTGCTTTCAATTTTAGTCAAAAGAGTTAATTAATTAACTTCTCAGACAAAAGTAAAGAAAACAAAACATCACCAACAAAGAAAACAACACGTACCCTGTGACATGTTTCGAAATGAAACATGTGTACTTTTTATGATTCTTCGAGTTAATTGACAGTTTTTAATAACATTAAAGAATATTTGGTTTTTATAACAAAGAGCTCAGAATGAATAAAAAAAGTATAGTTAGAAAAATAACAACAAATATACTGGAAGTAAAGGGTGGTCCCATCATAATGCACGATGTTAATTATGGGTCACAATTTCTTTGTTTCAGTGTTTGACAAATTTAAACATGAAGAGGTACACAATTGACTAGCGCTTTAAGATCGTTGAAGCCTTTTACGAACATGAGCGTTCAAATCAAAATGCATTTCGTGCACTCCGTGATCATTTTGGTCAGAATAATCGACCAAATGTGTCCACAATCTAAATCTAAAGAAAATGTGAAAACACCTGTGTATGCAGGTTTGGGGCGGTTTATGGGCTGGTGGCGTCAACGGGCCGTCTTTTTTCGAAAATGAGGTCGGCCAAGCAGTTACCGTGAATGGTGCTCGCTATCGCGATGTGATAACGTACTTCTTGTGGCCAGAAATTGAGGATATGAGCCTGGACGATTTGCGGTTCCAACACGATGGTGCCACTTGCCACACAGTCAATGGTCGTGTTATCTTACGTCGTGGCGATGTTAATTCGCCGCCACAATCGTGTGATTCGACACCGTTGGACTCCTTTACTTAGGGAAATTTAAAAGAAAAAGTGCACGTCAATAAGCCAAGAACAATTCAAGAGCTAAAGAACGAGTTAATTCGGCACATTAACGACATTCAACCTCAATTATGTCCCAGAGTCATTGAAAATATGAACCATCGGGTAGAGGGATGCCACCAAACCGTGGCAGGCATTTAAACGATATTTTGTTTTACACATAATTGTCATAGAATACTAATATAAGTCTCTGAAAACTTTTTGTTTTATTTACAATTAACATCGTGCGTTTTGGCTAGACCACCCTTTATAACCGAGCACAGAAAGAATTAAAAAAAAGTGTAGACCGAAAAATAACAAAAAACATACTGGAAGTAGATACTGGTCAACATTCAGGCAGACCATGACAAAAACAAACTTTAAAAGTTAAAAACAAAAAGAAAAAAATTCATGAAACCATAAAGAAAACCTCAAACAAGTTTAGTTGACAATAGCCCAATTCACAATCTTGTGCAAATAGTTTTGCATCGTAGCATTTGCAAAATGGAAAAGTAAATACTATAGTATACTTTTGTAATTATAGTAAATACTATAGTATACTTTTGGGTTAATAGTTAATATTATAGCATACTTTTGGGATTATAGTAAATACTATAGTTTACTTTTGGGATTATAGTTAATACTATGGCATACTTTTGTAATTATAGTAAATACTATAGTATACCTTTGGGTTTATAGTAAATACTATAGTACACTTTTGGGATTAAAGTAAATACTATAGTATACTTTTGGGATTATAGTTAATACTTTTGGGATTTTAATAAATACTATAACATACTTTTGGGATTATAGTAAATACTATAGTATACTTTTCGGATTATAGTAAATACTATAGTACACTTTTGGGATTAAAGTAAATACTATAGTATACTTTTGGGATTATAGTTAATACTAAAGTACACTTTTGGGAATATAGTTAATACTAAAGTATACTTTTGGGATTATAGTTAATACTATAGTATACTTTTCGGATTTTAGAAAATACTATAGCATACTTTTGGGTTTATAGTAAATACTTAAGTATACTTTTGGGATTATAGTAAATACTATGGCATACTTTTGTAATTATAGTCAATACTATAGTATACTTTTGGGTTTATAGTAAATACTATAGTACACTTTTGGGATTATAGTTAATACTAAAGTATACTTTTGGGATTTTAATAAATATTATAGCATACTTTTGGGATTATAGTTAATACCATAGTATACTTTTCGGATTATAGTAAATACTATAGTACACTTTTGGGATTAAAGTAAATACTATATTATACTTTTGGGATTATAGTTAATACTAAAGTACACTTTTGGGATTTTAATAAATACTATAGCATACTTTTGGGATTATAGTAAATACTATAGTTTTCTTTTGGGATTATAGCAAATACTATAGTATACTTTTGGGATTATAGCAAATTCTCTGCAATAGAATTTCTAATTACTAATTAATTACTATTACAAATAATTCAAAAATAATAACGATCACTTAGCATCCAAAAAGTATAAATACTATAGCATTTACTACAATCCAAAAAGTATACTATATTATTTACTATACCATTTTGCAAATGCTTGCACAAGTTTGTGAATTGGGCTAAAGTCTTCTAGAATATTTTTACACAACAACATACTTAATATTGTTAACAAAAGAGTTTGGACAAACAGAATGGGGTTTTTATAATAAAAAATAATTAAAGATGCAATTGTTTCTGTCATTCAAACGTTTGTTAAAAAACTATCGATAATTTTTAAGCTTAATTTTTTCTTTAAGTGTATTTTGTAAAACAAGGCAACTCTTAAAAAACCTTTTTGGATGCTGTTAACATGTTTCAGTTTTTTTTTTTAATTTATAAGAGAACTTGAATAAGTTTTTAATTTAACAATATAACAACAATTTTTGCAGCTTATCAATAAATTTTCAAGTTTTTTTGCCTTTCATATTTTTCAAAGAGCAAGCAACAAATACAACAACAAAAATTTTTAATAAAAACAATAATAAATAAATCAAGAGATTTCCTACTATCATCAAAGATTCTACAAATAAATTGCTCATCTGAAATTCTTTATAAATTCTTATCAATTCTAATAATTAGAAAATATCAGTGCGAACGTGTGTTCGTTCTCTCTACAAAATCTTGCAAATTGAGATGTACGAAAAATCAGTTGTGCAAGACAATTCGAAACGTCATGTTGTTAGGCTCGCGTTCGGTACAAGTATTTTTGCTCTCCGCCCTGATCGTAATCGCTGTTCAGGAGGGCATTGAATCAAAACAAAATGTCGAAAATCTAAAATGTAATGCCTCATTTTGGTCAAATGTCCAGAGACAAACGGAACTTTCTATAGATGTGTTTGAACAACCTTGTAATGACTTTTGGGAATATGCCTGTGGCAATTGGCGACCATCTTCCCAATTGAGATTTGCAAAACCTGCAGATACTTTGTCTACCATTAAGGCTGCCAATAAATTATTGTTATTGCAATATCTCGACAAAGGCAGACACATTAACGACACCAGTCAAGGAGTGGCCAATTTTTACAAATCTTGCCTGGAGAAAAGAGCTTTTAGGTCTAAAGCTCAGGATGAGCAGGCCATCAGAGTGTATACAGATATTTTAAAAAACATTACAAGTAATTGGCCAATTTTGCAAAGAAACTTTAGCAATGGCCTTCATAACGAATTGTTCGATTGGGAGCAGGTGGCGGCGGAGATGCGTAGATATGGTGCACAATCTTTGATATCTACCAAAATACAGCCCAATTGGCAGAATGCCCAGCAGTTAATATTCTATATAATGCCGCCCTCCTTCGAGTTCATCAAAGCCAGACAATCTGATAGTACATATGATGCTGAATCGGCATTTCTTTATCAGCGCTACATCAAACTATTGATGATGGATTTAGGCGTTAGGGTAAGAAAAGCCAATCAAATCGCCGAGGAAATAGTGGAATTTGAGAAATCTTTAATGGCTTTGGTAAGCAATGAACGTTCTGTGGTCCTAAAGGAGCCTCAAACTTTGTCTTCTTTAGCAGCCGAAATGCCAGATATAGATTTTTTAAAATACTTTTCTACTTTAATGCAAGATTTTACTCTGCCTCCTCATTATGAAGACATCGTGTTAATAGTGGCGGATCAACGCTACTTAAGAAATCTAAACCGCTTTCTCAAAACCTCTAATGGTGAAATCATAGCTAAATACTTTTTAGTACAGTCTGCATGAGGAATACAGTTTTATAAAGCAAAAAGATGAGTGTTTAATGCAGCTAAATGATTTCATGCCTTCCGAATTGACCCAGTTATTTCTGCAATTACGCCATGGCAAAGGTGAGGAGTTTCTACAGCAAACTGAACAACATTTAGCAAAAATTTTTAGAAATCTTAAATTTCAATTTGAGAAATTAATAAACTCTACAACGGTCTTTGAAAGAGATCCAGCCACCAAGATCCTAAGCCGAGATAAGCTCAGGGAAATGAAGTTATTGCTGCCAACTTTGGAAATAACATCTACCGTGGAAACACAGTTTGACATAGGAGACAATTATGATGTCAATTTGATAAATTTGTCTAAATTGAAGACCAGTAAACAGCTTAACAAAACCATACCGCATATGGTCAGAGATGTGAGTGCCATAGCTTTGGAAAACAAGCTCTCCTTGACTTCGTTGTACAGAGACCAATCTTATGGCCCTTTAGATGTAAATGCTTATTATCGTTTGAAAAAGAATGCCATTGAGCTGCCTATAGGAATTTTACAAAGTCCTTTTTATGATCCTTGTTTAAAACCAGCCAAAATCTATGGTGGCTTGGCCTACATATTGGCCCATGAAATACTGCATGGCTTTGACTATGATGGCTTGAATTATGATAAGTCAGGCAATGTGGCCAATGCCTGGGGTGTTAAGGCCATTATTAAGTTTGGCGTTAAGTCAAATTGCTACCTCAACGAACGCTATGACAATGGCCATGTTACCATTAATGAAAATATTGCTGATTCTGAGGGCTTGAGATTGGCTTTAGAGACTTTCTTGGAAAGCGAAATGGATGAAACTTTTGAACAAGAGGATTTGAAAGTATTTTTCTTAAGTTTTGCCCAAACCTGGTGTGGCAATAGCACCAGTGATAAAAGCCATTTTAAACTCCACGCCAGCCACAGAGAAAGAGTTAACAATGCTTTGGCCAATTTTATGGAATTTGCTGATGTTTACAAATGTCGTCCAGACAATAAAATGCATCCTGAGGAAAAGTGTAGAATATGGTAGTTATTTAACTAAAAAAACAATAATATTTATACAAAAAATGTGATTTATTTAAAGTAAACATAATTAATTGCTTAATAATATTTATATTTTTAATAAACCCCAACAATTTAAACAAAAACTTTTATAAATTAGTATTCATTTAAGTAATTTTTATTTTTGTTTCTAGTTTATTTAAAGACACTACAGCGAAATTTCATCAGCTTAATATGAAAGAGTTGCACGAAACCCCACAGTTAAATAAAGTCACTTGAGAATAAATAAGCAGAAAAAGAGACATAAACTGTCATAAAAGAAATTGAAATATTTTGAAATGTCTTTATTTATATTCTCCCCTACCAAAATCTTGCCATTATCCTTTTCTGGTTTTTTATTTTTTTATTTTTATATTTATTGCAAAAAGTTTTCTTAAACTAAATTTTCAACGCAAGCTTGTGATAGTTTACAACAAAGAATATTCCACGATGCTGTTAAAGTCATCATGCAATGGCAGCCAGTCAGTCCCTTAAGGATTTGCACTTGGTAAATAGCATTTTACAAAAAAAAAAAAAAAAATAGTAAAAGAAAAAAACGAACAAGAAGAAATTTTATTTATAAAGCAAATACAAGATGATGTAAAAGACATCCGGACACACTGTAATCATACTGAATAAAGTCAGCAATATCTACTAACACCACTCACCCATCAACTTCTACCTAGTTTCTGTTTCGTTTTCCTACTTAAAACACACAAACAAATTGAATAAAAAATAAAACACTTTCAATTAAAAAGATTAAATTACTTCTACAAATAGCTGGTACTTTTATAGTTTGCATGAATGTCTCTCTGACACTCTGTCAGTCTCTCTGACTGTCTCTATATTTGAATTGATCATACAAAAGATAGTGTTGATGATTTAACTATGCAAAAAAAAAATCAACTTTATAACAAAATATTTTGTAAAAAGAATAAATAAAGGAAATTCATTGTTTTAAGTGGATTCAAAGTCAGAAAAGTAAAGCATATTTTTAGGCAAAATAAAACATACACATTTTTACACAATATTAAACTTTTTAAATGATTCGAAATTCAAAAACAATTAAAAATTTTTATTAAAATTTTCTTAATAACCAAAAGAAAGAAAAAATATGTTTAAACAATAATTTCCTAATATTCTTATTAATACAAACAAGCTCTTTTCTTTTTTTTGCTGATGTTGTTATCCCTTTATCCTTTCATATATATTTAGTAGTATTCAAATCATTTTATTAAAACATAAATTATTATCTCTGCTCATAAATATTTATTAAAGTTTTAAGACCCAGCATTTGCCGACGTCATTTTGAAAATGAATTAACTCAA
Source organism: Pollenia griseotomentosa (assembly GCA_963931875.1). Taxonomy (NCBI): domain Eukaryota; kingdom Metazoa; phylum Arthropoda; class Insecta; order Diptera; family Polleniidae; genus Pollenia; species Pollenia griseotomentosa. The sequence goes on from OZ007563.1 coordinate 169,590,782, forward strand.
CTACATCCATATAAATAATGCGTAGTTTTAGAACTCCTTTTGAAATTTAAATGCAAATTTAAAGAGTGTTTATTTTTAAGTATTGGGGGGATTTTACTAGACTTAATATATACAATTTGCAAAAGGGTTGTGTTATTTGTGTATAAAAGCAAATAAAATGGCCTTAAGCTATCAATTAAAACTTGTCATAAACAATCCTGTTTCTCAATTGCTTTATTATTGATTATTTTTAATATGTTTTTATATACCAAAATAACTGCATAAATAGGAAAGTAAATGAGTGTAAAATGTTTTCTAAAACCATAGTGGTTCGAAATTAAATAAATTTTGTTTTCATATATTCGGAGTATATTTTTTTTATTGTTTACTTTATTTTTTATTCATATGCGATCAACGCAATATTGTTATGACCTACCGACCACTTAAAAAGAAAGTTGAGTTAGGTATGGGGTATTTATATTTTGAATACCGCCTTTCTGAATCCAAAACCTGTTTCACGAAATTATTAAGCATTAATTTAGCTCCATATCAACTATTTTAAAGTTTATTAAGTATTGTTTTGCTCTACACGCCACTGTTTGGTGAAAGCAGCAAATTTCTAATACAAAAACGTACAAAATAAATTTCACTCTTTCTTTTCTTCATTTCTTTAAGAAAAACTAGTAGTTAAAGCGATAGCAAAATTAAATGACAATAAAAAAATTAACTTTACTCCTGCTTCGCTTCATTGCCGTAAGAAAAAAATGTACCAAAAGCAAAATAAAATGTCAACAACTCAATACAAAGCTGTTGGTATACGTATGCAGCACAAGAATCAATTTTTTTTAGAAATAAATAAGGAAAAGAGGCGTTTGCGGCACAAAACAAAAATTTTCACTTTCAATTAAATACTATTAACTTCTAACTTCGTTCATGAATGTTCACAAAAATTAACATTTTTCTTCAAAACATTTGCCAGAAGCAGTGGTGAAAATACAAAAATATTCTATCGGGTATTTTTTCAGAAAACTTTATGTAAACCCTCATTGTCGTTTATCTCCATTACGACTTTTTGGCATATGCGCCAAAGCAATAATGAGCAAACGATGTGTTGAATAATTTATGCTTTCAGATATTTAAATAATCACCCTTATTGTGTTTGGCGTATTTAAATTACGCCTACGACTGTTTGGTAATAGATTAAAGGAAATAAGTTCACATTCTCTCTAATCTATTACCAAACAGTCGTAGGCGTATTTTAAATACGCCAAACACAATAAGGGTGAATATTATGTATTTCAAATAAAAATTTCAATCAACTAATTGATACAAATATTTCAAATTTGTATTCCTAAAATTGAAATAGAAATATTTCAAGGCGAATCTGCAATTTTAAACTCTGTTTGTGATATTGAAACAGAGTTTATAATTGCAGATAATTTCAAGGCGAATTCATTTTTCATTTTTCATCGTTACCTAAACATGTACATGTCGTATAAAAACCACAAGCAATTTGGTTTTGTAAAATCACTGTACAATATCAAAAACAGAAACAACACAAAGACAATAAACAAAATTTTGACATCCAACAATTACAAAGCTAAACAAAGTTTCTAGCAGGGCTTTTAAGACCACCTGTACTAAATTCGTTTTAAAATATTCTCTAATTCTTTATATATTTTAAAACAGAATTTAGCTTTGTTTAAGTTTTTTGAATTTCAAATATTTGTCTTAAAAAATATTAACGATTTCGAATGTTAACATTTGAATAGAAAATTATACGATTAACGTTCGAAATCGTTGAACAGGCGGTATTAAAAATTTAAATTCGTACTTTTTTTAAACTGTTTAAATTTTAAAAAATATTCCACAAGAACCCTACATTTTATATTGAAAATTTAATAATGAGTTGAAGTGAAGATGATTTCTTTTGCAACGACCTCGTTTTACAATCGAAAAAAAGAAACGATACTCTGATATGCTTGAAAAACTTAAAAATATTAGAAAACTGTGCTTTTAACAGTGTTCGAAAGTAATCAGAACATTATTCAGCGTTCGGCTCACACACCCAGCAACAATTTAATTTTTTTAAGTGTTTGTGTAGACGAACACAACCCTTAATACCGTTCGCAACTATTCTCAAAAAAGAGCCGAACATTATATAGTGTTCTGTTCTTCGTTAAAAAACAAGCACAATTGTAGTGATACTGTAGACAATTATTATATTTTAATGTTCTAAAATGTTTCTTTTCTTACACTGATAAAGAAATGAACAAACAAAAAATTTTAGCAACGACTGTGTTTTGTTTGAGTAAAATTATTTTGCTGGCTCTTTGTTTTTTTTTTTCGTACGTGTATTTTGTTTTTGTAAAAAATGTTTGGTTTTTTACCAGCGAAAAGGGACGATTTTAAATGAGCTGAACCGAACATAATGAAGTTTGTGGTTTTTTTAAAAGAAAAACCAAACGGAATTATATGTTCTCATCTCTTGTTGAGTTGGATAAAAACAGTATTATTTTTGTGTTCGACTGATGAAAAACAGGGAAATGTTATTTTTTTAATAGTTTACTACACAAACACTATTAGCGTTTGTGTTTTCCACAAATCTACCGAACAGAACACTAAGGAGCGATATTTAGTGTTTATTTGCGAACTCTGGTTTTTGATGTATAAATACCTAACAAAACTTTAAGCTCAGTGAATAAAAGAATTGGCTTCTTGCAAAATTTGTTTGAAAACTTTACGCACTAACTCCAACTCTTAATTTTGAAAGTGGTTTTTAAAAAATAAAACATCCATACTCAACCCAAATTCAGCTTGGTTTTCGGCCAAAAATTTAATTCGTAGAGAAAAATAAAAACATTATTTTGAAAAAGTAAAGGACGGGAATGCTTGAAACTATGAAAAGAGAAAAGAATCAAGAAATATGAAGGATACTGTGAGCGTCAAAATAAAGTAAACACCTTGTTTTCCAATATAAAAAGTGTTAATTTAGTAAAAAGAATTAAAATTTTAAGAAGTTCGATCCCCCAGTCATTCAAGAATGAAAAATGATCAAAAAAAAAAATGTTTAATTCATTTCATGCTGTAAAATTGCTTTCTTCATAAAAATAATTTAATGAATTAGTATTGTGGTTATTTTATTTAACTGTTTGTGGTTTTTAATCCAAATTTTGATATTTTAATATTAAATTTTTCATTAAATGATTTTTATGAAGAAAGGAATTTTAAAACATGAAATGAATTAAAACTTATTGATAATTTTTCATTCTTGACTGAGCTGGGAATCGAACCGTAAATATTAAACGGCAACCCCCTCTGAAGAGCTTGTGTTGTTGCAGTTGAAACATGTTAGGATTCCCGGCTCACCCAAGAATGAAAAATTATCAAAAAATTTTAACTCATTTCATCCTTTATTCATTAAAATAATTAAATGAAAATTAAATTTAATAAACTTAAGCCTGATTAAAATATCAAAATTTATATAGTTTAATGAAAATTAAATTTGATGATTTTTAGCCTGATTAAAATAAGAAAATTTGGATTCAAAAACCATAAACTGTTCAATAAAAAAAATACTAATTATTGTAAAACCTTTATATCTATAAAGTTTTGTAAATTCTGTAAAATGCAATTAAATTGTTTTTCAACAAATTTTCCAGATAACTAGGTATGTATGTGTTCAAAAAAAATAAAAAAATATAACAACAACTTACTGCATAGTAGTTAAGCAGCAAACTGAATTAAATTCTAAGCAAAAAAAAAAAAAAAAAATAATTGCCAAAATTGGCATTGAAGTATAGTCTATACAATGAATTTACAGCCGTATTTATAATGGAAATTTGGCATGAAGTTAGCACAAAGTTTATTTTTAATACACTTACCAAACTCTGGCTAACGATTTGCTAAACTCTTTTTAACCAGCTGCCAAACGCTTGCCAACTTGTAAGAAACAGCTGTTTAATGTTAAACAATTTGGTTGGTTTTATTTTAATTACTGTTTTATTTTATGTTTCTTTCTTTTTTTATTTTATATTAATTTTAAAAACTTTTTAAATTTGTTATATGTGGAGGAAAAAACAAAAAAAAATGTACAAAAAGTTACAAAACCAGCGATGATTAATTCAAACGTGTTGCATTTTTCAGTAATATAATGTGGCATCATTAAAATTCAGAGTTGATTTTTTTTAGTTAGCAGATGGACAAAAGTTTGTTATAAATAAACTCTGTGCTTACAAGCTGCTAGGCTTAATCGGCATTCTAGTTAGCAGCTCGTTGTACGTAGTGTACAAACTGTGGCTAACTTTTTGTTATAAATACGGCTGTTAGAGACTAGAGTTCACTAGATATAAAATGTTGTTAAAAAAAAAAACAGTTCCAAGGCAAATTGCTTAACAAGGCTAATGAAGGAAAACGCAAGGTCTTAACTTTTTGTTGGGTGCCCGGCAACGAAAGCCACGCGAGCAATGAAAGGGAAAATTTCTTGTCAAATAGAGGCACTCGCCAACTATTTATTGGTCCTAAGCCAGTTTTCGTTAGCCCTGCTGGTAACATTAGGGAGACGATTAAATCATGTTTCGAACGGAGATAAACACAGCTGTGGATAAATTTTCTCTGAACTTTGGTAAATTAAAAGATTTGCCACTCCATCCCGTGGTAAATCTCGTAAGTTACTTTTGCTTTTAAAGTGAACTTCTGCTTAGAAAGTAAATAAGAGCACGTACTGGCCTATTCACAGTGCACTGTAGTCTCAGTTACCATCAGCTTATATTAGGTTATGTCATTACCAAACAATGCAGGTTCTTCATAAGTCCCACTTAGGGACTTATAGACGACAGAAGATTCTTGGGGCATCCATTATAGCTTTACAATTGGCTTCGTATGTAACATAGATCTGTCATGGTTAATATAGTGGTTGCACAAAAGGTTCAATGGCTTGCAGTACTTATTGTCTCCTATATCTATATAAGTAACGCTGTTTAAACACTAACAACAGCAATCTATATTTAACAATCATACGGTTTTAGTGTTAATTAGACCCCTGCACAATTTAACATTTTCTTTAAGAAATGCTTTGCTATGTCATGTCAACTCAAACATACTGTCTTAGCATGTCTTTGCAACTTAGCTAAGCTGTTGTATGCTGTTCTGTTCAATAACATGTCTTTTAATATTTTTTACCGTTTCCGAGAAATCTTGCCTTTTGCAACATATTTTATACATTTCTGGAACTTTCGATATAAAATACAGCTGGAAAATGTGAAAAAAAACATTTTCCAGTATTATAATGTTCTAAAGAATAATGTGTTATATTAGAAATAATCTTTTTCAATTTACAAAAATTGTAAAAAAAAAAAATAAAAATGAAAGTTTTTCGAAATTTTAGCAAATTTGATGCTCTTGATGGTAAATATTTTTCTCTTTAATTCCTCTAAGTGTATGAATTTCAAACAAAATTTAGTTATACAATATCATTATGTATAATAAATATTAATTATAAAATAATTGAATATAACCCGCAATATATGCTACATTTTTAATAAATTAAAAAACTTGCAAATGCATTTGAATTTGTATATTTGTGTTAGTTTCTGTGTGCACAAGTTGATGTGTAATAAAACTATTTACATTAAAATATTATTTTGGGAAAATGTTTTTTTTTTGCCATTTCTAAGTTTTCTCTATTTAGTTTAGTAACTAAGTGTGATGATTATTTATGAGTTTTATTATAATAAACAAGCTTACACACAAACACACACACACATTTATAGTGATAAAACAGGGAGAGAGAGAGAGAAACTGTATACATTTTATGCACTTTAAAATGTACACACTTATCTACCCTGAAATTAAAAGTATACAAAAAAAAAAAAAAACCAAATAGGGTGGCCAACTGGGAAGTAAAAAAAGATTAAACCTAAAATTTTTTAAATCTGTTAGTAATTAACTACTATTTTCTTAAATTATTTAAATAAATATTTTTTATATTTTTAAACTTTTCAAGTTGGTAACCTTTTTGTTGCAAAAACAACAAAAAAAAAACCAAACTTTTAGCTGAATCATTTTGTACGAGTACCACTTAAACATTATTGTTTTTTATTTCTCCCCTTAAAAAAAAAAAAATTTAAAAAGTTTTCCTTGTTCAAACTATTGCAGTTGAAAATTGAGATGAACAAAGAATTTATACACATGTTTTTCTTTTTTTCGCTTAGAAAATAAACCATAAAAATTTATATGAATTCTTTTGCTTTTCTGGTTTTTGCTTAATGTATATAAAATGTTTAAAATAAAATTTAACTTTAACTTACTTGAATGCTTCTCTACTAAAGTTTCTAAAAATATTACAGTCTGGATGTTCCAATAAACGAAATGCTATCGAGCAATGATGATTTTCTAAAGGCGATATGTCGTTATAGCTGAAAAGATAATAGAGATTTTAGACGAAATGTTAAATCAGTTAAAAAAAGCTTTTCATTGTAAAAAATGTACATGAAAGGCTTAAATCATGATTTTCCAATGATTGGACACATGTAAAAATATATTTAAATGGAAATGTAAAATAAATAATTTTTGTTTTTTATTGATATGAAACGATGCAAAATTATTGATTACAATCAACATGTTCGAACAATTTGTATTGTGTATGACGAGTTTGGTATTATGGATTTGTTTCGAATAAACGGATGTTTTTTATACTTTATCGAAATCAAATCAAATCATTTCTTTCAATAAAGCAAATCTCTATTACGATTAATAATTTTTCGTCAACTTCTTCACTCTGCCATCTTTTCGAACAAGTACGAAAATCGTAATACACAGTACAAATGTTTCGAACTTGTAGATTATTTCTTTCGATTCAAAATACGCGGTAGGTATATGTATCTGCCAATATGGTCCAAACATAATGCACGATGTTAATTGTGGGTCTCATTTTAACGTCAGGTTTTTTGCCCAACTTAATTTGACATTTCTTTGTTTCAGTGTTTGACAAATTTAACCATGGAGAGGTACACAAATTACTAGCGCGTTAAGATTGTTGAAGCCTTTTACGAAAATGGGCGTTCAAATCAAAATGCTGATCGTGTACTTCGGAATTTTTTTTTTTTTGGTCATAATAATCGACCAAATGTGTCCACAATCGGGAGCAAATTGTGCGCAACTTTCCGCAAACCAGGTCTGTAGGAAATGTGAAAGCGCCTGTGCATGCTCGCCCAGTTAGTTCTGCGTCGGGCCGTACTTCTTCGAAAATTAAGGTCAGCCAAGCAGTTACCGTGAATAGTGTTTGCTATCGCGAGATGATAACGGACTTCTTGCGGCCAGAAATTGAGAATATGGACCTGGAAGATATGTGGTTCCAACAGGATGATACCACTGGCCACACAGCCAACAAAACAATGGCTGTTTTGCGCGAGAATTTCAATGACCGTGTTCTCTTGCGTCGTTGCGGTGTTAATTGGCCGCCACTATCATGTGATTTGCCACTATGGGATTTCTTTCTTTCGGGATATTAAAAAGAAAAAGTGTACGTCAATAAGCCAACAACAATTCAAGAGCTAAAGGAGGAAATAATTCGGCACATTAACGACATTGAATCTCAATTATGTCTCAGAGTAATTAAAAATATGGCGAACATTTGGCCGATATTTTGTTTCACACATAATTGTCATAGATCCTTCTGTCATAATAAAAAACTATTAAGATAATTCTCTGAAAACTTTTCGTTGATTTACAATTAACATCGTGCGTTTTAGTTGGACCACGCTTTTTAAAGTTTTTTTAATTCAAAAATTCATATTAAAAACTATTAAATTAAATTCTTTATGCGTTTTGTTTTATATTTTCTATACTTTAGTTTTGTCTTCAATTTGCTTGTTCGAAGTTCTTTATTCTTAAAAATAAAATCAAAACTGTTACATTTAATTTAAACACACAACAAAAAAATCAATACCCCTGCTGTCAATCGATAACAGTAAACGGAATAAGTATCCATCAATCATGTAAATATATGTATATATATATATGTGTGTGTGTGTGTTAAAAAAAAAATGTATCGAGAGTGTGTTCAAATGAATTCTGTTCATGTAACTAGAGTGACAAAACATTTCAATTTGCAATGCTTTAAGCCATAAGAAGACACTGGGTACTGGATGTCGCTTGCAACTTTCTTGCATGAACTTACCAAAATCTTACAAACACTCATACAAATCATCATAGTCAAGTATCTAACATTACACACATTCTATCGACTAACAAACCTACATGTAATTTAAGTGTACACAGAAAAAAATTCTCGCTTATTTTTTTTTTTTTTTCAATTAAATCGTTAATAAAAATTAAAAAGTTGAATTAATTGAATAAAATGTTTACTTCGATCAACAACATTACATTAAAAAATCGATAGATTTTTGAAATAAAGCAAAGAAATTGGCGACTTTTTTCCGCAAAAGCGCTAATATGTACGATATTTGCATAAGCATGCAACACTTTTTAAGCTGTGTATACTCAAAACTACAAAACAAGAAAAACGTAATCCGGAATGTAAAGTTTTAATAATACATACTTCAATTAAATATTTTTTTGTTAGAATATTATTAGTTAATTAAAATTTAGTAGAATTTAAAAAAAAGTAGAAATATTTAATTAATTTTATTAATCTTTTTACTGTTGCAAATTTTATTAATTTTTGTAATCAATATCACAAATTTTTTAATTGAAAGCAATTATTTTTTTTTTTTTTCATAAATAAGAATGCAAAGTTCTTATAATCCTTCAATTAAATATTTAATTGTTAGAATATTATTAGTTAATTAAAATTTATTTTAATTAAAAAAAGTAGATATATTTAATAGATTTTGTTGATATGCTTATTGTTGCAAATTTAATTAATTTTTTTAATCAATATCACAAATTTTTTAGTTGAAAGCAATTTGTATTTTTTTTTTCATAAGTAAGAATGCAAAGTTTTAATAAAACATCAATTAAATATTTAATAGTTAATATTATAATTTAATTAGATTTTATTTTAATTAAAAAAAGTAGAAATATTTAAATGATTTTATTAATCTGTTTACTGGTGCCAATTTAATTAATTTTGTTTAATTAATATCACAAATTTTTGAATTTAAAACATTTATTATTTTTTTCATAAATAAGAATGCAAAGTTCTTATTATACATCAATTAAATATTTAATTGTTAGAATATTATTAGTTAATGAAAATTTATTTTAATTAAAAAAGTAGAAATAATTAATTGATTTTATTAATTTGTTTACTGTTACAAATTTCATTAATTTTTTTAATTAATATCACAAATTTTTTAATTGAAAATAATTATTATTTTTTCATAAGTATGCAATGTTTTAATAAAACATCAATTAAATTTTAAAAAGTTAATACTATTATTTAATTAAAATTTATTCTAATTAAAAAAAGTTGAAATATTTAATCGTTTTTTTTTTTAACTGTTTACTGTTGCAAATTTAAATAATCTTTTTAATCAGTATCACAAATTTTTTAATTAAAAACAATTATTATTTTTTTCATAAATAAGAATGCAAAGTTCTTGTAAAGTATAAATTAAATATCAATATTATTAATTAATTAAATTTTATTTTATTAAAAAATTGCAAATTTCATTAATTTTTTTAATTGATATCACAAATTTTTTAATTGATATGAATTATTATTTTTTTCTGTGTATCTGCATAAATTTATAGAAATTCTGCAATGCATGTAAGAATGTCCGTAATTAAAATCATTTTCCATGCACTTAATGGGAATTTAACCTGAAAACTAATGGACACACACTCAGTCATATTGATTGGCAGAATTGTTTACTCGTTACGAAAAAATACTTGTCCCACCTCTTTTACTCCATATTGCTCTCTAGTAGTTATACTGTTAATATACATACATACCGTAGTGCCAACTCTGTACGGGCATTTATTTGATAAATGTTGTTGTAGCCAGGATGATCGAGATCATGACAAATACAGGATACCAACAAAATTAGACACTCCAAGTCACCCAAACGTTGTAATAAATTGGCCTGACGTGTTATAGCATACATCTGTAAATAAAAATAAAAAAATGAAAATGACAAAACAGGATAAAACAAATATCACGAAATTTAAGTCTAAATGATTAAGGTAAATAAAAAATGATTTTCCATTTGTTTTGGAAAAAGGCAACAAAAAAAAAAAGAAAGATATAAAATTAAATTAATGCTAGTAAAATTTTTAGAAGTTTCAGTTTGTGTTAGTTACTTAAATGCCAACTGGTGTCTTAAAGGGTCCTTTTTGTTTTGTTAAGTTCCTCCAACATCGTTTTGTTTTGTCGTTGTTGTCTATTTTATGTGTGCAATTTTCTTGTCAAAATAAAAAAAGTATTGAAAATTATTACTAGTCTAAAATCTTTTCTGAAAACAAACTGCAAAATTGTCAAAGTTTTTTATCCCTTTTAGAAATTTATTTTATTTAGTTTTGTTTTCAATTGCTTTTTTTGTATGTATATTACATATTACATATTGCTTATGTTTATTTCTTTTCTTTATGTGTATCGTCTTGATTTAAGTTATAAAATAAGTACCAAAAAAACAAAAAGTCAATGTTGGGGTGTGAGCAAAAACTTGGTTACGAATTTCAAATAATCTAAATACATACATACATGCATTCATACATGCAAGACATATTAATCTCGGTAGGGGGAGAGAAGCTCAAGATTTAATGATGCAGAAGGCAACAGAGGAAAACACGGATATACTTTTAATTAGTAAAAAGTATAGAAGACCACGTACCCAACTTTGGTATGAGGACGTAAACCATTGTGCAGCCATAATGATAAGTTACTGTAGACTTATCATAAGTGAAGAGTGCGAAAATAACGCTGGTTTCGTATTGCTACAGTGGGCAAAATCAAAGTATATAGGTGATACTACTCACCAAGTATGGATTTAAACACGTTTACAGAGGCCCTTAACTTGGTTGAAGCCTCTATAAGATCATCTAAATATAGTGTAATAATTGAAGGGGGATTTCAACAGTAAATCCCCGGAATGGAACTACAATATACAAGATGGTAAAGGTGCCACAGTGTGTGAAATAATCGCAAGCCTTGCGATTCTTACGATATTTAATATCGGAGACAAATTAACCTTTCGAAGAAATGCAAGTGCAAGTATAATCGATATCACCTTTGACATAACAAGTTTCTGTAATGGGAACATGAACTGGCTGGTACTGGAGGACCTCACCTGAAGTGAACACTAGTGTAATTTAATTGTGGTGTAATTATTATCCAAAATTTAAGAACAAATATTGAGAAACGCTGATTACTTTAATTAAAATTAAATATGAACTAAGGAAGGGTAATGGTACCTTAAGTACCATTCAACCTCCTGAAGATGGAGCGCAGAGCCTATGAGGAAACAAGCAAGGTAGCGAGGGAAATGGAGTTTACAGAGACTAGGACAGGATGTAAGTACTGTGAATTCCAATTCACAGTACTTACATATTTTTATGTAATAATTCTGTAAATGTACAATGTATACTTAGTTAGGGAGAATGAATAAAACTTGTGAACTTGATTGGGAGCCGGAAGATGATCAGGTTACTTGAGCAACAAAAGGCCCAAATACACTTGTCAAATGCTTGTCCAGCCGGCGAATTCAACGTGAACGTGTGCTGGACGTAATATTTGCCGTCATATCTAAATTTTTTTATTTTTCATCAAGCGTTGTCGGTGTCACACATACAAACTCATTTTAACTAATACTACCTCAATGCTTGATGAGTATTTTGCTCAATGTATTTGGACCTTAAGGACGAACTTAAAGCCGAAATAAAGTTTCGTTTACCGCGAAAAAAACGCGGTGAATATCAAACCGTTAAAAAAAAGAGTAATAATTCACGATATGCATAAATCACGGTAGGCTAAAAAGTCAGAGCCGGAAATGTAGAAAACACTATAATGTTGTTTCAAAGAGAAACTATAAAAAAGTGTAGCACGTTTAATGTGGACGACCATCCTAACATGAACCAAAATGTAGAGGACCTCCCAAGATGGAACGTCAGGGAACAAGATGTCGGGAAAGTGTCGAAATACATCTTGCGAACAAAAGATGTAGACACAAGCCGCTCATGAAAGTCAGCAGACATAGAAAATGCGTTTGGTTCATTAACAAGGGCACCTAACAAAGCATGCAATTTAGGAATGCTAAGGATGCAAAAATATAACAACAAAAGTCCAGTCTATTGGTAAACCGTGAAAAAACGTGAACTTGAGGCTAAATTTCTTACAGCACGTCATTTGTCAACATGAAATCATGGTGAGCTGGTACTTAAGCAAGAGTAAAAAAAGTTGCGAAAACTTTTAAGAAGAACCATTAAAGAGAGTAAAAGAAGATGCTGGACAAAACTATGCGATGAAATAGAATCGTATGCGTTAGGTAGACCATATAAAATAGCGATGCAAAAACTTGGGGGAATAAAACCGATACCCGGTATCAAGGAACTAACGTGGGCAACGAATATAGTTGCAACACTATTTCGTTTTGATGAAGATGATCTCACTTGTGAGTCTAGGTTACAAGTCTACGACTTCATCCCTCTGAACATAAATTTCTATAAGTTATTGGGTTTTATGAATTTTAAAACTTTCTGTGTACTTTTTACGTTACTAAATTCAAGTTACATGCAACGCGTGTTATGTGCCAATTTTTTTTTAATCAACTGTTTTATAAATATGTATATACTTTTATTAGTTAAAAACAATTTGGCAAAATGATATACACCACACAAACACATTTATCGATAAGAGTAAAAATAAAACTTTATTTGTCATACCTGGCTATCAAAAACAGTTAACCTTTTTCCAAAATGCATTCGACGCATACAAAAATCCCAGTAAAAACTTCGCTAATATTTTCAAAATTAATAGGTTCTTTCACTCATTATAATGACTTACTTTTAAATGCGACCATTTTGGGACATCCCTTGTAGAATTCATGGGTTCTTTCAGTATAATTGTATGTAGTATTTTTTATTTTTTCTGATTACTCAACACATTATTTTGTAGGCGAAGTTTTTACTGGGGTAGAAAGAAAGCCTACTTCATGAATTCTTTACGTATATGCATTATATTTTGATATGTAACTTGCCACAACCACACTTATTTTCTTCTTGGATAGATGCATAAAATGTAACAACGCATAGAACGCGTGGCGTCAAATGCAAAAAGGCGTAACAACATTTTTTTTTAATGTAATAGAGACATGTAATTTAGTCTAGCGCACCATAATCAATCAAAACTCGATTTGGAATTTTTTTGTTGTTACGCCCTTTTGCATTTTCTACAATATTGATCCTAGACCCTATACAATGTATGCGTATATTCTGTGTCCTTTTGAGGAGCGAATGTGATTTAACGATGCCCGCCTGTCCGTGTGTCCGTTGAAATAGGTTTTTCGCTTCTAATCTTGCCCAAAAATCCCTTGTTGTTGTTGTTGTTTTTTATTTAAATTTTATGTATTATAAATTTAATTAAGTACAAGCAACTTGGTTATCAATTCACAAGATCCGACAAAATGTGGACGGAATTGAACAAGTAGGCGTGGCACAAAGTTGGTTTATTTATATCTAAAGAACGGTATTTATATCAGTGTTCAAAAATTAACACTAGATATCGCTTTTTAGTGTTCGGTTCGGTAGATTTGTGGAAAACACAAACGCTAATTGTGTTTGTGTAAAAAATCATTAAAAAAATAACGTTTCCCTGTTTGACATCTTTCGAACACAAAAATAATACTGTTCTTATCTAACTCAACAAAGAGATGAGAACAACAAATTCCGTTCGGTTTTTTTTTAACCACAAACTTCATTGGGTTCGGTTCAGCTCATTAATGTTCGTTCGTTTCTGTTGTGCGTAAAAAAAGCAAACAATTTTTACAAAAACAAAATACACATACGAAAAAAAACAAAAAGCAAACCAAATAATTTTACACAATACACACACAAGCTGTTCGTGCTGCGGCCGTTGCTAAAATGTTTTGTTTGTTCATTTCTTTATGAGTTTTAAAAAAAGAAACATTATAGAACATTAAAAAATAATGTTTGTCGACAGTACCACTACAATTGTTCTGTTTTTTTTTTAACGAAGAACAGAACACTATATAATGTTCGTATTTTTCTTGAATTTAGTTTCGAACGGTATTAAGGGTTGTGTTCGTCTACACAAACACTAAAAAAATAGATATCGTTCCGGGGTGTATGAGCCGAACGCTAAATAATGTTCTATTTATTTTCGAACACTGATTCATACAACTTTCTGTTATTATCGCACCATGGTGAAGGGTATATAAGATTCGGCATTGCCGAATATAGCACTTTTACTTGTTTTCTATTATTTTTCTTCTATAGTCGCATTAAAGTTAATCTCTGTAGAGTATTTCTACGCGAAAAATTTATAAATAAATAAGCAAAAAGAAAGAAAAGAGCTTTAGTTAAATATTATACTTTCAATCTGGTCTATACAATTGAGTTTGATTCCAAAGATGCCGCTACAATATATTTAAGCGGTATTAGTGAAATAAATATTCAAATATTGTGTAACAAAACTGTCAAGCTAAACAAATTTCTCCATTTGTATACAGTACAGTATACAAAACACTTTTTATACATTCAGGCAGACATACAGACAGACAGACAGATAATTCTTTTTTACACAAAAACTTTGCCAAACAAAAAGATGAAAGAAAAAAAGAGGAAAAACTGTACTGATTTTTTCTGCCATCAATACGAAACGAAAATAAATATGTAGGAGAAGAGAATAAAAAAGAAAAATAACGAAATTCGATCAACAATAATTTGAAGAATTTCAGTGCAACTTAAACTTGTTAAAAGTCTGTGGAGAAAACGTTTTCTTGTTATTTTCTTAATATTGATGAAACTTTTTAACTGTCAACAATTTACTACAAGTTGATTTCGTTTGATTTTCTAAAGTTTTGTTTTTTGTAATGCATTTCTTATTCTTTAAAACATTTTTTTTTTCTTGTTCATTTTGTTTCAAGAGATGTTGTTTGTTGGTGTCTCCACTATAATGAGTATATTGCTGTGTGGGTGATTGGGGGATTGTTTGATTGCATTTAAAATGGTATGAGTAGGGGGAATGATAGGAAATTACAAACATGAATTCCTTAGTTAGTTTGATAAATAATAAATATAAATATATTTATCTAAAAAGTTAGCATGAAATGTCTCAGGAGTTTAAGTTTAACAATTTCAAGTTGTTTCGAACGATAAAGTTGGATTGGGTTGAAGTTTAAATTGGCATCAAGTGCATTCAAAGGAATATAATGATTTATATAAAATAATATTATTGATGTTAAAAAAAGTGATTAAATAGAAAACAACTTGTGTACTTAAGAAATACAACTTTATTTCTAACAAAATTTATATCGTCAACTAAAATCGAAAGGGTTGTAGCAACAAAAAATTTAAAATTGATTTTTTTATTGATTGGGAATTATGTTGGTCAATTATTAGCTCATACTCATTTAAAAGTCGATTAAAAATTGTTTGTCGCTTACGGTCTTTTGGATTTTAGGTGACGATATGTAGCTTTTTGGACCTTTAACTATGTCTCTTTTTTTGCAATTAGCTGGCCTTTATCTTTATTGCCAGCTTAATTTCCCTTGGGGCTTATCAAAAATTTAGTAAGACTGATGCTTCAAGCTTAAAAACAAAAGTTTCCCACAAGTAAAATTATCCAGAAGTTCACTATCAGGAACCTCCGTGGTTTCAGCCTGACTGTTAGTGAGGCCTTTCGAGGATCACGGGTTTTCAAGCCCAAAAGTTGCGGGACGTTTTTTAAAAAAGAAAGCTGTACAGACTTATTTTTACATTGGGGGAAGTTCGGCTGCTGACGGAACTCCCTAGATGCTTTTGCTTGCTTCAAACCCACAGCGGAGGTTAAAAAATTCTAACACCTAAACAAAGATAGAATTATACACTTTAATTGTAAACCGTTGGTTTTTCACCCGCATTATTTCGCATCATTGTAAAGATTAATGTGATAACAATTTTTGTTGAATGTTATTTACAATTATTGTTTGTTTTATAAAAACTAAGTGGTTTAGGTTATTTTGGATCTCTGCATATATTAGAGTTTAGCATAATTCGCTCGATGGATAAGTCTCAAAATTACTGCAATCTTTGATTAATCTTAAAGAATAATTTACCGAAAAAATTATCTAAAAACTAAAGGTATTTGCTTATAAATAATATTTAACTTGGTATATTTTTGTATTTTATTTAAATAGGAAAATATTGTCCAATTCACAAGCTCGTAGTATCGTCATATTCGTTGTATAATCGTCTAGTTATACAATAGTGTATTTTTTTGTTGGTAATTTTCATACAAAAGTGTTTATTTATTTTATGATTGATTTGTATGTGTTTTAAAAATTGTTGTGTATTTATGCCAGAAATGAGAGTTTT
The DNA here is from genome assembly GCA_963931875.1 of Pollenia griseotomentosa. Lineage (NCBI taxonomy): Eukaryota > Metazoa > Arthropoda > Insecta > Diptera > Polleniidae > Pollenia > Pollenia griseotomentosa. The sequence continues at coordinate 169,607,255 of OZ007563.1, forward strand.
TTTATTGTTTTTAATTTTATTGTGTATTTTGTTTGACATTCGTTAATAAATTTTATAACCATAATTGCAAAAGATTCATAGCAACATATGGAATGAAATACACTTTTCTCATAATAAAAACGAGAATCAGAAAATAAGTTTTAATGAAAAAATAAAGTGAAAAGTACTCTTGAAAACTAAAATGAAATTTTTTTTTTCACTACAATTTATTACAGAACCAGAATTGGCCCCCTGGAAGCGTTTGATTTGTATGGTGTAACTTGTACCATCAAAAATTAAATTCCTCTAAGTTATTAATACTGTTTGATTCATTTCAATTTATTTGTTAAGCTATTTTAATTAAAATTGCTTATCAATTAATATTTATTACAAAAACTCCCATACCTGGTTTAATTTCATGGTATCAACCAATGTGAAGAAGAAGAAAAAAATGCATAACAAGAGTGCAGTCAAAATGTATTAACAAAGTGACCTCAGTACTACAACAATAAAACAATAGAAAAAACAACAGGCATTTTGCTGGAATTGAGACGGCAAATGTCAAAATGCCTTATCAAAAAAAGTAAATAAACAAACAAAAATTACGACAAACGTCACACACGAAGAAAATCCCTGCAAACAGCTGCGCTTGTGAGGTCACTTTATTAGTACATTCTGAGTGCAGTTAATAATAGCCTTTTCACACTTGTCAACATTTAACATTTAACATCAATTTGCGAAGATGTTGGAATTTTCCCATAAGAAATACATAGGGCTAAAAATCAAAATTTTTCAACATCTTTACAGAATGTTACTATCTCATTTTGTTCCCTTTTACATTTTTCGATTCTTTTAGTGTCATCACTAGAATAGTGGCAATAAATTCTATTATTATTGTGCCATCACTGACAAAATGGAAGTTGCTTTAAAAACAGCGTTACCATTTCTCAAGTTTTTCCTTTTTTGCAAGCCTTCTTTTGCTTAACTTTGCTTAAATTATTAAACAAAATGAATTAGAAATACATTTTGGTGTTATCTTTTAAAATGTTTACACTTTTGTAGAAACAAGTATTTAAAAAAAATAAAAGTTTTTTTTTCAGAAATGGTGACATATTTTATTTATGGTAGATGTTAGATGTTTTAAGTGTGAACGCGTATTTCACATTTTCAACATCTTCCATGCGTTCCTCCGAAATGTATGCAAGTGTACAAAGGGTATAAGCTTCGTACAGACGGTGGTTAGATCTAACGATGTTGTTATTAAATCTGACTAAAAATGTGTTGAACATTGTACGCTATTTTTATTTGGCAGATGTGTTAAATTAATGCATCTGACAATGGCACCATTGTCAGAAAATGGCAACATTGTAAGATCTGACCATCGTCTGTACGAAGCTTAACATATTTAACGAATTTTGAAAACGAGCCTGTAAAGAATGTTCAAGAAAAAATATTCTATGTATATGTACTTAATACTTTGAGTACTAGTTATCTCTACAAGAACCACTGTTGAAAACCGGATAAGCTACAGCCATTTTGGAAATAATTGAGATCAATACTTTCGTTCGATTTCAATTCCACTTCATTTCGATTTGTAGAACATGCCCGAATATGTTTTTATTTTTCATATTTTTATATTATTTGGTAAAAAGAAATTTGTTAATCATCTTAAATAGTTAACTCAAAGTGAATTGACAATGTACATTGAATTGATATTTTCCATTTTGGACATTTAGCAATAGGACAAAATAAAGATATAACAAATTTTACATGGATGAGAAAGAACACCTGTATGGCAAACTTTGAACCCCTCCAACTCAGAAACTTTTTGACCGATCTTGTTGAAAATTTGTGTCTAAACTACTATCTAGTAGTACTAACCTTGGTGTGAATTTCGAAAGACATCGATTTCAAAATTGGGTCACTTGACATTAAATTCCCCTTTTATATATATAAAACGTATATAAAATGTTTGGTATTTTGTTGTTATTTTCTTAATTATTTTCTAAAATATTGATTTTAGCAAAAAACTTTCTAGGAGGCTTATGTTGTTGACTAGAATAGCTAAAATATTACCATATATTATATTCTTGTAAAATGTTGTTTTTAGAAGATAGTCATACGCAATCAAATAACATTTGAATAAATTGCCTCCCCTAAAACACAACTTATCGCTATTAAATTTTTTTGTATTTTTTTTTTACACAGGGACATACTGGGGAACTGCATGGCGGATTCGTTGGCATATGCATATGTGGGTGCTTCACTCCCAAGGAGTAAGCAACTTATAGCGCACAAAATTCATATTATCGCCGTCAGAGGTGGCACGATGAAACTACCTGTGGGGAAACCAGGAAAATCTGGCCCATCATAGATGAGAAAAGGACACGGCGGGCATTACAGCTGTCCAGACATCATCTTAGAAACCTGATTGCGGTTATAACTGGCCACTGGCCCATTCGGACGCACGCCCAGAGGCTGGGGCTCCCTTACAATGACTTATGAAGAAGTTGCGGCGAGGAGGAGGAGTCAACGGAACATCTTCTCTGTAATTGCCCAGCATTCGGAGATCTAAGACTCGAAATGTTTGGTCGAAGAGCCCTTGCGGACAAAACTTGTCTCTCTGATGTTGAAGTAAACAGGATCCACTCCTTGACTGAATCGACCGGATGGCTGCGTGGTAATACTAGCAGCCGGATAACTTAAGACCCATGGGAGACGGTGTGACATGGTAACACAACGGGAACTAATTAATGGACCCACGTGAGCTGTGCTTGATCACGGCTGCCAATGGAACCTAACCTAACCTACATAAAACTGAACCGATTTAGGGGGGGGGGGGGGGGAGAATATAAGAAATAAAAAAAAATAACGGCTACATACATATATTTTCAAGAATTTGCATAAATAAAACTTCTTTTTTTTGCTTCGCGATGCTGGAATATTGGATTTAATCCTTTTTTTTCTTATTTCTTGTTTTTTGTTTGGTAGAATTTAAAGACAGGTGTATGGAGCTAAAATTCTATACAAAATTTGACAACTTTAATCAAAAGAATCCTTTGATTTTTTTTTTTTAATACAAATGGAGATTTTGCGTAAGTTTTAAAAAATTTCTACGGTCCTGTCTCTGCGAAATGAAACCAAACACACGAAACCTTATTTACAACCTCGAACAATTGAGTTTTGCCTTTTTACACAGGCAATACATAGATATTTAATACAATGTTCACTTGAAATACTCATAGCAACCGTCGTTAAGGTTGAAAATTCTTTTTTCTAATGTTTTCTCTTGCAGCTTTAGTTGCTGTTATTGTGGATTTTTCTATTATTGTTTGGCTTAAGCATAAATCGGCTGCTCTTTTTGGCCTATTTGCATGCAGATGGCAAATTAGCATTAACTCATAAAGAGTACAAAAAAAAAATATAAAAAAAGAATTGAAATAGCTGGCATTAATAACCAGGCTAATGTAAATGTGTACATAAAATCCATTAAAGCCGGGAACATAGCAACACATATGAGCCTTTATGTGGTTGTAAATGTGCCTGCCATGTTTTAGCCACGAATTGCGGTTTAATAGTTGGCCTTAAAACGTTAAATCCAGTAAACAGAGTCTAAACGAAAACAACAAAAAATGTTAGATATGAGTAAACACTAATACAAACGACATACATTTTTTGATATCCTGTAGCATTTAAGGCAAACATGTCGAGAGCTGAGTTACAAATTTTCTATGCCTGCTTTTTGGGCAAATAATCTAAACTCAGTCTGTATAACGTTGCATACAGAATCTGTTGATGACTCTTGGCCATAGTGAGGCAAGCATCCAACAGATGCCTATGAATTTTTATGTATGTCTGCAATTTTAATTTTATTTATTAAGCCTTTTTCTATGCACTCATACATGTTTGCTTAAAATATTTGTTGAACATTTTAGTTCTACAACAATCTATAAGCGATAGATTATTTTAATATAATTGAATTAGCTGACTAATGTTTTTATCGTTTAGTGATTTTCATTGAGTGCTGGCTGCACAAGTCCTTAAAAACGAAAGTTAGAAATTGTCAACTCAAAACTTTAACATTTCAGAGATTATGAATAATCAATTTAGGAGAAAGGGAATAATTGATCTCAAGTAAAATGTTTAGAAATTAAGGGGGGTGCTTTAAAGTCATGCGAAATAAGGCCATGATGGCTTTATTGCTCAATTGAATGGGAGATAAAGCCATAATAGCATTATTGGACAATCATTGAGAGATAAGGTCATATTTAAAATTTTGCGAAATGAGAGATATAGCCATATTTTTTTTTCACAAATGTGAGATAAAGTCATATTTTTCCAGAATGTTGTTACTTTACTTTAGTGTTTCTCGGAAAAGTCATTTTTTTATTCTTGTGACGCACGCAGGAAAACTTTATTCAGCGAAGCCACCTGCCGTGTCCTACTGGAGGAGAAAACCCGTAAGCGCGGCCGCAGGCCGCCACGCAGAAAAACTTTAGTATGCGAGGCCAGATTTCATCAATGTAATCAATGTAAAATGCAAAAGTTCTTCAAAACTGAAATGAGAGATAAAGCCATTTTCTAATATCGCTAATGTGAGCTAAGGCCATGATGGCTTTATCTCCCATTCAAATGGGGGAAAAACAAAGGGCTTTATCTCCCTATTGAATGAGAGATAAAGCCATCATGGCCTTATTTCGCATGACTTTAAAGCACCCCCTCGAAATTAAATGGGTTATTGGCTGAATAAAGTGAATAAATACTTTAAACTTTAACTAATTTCAGAATTTCAAGCCATTAAACTTCATCTTAAGAATATTTTACTTCTTTAAAGATTATAACTTTGTTTTAAACTAAGGCAGTTAATTTTCATTTTTACAAAAAAATAAAAAACAACCAACATTAAAGTCAATAATGAATGCATCATTAAAGTCTGGCACATAAAACGACCACATGAAAAATATAGTCAAGCATATTATTTAAAACACTGGAAAAAAATATTATGAATTCCTAAATCTCATAGAAATTAAAAATGTTATTTAAATCATTTTTAACTTTTTATTTTACTGCGAATTTCACGATGTTTAAAGGAGGCTTTCTTTTGCACATATTCATTTGAAACAGGGGGTTTTTTCCGTCTCTTTGACGGTCTTTGTTAAATCTTAAGAATGATTTAAGGCAACAACTTGTCAAGCAACTAAAGATATTTGTTCGTAGTATCGTCGTATTCGTTGTATAATCTACTAATTATACAATATTGTATATTTGTTGTTGGTAATTTTCATACAAAAGTGTCGTCTCCAAGACGAATTAACTGCAGGTGGTGTCGAAATAGCATCTGATTTTAACATTTCGAGCTTATTGGTTTTGATTTGTTAGAGTTTTGCTAAAGCTACGGTCACACTTATTAAACATTTGATCAAATAAGCATAAGCACTACTTTTGTTAATAGTAAGGCAGATTTAACAAAGTCTTAATAACACAAAATAAAACAAATTATTTTACTAGACATAGCAAAAACTGTTTTTTGCAAGATGTGGTATTATAAGCAAAATAAATATTGAAATAAAAGAAAATTATATATTAGTCTGCCTGTTGGTCACGTTTTTTTTCGTCAAATATTTGACAAGTGTGACCGTAGCTTAAGAATGGTTGACATTTCGAGCTACAAACACTAATACCATGTTCACACGGACAGCAATATTCGTGTTTCGCTCGCTTACTCCTGTTTCTCGCCCCAAACATGATTGAAACGACTTGTTTCCCCATACAAAATTTTGAGAGCGAAACAGGTCGTTTCACTTTGAAACAGGCTGCGAAACACGAAAAATGTACTATCATCTCCAATTTTGACAACATTTATCGTTAGTTTATCTGAACTAGCTCTCAAAAAAAAGTCAAAACAAAGAAAAAAACAAAATAAAAATTGATGTTTAATAAAATAAAGTGATAATTATAACATAATAATATTAATAAAAGGATTAAATAATATATTTTTAAGTTTTATTTACTTTTTTTATCTATTTAAAAAAAATCACACTAACAACACAAAAAAAATGTCAAAACGAAACAAGAATGAATCGTATGAACGAACAGCTTGTTTGGCAAACTAGTTTCAGAGTGCGGAACGGGTGGTTTATATCGTCGTATGAACATAGCATAACAATGCAATGAAAAAAACCCTATGTTTCTGTTGTTTTTGGATTGTTGTAGTTTCGATACCACCTGTAGTTGGATTCGCTTGGTCGTCTCATTTTACGGTTTTATATGTTTTGAAAAATTTTGTGTATTTAAGCCAGGCCTCGAAACGTTCGATTTGTTGGTTGAATTTGTAAAAATCTTTTGAGAATGTTGCAACTACCACCACAAATTTAATATTCTGAATCATTAATATCTGTTTGATTCATTTAAATTTATTGTTTAAATGAATTTAATTAAAATTGCTTATCAATTCATATTTCAACTCAAATTAAAACTCCCATACCTGTTTTAATTTCATGGTATCAACCAATGTTACCCCGGGTCTACACGTAGCATTATTTATTGCGGCAAACGTCAAATTTGATTGCTACATTAAATTTGCGACGTATAGACCGCCATGAGTGGCAATCTATTGCGCAATGATTGCTCTTCTGATTGCTTGAGCAATTATTGCTTAGCAATCTGCTGTCAAATAAGTTGTAATTTATCTGACATTTATTTGTGTGTTTATTTATTAAAATAGCATTTTTTTCAAATGCAAATAAACAAAAAAGTAATACAAATCACAGCTACGACAATTACAATTAATTATTTTTTTAAGTTAATTTATTAATTGAAAAAAAAAATTTAACAATCACTTGAAAACACAACATAAAACATTTGTTATAAATACATCCACAAAACTTTGGACAACTACTCGCGGTGAAAATTGCAAATTTATGGCAAAGCAATTTTAAGTGTTCTCCAGCAATATAATCAGCAATTATTGCTCCATTGTTCTGTCATTGTTCTGCCGACGTTTTTGCTTGTACTTAGCAATAAATTTTGCTACGTGGAGACCCAGCGTGAATGGCAGATTTTATTAAAGAAGAAGAAAAAATTAATTGAATGTATACTATTATTCAAATAACAGTTTTGTTTCAACACGCGTGCTTAAACCCGATCTCTTCATTGTTAAATTACACAATACTTTTATACCTTATTAAATTTATAGTTATTATTAAATAAAACACATTGGATTGTAATAATAGTAAATTATAGAGTCGTTTAATTAATAGTAACAGACACAACACTTCGCAACCACATCGCTACAAGATTGATATCCAAAGTTGTGCGAAAGAGCGAGTTCTTTCGCATTTAGTGAAAAAGGCAGTTATTCTACATATTTCGTATTATTTTTAATTAAAAACGTTTGTCATAAAATCCTTATTTCTCTTAGTGTATGTTATATATAGTCTGCACTTAAGCTGCTTTATATATGATGCATTCATTTGAAGATTCATTCATTCATTTACATTCAAAGAAACACTTACAGTTGGATACGTACACATACACACATTATTAAGCCAGTTTTCTTTTATAACTAGGTCAAATATGCTAAAAGGATACTTAAGTCTTTAGGGCATGACAGTACTTTTCTTTCATATACAATTTTTTTTTCTTGTTTTATCTTCAACGTTAAAAAGATGATTACGATGATGTTGTAGTGGCTAAAAAAGATGAAGACGACAACCGAGATAAAATATTTATATTTATATGATTTTTTTGTCTATTTAAAATTTGCTTTAATAGAAAAAAAAAATAGAACATTAAATACTTGATCTAAATGTGTTTCAAACATGTACTCACGTATCCATTTGGGTATGTAAACAGTCGAGTAAAATGAGAAAATATGGAATATGGTAACATATTAGAAAAACGAAAAACGAAAAATTTGGTAATTCTTATTTAAAATGTTATTTGAATGTGAAAGAAAGTTATTTCGAAAATTTTACTTTAAACAAGAAAGTACTGATGCCCGTAATTTCTACAAATAGATATCTAGTCGTGTTCGTACCTAACAGTTATCTTTCCCTATCCGCTAACATTATTGTGGTAATTTCAACGTTAATTTTGCCTACGTGAATTAACTATCGAAAATCGTTGGAAATACGTTTTAAAATTATGAAAACCATAGATACCTATACACAGCTAGATACCTATTTGTAGAAATTACGGGCATGAGATCTGAAGGTTCATCGTCACACTGTTTCAAAAGTCGTTAAAGAATATAAGAAAAACTTGAACATAAAAAGAAAACCTGGATCAGGAAAAAAAATATGTATAACATATTGGTAAAGCAAAAGATGCCGAACATCACCGAACACTTCTATCAGAAAAGCAGCTCGCAAAGTTAAATGATCTCATTCTTTTGCGCGCAAAGCCAAAGAAAGTGCTGGGTTAAAGTCGTATAAAGGCCCAGATCGCCATGCGGTTCAGAACTTAGAACCAGTGTTCGAAAATAAACAGAACATTATTACCGTATTATTTTTGAGTTCGAAAAATGACTATTAGGGAAACGTTATTTTTTTAATGTCTTTTACACAAACACTATTAGCGTTTGTGTTTTTTACAAATCTACTGAACCGAACATTAAGGAGCAATATTAAGTGTTTATTTTCGAACACTGCTTAGAACAAAAGAACAAGCGAAAAAATTGAGTTAAAATTTTATAAAAAAAACAAAAACCTGTTGTGCGATGAACAGGGAAACCAAAAATATGCAATTGCATGTTTTTCCTTGTGCGACCAATGAAGGCAGAAACAATATATTTATCAGTTTTAGAGCTTTTTATGAATTTTGGCATCGATTTGTTTTTGCATATTTTTGCATATTTTACCGTTTGGAGCATTTTTTTGCATAATTTGGTTAAAATATCCTTTTTGCAGCATTTTATAAGTTCTAAGCGCATTTTTTGCCTTTTTGATGTTAATTTTTTTTTTTAGATGTCTACAAGAGCTTTCGCAACATATAAAAAAAAATTTTTTTGCAATATTTTGGATTTTCTGTTTTAAATATCTGTCTGTCTTCCCCACGTTTTGCACATCTGGACCAATCTATTAAAGTGATCTTACGATGTTCATCCCTCAGTCTGGCTGGTTGTCCGTCCATGTTAACCTTATGCGCAAAGTACAACTTACAATTATGTAGATAATTTGATAATATTTGGTGAATACATTTTAATTGTATTAAGGACAAATTCTATCTAAAACGAATCGGTATATAATTCAACATATTCCCCATAAAAACTTCTTTCCAAATTAGACTCTTTGTGTCCATAAACCATTTACTTAATTATATTGGTATTTAGATTGCATTCGCCCCAAAAACATTTTACTGCAAATTAAATTCTTTTTCGGTTCACATTTGCCTAAAGCTCCCATATATAAAGGGCTTAAACTTCCTTTTAAATGTTAACATTAATACACAACTTAGCGACCGTCCCTACAATCTCTTTAAGACAAAAAGTCTCATATCTATGCTCGTGTGTGAATAATATTCAGCACAAATAACTCTTATATGAATTTAAGCCTCTTAAGCTGGGATCACACGATTGCCGCAATGCGCCAATTTTCACACTTTTTAATACCCCAATCGTGTGATTGCACAACCAAATGACTCATGTACCAATCAAGCACAATATTGTGCTAACTTTTACCAATCAAATGCAACCCTGGTGCGGCAATCGTGTGACTGTTTGCTATGCAACCGAGCGTCAATAAAAATAACAAAAATGCACCAATATTTATTGTGTTCTTGTGCGGCAATCAAACAACACAATACCCGCCAACATTTATCTTTTTTTTTAATATATTTACTTTTTTGTGTTTCTTTTAGTAGGCAATGAAGATTTATTTTTTATGCATTTAAATTTTTTTTTTAATTATTACTGTAAACAAAATATGTATGTATTTTCACAAGCATATTTAGCTGTTCAGTGCGAATATTTTTATTTAAAATATTTCTATGCGAACCTTAACATACGAAATTGTTGAACAGGATCTTAATTTTTGGCATTTCTTAAAAAAATTAAATAAAACTATTCAACAAAAATTTTTTTAAGTATATGATACAAATTTACATTTTTTTAATGAACAAACCAAAAAGAACATTCATACAAATAAAAAAGTTACCACAACAGCTGTTTTCGCAGTTAACACAAGTAAAAACAATCGTGTGACTGTGCTGCGGCAATTGTTGTTACCATTTCGCTTTGTACCAACTAGCGGCAATTAAATTTGTTTCAAACAGGGCAATCGTGTGATTTCAGAATATTTGATTGGTGCAATTTCATGATTGTGCGTCAATAAAGCGCAATAAAAATTGTGTCATATTGGTGCATTTGCGGCAATCATGTGATCCCAGCTTTAGCATAACTTTGTTTTTGTGAGCCCATGACTGGTCATCGTTTGCAAATCGGGTAAAATCTCGAACATTCTTCTGTAAATACTTTGGTGTATGGGCTTAACCGATTATAATTTTAGGATTGTTTTACTTTAATGGAAGTGTAAATAAATTGTTGAATATTTTGTTTTCAGATTAGCAATTTTTGAATTTTTTGGGGCATATTTTTAACGATTTTTAGGGCATATTTTTAAGTTTTTACTGCATATTTAATGCGCATAAAACGTGTTTTTTAGAGCATATTTCTGGTTTCCCTGGTGATGAATGATCAAACTTATGTACTGGCAGAGCAGACTTTTCACAACTTCCGGGTATAGATTTTTATGTGGCTTGTGCACAAAGTATTGTTGAAGAAGAATACCGGACAAAAAAAAAAAATAAACCAAATTCCCCAAGAAGTTTCTTGTGTGGCAAGCCATTTGCAGTTGTGGCAAAAGAAGCCAATCACTTGTGGCATAAGCCACGATAAACACCGAAATATATAAAGGGTATCCAAATTTGAGGTATCATCGGTTAATTGAAAGCGCTATAGGGAGATGATCCGAAGCTTTTTAGGCGAAAAATTGATGATTCAGATGTAGAGAATATGTGGTTTCAACAGGATGGTGCCACTTGGCACAGAGCAAGAGAAACAATGGATCTTTTGAAAGAAATGAAAATAAGGCGCCGTATTTCTCGTAGAAGAAAGATCGTGCGATTTGACACCTTTAGACTATTTTTTGCGGAGTTTTTTGAAAACGAAAGTGTACAGCAATACTTCCTCAACAGTTTAAGAGCTTAAAAACAACACTAGCAAGCAGATATCAACCATTGACAACAGTTTATTGAAGAATGTGGTAAAAGATTGCAAGCCTGCCGATCCAGTAGGGGGGTCAGTTGACCGACATAATTTTTCGTTTTTACCGAAACCTATTTGTAATAAACCAAAATGTATTAACAAAGTGACCTCAGTACTACAACAATGAAACAATAGAAAAAACAACAGGCATTTTGTTGCTAGAATTTAGACGGCAAATGTCAAAATGCCTTATTAAAACAAGTAAATAAACAAACAAAAATGACGACAAACGTCACACACGAAGAAAATCACTGCAAACAGCTGCGCTTGTGAGGTCACTTTATTGGTACATTCTGTAATAAACTGAATTAGAAATATTTTTAATTTAAAAAAAAAAAACCTTTTTTTTAAACTTAATAAACAAAAATATTAGTGGTATTCACACTGAGCTTGTTAGTTTGTTAGTCGTTAATCGTTACTTTTTTACACGCATTTTGTTTTTGTGTATTTAACGGGCTACCGGATTAACATTTAACAAATTAAAGACACGTTACCCCTGATAAAATAGTTGTTAGTTGGTAACTCACAATCAGCTGTTGCAGTTTCTAAATAAATATAACAAAAAAGTCATTTGTGATACATTTCTAAAAAAATATTTGTGTTTTGGCAATTTTCGTGAATAATAAATTGTGTCAGAAAAATAAATCAGCTGTTTTACTACGAAAGTTACCAGACTAACAAAGTTTTAAAAAGGGGGTCGTTCACAGTTGGTAACTTTAACAAAGTAACAATCTACCGAGTAACAAATTAACAAGTTCGGTGTGAATACCACTATTGTGTTTTTTGTGTTTTACCACCATTTATAGGAATTCGCCTTGATTTATTACGTTAAGAATAATTTTGGCAAATACCAAAAACCATATTTAACGAAAATGAAAAAAAAACACTCATTCATGTCTCTGAGAATAAAAATATTATCGTAGGCCATAAACCTAAAACATATTGAAGATACTGTAATAACAACTTTTATGGTTTTTGTATTGCATTAGCCAAAAAAGCAGATAGACAGACAGACAGACAAGTCTCAAATGAATTTGATTTAGCATGCGTATTGTATTTTATTATGTATTAACAAATGGAAATTAATCTTTTGATAAACAATTTCAGGCTGGTAAACATTTTTTCTTCAAAGAAAAAAAAAAATCAAACAGATCTTTTATGTATTTTTTATTTAATTTTTCAATTTCTTTTGCTTCCCTTGCAAACTTCCATTAGCTATCAGGTTTCTAAGCATATTGAATTATTTAAACTTCCTTATTAACTCATGTTGATTACGATTTTTCTTCTTTTTTTTTTTTAGAGGAAAATAAAAAGGTTGTTATTAAATCTAATAAAAAGGAAATATAAATTAGGAAAAGTAAAAAAAGAAAAGTTGCCGTTTTTTTAATAGAAGCAAAGTTAATGTTTTACTTACCATTTGCGCTACACAAAAACAATGGCGAAAATTATGAAAGGGCACCTCATTGTAGTGTTTGTAGACCTCGTATAACCATTCACGCAAAGTATCGATGGGTAAATTAAATTTCTCTATAAATCCTAATTCCACAAACATTGTTTGCATAAGATGTATGATGTCGGCATCAGCCCATTCATATGAATCGAAGGCTGGCAAACGTAAAGCATTGCGCACTTCCTCCGAAAAGGTGGTATCGCAAATTTCCAAGAATCTCTTCTTAACCTCCTGATGCTTTGGTAAACTACTTTTACGATTTGTTGGACCCATGGGACGTTTAGAAAGACCTAAAAGTTAAGAGAAGAAAAATAAACAATTAACAACAAAAAATATGTATTTTTTATGTTTGAATGCTAAAAATTTAAATTAAGTTGAGTTAAATGGAAGTTTTTAAAATTTAAATTGGGCTTTTAAATTCATCAATTTTAAATTTTTATAAAATAATTTTAAGTGAATTAAGGAATTTACAACATGAAATGAATTTTTTTTTTTTTTTATAATTTTATTCTTCACTGAACACGGAATTGAACTCGGGTCGAATTTACATGTTTCGAAAATTACTGCATTCCCATCATCAGAATTATTTCCCGTTCATCCGTTTGCGCCACTGCAGCGCCTGCCAGTCTATAGTCCAACGTCAATTTTTAACTAATGGTATTGGCGGATCGAAATTTGCTGTAATTGAATATCAATTTTCAATTTCATTTACATGTTTCTTGATTTTTGCCAAGATTTTGTCTTGAAAACATCAGCACATTTTTATCGCAGAAAGTGCAGAAAGGCAACTACTGCATTCATTCATTTGGAGATAATCAATTAAAACAGTGTAGTTAATAATAATAAGTGCAAGTTATGTGTTCTTAGCTCGTTGTGAAAAGAACTTAAAGTCAGTCAGTAAAGTTTTCTAAGATGACACTTTTTATACTGGTTTGCTAAGCATTACTCAAATAGGGTACATGAAGTAGTTTCCTTTCTGCAATAAGTGATTCATTTGTTTTTATGTCTTCTTTTTCTTTTTGCTTTTTTCTCGTTGACCTTGCTTTGTACCACTTGAAGGACAACGTTAAACATATAGAAGAATTCTGCTAATGGGAATGTGGTTATTCTCGAGACATGTAAATGCGGCGCAAGTTCAATCCCGTGTTCAGTCAAGATTTATCAAAAAAAAAAATTTTTAATTTTTTGATATTCTTTAATTAGGCTTGAGTGCATCAAATTAAATTTTCATTAAATTATTTTCACCGAGGAAGGAATTTTACAACTTGGAATTTTTATTAAAATTTATTGATAATTTTTCTTGGCTGAGCTGGGATTTGAACCCGGGTTGATCTTTACATGTTTCAAGAAACACCACATTCTATCTTCAGCTCAGCCAAGGAAAAATTATCAATAAATTTTATTAAAAATTCCAAGTTGTAAAATTCCTTCCTCAGTGAAAATAATTTAATGAAAATTAAATTTGATGAACTCAAGCCCAATTAAAGAATATCAAAAAACTAAAAATTAACAGTTCAACTAAAAATCAAAATTGTTCTTAAAAATTTTTTTATTCATTTCATGTTTTAAATTCCTTTCTTCACTTAAAATAATCTATGTATTTAAAATTAAATTTGAAGAACTTAAGCCTAATTTAAATATCAAAAACTTCAATTAAAAACCAACAGTTCAATGAAAAATCACAAGTGTTGAGTTAAATGTTTAGAATTTTCCTTATTTCTAAAGAAAACATATCGTTGAAAAAAAAGCAAAATTCAAAACAAAATTAAACCGGAAATTTTAAGGCCAATTGATAACGGAAATTAAATTCGAATGCTTGACAGCTCAAACGTTGGAGCAAAGATGAGTTTCCACATTGGTTGTAAAACTCTAATCTGTTAGAAAGTCAACTAAAAAATCAAGATTTTTATGCTCTAGAATTTATTTAAAAAAATTTTTTTTAAAGATTTATATAACAAATACACAAAAAGGTTTGCAATTTCTTTAATGACAGCAATACAAAAAAAAAAAATAATTTTTTTTTTTTTTTTTTTTTTTTGTTAACTAATTTCGGTTAAAAGAGAAAACTTTTTCTTTAATTAAATCATTCTTAAGAAAAATAAATTCAAACAGATACATTGCGATACCTGGTTCTTATTAACGATAGAAGTTAAACAAAGATTTGTGTGTACAAAACTTTTCGTTAGTAATTAGTACTTCTCTTCTACTCCTCTATTTTATTTAAAATCAGGGTGATTGCTCTCTTAGAAAATTGTCTTGAAACACACACACACACACACACATACACACATATTTAATGCTATTACAACTACTTTAACAGAAAAAACAAAAACAGAAGAACAATAAAAAAGAAGTAAAACAAAACTGCAGAGCAAAAGAAGCCATAAAAAAAAGAGTTGCAGGAAATTTTATACAATATTAAAATATAAATTGCTCCAGCTGTTTCAGTCAAATGTTGATGATGCAAGTCATTACCTTAAACCAGATTAAGCTCTGAATAAAATAAAAGCAAAAAAGGAAGTAAAGTAAAAAGAAAGAAAAAAAAGTAAGAAAAAAAAACAATGTATACAAAAGAATCCCCTTCATTACATTTAAATTACTTATTGTTAGCAAGCAAAAGAGTAGTAGATGTATGCAATAAAACAAAAACCAACAAGACTCTGCTGCAATAATGTTGAAATAAATGGAAACAAAAAGTTGCTTGCAACAGCTCAGATCATTAAATTTGCAAGAAACAAACAAAAGAAATAAAGCTCGTTCCTCCATTAGACAGCCATCCTCGTACATTTTCTCAAGGACTCAAGAACGTAAAAAAAAAATTAAACATTAGCTTATAAGAAAACCAGTGTTACAATGTAATAAAACCCTTTAAAAGGCGGCTGCAGCGAATGTCAAAAAAGCAGAAGAACAAAACACCTTAAGGTGTTAAAATATGAAAACTGGAAAAGTGTTACGGATCAAACGAACAATTTCAGTTTAATTATTTTTATTTCCTGTTTTACCACATTTATCACTGACACACATACTTACTTATTCGAACATAAAAACACACAGCCAGAGTTTAAATATCTTCCCCTCTTACCCCCTTCTTCTTTGGTAAAAACAGCAAGTGATTATGTTGTTGTTTATCTTTAGACAGCTGCCATGTTCACACTTGCAACAAGGAACTGAACGAACAGCTACAAAAACAATAATTTTAAGTTCATTTTTGTAAAGCTTTGCATCAGCTTTATTTAGTTGTTTTCCAGTTAAAATTTCATATCAATTTCAAAGTGAAACAACTGAAGTATAAAAATTACGTGCATTTCAGACTTCAAAAGTCTTAGTAAATATGTTTTTTTTTTTTTTTTTTGTTTTTTTGGAATCGTTAATAAAGTCAACTTGTTAATGGTTTTTTATATACCCTCTACCGAAAGTAAAAGCCAATATACATTTAAGTTTGTTATTCGGTTTGTAATTTCTACAATATTAATCTAAGAACCTATAAAGTATATCTATTCTGGGTCCTTATGAAAAGCCTAGTTGATTTAACGATGTCTGACTGCCCGTCTGCCTGTTGAAATGGGTTTTCCGAAGACTCCACATATGTTGAGGATTTGGTAGTTACATTTTTACGTCACATATAGTCCGGAATTGTTTGCTATTTAAATTCAGCCTGATCGCTCTCCACAAATGGCTGAGATATGAGCAAAAAACTAAGACTGCCTCTAATTTTACACAAAAATCCCTTGTTGTTGTTTTTTTCTTTTATATTTATTTATATCTGACGAACGGCAGGAGCCAAAGTTTCCAAATATGGTTCAAGCGTCTTGGTTACCAAAACACAAATACGACAAAATGTAGCCGGGGTTGAACAAGTGGGCGTGGCACTTTCCATACAAAGACATTATAGATTTCTGCATATCTGGAGAACGGCAAGAGCAAAAGTTTCCAAATTAGGAACAAAAATTTGGAGGAGATTGAAGAAGTGGGCATGGCACAAAATAGATTTATTATTATCTAAAGAACGGTAAGAGAAAAAATGTCCTAATTTGTTACACATATTAGCTGGGTTATCAGTACACAAACTCTCCAAAAATATGGCCGGGATTGGTCCAGGGGCGTGGCACTTTCCCATACAAAGTCAATATAGATTTCTGTTTATCTGGAAAACGGCAAGAGCCAAGGTTACCAAATTAGACACAAACACCTTGGTTATCAATAGACAACATAAGACAAAATGTGGGCGGGATTGTATAAGCGGGCGTGGCGTGAAATAGATTTATTTATATCTTAAGAACGCTTAGAGATATTTTTTTTTTTAAATTTGACACACATAGCTGGAAAAGTGGGAGTGGCACCTCCCATACAGAAAGATTATAGATTTCTGTATATCTAGATAACGACAAGAGCCAAAGTTACAAAATTGGGTACAAGCATCTTGGTCATTAGAACACAACTTCTGACAAAATGTAGGCGTAATTGGAGAAGTGGGCGTGGCATAAAAAATACATTTCTTTATATCTGGAGAACGGTAGGGGAAAAATGGTCCAAATTTGGTACACAAAGCAAAGAGTAGGAGTCGCGGATAAGTGGCCGTAGCACCTCCTTCCAATTACAAAACAGATCAGTAACAGTAAAAGTTACAAAATTTGGACAATTCGGCTCAATGCCAATACGAGGCATCCGAAAGAAGTGGAGGGGCTTGGAGAAATAGGCGCGGTACCAAAAATTAATTTTTTAATATCTTATATAAACTAATTAATACATATGTATACAGTAGTTTTCCGGTTTAACGAACCAATACTTTGTCAGGCCTGTTCGTTATATGCCATACTTATGTCTAGTACCCATGTTATGAATAAATAAATAACTAGTGCTGTTTTATTTGTGGTTTATTTTGAAATATGTTTTGAGATCTGTATAATATTTTAAAAAGAGGTACAATTCATTACTCTGGTAGCATAAAACCTAAAATAATTTGAATGAGAAATAAGTTCATATTCATTTTAAGTTTCCTTGAAAATTTTACACAAAAAAAATTTGTCAATTAATGTTTGTTTTTTTTTTTTGAACAATGCATGTATGAATGTCGTTGTCGTAAAAACCAAGAAAAAAAGTTGTTTCTTCATTCTTGGAAATTCGCCTTGTTTCATGGCTTTTCTATTTTTAAATCAAAAGTTTATACTTCTTGTTTCTTTTTGCACAAATATACAACTCGCAATCCATTTTGGTAATTATCCACAATTTTTACTTTTTCTTTTAAAAAAAGTGTCTTTTTTGTACTCATTTTACTGATCATTGCAGCATAATCAAACGAAAATACTACATAAACAAAACCTAAAATAGAGCGGTACGTTTTGCTACTCACTTGTTTTTTAGTTAGAAATTACTTCACATTATGCCTATTTAAACTAAAATTATGAATCTTGTTTGTTCGCTAAATTGAGCAGAAAAAAATATTTTTTGTTCGCTATATAAGGTACTCAATGGAGCAAACTTGTGTGTTCGTTAAATGCGATGTTCGCAGAATCGAAGGTTCGTTAAACAGGAATACTACTGCATATGTATTTATTTATACAACTTTCTGTTCTTATCGCACTTTGGTGAAGGGTATATAAAATTCGAAATAGCCAAATATAGAACTCTTACTTGTTTTATTACTTCGTTGTTTGAGTCAAGATCAAATACAGTTTTTTTACTCCTTTTTGGGTAAAAAAACGAGGAGGGTTTCGGAAGTTCTCAAATACAAAATAAAAATTAAAGAAAAGGTGAAACGACGAAAAGGATTTCCGTTATAATGGGTGTATTATTAATTCCGTTCCGCAAGTGCGGAAAGCAAATTTTGTGCGGCAGCCAAATTTGCAATTATTTAATCCGTTTGTGCGGTATCCGTCCGTTGTTGCGGTATCATCTCTACCATTGTGGTATTGCCATATTATTGAAACCGCAATATAGATATTCTTCGCCATTTTGCTTACGTTAACATTTTACAACGAGAAGCTAACGGAAGAAATAAAAATGTAAGAAATATTTCAAAAAAAGAACATTTAGGTTTGTTATTTAAAATATTTATTATCATATTTTATATTAGTTGTATATTTTACAGAAATTAATTTGATAAAAAAATTATTGCTGACAAAAATTTCAACAACTGGTTTAAAATGTTTTTTTTTTACCAACAGCTGACACAATAGCTCTGTTTCTTTACTCCACTTTTTGAACGAAAAGCGTTTCCGTACTTTAAACTTTTGTAAATGAGAGCGGGCTTGAGAGATTAAAATTCTTCTTCTTGCACAAAACAGCCTAGACATTTTCTTCGTGCAAATTGTGTAAATTGTCAAAAAGCTGTAAAACATAAACAAAACAGAAAAAGCAAAGATAAAAAGTTCATGATCCAAATTCTGGAAAAAGTGTTGTGGAATAAAATAATGTACTTAAATAGATAGTTTTGTACTGAAATATTAGGGATACAAAATGTTAGTTATTGTTTGTTTTGTTTTATTTTTGTTAAAAGTTCTTTAAATCGTGTTTTTTCTGTTCCCGTACTTTTGCGTAATTTTGTCTCTTTATGAGAGAAATGTATGCTTGCTCTCATTTGCACGAACTTTACTCAAAAAGTAAAAAAACAAGACCTAATATAAACTCAGAAATTATTAAAACAGGGATGTTAAAAACTTATTGCGGAAAGCGTATACCGCAGGAATGAATAATTGCAATTTGCATGTCGATCGATATTTATTTCCGTCGAATTTTCCTTTCCGTGCGGAATCAATAATACCACCCAATATGTTTTTAAAAGTAAAAAAAAACGTTAGAAATGTTTTTTTACAACAGAAATTTTATTAAAAGAAAAAGTGTCGTGTGGCTTAAAAATTATCTTTTTTATAGAAGAAAATTTTTATAAAAACGTCTTTTAAAAGAAAGGTCTTTGTTAAAAAAGGTTTAACAAAAAAAAGTCCCCTTTTTAAACAAGTGTTTTTATACGAAAAGAAAATTTTTACAAAAAGCAAGAATTTACTAAATAATTTTCTATTACAAAAACTAAATTTTTATAAAAAAAGTACCTTTTAATTAAACTTAATTTTCAAAAAAGTACTTTTTCTCAATATTGTTCATTTTTAAAAATTTCTTTCTTACCAAAAAATGCCTTTTTGTAAAAAGTACCTAAAACTTCTCACACCTTTGCTCTAATAGCTTAAACATGCATAATAAATATTTCGACCGGAATTTAATATTAGAAATATTTAGATAAAACTCGAACATACTGCCTTATAAGATAAATTGGAATTTTTTTCGTAAATAAATGTTTTATCCGCCTGAACAATCACGTAAAGATGTTCGGCATAAAAATAAAAAAAAAAATTCAATAAAATTATTTGAACTTTTGGTCGTTACTCAATTTTAGTTAAGGAAAAATCTAAAGGAATATTGGTTGGAAACAGGAAAAAAGTAATAAAATATAATAGATTTATTTAAGCAGAAGCAAATGAATAATTTTGAAAAAAAAATAAGCAAAAATTAAATCTAAATCTTAATCTGGGTGAAGCAAAAAAAAACAAAAAAAAAAAAAAAAAATACGAATAAAAAGGATTTCAAATAAAAAAAAAGAAGGGCCCATCAAATTATAAAACAAGAGTTTAGGAATTTTAGCTTTCATTTATAACAAAAATTGCTTAAATTTGTTTAAATAAATAAACATTTCCCTTTTTAAGCGTCAAATCCTGTACATATCGCTCATTTGCTCTAAGCTTTTTTATAACTTAAAAAATAATGTTTTGGAGTTGGTGATGGAGTTCGCTTTGGTTTTTTTATATTGTGTATAAAATTCATCTAATTGCTTGCTGGCGTTACGTTACAAAAGGTAAACTTCTCTGTGGAAATGCGCATACAGAGAAGTCTTCTGTTTGTAACGTAACGCCAGCAAGCAATTTGAATTAATTCTCATAAAATTTTATATGTGTTATTTGATTTTTTTTTTGTATTCAAATGAAAAGCCCAACTAGCTCTACATTTAGTTAAAAAAAAGTGGGAAACATTTGACAATAAGAGCCTGAAATAACAGCTTATTTGCTTGTTTACGTTACGTTACAAAAAGTACACTTTTGGGTGGAAACATCCATAGCTTGTATACTCTCTCATGAAGAATATTTTGCGTTATTTCTTTTAAGTTGTTAGGGCAAATTAGCATAAATAAACTTTTACTTTATTCGATATGTACTTTTTTTAGATATGAAAACCTTGCATCAAATGAGCGATAAGTATGCGTTAGTTGTGTGTTAAAAAAATGCAGAAAAAAGAACAACAACAACGGATTTTATGGGCTAAAACTGGAGGCAGTCTTACTAGCGGAATTTCAATAAAAAAAATTCCAGACTATCAGCCATGTTTTGGAAATGGGAATCACGTGAAATTAAAATCGGTGGATATTTTCAATTAAATTGTTTTCAAAATGAACGTAACTTTTCCTGATTTCCAAAGTAGTTCTGTGTCTATGTTCTGTAACTCCTGCGTCGAGAAATTTCTCGATTGAAACGTGAAAAATGAAACAAAAATGCAATCAAAACAAACAACCGTTTTTCTCATTTAGCTGCGTCTATAGAAACCCAGACAGACGGACATCGGTAAATCAACTTCGCTACTCAAAAGAACCCAATATATATAAAAGACGAACTTATATATGTATACCACCTGTAGCGAAGGGTATAACAACCCAACAAACACGGAGGTTGTATTTCAAATTGGTTATGATTTGATATCCAACCTCTTCTCAAACGACAAACGGTGGATAATGATTTGAAAATTATCGTATGAAAATTCTCAACTGAAAGGGGAAATTATTTTCAAATTATGAAATGCATTAATTTTCAAATTGCTTTTAAATGTGATTCTCTCTCAAATGTTTTTTAAATGTGGATTTCAAAAGAATGTAGAACATAAATAAAATATATACATTTTTTTTAATTGAAATAAATTTTTTTATTTAAATCAGAGAGTTGATTTAAATAAACATTCGGCACCAAAGCTAAAAGATAAAATAGTGTTCTTTCCGTCCTCAAATTCTCTAAAGAAGAAAATCTTCGTGAGATTTCATTATGCTTTTAATGACTCCTTTTTGTTTTGATGATTGTTATGGCGTAGCACTGCGGTCGTACAACAATCTTCTTTTTTCTTCAATTTCCTGTAATTTTTTATTCGCACTCTAACACTTTGTAATAAACTTTTTATTTACAAATAATTTGTATTTTTTCACAAGAAATTAAGGTTTTCTAAAGACGAATTCACTGCACTTTATATGAACTTTTTCTTTAATTATAAAACACATTTAACTTTAATCTACATTTTCTTATGTTTACATTTATTTTTTGCTTTAGTGTTTTTTTTTTTTTTTTTTTTTTTTTTTTTTTTTTTTGATAGCAATTTGATATCAAATTGATAAAACATTGTAATGTCAAATGTTTATATTCAAATCGTTATCAATTTGAACTCAAATGTAAAAATAAAACAATTGAAAAATGTGTGAGAATTGTATTTGATAACAAATGATAAAGTAATTTCATATCCATGGTTTGACTTCGTGTTTGCTGGGAAACACAAAATATCGATTAAAGTTAACACATACACACTCACCCACCAACATTAACTTTAAATCCCTTTTAGGTTGCAAATACATGTTTTAAGCTTTTCAATGCGAATTGTTATTTTTCGCGTTTTTTCCATAGAAACAATAGCAGAAAGTTTTTAATATATCTTTTTGATTAAATACTTTTTTTCCAAAAAAAAAAAAATTAACTTAGAAACAAGTTAATTCTAAAGTTTTTTGCCACAAGATGTTTACAGACAAAATGAATGTTTACAACCCCAAATGCCACGTCTCAGCTTTAAAAGATTAAACACGTAACAGGCAGAAAGACAGGAAGGCAGACAAGCAGGCAGGCAGGCAGGCAGCCTTTAAATGGGTTTAACGTGATTTACATATAAATTTAGACATGAACATAATTAGGTTACGAAAATTGCTGATAATCACCTTGACAGCCTGCTATTGAGGATTGAAATTAGGTAGAATTAACTTTGTTGCGAAAAAAATGCAATTAAAATAAGTTTGTAATTTTAATAGAGTTAAAACAAAATTTACCGCTAAAAGGGCAGGGATAAAATAAAATAGTAAAAGAAAACTTAATTAATATTTAAATACTTTAATTACAATTAGAAAATATCGAAATCGAGTGAAGTCGAGTGAAGTCGATACACGGAAAGAAGTTTATTTTCTAAAGCAATTAATTTCGTTACTTATAGCAAGAAAATGCAAAATCCAAGAATAATTTCTAGATTTTAACTTATTTCGTTTGTATTTAGTAAAATGTTCTTAAATAAAGAAGCATTTTGCTTAAAGCCACACATATTTAGAATAATTAATTTTTAGTTTGGACGAGAATCAAGCAAAATTTTCTTTCCGTGTAGAGATTTTCAGTTCAATTTTCTTAGTTTCTAACGTATACTTGATTTAAATTTGAAATAAGTAATAATTGCGTATACGCACTAATTTGAATTAATGTTATAAATAAATAGCATACTTTTTAGCATTCAGAAATATTAAGCCATCTAAGCGTATACTTTATTCTTTTATAGACATATAACAGCTATACGCTCTAGTGTCCAATCAAAACCAAAATAATTGCCTACTTTAAGGCAAACAAACAAATACAGTAGACGCTCGCAAATTAGAACCGCTTTGTTTTTAAGGTAATTCTAATTTCTGAATTATTCTAATTTCTGGACGTTTTTATTTAGAATAAAAAATTAAAATTACTTAAATTTTTTTTAATTCAATTTTATTTGATAAAAACAAGAAAACAAAATGTAATTCACTCCAATACATTAAATGTATTTTTTAAAATTAAAAATACCGGGTCGTTTCTTATATTTGGAAAACTTTCCATTGCTTCCACGGAATGCATTTTCATCTTTATAGGGATATTCCTCTCTAAATATTTTTTTAGCTCTCTCTTTAAGTATGGGCCTAGTCACTGTACACTTTTTTCTCGTTGATTTAAAAACCACTCATACAGACGACTTACCATATTTGGGTATTCAGCGCTGTGCAAAGATTTATTGCTTGCTTCCTGATATGTGTTGAAAACAGCATTTAATATTGCTGTTCTATGTGATTTGATATAGCTGATTGAAGATGTCGTAACATTAATATTTCCTTCAAACCCTTTGTCAAGTTTTTTTAATATTTTGACCTTCGTTTCCAATGATAAAGTGTTTTTTTTTACGTTTTTTTGACATTTCGAATGATACACTTTCACTTTTTAATAGAGACTTCCAAAATATATACACATGTTTCGAATTTCACAAATAAACTGTATAAATGCGACAAAAAAACAACAAATAAGGAAACACATCTAAAATTTGGTAATTCCCCTTTTTAGTTTTACATGTTGAAACAGAATAAAAATAAATTGCGGATTTCTTGTGTTCAAATAACAAAAAAAAAAAAAAAACGCTCTGAAATTAGAACTATAAATTCGAATTTTAAAGCGTTTAATGTATTGCAAACACTAATTCTAATTTCTGGACGTTCGAATTACTGAAAGCTCTAATTTGTGAGCGTCTACTGTACAATGGTTTTTTCTAAAATTCCTTTACAAAAAAACATATTAATACATTATAAATATTTAAAGTTATTTATGGTGTTAGCCTCAAAGTGTTGTTTATGTTAACTCTACCACAAAAGTCAACAAGTTTTTGACCTACAACTCCCAAGTTTTTCATAAAACTTAATAGATCTCTAAGCAAAAACTTATGAGCCTCAAGTTCAGTGACTTTTTTAAGCTTAAAAAAGTACCGTTTTACAACAAAATCTCTACAGAGTCAAAAGCATACAAAGCGAAACTGTTTGTCTAGAAAAAAAACAAAAACTAAATTGTAGAGGAAAAAGAAAACTTTTCCGTATTGCCAAAAAAAAATATACAAACGAAATTCCTGTACAAATCCCTTAAGGCTTGTCTAAACAAAATGTAACCAAAAACTCTTAAAAATAATTTAAAAATACACTGCAAATATTGCTGACAGCAAAACAAAAAGTAAAAAAATATCAAAAAGCCATTACCAAAGACTTAAATTGATTTTAACATTTTTAGTTTTTTTAATGTAAATAACTTAAGTCTCTTGTTTCAATAAATTAAAAAAAAAAATATTTGACCAAAATAAAAAAACTAAATATAATCAAAATTAATGGATGTTTAATTACTTTGACTAAAGTATTAATTACTTTAGTGAACCGTTGATGATGATTCTAAATAATTGACAAGTGATAATCACTAAAACTCAAAAAGTAAAACACAGTTAATTACAACAAAGCTTGACTACAGTATTATGTTACTGTTGTTTTTGTATTCAAACCCTTAAATTGTTAATGGTTTGAGACCTGTCTGATTAAAAAGCTTTATGCGGGCAAGCCCTCGGCCATGGCAGTATTAATTATTTAAGAAGCCTATACGGCCGTGTCTTAAACGACTAATTGTTTTCTCAACTTGTGTGTAAGTAATAAGTTTGATGTTCTAAAGCTAACACAAGTCTTGTTACGTAGAATACATGTGGTATTAAAGTATGAAGGATATTAATCATGAGTACAAGATGAAGACTGTACAAAAATTCATCAAATTGCATCTTTAAAATAATGAATGTATTTTATTTAAAAAAGTTCTTTTTTTAAAAAGGTACTTTTTTAAAAAATGTACTTTATTTAAAAAGGTTCTTTATTTAAAAAGGTACTTTATTTAAAAAGTACTTTATTTAAAAGGTACTTTGTTTAAAAAGGTACTTTATTTAAAAAGGTACTTTATTTAAAAAGGTACTTTATTTAAAAAGGTACTTTATTTAAAAAGGTACTTTATTTAAAAAGGTACTTTATTTAAAAAGGTACTTTATTTAAAAAGGTACTTTATTTAAAAAGGTACTTTATTTAAAAAGGTACTTTATTTAAAAAGGTACTTTATTTAAAAAGGTACTTTATTTAAAAAGGTACTTTATTTAAAAAGGTACTTTATTTAAAAAGGTACTTTATTTAAAAAGGTACTTTATTTAAAAAGGTACATTATTTAAAAAGGTAATTTATTTAAAAAGGTACTTTATTTAAAAAGGTACTTTATTTAAAAAGGAACTTTATTTAAAAGGTACTTAATTTAAAAAGGTACTTGATTTTAATAGGCACTTTTTTTAAAAATGTACTTTATTTAAAAAGGCACTTAATTTAAAAAGGTACTTTATATAAAAGGGCACTTTATTTAAAGAGATACTTTATTTCAAAAAGTACTTTATAAAAAAAGGTACTCTGAAACCATTTAACATTTTTAAAAAAGAAATTCTTTATATTTTTCGATAATGTACTAGAGATCAGGGTTTAAAAAACTGCAGTCGAAACCAAAAACTGCCGAACAAAAAACAAATATTTGTGTACAACTTTTCGCTTTTTGGGTTGGTTTGACAGCGACTGTTTAAATTTAATGAATCAGAAGTAAAAGCAATACTTTTTGTTGGCAAATGACAAATGAAGAAGCGGAAAAAATGCCCGTTTTTCTACTTTGACTGCAGTTTTTTAAACGATAATAGAGATGTTCAAAAACAGTAGTGCGATTCAAAATAAATATAAGGAAAATTTATCGAATTCATTAATTTAGTCAAATTTTTAAAGATATTCGCTGTCGTTTGAAGTCATCTGTTATTTTAAGCCATTTTTTCGTCGATATTTTAGCGACAAAATTTGACTTTGTGTTTATTTAATCGATAAGGTGTATGTAATGTTTAAAATAGCTGACTTCTTACATACATCCATACAAACATATGTTCATATGTTTTTGTATCAACAAAAACAAAATTCTAAATTCCAAATTTACAAAAAAGGCAAATTAAGCTTTGTTCACAATCAGAGAAACAATTTCGTTATTTCTTCTATCTTTTTTCTTCCTAAATTCATTTTTAGAAAAAAAATGTAACTAAAATTTTTTTAAAAATGTAAGTAAAGTTAAGTCAACTAGAACTTCAGCAACAATTTGTATGATATTGTGTCTGACGTTTAAAATAATTTTATTTTGTTTTGAATGAAAATTTCAAAAAAATATTGTAAAAAATAATAATAAATACATAATATTGTTGTGGCTAAAATTTGCAAACGGTTTCTTAATGCAAAATGTGTGTGGTTGCAAAAGAAATTGTTGCTCTATTATGAACACCAAGTGAAAATGTTTTTTTTTTTAATGTGAAGGAAGCTTTAAGAACAAAAAAAAAATTCTAAATGTAAAATTCACAAATTCACTTTTGTGCGTTTCGTTTTTTTTTAACATTGTGTAGACAGAGATGTTACAAAAATACAGCTGTTTGCTGTCGTTAAAAAAATTACAGAATCAGACTATCGTTACTCGACAAATAGTACGATTGTCGGTTCGTTAAAAGTTAGTGAATAGTTTCGTTTTTGTAAGAGAACATTAAAAGAAAAATTTTGGTTTAAGCCCAGCGGGAAATGAGGAATGAGGAACATAAATAACTAAAAAAAATAATGTATTATTTTCGAAAGAATAAAAATGCATTCATTGGAGTTGAGATGGTAAATTTAGCAGACAAAATAATTATGCATTGATTACCACGTATATTCATTCCCACATTTGCAGAACAAGAAATATATTGTTTCTGTTCGCGACTTTTATTCGTGTCTTTTGATACATTTTCTTAATACAAATTCGTTATTTTTTGCTGTCTTTATGTCGTTTACAAATTTTTATCATAAAGAATTCATTATTTAATTTATTCGCAGGACGCATTAACATAATTTATTACAATCCTAGGACATGTTCCGTGTTAAGAATAATGAATTCTATAATCGAATATTGTACAAGATATGTATTACATTCTCGATTCCTATTGATTACATTTTCCCGCTGGGAAAAGTTACATTTTTTAAAATGAAATTTAAAATAAGAAAAAAATTTAAAGAGAAGGTGTCATCAAAAACTTTTTGATAAATTGGAAAGAATGATTTTTTTAAAAATTACTTTTCTTAAATAGCCGATATTTAAAACAATGGCTTATAAATAATATATTTAAACAAGGAATTTATTAAGATACTTTAATTTTTTTTTTTTTAATTAGAACGTCACATTAAGATTAAAATTTATGCCAGCATTTGCAATATTTAAAAACTTGGTTTTTTTGTATATGTTTTTGTCTAGTTTTTATTTATTTTTATTTAAGGCTTGAAAATAAAAATAATTAATATAAATAACTTCATATTTTACTTCAGGGAATTCAATTAAAATTTTAATTAAAAAAATTGACCCCGAATTGTACTAAAATTTCAAATGAAATAAAAATAAATTACAAGAGAAAAAACCGCACAAACACAAACACACGTTTTTTTTTTTGCCAAAAGGTTCTTTTTGCTTTCGTTAACATAAATAACAGTTATAAATATAGTCATCTTCTCCCTACACAATAACAGATAAATGAGTTAGAGACTAAATAAAAAAAAACAACATAAATGATGAGCATAATACTAAAGACAATAATAAGTATTCATGATGATGATTTTGTTGCCAACAAAAACCCCCTTTAGAGCGTAAATTAATTAATTAATGGATTGTAATTTATTATGAAGCTTTACTGTTCATCTTACTTAGTTTTTTTTTATAATTTGTTTGTTTTGTTATTCATTTGTATGCACAACAAAAACTACAAGAAAAATAACTACTATATGAGTGAGTACCTTGTAAAATATATAATTATAATTACTGCTCACACTCTCGCAGATAACACAAGAACTAACTGTATTTCAGTATAACCACCAGCAAAATTCAAAATTACACTTGAAATGAGACAAAATTACCCGATTTAAATGAAATTACACCTGATATCAATACAACGTTTCACTTTATATAAAAAGAATAGTTGGTCACCGACCATTTGATAACCTACACGACAATATTTACAGACAATTATGGAACTCGCAAAAAGAATTCTTTACGCCGAATATTATCTAGATATCTATCGAATTTTATTAAGACATATAGCTAATATAAATTATCGTCGCCAAATTGTATATCATTACCAACATTTTTAAGGAAGTTATGGCATTTAAAGCTATTTTAGGAAGTGGTATTTGAATGGAAGTCGTGGTCAAATATTGACCAACTCAAAAAAAAAAAAAATCTGTAAGATGACTTGAAATGGTAAAAATCAGTGATATAAAATCTTTTTATGATTTATTTAAAAACGAAAGAATTTCAAATTGCGCCGGATCTACATCTAAAAAAAATTCCACACGCTCTAGCCACAAGTGTAAAAATTAAACCAAATTCGGGTAATTAGCCACAAAGTGGCTACACTGCTGTATTGACATTATTTTGTGGTCACTGTTGACTTAATTTCCACTCTTCCCGTTTGTTTTTCACTCTTTGTCAATTTTTCTATAAATGCTGAATGCCATATTTTGCCGATTTTTTGCCAATAAATTATCAAAGTCCCGATTTGCCGGTTTTTGCTTAAAAAATACCGTTTTTTTCGATAAACACTTAAAACACCGTTTGTTTTTGATTGTTTTTGTAAAGGGTGGCCCAACCAAAATGCACGATGTATCAAAATGTACAGAGGCCTTCTAGAAGGCATCCGTACTCCTTCTTTTTCCCGCTGAGATTTTTCTGTTTTGTTGTTAAAAAAATTTTTTTTTATATTTCAGTAGTTATTTTTAATTTTTTTGCTGTTTTTTTTAATTTAATTTAACTGCTGGTTCTTTTTCGAAACTGTGCCCATTTCTTATTAAAAACCCATCTGGCACCCCTGTTTTCAGGCAAGTACTCTTGATGTTTATGGTTGCTCTTTCTCTTTTACTTCAAAAAGGTTTTTCTTATTATTTAATGCATGCAAAATGAATTTAACGGTATTTTATGTTTCTGTTGGCGGCATGAGTTTGAAGAAGTTATTGTAATTAGCTAATTAATACTATAATATCAATTTAATTGAGTTGTTGTTGTAATAGAAAATTATTAAATGAAATCTATATTTTTTGTTTTAATTTTTGTTAGTGTGAGAAAAGAAAACTTAATAGAATAAATTATTTATAATAAAATTTGTCCTGTTAAAGGTTACATTCTGTTGCATTCAGTTAAATAACTCGAGAACCATTCGACTGATTTTCAAACGAGTACAAGCATTGGAAAGGGTAGTTTCACTGATGGTTTATATAAAAATTACCGATAGGTGGCGCTGTTGTAGTAATATTTAAATTTTTTTATTTAACAAAATTCTCCAGTATTTTATTTTTTATTTTTATTTAGAAAATCCCGAGCAGCGCCGGGACCAAACAGCTAGTAACAAATACAACATAAAAAAGTAAAAAAAAGGAAAATGTAAAATAATTATAAAACTTATAATTATAAATTAAGATTGATTTAATTACGGAAGGCGAATTATCAGGTTATATGGTTTGGTTTTTATATTAACAGCAACACATTTTATTTAAAAAAATTAAATAAATGTATTTTGTCGTTGTTAATAAAACTAAATAACCCAAATGTATTCGAATGAGTTTTTGTTACTTTTCCCTTTTTTTAAGTAATTTGATCTAATAATTTATTTGTGCCAGTGACTAAATTAAACTCTTCTTTAAAAAAAAATAAAAAATAATACATTGTTGTTTTTTTGTTTGGCTTAAGGTCATACAAAAATTATAAATAAAAAATCCACAAATGTTTGTATTTTTAATTTTATTTTTTATTTTTCATCCGATATTTCGACCATACATCGATGGTCATCTTCAGGGGCTACAAAATACACATATATTTAACATTTAAATTTTATATCATAACACTTATCAATACATACATTTAAAACACTGTCAAATTAAAATCTACAAAAAAGTTGATACGTCCTAACTGCTTGTCATATTTTCACTAACTGATATTGTCACATTGATTTCGTTCTATCGACCTTTTCTTATTTTTGTTCTTCTGTAGCAAAGAAGAAAAATTGGATAAAATATACAGATCAGTAACGTACATCCCCGGATTCTCCGAAAGGCTTAAGAACTCTGACATATACAACAAAGAAAAATACGAAATAGCGCTTAAGAACAATAACTCTGTGTACCAATTATTCAGCAAACCCAAGACGAAACTTGAAAAGGAGGAAAAAATCAAACTTGATTTACAAAATAAGCTGTGAGGGGGGCGGGTCCAACATATGCCCAAAAGTATATGTGGGGACTACAAAATCAACACTCAAGACAAGATTATCAGGACACAAATCTGATCAGAAAGCTGTAACAAAACCAATTGAACAAAAAACTGCCCTTGCGGCTTACTGTACAATAACGGGACACAAACCAAATTTTAATAATGTGAGCATCTTACAAAAAGAGATTAACTATGCTAAGAGATACACACTTGAAATGTTACATATTGTAAACACACCAACCAACTTACGTCTCAATTACAAGACAGACACCGATAAGATTTCGCATATTAACAAATACACAATAAACAAATACCGATATAGAAAACAAACCTAAGACAAGGTCGATAGAAGGAAATCAATGTGACAATATCAGTTGATGAAAATATGACAAGCAGTTAGGACGTATCAACTTTTTTGTAGTTTTTAATTTGACAGTGTTTTAAATGTATGTTTTGATAAGTGGTATGATATAAAATTTAAATGTTAAATATATGTGTATTTTGTAGCCCCTGAAGATGACCATCGATGTATGGTCGAAATATCGGATGAAAAAAAAAAAAAAAAATTAAAAATACAAACATTTGTGGATTTTTTATTTATAATTTTTATATGACCTTAAGCCAAACAAAAAAACAACAACATAGATAATCGACACAGGTCAACAATAAATATTGAACAAAAAATAATATGTATTCAATATTTCACCACATTTTCCTTTAACAATAATTTTCTTCCTCTGGTCTTTATAGACTAGAAAACATGATGAATTTTATTACTACATAAAACGACAACGAAAAGGATAAATAATGAGTCCTTGTCTTGATGTTCAAAATAAAAGGGAATGTTTAAGAAAAACTTGGTAAACATTCTTTTAACATAAACCCTGTTATCTCACGTACTTTTTAAAACAAACTCAGGGTACAAAAAAAAAAAATAGAAAATAGAAAAAGAAAAAGCAACCGACAGACATTTAGACAAACAAACAAAGAAGTACAAGATATTTTTAAGATTTGGTTTCGTTTACTTATTTACTTGCTAAAGGAAAATAAAAAAGATAAAAAAAATACTTGACATCCTTAAACGTTAATATAGAATAAATAGAAAAAAAGCTCTATGAAAAGGACTTGTTAACACAGACCTACATATGCATAAGTACAATTTTACAAACACACACATACACAAAATTTACAAACATTCCTTTTTAAACAGCGTTTTACTTTATTGTTAGTGCTTAAGTTGAAAATACGAAAAACTGATTTTATAAATTTCATAACAATAAGAGACATGACATAATTTCGTTTATTTACGTTCATTTACAAATTCTTAAATACATTTTTACATATGAGAGTTGTCTGACAGCTTATGTAGAGGCGTGTTAATGTTGTCATTACTACATGTATGTTTTTGAAAAACTTTCAATTTATGTGCGTGTGTGTTTGTATGTTAAACTGTTAATATAAATTCATACAAATATTTAATTTATTTTCACAAAATCAATACAAATGTTCCAAATTAAATGGCAAAAAGGAGCTATCAACTGTTTTAAAAAGAGGACACATAAGTAATAACTATAAACTCATCGTCCTTGCCATTAAGAATCTAAGGTTTTTTAAATTTAACTCTTTTTCATTATAAATTTATTTAATCGTCCAGACGTGTAAAGACTCAAAAGACTTGGTGCCAACAGAAGAGTACACATCTACAGGGTTCGCGGCCACCAGGGCATGGGAGGTAACGAGATGGCAGACGATTTAACGATGCAGGGGGTTCAATTACCATATAACAGAGTGATTGACATTAAAATTCTTAATATTCAGAGAGATACAGACTCTACTATACAGAGGAAACTGAGGCGGTGTGGGGAAACACCGAAACGTGCAAGGTATCCAGAGTTATGTGGGGATCCTATGATCCAAAATTGACTAAACTTCTTCTTTCGCTACCGAGAAAGGACTGTAGGCTTCTGGGAGTTTTAAAAACGGGTAAGACGGCGGTATACGCAAAGAAGTCGGGTCAGCTTACATGTGACTATTGTAGATTCTGTGGAGTACCAGGGATAAAAGAAACGGTGGAGTGCATACCCTGCTACTGTCCGGCAATCATGCGCTTCAGAGCGAACTTTCTGGGAGATCATTACTTCCAAGATCTTGGGGAAATCTCTGTTTAATTGGGCTAATGAGACTACTAGCATTCGCCAAGAGAGTGTGGAGTTCTTTAGGTATCATCACATCGAACTACATGTTCATTTACCGGTTATAGTACGCTAGGGCCCAACACGGTTTAACCTAACCTAACCTAACCTTACTTTAATAAATATTTAAGATCAAAATCATTAAAGGAACATGTTCACTTTCTTCGGTATCGGGCAATAATCGGTTTTCAACATTGATTTGGCCTAATTTTGCCGAAGCCAGAACATGCAGAAATAATCAACCGAAGAGTGGAAACAAATTAAAGATCTCGTAAGCATATTGATATAATTTGCCACAGTAGACAATTCAGAAGATATAACATCGATTTCGATAGTAAAACGTTTATATGAAATGTTACTCAGACTCGATGATTACTTTTTCTCCGTAAGCCAATCCCTCGAAGCTCTACGCTTATCTGCAGGAGGCCATAGTCTCTGGCGGTTTTAGTTCATTAACGCTAAGAGCTTTTAAAGTCTTGCTTCTCTTTAAGGCCCACTTTTTGAATCTAAATATTGAACAAGTGACCAATTTGAAAAAACTATTTTTCAAAAATTCGGTTGTGATAAATTATATTCTTATTAAACAGGTAAACGGAAAGAAAAAAAAGAGCAAAACGAATTAAATTTCTATATGGGGAAAGCACGACTTAGTTCCTTACATTGAAATTAAAGAAAAAAATGAAACTTTTCTCGAAAAGGTTTAACGTATTTATGTTAATGAGCCCTTAACTCCATGAAGCATTAATAAATTTGAGTTGGAAAGCAAGTCCATTAAACAACTTAAAGCCAGTAGCAATACAATATCTGTCAGCACAGACTTTCCAGAATCACCTTAAAAACCTAATTGCGGTTATTACTAGCCTCTGGAACATAGGGAAACACGCCCAAAGGTTGGGGCTCTCTTACAATGACCTATGTAGGAGCTGCGGCGACGAGGAAGCAGAGGAGTCAACGGAACATCTTCTCTTTCACTGCTCGGCATTCGGAGACCTGAGACTTCAGCTGTTTGCTCAAAGATTAATAAAAGAAAAAGCTTTCGTTAAAAAGGTTACAAAAACTTTCAAGAAAAAAAACCATAAAAATTAATTTTAAATACAATTTTTATATTTTGCATTCTATTTATCGATTACTTTTAAGTACTGAGTGCCATCTCTGTTGTGTTTATTATTACTTAAAAAAACAAGTAATATGGAAGAGAAGCTTATGCTGTGAAAAATAACGAATATTTATTTCCTTACATATGTACTTATGTATGAATTCCATAAATCCTTTTTAATCTCAATTTCACTTCCCATTTTGCCAAAATTGTTTTTATTTGTTAACAATTTTAACACAACAGCTGATCGAAAAAAAAATAATATGGCGCATAAAGCGCAGTGCATGTAACTTGAATTTAGAAACGCATAAAATGCACAAAAAGTATCATACGCATCTACGCATGGTGTGGACCTTCAGCTTAACATAGAAACATTTGGAGACGGTATAACATGGTAACACAACGGGAACTTGTTACTGGACTCACGTGAGCAATGCTTAATTGCGGCTGCCAGTGAAACCTAACCTAACCACCAACTAGTGTTGCCAGCGAACAAGTGCTTAGTTCGGCTGGACAGTTTTACTCCAATCGCAGAATTAAGCTTAATGGCATCAATGCAGAACAATTACTGTTCTGTCATTACAACAGAAAACTTATAATTTTTTTTTTTTTTTTTTTGTTAGAACCAGTACTCAAGGGATGACCCCTACTAATGCATTGCATTGTGTTGGAACTAGAAAAATAAGTTATAGGAAGGAGAACAGAGGGAGTAGTGCTCTTAAACATTCGACTAGAATGTATTCATGTCAAAAGTGAGAGGGAAGACTTCAGCAGAAAGGTTATTCTAAATACGAACAGTCCGGCCAAAAAACGAATTTTCCCTAAAATGCGTTGTACGATGCACTGGCCAATCGTCCACAAAAGGATGGTCTTTTGCGGAAAAACGTCTATAACGATAAAACGTACGTACGGGAACCGGATCCCTTATTTCATTAGAACACATCCCATTGCAGGAACGATAAAAAAGGTAAATACAACCCACATTGCGACGGTGCTCAAGGGAGTCAATAGAAGTTGATACCCAACTGTCACCAATGAGAACCTTCGTCCTCTCCTCTACGCGGCCGAGAAGCTCCAAAATAGATTTTAAAGCACCAACTCACACATAAGATTTGTATTCCATTGGGTATTGGTGGTATACATAGTAGCAAGATCAGTTGAAGTGAAGTATACCTTGCACCTCTTTAAAGAACCGATGCACTTAAATGCTTCTTTCTACACCTTGAATATATGTTTTGTCCATCGGACATCACATTGTTTCTTCATGCCCAGAAGATCAAGGGATTCTGATACTTCAATTTAGATGATCCTTGATCCGGTGCCCGTCTATGCGTCCGAGATTATTTCAAGGTCTCGGCCAAGCGTATCATTCATGTTCTGCCTCATAGCACCAACATCGGATACGCTTGGTCTATAATCAAATGAGTACGAATGGCAAAGATTGCTGTCATCTGCAAAAGAGTAGATAGAGTTGGAAATTTGACATAAGAGGTCATTTAGAAAAATAAAAAATAGTCTAGGAGAAAAAACGGAGCCTTGCGGCACCCCTGAATGAATCTTGAACTCGTTTGAAGAAACCCCATCTAAAACAACTCGCATACTGCGAACTCTGAGAAAGCTCGAGAGAAATTATCACCGACATCAAATGCCACAAGTTTTGACATGAGTGCACCATGCCAGACTCTGTCAAACGCCTTGGAAATATCTAAAGCAATCACCTTACCTTCGCCAAAAAAATGGTTAATGGAAAGACACCATTTTTCCGGTAAAAGGGCTAGTAACTTTCCAGTAGATCGACCTCTATGAAAGCCTTACAGGCGGTCGCTTAGTAGTTTGACTCTAAATATTTGACAAGATGTTAATTCACCATACTATCCATAACTTTGGAAAGTGCCGAACAAATTGCAATTGGACGGCTATTTCCAGCTTTATTAGCAACTCCTTTTTTTATCAATTGGCGTTACAAAAGCAACTTCAACAGCAGATCAACAGTAAAAGTAAATGTCTTTAAAATATAAAAAAAGAACTAGTTAAAAAAACCATTCTCGTTTTTTTTTTAATAGTTCACTGTTTAAGTTCACTCGTTTGACAAAGCAGAATAACTTTTGTTCAAATCATATAAGAGACTTATATCTCTCTTAAAAGAGAACTATAAGCTCATTAAGATCTATTTCTGGCAGTTCTTAAAGCATTTTTGCGATCTTTAAAAATAAGTTATTAGCTCATTTTGTTTATTAACTTATCAATATTAAAAATATAGAATTTGCTTAATCCAAAGCAAAAATTGCGTGTAAGAGAACTCAAGCTACGCTTTAGATTATTTTAAACTTTTATTATCTAGATTTTTAAGACGAATAATTTTTAACTTAATTTCAACTAAATAAGAACCCAACATATTTCTAATTTTGTTGATAAATTTCTTTTTAGTTTAAAATTCGAAAAAAGGATCTAAAAAAATTGCAAGGGGAGCGTTAAATAAAAGATCAATATAAATAAGTTAATTTTTGTTCTTGCAGCACAGTTAGAATTTAAGAACAAAGAGAGTGATTCTAGTAAATAAACTTGTTTACTATTTTTGCCTCTCAAACATTTGGTTTGTTGTTTTTTAATTCTGCAAGAATATGCATTTTTCGTTCCTGAGAGGTTTTTTTTACTAAAGAAGATAAAATTTGAATCCTTAATAATACTTTTTAGAACAAGTAATTAATAGTTTATTTTTTGTTCAAAACTTTTAATTTCAATCAAGCAAAATCTCTTAAAATTAGAAAGCAAAAACTGAATCAGTATAGCAGTTTAAGTTTTAAATTTAAAAAACTAGTTCGCTATTTTCGTTCTGCATAACAGAAAATTAGTTCCAAAACTTTAAGATGTCCTTAGTTTAGTTTTTAATTTATTTTTCTAAAAGCAGTTTGGTTAAGGAAGAGCAAAAAAAATTATATAATTAAGCTTAGAGAACAATAAATAGATATGAAGCTGTTAAAAGAACTAATTCTATCTTGATTTGGTTTTTATGAAAAAAGTCCTTCTCTTCTTTTTAATTTAAAATTTTTATTTTTTTAATTTACTTAAGCTCTTTAACACTTGATCCATTATCGTTTGTATTTACAAAAGCTTACAAAATATTCTTCTTTATTTTTATTATTATAATTGTCAATTGACTGCTAACAAGAAAAAGAAAAAAGTAGAAAGAAGGGGACAAAAGGAGACAGACAGAGGATTATCATCTTATCTGGCATTAATATAATTGAAATTGTTGTGTTTGTACGTTTTTTTTATAAATTATTAAATTTTTGTTGGTATTCCCCTTATTTTAAGCTTAAATTTAAACTTGCCAAAAATCAAAGAAACAAATTTTAATTACATATCGCTCCTTTATTGCAACATAGTCATATCTCAAAAAATATCAAACTTGGCAAAATGCGATTAAATTTTTTAAAATGCACCTTTATATACAGATTTAGTAAAATATATTTTGCTATAACTTCGGTTCAGTTTGAGATACAATACCGATAATACCGAAATACATACATATAAAGAAGGTATAAATGAACGTTAATTAAACATTTTTTTATTTTTTGAGATATGACTATGTTGCAACTAAAGGAGCAATATGTACAAAGGGTGTGAACAAGGTATATTTACACAAGGTAGACTCATTTGGAAGTGTAGACATGCTGCTCTATAAAAGGAACTGAGTTGTCAAAATTGTCTTCATATAAAACAAAAACAATTTAACGCACACATGTACAAATTTTGGCTCATATACACGCAATTTGACGTTGGGGTTTCAACTAGGGTTAACAGCTGACAAACATATGGGCCAACGAGTTTACCTTGTGTAAATATACCTTGGGTGTGAAGATAAATTCGTCAGTTAAATACGTCCTACAGTTATTTTAAATACGTTCCACACGCTGTTAAACGAATTGCTAAAACAAACAAATTTTCTTTTTGTAAACAAAAACCAATATAATTATTAAATTTAAAAACAAAAACATTTTTTCAATAAAAAACAAACTGACATTTTTATTAAAAAAATATTTTATTTACATTAAAAAAGTATTTTCATAGAAGTACACATTATAAAAGGGTCAAATATAGATGTTTCCAATGGATATTTCGAGAAGACATGAATCGGGGTAGCGGGAGACTGGAAGTAGCCTAGGGCTAGTAGATTCCAGGACTATAAGTTCTACGTCCAGATTCGTCCCGATATCGGAGATATATAATTTTGAAAAATTTGGTTTTTCATTGACTGAGTATCAAAAATATGGTAATTTTCAAGTCAAAAAAATTGGTATTTCGAGAAGACATGAATCGGGGTAGCGGGAGACTGGAAGTAGCCTAGGGCTACACTGCAGCAACACAATATATTTCCTGTGTACTTGTGTGTTTCCAAGTAAATATATGTATTTACTTTAATAAATCATTTATTAAAAAAAAAAGGTAAGGTTTCTTTTATTTTAATTTTATAAAAAACCTCTGTTTGTTCTCGATATTTGATGATCTTTCTGCAATAACTTTCGACGTACTGCTTGCAAATGAAGTTTGTAAATGTCGCACGCGACATCGAAATGTTATTTGCAATCACATAGCTTCTTATGCATTCTTTTCTGACTCTTTCTACCCACCAAACTTTTATAAAAAGAAAACGTACAATTGAAATGCCCAAATGAGAGCAGTTACACTTGTTCGACTTTGCATTCAGAAATCTCAAAATAGGATATTGCAATTTGATTGTTTCCCTGTGAAAATCTGATAAAACAAAGTCTTTTAGAGAGCTTAATTTTTTTTTTTTTTTTTTGGTATCAAAGGTTTTGTCAAAATAAGAAAAAGTAAATGTTTCTAAAGTACGGTAAAAAGGAATTATTACCGAACAGTTACGAAAAGTCTCAAAAAAAAAAAATTATATTTCTTATGCAAAATCGCCCAAATTTGTATGGAAAATATTTGGGCGATTTTTCACACATTGCTGTCAGCGATTTTGCTTAAGGTGATTTTGCCTATAACTAAAAAGTCTATTTAATAAATTTTTTTTTTTTGAAAAAACATGTCGAAAGACTATGATGACGTTCTAATTTATGTTGACAAATAAGTTTTTTGTGTTCCCGTACTTTAGTCTTTTTATGAGAGAAATTTATTCTTACTCTCATTTTCATGAACTTTACCCAAAAATTAAATAAACAGAGTAAAAGTTAAGTAAAGAAAAGTTCAATTTGTCAAATATAATCAACACTCAGTTAATCAAGAAAAAATTTATAAATTTTATTTGAAGAAATGTTAGTAAAAGTAAAACTTTCCTAATGGTAGTAGCACTTAAACTCTAGACAAATATCATAAAATATTCAAAAGATTCATAGCCTGGCTGGCAAAGCGATGAAATGTCATCGTGCGATAAACAACTTCTATTTGAAGTGTTTTAATTTAATGCTTTTTTTCCTTTTCCTTTCATCAATTTCATTTCATGCGAAAAAGTCATATGTTAAAAAAGAAATTAAATATTTTATGGTTTCTGGCTTTTAAGATTTTCATTTTTAAAAAAGCTGCCTTTAAATATTTAATGATGAG
Source organism: Pollenia griseotomentosa (assembly GCA_963931875.1). NCBI lineage: Eukaryota > Metazoa > Arthropoda > Insecta > Diptera > Polleniidae > Pollenia > Pollenia griseotomentosa. The sequence continues at coordinate 169,647,009 of OZ007563.1, forward strand.
CAAAGATCCAAAACGTGGTTTAAAAAATATAAGTAAAATTTTTTATTTAGAGCATAAAAGAAATTTTCTCACTCAAACCTAATTTCTAACATAATATATTTTCTTTATCAAAGAAATCAGTAGAAACACAAAAATAGAAATGAATAAATATTTTTTTTAACTGTAATTACGTTTAGAAAAAAACAGAACAAAAATGTATAAAAAGTTCTTTAAAGAAGTTTTTATAATTTATGACTTTTTATTAAAAGAAAAATTTCTTTCATCTTCTTTGTAAATGAATGTGAGGAAATAGATATTTTTCTTTTTTTTTTAGTTGTTTATGTTGGTTTTATGAGAAAACTTACTATTGATTTCCTTGTGCGTTAACTTACCTGAAACAAAAAAAATGTATACAAAGAAAGAAATGTAGAAAAAAAACAAGAATTTTTATTAAATCAGTGAAGTTTTACTACAGTTATGGCAGAACACATTTAACGGCATGTAACTACAAATGCAACACAAACATGCATACAATTACACAGATTGAAAGAGAAAGGAAGAGAAATGATAGAACACATACTTGTACACTGATTTAAAATTCTAAAAATATCTTACAGATATATATCTATATATGGAAAAGTTTTTTTCACACACGCACATACACACACACTCACATACACACACACACACGCCAACTGAATTCATACAAAATTTAAATAAAAAAATAAGAGAAAAATCTTTATAACCTCAAACTTGAGTTATATGTAGGGTGTTCAGTCGATTAATCGAACAATTTTAAACGAATAATTAATCGAATAATTTAAAATTGCTAATTTTGATTAAAGGATTAATCGAAGAATTTATACCGGTTAAATGTTTAATTTTTTTAAAGTTTTAAGTCGAATAAACACACCAAATCCATGGGAACGTTGGAATTTTAAAAAAAAAACAGTCATGTTTAGTGGGTAATTTAGCTTTTATTTTTGTAACATTTTTTCAACACAATTTAATAATTCATTTCACAAAAGAAAAAACGACAAAAGTATGTTAAATCAAAGATTTCTATTATGTTATCGGGTATGTTCTTGAAGTCGAAATGAAGTGAAATTGAAATCGAACGATAATTTAAATTAAATTTTCAAGTTGTTTTTGCATAAATAATAAATACTTAAAGAATGAAGTAGATAAAATGGAACATTTTTATGAACTTTCAGTACAGGGTCGTTTTTTAAAATTTGCTCGATTTTAAATCCACTTCATTTCGATTTCAAGAACACGCCCGTATTTTTTAACAAAATAGTTCATGTGTTTCTCTTTTAAGAATGAGTTTGGTTTAAAAATATTATACGAAGGATAAATCTAATAATGCTAAATGTATCAGGTGTCCAAAAATGTATTAACGTAAATGTTTTTCAACAACTTCACTAATTTACAACTAACACAGTGAATTAACACAGCACTTGAGGAAATTATTTGCAGAAGCATAGCAGAGGATCCGAAGTTATATTGACTCTTTTAAAATCTAACCCCCGTGTTCATCAACGATTACTAAATTTAATTAACGTTTATTAGGGATAATTTTCATAGTAAATTTGTTCTTTAAACCTTAATTAAATTTAAAAATTTTCTATGAATACAGGCATAATTGCCGAAAGTGAAGCAACAATTTGAAGCAACATTGACAAGTTTTATTTAAAAAAGAATGTTCATTTACTCAGGTACTAATTTTTTCAAAAATAATCGAAAAAATTCTCGCAATTTATGAAATTTCTGGATTAAGAATTATTCGATTAATCGATTAATTAAAAAAATTTATTCGTTAAATCGAATAAGTTAAAAATGCCAAACATCGATTAATCGTTTAATCGAACAAAAATAAAACCCGATTAATTGAACACGCTAGTTATAAGCTTATCTTTAGCGATTCAAATAAAAAACGAGACGGGCTTTTTTTTAAATTTCCTGGTTGTTTTACTTAAAAAAAAGAAAGAAAATATTTCGAAATAAGTTAAAATTTTTAGAAAGTTTAATTTATTTGAGCTTTATTCAAAGTATTAGTTGTCCAGAAGTTGAAATCGTTACTAGTAAAGATTTGGACTAGCTTCTTACTAGTTGTTAGGCGTCGAAAAATGATAAAGTCTATAAAATTTCTAGTGCACAGCTTTAACCCTTCGTGGTACACATGAGTCTGGCCATACCTTTTTTCAATGTTTTCTGTATAGAAAATCAAAACGTGCGTAAGCCTAAAGGCTAAACGTGACGCCGGTTGTTGTAAAAATAACAACAAGACTACAAAAGTTGGTATAAAAAAACGATGTAAAAAAAGAAGATATTTGTTTGTTGTAGAAACAACAATAAAAACACTACAAGAAGAAAAACGAAACTTTTGGTTGATTTTACAGTTGACAAATTATTTTCATACTTAAAACATAAATAAAAAAAGGAAAATTCCCGTATTCTTTTTGTTAAAATTATTTAGTTAAATACAGCAACTTTACAATATAGAATGATGACGAAAACCATATCGAAGCATTCTGCTGTTTTCTTATAATTGAGAGTTCCCTTTGCAAACAAATGGGAATTCAACAAAAGTGAAGCATGGTGTAACAGAAACGAAAATAATAATATTCTCGCCCTCTCTCTCAGGTTCCATGGGTAAGCAGTGATGCCAACTTAGCCCATTTCGGGCTAGATTTAGCCCTTTTTTAATACCTAAAACTCAAAAAATAATTGTTAGCCCTAAACTAAAAAACGAGCAAATATGGCCCTTTTTTATTTCTATTTAGCTCTGTAGTGCGATTCTCTATTAAATTTTAACATAATTTAAATTGTTAAAAAATATTTAACATATTTTTATATAAAAAATATAAAATATTTTTCGTTTTTTACTTTCAAATTCGTGGTTATCAAAAAAAAAAAAAAAAAAAAAACAACCAAACAAAAATTTTGGCAAATAAAAGCCACATTAACATTTTTGCAAAAATATTAAAAAATTTGTTTTTTGGGAATTTATAAAAAAATCATTAACAATATTACATTTTAGATGCAGCTTATGGAAATAACTACACAGAAAAAATGAAAAACCAACTTCAATTAACGTATTTGTTAGAAATTTGTACTATTAATTAAATTCTTTACTGATTTTCCGCCTGCAAACAAATTGATCATATCAATGAACGCATTTGTAAGTTTGAGCTTTTCTTGCTGTTCTGTTTCAATCAATAGGTTTAATTGAAATTTGACCACCAGTAAAAGAGGCTATATAAAACGTAAACACAAATCAAAATATTTTTTTCAATCAACACAGTTCATTGAAACAATTAAAAAATTGTTTGAGAATTTAAAATATTTTGAAGTTTGTGTGTATGTTTTCATATTTGTTTTCATATACACACAAACATTATAATTTTTGTTTTCAATTAAGGCAAATTAATTGGAACAATTAAAAAAATTGTTTAAAACAGCATTATTGAATTAATTGAAAAAATTTTGGTGAACATTTTTTCTGTGTAATATGTAGTGTTTTCTTTTCTACACAAAAAATAAGTGGTAGACTTTCCAACCATGCCGCTGTTTGTAAATTTTTGCGAATTTCCGCAATTCCTTATAGTTTTAGCGACTTTTAATCAATTTTATGGCTTGTTTGAAATATTAAAAATTTTCGCTATTTTTGCAAATTTTCCGAATTTTTGCAATTTTCGCTGGAAAAATAAAACCCCATTTAGGTTTTGTTAGTTTCGAAAGTACTTTAAGTCGTTCCACACGAAAAGTAGTTTGCACTCGATGACAGTGTTCGTTTAATATACTAATTAATTAACAAAGATGCCACATGATTGACATTTTTAACTATGAAGTTAAAATTGAGTAGTTACTGAATTGCTGTATTGTTACCGTAAGCAATAAACTGCTCCGGTAAAATTAACGTTAACGTTAATCGTTAAAAATTAGAGAATTCCACTACTGTTAGACCGTTTTTGCTTTAAGTTCCATATGCTTATATTTTTTGTTTTTCTGGCAAACCGTTCGATTAAACTGTCCTTAAAATTTAGAAACGTGCGAATGGAAAAAAATTGAAAATAGGGTAACGTTTTGGATCGTGTTGTTTAGTTGTAAACATGCACATGCGTAACAATCCATGCATTAATTTTCTAGTTTTGCTATAAATATATCGATATATCCGTACTAAAACGCTCAACTTTACTTTGAGTGTCATTATTTTTTTTTTAAATAAAATGTCGTTAAGGGCATTTAATTCATATTAATTATAGTCTCAAAAAGTTAAAAGTTGTTGTTTAATCTACGAAATACCTAACGAGTTATGCTTAAATATTAATACTGACAAAATATATAAATCACTGTCTATGTGATGGTAATAGTTCATGGAATAAAGACGAGGATCAATAAGTATTGCAAATAATATAAAACAATGACCAATTATAAAAGGTTGTAAAAGCTTTTTAAAGTTGTAGTTTTGTCTAAATTTTTTATTTAAAATTTTTGGTGTTTTATTTAAAAAAATATTTTTCAGCCCTTTTTTGCGCTTTAAAAATAAAATGAAATGAAAATGTACTAAAACCGTAATTTGTTTCAATTTAACCCTTTTTGGCCCGTTTTGCACATTTATGCACGCGTTATGTGTTCCAAGAGTTGGCATCACTGTGGGTAAGTGCTAGGGTTTTTTCAATTATTATATTTCCCGCTTTCCCGGGATTTTGTTTGCGGGATCCCGGGAAACAAAAAATTGCTCATAGTTTCAGAAAACAGCTATTTTTTCTCTGAAATTAAGTTTTCTTTTCTCTAAAAATAAGCATCTGTGGATGGGTTGTCGATTAGATCAATTACAAGAAGTGAGTACATACGTAAATCAATGTCTCTTGCTGCAATAAATCTATTAAAAGCAGAATGGGCAGTGCAAAAGTTGATATTTAATAAATTTAGTGAAGTGAAGAGTTGATAAAGAACATAAATTCAAAATAAGATGCAGGCAGTCAATTCTCATTATCCATGGACAAGTCTTAAAAATAGGAGATAACTTAAAATATCGCTCCTTTATTGCAACATAGTCATATCTACAAAAAAAATCGATCTTGGCAATATACCCGGGAAGTACGGGGAAACCGAAATAAGAACCATAAGGAAACTCGTGTAAGATACTTCATTATACAATTTGAAAGACACATTATCCTAAAGATTACAGATGGGCGTAATGAAAATAAAAGGTTAGTAAGAAGTAATCCGGATGATGTTTTTTTTGGCATCAACCTTGACATCAGAAGCATGCAACAACGGTGCACTTTTAACTATTTGTCCGACCTCGGTAAAAAAGTGAACGAAATTTTTCGGAAACATGGTAATCCGTAAATAAAATCAGAAATATACTCTTTGACGACTCACTAAACGCTTTGAGTTTTAAGCCGTAAAAAAATGTTAATATATTTATTAAAATATTTTATGAATTAACTTTTTGATCTCATATCTTGAGTTTCTCAATTTTTGTTTGTTTTTATTATTGTTCTATGAATTAAATTGTTTTGTTTATGTTATCTTTTTATCTTGTATCTAGAGCATAATAATAAGGAATTTGCATATAAAAGCGTAAGGTAATAATAATTCAAGTTCCGCTTTCAATCTTCAATTAATTTTTGTAGTATTTAAGCACTTATTTAACGCGTTCACGACCGAAGCGATCAGGCTGGGGGGTGGCCACAAACCAGATGATAAATTTCCACGAAATGAATTAACTCTAACTCAATATTAGAGTTTATGTTTTTTTATGTGTTTTGTGGAGTTTGTGACGTCAGAGATAGTATGACGCTTATTCGCGTCGCCGGTTTATGGAACGAAATTCGTTGTATAAACCGCAGGTCGCACATATGCGTCACTAAAATAGTGTTATGCTAAGTTCACACTTAGGTTTTTAAACGCGTTTAAGCAAAATGTTGATTTAGCTAATCAAAGCCGTTCACATTACATTTGAGATGATTAAGATGACAGATGATTAAGAAAAAAGCACACAACAAACACACAAAAAAACAACAAACAAATTTATATTTCTTTAAAGTACTAAAAATGGATAAAAACACTTTTATAAAGTTATCAGAAGATTATTTTAATCATTTTAATTATGAAATTGTGAAAATTTATGAATTATTTAAGGAAAAAAATAAAAACAGTAAGCAGAAATCTTGGCCGGTTGTACAGAACCATGTTGGCGATTCTACATTTGAGGTATGTTCAGTGGATTCTATGTGTTTTATGAAGTGATTTAGTTGTAATCATGTCAATTTGAAGTGATTAACAAATCACTTCAATGTATGGGTAATCATCTCGATTTTGAAGTGATTAGAGCTTAATCACGTTCGAACTGCTTAAACGCGTTTAAGAAGCCAAATGTGAACATACTATAAACTAAATAAAACTAAACGAAAAGAAATGTTGTTTTTGCAATTTATAGAATAAAACAATTAATTGTATATAAGACTTTATTACTGGAGCCACTTTACTCGGGAGAAAATCAACTTGTCCGTCCAAAGGTCTAATCACTAAAACACACTGTATGTACACACTAAAAGTAACACGACAAATTAACTCAATTGCAACAAAAAAAGGGGTACCGTAATTCAACAAATGAGAAACAATAATGAATACAGTGATGACCATCATTCGATTCAGTCGATTATGTTCGTAAACAGTAGCAGTTAAAAGTTCCCTTTCTCATATAGTATGGGATACCCACACCAAAACCAAACACAGAAAATAACAGCTTGGTACTTCCCCTAAACCAAAAAAAAATCAATAGAATCTGTACACCAATATAGAAACTATAATACATGAAGTACAAAACAAATTGCGACGCATATAAGCGTCCTCGGCCTATGGGAAAACCCGCATGACGCATATATGCGTCGTGTGGTCGTCAACGCGTTAACTTACTTTGTAAACAAGTTCCCTTGCGTTTGTTTATAAAAGTTTTTTTCATTAATTAAAAACAAATTTACTTTGTATTATTTGTACGGAGCGGGATCCCGGGATCCCGGGAAATTTAAAAAAATTTCCCACTTTTCCGGAAATCGAAAAACACCGGGAAAAAAAACTCTAGTAAGTGCTTAGAATAATTCTCAAACAAATACATTTAATTCAAAAATAAAAAATTAAAAAGAATATTATAGCCTTGCAAGTTCCATTCTAAGAATCCTACTTAGAGATTTTTAAACAGAGGGGATGTTTTGCAAAGGATTTTTTTTTTTCGGGAAAAAGTGTAACATTTCATGCGGAATTTTTATTTGTAACAGAAGGAAAAGGGGAAAATTTCCCGCGGAATTTTCGTTCTTGATTGGGCTGTTTATTAGAAGAACTAGTTCACACTTTAAGTTACAGTGTAATTAAAAATAATAAGCAAAAATACTGCAGAAAGACTTTTTTTCTCAACGTTATTTATTGAATCACTATATTATAACCCCCGTATTCATAAACGCTTATAAAATTTAACTAACGTTTATTAAGGAAAATTTTCATAGAAAATTTGTTTTGTAAGCCTTTATTAAATTTAAAATTTGTTTATGAATGAACAAGCAATAATTAATCAAATCCTAATCCAATTCTTAAGTTTACGTCCTATTAATGCCCGACAAAAATTTAGCGCTCTTCTAATCGGGTAAGTGCTCCAATACCTCTCCCCATTAAGCGAGTGGGGCCGCCATCATTTCAAATATTTCGAGCTAATGGATTTAGGTGAATACTTTGTGATCATAGTTTTTACTGATAATACATTGCTGGTCTTTGTAAATGTTTAAGTTTTTTACATGCCAGAGAGCGGAAGTGATGATTCAAAGAATTTTGTTGTGGTGTAATTGGATTTATGGATTCATTTTACATGCAGATATTGAGATATTAATTGCTTATTGATCTTAATGGAGGGTTAATGTGTATGCATTTTTATTTAATGAACTTTATTTTCGATTGTTTGACCCATTTTTCCAATTGAAATATATACAGCCATGTCACAGAGCACAGTTCCGTTCGGAAATGGAATTCATTTCGTGATTTGATGATTCAGAAAATGACAAAAAAATTTTCGGAATGAAACCATTTTTGTTTTCATTAAAGGAATGGGAGCTTACTGTATCTGAACGGCCAAAAAACTATCAAAATATACTTTCTATCAAGAAACAAATGGGGGATTTCATGTCAAGTGACTCAATTTTTAAACCGATGTCTTCCGATTTAGAAGAAATTTCTGAGTTAGAGACTTTTTGACCGATCTTGTTAAAAATTTGTGTCTAAGCTACTATTCAATAGGACTAACCTTGGTGCAAATTACATTCAAATCGGAAGACATCGATTTAAAAATTGGGTCAGTTGACATGAAATCCTCCAAATATGTTTTCTTCAATTCCGAACTGAATTGTACTCTGTGACATGGCCCATAGTCCTGCACGTATCCAGATGTTTCATAGCGGTTTTCGTGAATGCTTAGAAAAGCTGTATATCAAAATTAATGTGTGTATCATCCGCAAATGTTAATAATGAAATATTTTTAATTTAAGTCTGCAATAGAACTAGCAATAAATCAGAAGTTTTTTAAAACAGAATTTGTTGAAATTGAAGCAAAAAACTTCGTTGGTCTTCTTTTACGTATACTGGCAAGCAGAACTTGTTTTTTGTCTGCAAAAAGAACTAGTTTAGTGTTTAAGCACGTGACCATAATTTGTCTCATTAAACCTTAAGAAACTTATTTCAAATTAACCCTGGAAGGTTAATCTTTATTTAAGTACATTAAGATTTCTCTTCGTCGAACCGACGAACTATTTAAAAAAATATCTAGTCGAACGATTTTTTAAGCAAAAAATCAGGAAATTTTTTCAGTTAAGCTTTTTTTTTGAAAATGAAGCAAAAGAAAGCATAAAAATAACAGTTCTTTTTCTCTCTCAAAATTCGATAAGAATTTGAGCACATTTTTGTGTTTTCAAGATAATTAACTTTTTAAAGTATTTACCATCAACTAACGTTGTTGAAATAAAGAACCTCATTTGAATAAACATAAAAAAGTGGATACGACGAACAGTAACCATCCAGGGTTAAAGGTTTTATAATATACGATACAAAAGACCCTCGTGTAAGTTCTGTCTTTTTCATAAAAGTCCCAATCCATACGACTAAATGTGTGATCATTGATTTAAAGTTGCTTGAGTAACTTAACAAATACTTTTGCAAAATTTGCAAAAACAATTCCTTACAAAAATCTTTAACTTTTACAGATTTGGTCACATTTTCATGCCAATTAAACTTAAAGTTTTCTTTAATCTTTAACTTTTAAGTTTTTAAACACACGTAGTCATCGCAAAAAAAAAGTTTGCAAAATAACTTCTAACATAAAGTTATAACCACGTTTCCCTTAACAAGAGAGAGCAAACTTATAAATTCCTAAAAAAAAATTCCTAAAAACATAAAATCAATAATCAAAACATTTCCTTTGTCAAATGAAATCTCTTAATAAATAAATAAATAAAAGCAGCAATTAAAGCAAGATTTCAGGAAAAAATGACAAATTAATGTTTTTAAAATATATAAATAAATAAATGATGACTGTTAAGCTAACTCGAGGTATAAATAAGTTTAACCTTTAAAAAAATTAAGTAGAAGTTTTTTTTTATAAATTTTAAAGAACAACATGCTCAAATGTTATTAGTATGTGAACATGTCAATAAAAGACAACAAACTTTTCAATAAAACACAAACACACACACACACTTATTAACTTAACTTACATTTTTATTTTAAACAAGGAAACATTCGAGAAAGAGAGAGAGAGAGAGAAAAAATAAATTTTATTGGATTCTTTAAGAACCACAAACCTTCACCTTTAAAGTGACAAAAATCTTACTAACTGGCATATTAATATTGTCAATAACAGCTGGTTCCAAAACACACACACATACAATAAATAGTATTACAGCCCAGCAAAGCTTGTGCAAGCAATTTTCAAACCTCAGTAGATCTTTATTAAAAAAGTTCATTAGAATTTCAAATGCAAAAGCATTGTTAGGTTTACCAACTTACTTTTTTACACTTTCATACACACATTTACACATTTGTGTTTGGTTTAACAAGAAACTATTTTTATATAGTGCATACTTTTAGGCACTCTTACTCCAAAAACATACAGCTAAAGCTTTTTTTTTTTTGTTTTGTTGTTATTATTGAATCTTCTTTCCCTCGTCAACTTCTAGATGAATAGAACAACCTCATTACAAATTCAAAACCATCATTGCTGTATTTTTCTGTGTGGTGTGATGTGATGTAATGTGATGTTATGTAGAATACAGTGTGTGTGCTTTTTTCGCCAGTGTAACAATTGTCATAGAACAGAACAAATTTACACATGAATGACATTTTAGTATGTCACATATAAATAACAGAAATAACATGTATGTATGTTTTTCTTCATAATAGATTCTTAGAGAGAGAGAGAGATAGAGAGAGGAATATATAGCAATAAAAGTATAAAAAAAATACCATTAAGAAACGAGTATGTGTTAAGGAAGAATATACATGCATACTCACTTACTTACTTAATAAAGACGTTACTATGGAAGTTTAACTTTTTTTTTTATTCTGCTTGTGTTATTTTAATGATAAACTTCTACAAAAAAGCCTACACAGGACATCACTTTATTTATGGGGGGAAAACAAATTTATTATGCACAAAAATGTAAGCATGTGTTGGTGTCCTTATATCAAGTTATAGATCATTATGTCAAAATAAATAGAAATGAGTAGATTAAAGGTTGTTTATTAAAAAAAAAAAAAAAATCAGAAATAAATTAAGTTACATGAGAAATATATTAACTATTTACAAGACTTTTCTTTTGATAATACTATATGAAATGATTATTTTTAGAATGAATTAAAGCGAAAGAAACTTCTCCAAATTGATTTAAGAAAATAAGAATTCTTGCATAGAATTTTACTAAAGAAAATTAAATACACAGTCCCATTCGAAATGGTTTTAATTCTGTAGCTGCAATTGCGTTTGAGTTAGTCTTTAATTAAATCTACGTTTTGTGGAAAGGCAAAATACCAAATTACTTTCACTTTTGGTCGAAATCAAATTTTGTGACGGGACTGATGTCCAACAAATTTTATATTGCAGCACAGTTTTTTTTCACAGCTTATCAAGCTGTTTTAAATTTTCTTCCAACTTCCCGATGTTAAAAGAACGATTTCTTTTGCACTTATACATTTGAAAATAAACAACTTTTTTTAAATTACGGCAAGAGCTTAAGTTAAGCTTAAATGCGTGGCACAAACTAAAATTTGGTATATCTAGAGGACGGGAACAGCTAAAATTTGGAACAAATATCCTGGCTACCATATCAAAGAGTGGGCGTGGCACAAAATAGAATTCCGTATATCTATAGAACGGCAATAGCTTAAATTTACAAATTTGGTTCAAATAGCCTGGTTATAAATGAACAACATATGTAAAAGAATAGGCGCGATTAGATAAATGGGCGTGGCATAAAATAAAATTCTGTTAATTTGCAGAATGGTAAGTGGAAAATATTCCAAGTTTGGTAAAAAAGAAAGGTTAACAAATCACATTATCTATCAAAAGAGATCGGAATCGGAGAAAAACATAACACAAAAAGTAGGCCTTATTGTACGAGTGGGCGGGGCACCCTCAATATAAAAACCATATAGATTTCTGTATAACTGGAGAAGGGTTAAAAAATCACATTATCTGTCAAAAGAGATCGGAATCGGAGAAAAACATAACACAAAAAGTAGGCCTTATTGAAAGAGTGGGCGGCGCACCCTCAATATAAAGACCATATAGATTTCTGTTTAACTGGAGAATGGTAACAGTAAGAGTATTCAAACTTGGTACAAATAGCTTCGTAAGCAATGCACGAGATCTGTGTTTAAAAACAAAATTAATTATTTTAATGATGATAGCGAAGCGCTCTGGGTTAAGCTGCTTTTTCAGAAAACGCACCAACGCACAGTGTCGACAATCATGAATCAAGCTGGAAAAATTTATTTGATGGTCAGTCTATATGCTTTTGGGGCTGCTGAATTAAAAAAAAAAATAGTTAAAACATTCTAGGTCTTTTTTTAAGGAAATACGATAGAGTTTCACTATTGCGAACTTTATTATTAAATTTTCAGAAAATATTAACAAATTCGCATTAAGCCTACAGTACACGGAATGTAAAAAGCCACATGCGCATGTGGTTCTGACGTAATTTTGACGTCACTACAAAGCCACAATAGCAAGTTCGTGATGTGTGATGACGACAAAGTTACGTCAGAACCATATACGAATGTGGCTTTTTACATTCCGTGTACTATAGGCTTTAGCCTTTAGGTTTTAGTAATTTTTGAATTTGGAAATTTTTTTAAAAAATTTTTAAATCATTTTAAAAACAGTGAGTTTACGGTATTGCGAACTTTGTATTCGAGATTTTTTTGAAAATAAGTATTCAATACAATTTTCTGTTTTTATTGTTGTGTCTGAATAAGTCAGTGACTTTTTGAATTTCCCACCTCTAAACTGAAAATGCAGCACTGTTCTTTCGCCTGTTAAAAATTTAATAAGCTGTGTCATTTTGTTCGTGTTTGACAGCCTTTGATAACAGCCTACCGCGTGATTAGAGGAGGAAATGGAAAAAAAAGGAAATTTCATTCAAGAATTAGACTACAAATTTCTCCCATATCCGCCCTATTCTCCGGATTTAGCACCGAATGACTTTTTGTTTGTTTTCAAACCTGAAGAAATTGCTCGGCGGGTAGAGATCTGTTTCTAACGATGAAATCATTTTACAAGCAAATAACTTTTTTTCATACAAAAACCTGTAGTTCATTTAAAAGTCACGGACTTAAGGATTCATTCATGCGTTCCGAACAATAGTTTTGTCCGGAAAATAATTTTTTTTTGAGAGTGTTCTGCAGAAAATTTTATCGAAAAAACAAAGCTACCATATGGTTTACAGAACAATTATACAAAATGGCAGCACAACTAGCAAACTACTTATATTAAATTGTTTTCTTAAAGTATTTTAGTTATTTTATTATTTTTTACAATTAGGGGATTCACAAAGTAGTCATAAACTTGTAAAGTCATATGTGTTAAAATAATTACAAGCAGCGTTTAAAAAACTGCAGTCAAGTAGAAAAACGGCCATTTCTTTCACGTCTTCATTTGTCATTGTGCCAAAAAAATAAATGCTTTTACTTCTGATTGATTAAATGTAAACAGTCGATGCCATTCCAACTCAAAAAGCGAAAAGTTGTACACAAATTTTCGTTTCTTGTTCGACAGTTTTTGGCTTCGACTGCAGTTTTTTAAGCCCTGATTACAAGAAGTATATAAGCCTGCTGTGGGCAATCGTTTATAATTTAGATTTCTACTGTACAGTTATGACGAATCAATGAACAACGCAACAAATTTTTTTTAAACAATTGTAAAATTATGACGATTTGACTTGGTAGCACACTTTGTGGGGGATTATTCATTTATTGATTTTTCCTTATTATTTTATTCAGCAAAAAAAAAAAAAAAAAAAACCAATGTCGTTATATAAATGAAAAACCTCTGTGGTATTTGTGTTCTGTGTAAGGTTTGATATCGCTTGCAAGCTAAACTTGAATATTTGTAATTCTCATTTGTTTTACAGTTTTATTTGTAAAATACCTTAAACTTTTTCAAATTCTTTGGAAAAAGGTTTCCTGAAGATCTGGCCTTAGCGAGCAGCGAAATGCTCATCGAAACTCGCTTTCCCTCAACAATAAATTTCAGTGAATTTATCTATATATATAAAAATGAAAAATGTTTGTATGTTTGTTTGTTTGTTGGCTTATAGACTCCTAAACTACTGAACCGATTTTCCTGAAATTTTTACAGATACATCACGTGAGCCCTAAAAATAAAACAGGCTACTTATTTTTTCGATAGGGGCAGGGGAATTGGTATCCCCCATAGGATGCCAATATTAATTATCGCATATATTAAGATCCGCTGCACGCATTATGCAGAACTTTTGGTAGTAAGATCTTCTGAGCCCCAAAATTAAAATAAAATAGCAGCGGGGGAAGTGGAATCCCCCATAGGACGCCAATGTTTAACATCGCATATCTAAAGAACTGTAATAGTGAGAATGTTCAAACTTTCTAGAAGTCACTCTTATGGTATACAACACTTTTGAAAATAACAATAAAGCGGGGAGGCGCAGGGGGGGAAATACCTCCCATAGGATGCATATATTAAATATCGCTCAACTGAAGAATTATTAAAGGGAGAGTCTTCAAACGTGGTTAAAGCTACTTTTATGGCAAACTTTAAATTTCAATATAGAAATGGACAGAGGAGGAGCAGTACCCCTCATAGATAGAAATATAATTTAGAGCCGCTGCACTCTTTTTATTAATGTTTTTGTAGCATGATCTTCTGAACCCCAAAATTGAAATAAAATAGCAGCGGGGAAATGTTACCCCCCATAGGACGCCAATGTTTAATATCACATATCTTAAGAACTGTTATAGTAAGAATGTTCAAACTTAGTAGAAGTCACTCCTATGGTATACTACACTTTTGAAAATAAAAATAAAGCGGGAAGGCGCAGGGGGAAAAACCTTCCATAGGATGCATATATTAAATATCTCTCAACTGAAGAAGTGGTTTAAGCAGTGTAGCGAAGCGCACCGGGTTAAGCTAGTCAAAAATAAAAATTAAGAATTTAGCACGTTATAGAGAAACTTTATAAAAAAAATTTTACATCTTCCACAATTAATGCCAGATTCACAATGATGTTTTCATTATTTTCAGTTGGTGCTTTCACAAACCCACACATTTTAAATCAAGAAAACGTTTGCAAATGTTGTCCAGAACAATATTAATGTAATATTATTTTTATTTTTTTTGAACATTTTTTTAAAATTTTCATTCAAAACAAAATAAAAAATATTACAAACGTCATTTACAATTTCATAAAAATTGTTGCTGAAGTGGAAGTAGCAAGGCGAATTCATTACAGGTACTCTCGGTACTACAACAGGTAAAACTCATACAAAAACCACAAGCAATTTGTTTTTGTAAAGACATTGTAAAATGTCACAAAAAATATAAGCAAAACAAAACAGAAACAAAGATAATAAACAAAATTTTGACATCCAACAGTGTTAAAGCTAAAAAAAAGGTTATCAGCAGGGCTTTTAAGACCACCTGTACTGAATTCACCTTGGGAAGTAGACACAATTTCCTAAAAAAAAACTTTTGTTACAATGTTGTTCGAAAAGTTAAAGGAAAATATATGAAATACTTTGAGAAGAAAAACGAAATTTAGATATCATTGTGTACTAAGCTTTAAGAACTATTTGAATTTAAAAACTTAAACTGTATTAAACGTTTACTAATTTCACTATAAACTTTCATTTGTAATATTACTTATGGTCACAGATGTCTACGAGTACTATTCTCCATCTAACAAATGTACATGTCAGTTTTTTCTTTTTTTCTTATACAACACAACACGATGATGGAAAGCAGTTACACGCACGCTTTAACATCCCCATACGAGTAATCATTTGTATGTGCATGTATAGAATAATATTTACGCATACTCACACACACACGTTAAGAAAAAAAGACAATTTACCCGTTTATTTTACACTACACTAGACAAAAAATTAATGACATAACAAGTGTGGTTTTATCTACAGTTTTTCTCTTGTTCTTCTTCATAAATGACAGTTACTGACTTAAGCTGATACATGCGGAATTGTGGTACATTTTAGCAACCAGAATCGGTTATAACAATATAAAAATCATTTGAACAAAAAAAAAAATAAAAACACAAACATGAAAAGAAAATTCTCGCTATTTTTTCCACCACTATTCCTTTTTTTCTTGGAAAATATTCTAAAATTTTCTATTCAAGTCTGTTTAAGCAAAAAAGCTTTTTTCCAAAAAAAAAAAGAAAATATTTAACAATGTATAAACATAAATGCCATTTAGCTATTACATAAATATTTTATGCTTTACAAAGAAAACAACCGACAAACTATTCTTAAAATTGAGGGGAGGGGCGCATATTTGACTCTAACCCCAAATAAATCATGTCTTTGCAACAAGATAGGGGAACTAAAAGAATTTAGAATATTTATGAACATTTATATTAAAGTAAATACAAAGTAATGTGTAAAGATCTGTTAGATTAATGTGGAAAGATTTAAGCTTATTAAGCTTTTATTTAACTTCATAACTTTTTAAATAACATAAACAAAGCAAACATGGAATAAAGTAATTTGCAGTTATTAACAAATAAAAACGTACAACACAGCTGATTCTATTTATTTTTAATTTTTTTAATTTCCCAAAGAAATTAAACGCCAATTTCACCAAGTTCAGTTTAAACTAACTATAACTTTTACTTCCAGTTAACAATATGTTTTTGACAGTTGTAGCTGATAGTTTGGTGGAATTTGCCGTAATATTCCTCATCTCTCAGCTTTGCATTCTATATACGTGCATAAGCGTGTGTTTGGTTAAGTAGGTAAAAATCTAATAGAACAAGGAAAAAAACATACAATATTTTCATGTTTGAAAAGAAAAATAAAAAGTTTATATTAAGTTAAATAAATTTAATTTTTAGAGTAAAAACCAACTCGGGCATGATGTTAGTGTATAATTGTAATTCTGTAGGTGTAAAACGGGTAAGTAAGTCAATCATAATAATATGAATATACCTATGGTTGATTCTAACCCTGAATACTACAATTTCAACAATTCCTCACCAATAAATTTACAAACTACAAATATAATCCATAATTCAACAGAAAATTGTTCCTCTGGCAACCACCAAAACTCCAATTTTCACAATGATTTAGGTGAAATATTTGAATTTGAATGTGTTAGTCAACTTGATATAGTATTGTGCTGTTCAAGAATCAAATCAAATGCCGTTGGATTTGATAATATGCACCCAAAAAAACAATAAACAATTAAAATACCATTAAAATACCATAAAAACCATTTCTTTTACCTTATATAACACATCTTTTCAACAACATCATTATAAAAAGTTCTTGCCCACTTAAATGGAAATATGCAAAGATTATACCAATATCAAAATCAAACAAGGAGTTTAGGCCAATTACATCCTTCCATTTCTTTCTAAACTCTTTGAGAAGTTGTTACATTCTCAAATAAGCGATTTTGTCAAAAGAAATAACTTACTAACTGAAAGGCAATCAGGATTTCGTCCCAAGCATAGCTGTGTCACAACTCTGTTGAGTGTTTCTGAAGAATTAAGGCAACAAATTGATAATGGAAAAGTGGTTCTCTTGGTACTACTCGATCACTCAAAAGCCTTTGATACGGTAGATCACTTTATTTTATGTGAAAAGCTGAAACATATGTTTAATTTTAGTAACACCTCAGCTAAACTTATGTCTTCGTACCTATCTGATCGTTCACAATCTGTAGTTCTATATAACCGCATATCTACCACAGTCTCTGTATCGAGAGGTGTGCCTCAGGGATCGATTTTGGGTCCCCTTTTATTTTCCATATATGCTAATGATCTACCAGTTAAACTCAAATATTGTAACATACATATGTATGCTGACGACGTTCAGGTATATCTCAGTAGCACAGTTAAAATGCTGAATGCATCAATCTCCAAGCTTAATTATGATTTAAGTAACATACATAAATGGGCAGTTGCAAATGGGCTTTGTCTCAACCCGAAAAAATCGAAATGCAACGTAATTCATAAGCGATTACTTAATCTTGATCGGGTTTTTGACGTTAAACTAAATAACAAGCAAATCGAAGTCGTAACCTCTGTCAAAAACCTCGGAATTATATTCAACGAGTTTCTCACCTGCACAAATCACATAAACAGTGCTGTGGGACGAACATATGGAATGTTAAGAACACTCTGGGCCACCCAACATTGCACCCCTTTAAATATTAGAATGCTTCTTGCTAAAGCTTATTTAATACCATCTTTGCTCTATGGGTGTGAAATTTTCTCAAATTGCGATGCTGTAAGTAAACGTTAACTAAAATCCATCTACAAAAATATTGTGTGATATATTTTTGGTATTAGAGGATATGGTTCTGTCTCCATGTTTAACACAAAACTTTTTGGAATCTCGTTTGAAAACCTCCTTAAACTACGAACTCTTTTGTGTTTGCACAAAATTGTCTATGACTTACTTAGATTTTGGAGATCCAGTAGGGGTAAAAGAATTATCGCCATTAGATATAGATCGCTTGTATCTGAATGGCAATTTTTTATCAATGCCATACGCCTTTGGAACGAACTACCATATCACATCCAGCTATATAGTAACGCATCAAAATTTAAAATTGAAGTTCTAAAACTATACACTTAACTTCTTAAATTTTAATATTTGGTGTTTATGATTTAAAATTTTTCAATTACTTTTTAAATTATTTTTATGATAATAAATTTAAAATTTGTTTGTTAAAATGTAAAATGTTTAATGCTTAAATTAGATATTATTATTAATTATAATTCTTTAAGTTAACTCTTATTAACAAATTAACCTGTTTATCTTTATAAAATCCTATGCTGTAATTATAAGATTTAGTCTTGTAGCATAGGACAGTCAATGAAATAAATAAATAAATAAATAAATAAATATTCTCCATCTGTCTCTGATTCTCTCGAGTGGGTGTTTTAGGTTAGAATAATTCTAATTTCACTTTCGGCTTATTTCAAGTACGAATTCGGAATTAAATCAAGTTAATAATACTTGAATCAAGCGCGTTTTAAGACTGATTCAATCTTACTTAGTTTTACTTAAATAAATCTCATTTTTGAATTTTTCAAGTACGAATTCGGGATTGAATATGGATAAATTAAGTACTTTGCGATTGAAAATCCGTACTTGAGTCCATCTTTCTGTACTTGGCTCGTACTATTGATAGAGCTTCGGATTGATTTTAGTAGGGATGGATGGATTTTTCTTTTGAGTGTATAAAGATTATTTTTGATGCCAATAGAATTAGAGAAATTAATATACGCATTAAAATTGTTAAATTCAGAGCTAATTCTGTGTATTTGATTTCTAAGACAATTTCACCGCTTAACAAATTCAGCATGAAGAAGATGTTTAAGGGTTGAAAGATTAATGACGGTTCACATACGAAAGTAAGTTGACAACCAAGGCTTATTCCAGATTAGGTTTCTCTAATGAAATATATAATTGTTTTATGACATAAGGATCATCAAACTCCTTTCCCCAACGATAAATGATAAACTAAAGGACACCTTTGGCCTTGTTGACTGAGTTATATGTGCATTAAAACACAGTTTATAATCAATTAATACACCCAGATCAAGGAAAGTTTCCACACTTTCAAGCTAATGCTTGTTTAGTATTGGAATTCTTCTAATGAATAATATCTGTAAGGATTTTTCTAGTTCAGATCAATTAAATTTATATCGCACCATAAGTAAAAACTGTATTGATCACCTTGCAGCAAGGATAACAAAATTGAGCTTTTGTAGCCTAGGAAAAGCTTTACTACATCTGCGTACATTAATATTTTCGAATATGAAATACGCGATGGTAAATTTTAAATGAATATTAGGACCAAAGTAAGTACCTTGAGGGACTTGAGGAATGGAACAAAGCAGTATGCACTAATATCTGCCCTTCAGATATGAAGACATCCATTTGAGAGTAAAATCCAATTTGTACATCAATATTTATATATATATAAAATTGTAACGTTACTGACTACTTGATTTTGGACCAGAGGTTGATATCACTCAAATCGATCCACTAAGACGGGATTTTGGATATTCGAACGTTTAGGGAGCAAAAACGCGTAAAAAGGGGTTAACTCGGTAACCTTATATCTCTTAAACTAAAAGAGATGCAAAAAAATGTAATACTCGTCGCTAACCTTCGTTAAAATAAGCGGACAGGTGTCTGGTACTTTTTTTGAAATTCGGCCCTTTTAGACGGTAAACAGGTAAAACCTGTCTTTTGGTACTTTTTGTCACTCCATCTACCTTTTCAACAAATAAACATAAACATAAAAGTGGTATAACTTTTGAGACTTATCTTAAAAATACAAATACAAATTTGGTACTTTTTCAAAATACGAACGTTTAAGGGGTGAAAATTGTAACTGTGTTTGATACTTTTTTACAAAACATTTTTGATATTGACGTAATAAATTATGGGCTCCCACTACATTTTTAAATTTGTTGATACTTCAATGGGGAGAAAAATATACCACACAGAAAAAATTCTCCCACATTTTTCACCAATTAAAGCATTAATCAAAAATATAATCAGTTTTAATTTAAATTTTAATCAACTGAATTAAACATTTATTCAAGTGAATTAAACGTTTAATTAATACTATTAACTGGTTTAATTAATACTATTAATTTGTTTACTGGTGCAAATTTAATTAATTTTTTAATTAATATCACAAATTTTTTAATTGAAATCAATTTTTATTTTTTTCTGTGCAAGAAGGGCAAATACGGAAAATTAAATTTCCTTCTTTAGGTTTAGATAGCTCCATCAATTTTATAACTTCTAGGCTTTTTATTCCTTTGATAGCATCCATAACAGTTGTGTCATGTTATAGTGGACAATTTTTTACATAAGAATCAGGATAATCAGATATGAGACTTATTTCATTATAAGAATATGCCGAGGAAAAAATAGTACTAATAATCTCAGTGATACGTTTTAAAATTCTATAAATATATTTTCGAAGAAAACTTTATAATTTTTCACTGAAATTATTTCGAAAATATCCTAAAAAAAGTTCGATCCACCAATACCATTGGTCAAAGATTGATGTTTGACTATGGACTGGCAGATGTCGCAGTGGCGCAAACGGTAGAACTGCAAAGAATTCGGATGATGAGAATGTGTTTATTCTCGAAATTCGTGTAAATTCGACCCGAATTTAATCGCCCGTTAAGCCAGGAATTAAAATTATCAAAAAAATTTTACTTAATTTCATGTTGTAAAATTCCTACCTACACTAAAATAATTAAATGAAAAACAAATGTGATGAACTTAATTTAAAAACATCAATTTAAAAACATCAAAAATTTTAACTTAATTATTTTTTAACAACAAGAAAAAGAAAGATAAGAATATAAAAAAAAAACAGAAAAATGTACTTTGGAGTTCAAGAAGAATTCTTGACAAAAAGTATGAAAAACAGAAGTAATGAAGAATATGTAAATCAATATCACTCACAGCAAATTTGGACCCACCAAAGTTTAAAATACCATTTGGCTTGAAGATTTTTGTTTGACTATTGACTAGTGTGGTTACTATTGAAACATGTCAAATCAATCTCTCCGTGAACGTGGGTTCAATTCCCCGGTCAGTCAAGAATGAAAAATTATCAATAAATTTTAATTAATTTTATGTTTTAAAATTCTCTTCATCATAAACATAGTTTAATGAAATAATTCGTTTTGTGGTTAGTTTATTGAACTGTTTATGGTTTTTAATCCAAATTTTGATATTTTAATCAGGCTAAATAAAGTTCATTGAATATAATTTTCATTTAATTATTTTTATGAAGAAAGGAATTTTACAACATAAAATAAATTAAAATTTATTGATAATATTTCATTCTGGACTGAGCTGGGAACCGAACCGTAAGAGATTGTGTAGTTACAATTGAAACATGTTAGCGCAACTTGTCCGTGAAAATCTGTGTTCGATTCCCAGCTGAGTCAATAATGAAAAATTATCAATAAATTTATTATTATTTTAATGTTGTAAAATTCCTTTCTTAATAAAAATTAAATTTAATGAACTATAATAGCCTGATTAAAATAACAAAATTTGGAAAATTTAATGAAAACTAAATTCAATGAGCTTGAGCCTGATTTACGGCCAATTGCACCAATTGCAAGTTCAGTTATAATTAACTATCATTATAACTGTCAAAAAATATTGTTAAAGGGTTCTTTACACTTTAACACAAGTCTTATGTATTTTGGGGAAGATAAAACTTTGTCCTGATAAGTTTTTATTGTTTTTTGGAAAATTTTCAAACAGTTATTAGATCAGGGAAGTATTTTTGTCAAAATACTAAAGTCTTGTGTGATAGTGTAAAACGGCCGTAAGTGGCAGTTATGGTAATAGTTAACAATAACTGAACTGGATAAAATTGACCGTAAGTCTTTATTTTTTCGGATTATCAGTTAATTATGTAAACGAGGTCTCATATTAAAAAAGATAATAAAAATATTTGCTTTAAGCTTAAAGTTATTAAAAATTCTTTCATTAACATTATAATGAAGCTTTAGCATTTTTAAGCGCAACTTTGTTGGCAATAAAACTATTTGTTGAATGTTGAGTTCAAAGGAATTTGTGTATTTTAAAAAAGTTTAAAATTTGAACAAACTTTTTATAATTGATTATGCTAAAGCAAAAACAGTAAAGCCTCTTAAAAATAAATTTATAAATAAAAAAACACATATCCTTTTGCGTTATTTAATTTTAATCTGTTTTATTTTATCCAGGTTCTACTGTAGTTGTTTTATATTGTATTGTAGTTAAAAAGTATTTAAGGCTGTAAATGTAGTTGTAATTATATTCTTACAATATTATGCGGCAGTTATTAAAATGCAAAAATAATTAACAAGCCAAACAATAGCACAGTCATAAAATTAACAAGGATAATCAAACAGCAATATTTCAAAAAAGAGTACGCTACATAAAGGGATAAAAGTCCTTATTAAGACATTTCGTTTAACAGCCGGTTCAACTCTCAAGAAGTGACACATGAGATGAACGAGAAAGATGGAGAGACAAGCGAGAAGAACGATTTATATTTAAAGAACTAAGCATTCGAAATCAGAATCCATAAGTCTTCCTTAATGTTACTAACGAAATGATAAATTTATATTGCTAACATACACTTTTAGTAGGGTACCCCTCGTAAACCACAAATAACTTTATTGTTGTATTTTAATGTTTAAAACGGATCCTGTTCGACGTCATTGTATTTTAATGGTTATATAGCTAATAAATTGTAAAAGCACTAAAAATAGCAATAATATTGCTTTAGACAATCCATCACACCATTGAAAGCTAAATAAACAGACACACACACACACTCCTACATAAATACAACAAAACACATACATGCAAACATACTTTTTTACACTGAAACTATAAATGTGCATAGCAAATTATGCAATACCGAGCAAGAAAAAAACCATTAAATTGTTTGCTAATAAAACTTTTAAACCATAAAATTTACACACAAACATTAAATAAATAATGAAGAAATAAGAAAAAAACCATTTTACACAGAAATTATATTAAAATGAAACAACATTTTTTTTTAAAAAAAAAGTTTAGAAATGAAACAAGAACTAATAAAATATTTTTTATAGGTTAATAAATATGGGAATAATTAAAAAAAAAAAGCACGTAAGAGTTCTTAACTCGGCTGTGCCGAATCTTTGATAGCCTCCACCTATATTTAAAATATTTCCGGAATAGGCTTTATATGGGGCCTATGGTAAATTATGGAGCGATCTTCAGTCATATAAAACTGGCATAGACCAAAATTTATTACAAAAGCATTATTCATTCAGTTTTTGGCGTACTAAAACGTGTGTAAAGATAAATACAAAAAGTTAAATTAATTTTTTAAGAATATCGCATGCGATAAAATATATTGAAAAAATATCGCATGCGAAAAAAAATATTATAAGAAAAATACGACTATTTACCCGAAATTTTAAAGTTTTTATGAAATATCAATCATTATTTTTTTTTAATAGTAAAAACTAATTGGATATGTAATTGGTCTTTTTATATTAAAATTTATGATTTTTAAAAAAAATATGACAGACTGAAATTCTTATGAATGAGTTCCGTGAGGGATATGGCCACTGTGCCCTAATCCTTCCATCTGAGGGAATCAAACCTAACACAAAATGAAGACTATGGACAGGGCTTCCATAATCTGTAAATACTATATCCAAATTGTATTTGCTAACATTTTTGTACATTTTTGAAAATTTGACTTAGAGTGAAATTCATATTTATATTTTTTAAAAATCATAAATTTTAATACATCGACCCGTTTGCGCGAAATTATCGTATATGCCAATTTTTTTGAAATTGAGTTTTTGATGCAAACTTGTTCTACATTCAAAGAGACGTCACCTGACAAAATATTGTAGGCGAATTCCACTTCGTTGCTCCAAAAATTGATTGTATATTTTCATTTTGATATTGCAAGCAAAAGCAGAGAAAAGTAGAAAAATGGCTGTCCAGTAAAATTTGGTTTTTGTAACATACGATAATTTCGCGCAAAGGGGTCGATATGTATGTAAAAAGACAAATAAAATATCAAATTAGTTTTTAATATTAAATAATAATGATTGATATTTTATAAAAACTTTAAAATTTCGTGTAAATAGTCATATTTTTCTGATCATATTTTTTTTATCGCATGCGATATTTTTTAATATATTTTTTTATCGCATGCAATATTTTTTAAAAATTAATCTAACTTTTCGTATGGGTGGATCTCCACCAAATTAGACAGTGTTATTTTCTAGTCATATAAATACTGTTACAGCCCAAAATTTATTACAATAGCATTATATTAATACGGTGTTAGGCGTTCTAGAGTGTTTTCCGAGATCAGGCTTAATACGGGGCCTATGGTAAATTACGGACTAATCTGCACGAAATTTAACAGCAAGATTTCTAGTCGTATAGAACGAATTTGTGCGAAATCTCATATCAATATGTGCGATCTGCGAATATTTATGTTAGTTTTTGTAAAAAATTTTTTAATTCTTCAGGGTTGTTGTTCAACATTTTGATTCTTATCCTGCTGAACCAATTTTGCTTAATTTTAGTCCCAAACTGCTTAGGACAACCAGAAACTATTTGGCACCAATACTGTTCTTTTCCCCTAAGTCTTTCGAAAGTGAGCGTGATTTCAACAGACGGAAGGACAGACAGACAGACAGACAGACAGACGGAAATAGCTAAATCGTTTTAGAATTACTCAAGGACCCAGAATACGGTCTTAGATGAATAATAAAGAAGTTTCACACGAAAAGACGAACTTAGTCTACTTTCTTCACAACTAGTTGTGGTGGAGGGTATTATAACATCCCTATAAGAAATGCATGAGCAAATCATCTTATTTTTAACGTAAACGTTAAGAAAATAATAGAAAGAATTGATAGAAATCTTGATTTTCTGTCATTTCTGCCATAATTTTCTTAACACCAACGTGAAAAATATGATGATTCGCTCATTCATTTCTTGTAGGGAGTAATTGTGGAGTAAAAAAGCACTCAAAAAACTAAGTGCTTTTCATATAAATTTAACTAAACAAACAATCTCTTGGCGTTTGGAAACAGCACATGAAAAAACTCTCATTTACAGTAAAAAAAATCCTTAAGGTATGGCAACTTTGTTTGCCAACAAAAGTAAACAAAAACAGCAGTATTGCCAAAAACAAAATGTAAACAAACAATTTGTTGGAAAAAAAAATGTAAATAAAGAATTGGCAAGCTATGAAAAAACTCTCGCCATCTAAATTTCAATGCGGGCGCAAATTTACTGATGGATCGAATCATCCGACTTTCAGTCGTTTAGGCGAGCTCACTAAGTCCAAGTTCAGACCAGCGAACATTTGGAAGAAAATCATCTGGAATTCTCTTTTATTTTTTCATTTGCGGTCACACAGACGAACATGTTGCCGGCAACATTCTGTTACTGTTACTGTTGTTGTTGTTGTTTTTTTTTTTTTTTTTTTTTTTTTTTGTCAAAAAGCAAAGTAAGTCCCCATTTACATTAAGCGATTTTTGTCGATGCGATTCTTACCTTATAGGCGAGAGGGAAAAGAGGAATTAAAGGGGATACACAAGCAAGTGTACTCTTCGATTCGTTTTGTTCGGTCATTTATTCTCTCATTTCACTCATTTGGTGGCACAGAAAAAGTTGTAACGAAAAAAATCGCACATTGTAAATATAAGACCGACTTCAAAGAAGTAACGACAATAATCGCTACGACAAAAATCGCACAATGTAAATGGGCACTAAATGTCAACAAAGAAAATATAAGCAAAGCGTGTCGCCGAGTACCGAACACAAAAACCTTTAAGGCTCAGTTAGCCGGGAGTAACAGTAACCTTAAAAAAGTAAGAACAATCTTTTTCTTACAGATTGAGACGTAACATCTTACTGCTAACTATAACCGTTCTAATTGCTTTACATTCAACAAAATGAATCAGCTGATTTTCAACGTTACTGTTACTCCCGGCTAACTGAGCCTTAACTCTCCATCCCACCCGTTAAATGCTACTAAACAAAATGTTTCCCTGTCTAAATAGTGACTAGCAGCAAAAGAGAATTCAAATATTGAACTTTTATAAGAGAAAAATGCAAAATAAAGTTACTTATGCTGGGTAAACACTATGCAATGCATTTAAACAATCTAGCAAATTAAATTCATTTTCATTCAAACGAGATTTCATTAACATCAAAACGTTTTGATATTTTGATGTTGCATTAATGTAGATTGCACTGTCTGTACCCAGCATTATGTATGTTAATTAAGAAACTATTTTTAATTATAAAAAAAAAATTATTTTTAATAAACATTGAAAAAACCACTAAATGAATGGAATATCTTTATATACACCTTTACAACACATGTAAATCATTATTAAATTAAAAGTTTTACAGCAAACTACTTTACAAGATACTTTTAAAAGGCTACATAAATATTACGTACATATGCAGATTCATAAAAAACACACATTTCTACTTACATAACCAATTCATGCGTTCCGTATATTCGACTTTACGTTTAAGATCCTTGACCAGAGCTCTAAAGTCTTCATCGTTAAAATGACACTGTATAATGGTGTTATTTAGTTGAACAATACTGTACTCGTTGTTGCCATTGGTCTGTGTTGCACCCGCACCCGCACCACCACCGACTCCCCCACCACCAACAGCTGCACTATTTGTAGTTGTTGTGACAGAACCAATACCTCCACCCGCACTACTACCTACTCCACTTAAATTACGCAAGTCGGTGCTGCCATAGAAAGCAACATTACTATTGCCCACACCGGCATCCACATTGCCACATGATTTACTAAGTATTAAGGTCTGACGATTGGCTATAGAATTGGCTGCTAATAAATGCTCACCGGCGGCTCCACAGCTGCCGCGGTGTAAGGGAAATTTTGTACAATTATTGTTTTTCAAAGTGATTTGCAATTGATTACTTAAGGCTTGGCCAGGATGGGAAGGTGTGCAGTCACTGGCACGACGTCGCTTTAGATTCTCATCACCCGGTATGGGCTGGAGAAATGCTGTACTACTGCGCTGCTGTTGCGGCTGACTAGAAGTTGTAATATTTGCATTGTATATGTGATTGCCTTTGGTGAGTCTGTCGTAGCTTTCACTGCCCGAAACACCAACAATGCCTCCCTCGTCTTCGTTATCAAGTTGTAATAGACGCTCAACACTGCTGCTGGTAGTCTTACTGCTCATTATGATTAAATGATTGCGTGGTAACTTCGAGGTACCACCTGCTGCTCCCGCACTACTACGCCTACTGCGTCGTCGGCGTATTACGGTAACCTTATTGCGGCGATCTTCATACAATTGTATTAGCAAGTCTTCGAGTAGGAAACTAGAGGCCGTGGTAGTAACCGACGTTGAGGATTTGCGACGCACTGTTCCCGTTACCGAATCGTCTTCAAAAGAACTTTCTGTCTGGGGTAGACAACAATAGCTACTGGCCTTGGAGCTGGCTGGTGTAAGACTGCGTACTGAGGAGGTGCCGGCCGAGCGTAGTTTATATTTTTCTATTTTTGCCAATTCACGCTCGGTATCACCTGTCGTGTGCTTTAGTAAAATTTCCTGTAAGAGACGTTTCTGCTTGGCCGGACTGTAGGGATTTACCAGCTTAAAGTCACCATAGATTTTGGCAAGGAAACGTACGCGCGATGCAATATAACCGATCTTGCGCAAAAGACGCACATCGGAATTAACGTGACAGCGTTGAGTGGAGTGGGCGGTGGTACGTTTTTGCCGTCTTATACACGGCGCTCCTACTGCAGGGGCAGCCGCAGTCGAGGAGGAAGATGTTGATGTTGTACTAGTGGTAGAGGGTCGCGAGCGTATCTCGTAGTCGGTATCACTGCTCGATTCGGAGGGACAACTAAAGCCGTCCTCTTCGTCGTCTTCTAAGGTGGCAGCGCGGGCATGGGTTATGGGATAATCTAGGGATACAGAAGCTGCGGTGGTTGTTACTCCTGTCTCCGTGGCAATTTCAGCGACAGTCGTCGTTGCTGGTGGTGGCTGAGGGCTGCTACGGCAGCTACTGTCTTTGTACATTTATATTCGCGAAACAGGGGGGGCTTGCAAAAAAGTTAGCGTACTGCAATATTTTCAAATCACCTACACCAACTGCTTAATTTTTTTATTTATTTTATCTAATTTAATTTCCCTTTTAGCCTGTCATTTAGTCTGCGAGTAAATCTGCCGTCCATAAGCCTAAAATGAAAATCAAATTTGTATTCAATTAAAACTAAATTAAATTAAAAAAATGTTTATTTAATAACAACAACTTGATGAGCGATATTAAATTGATACAAAAAAAAAAAAACAAACTAATAATTAAATTTAGTTGCAGATTCTCTTTTATTTTTAATTTATTATTTAAATTTTCTCGTTTCCGCTAAAATTATTTATTTTCCAATAAAAACGACAGCAATAACAAACGTTAAATATTCGTCATACAACAAAAAAAAAACCAATACACATGACTTAATAAATTACTTATTAATATTAAATATGTATGAATAAAATTCATTTTATTTATACAAATCAATACGTAATGATAATAAGCGATGACTGAGTATTTTAATTGAAAACAAAAATAAAACTTTTATACACTTTTTACACGTCACTCCATGAGCGAAAGAGAGCGAGAGGAACTTCGGAAATATGATACAATGAAGGTTTGCTTGCAAATGTTTGTTGTTTGTTTTTAAACAAGTGCTAATTGATTTATTAGAAAAACACGCAAACCCGGCCGCCCGGCGGCAAAACAACAGAACCACATTAAAATTATTTTGAATTCTTTTTTTTTAAGAATTGAGTTGTTTTTATTAGACAATTTGCCGAAGCAAATTAATTAAATATTTCTTTTTGTAATGTATGAAAATTACTTCAACAAAAGAAAAATCGCATCTCATTTAAAATATAACAAAAAAAAATTTTTTTTTGTTCTTGTTCTCTTTTTCATCTGTTGGAATGTTATTTTTAACTAAGAAAGAGAAATTGTCTTCGATGTCAATACAGAAATTTAATTTAATGTTTCCAAGCAAAAAACAAAAGCAAAAATTAAATAAATAAGAAATAAATAACAAAATTTAATAAATAAAACATGATGCATATTGGAATAAAAACAACAAATTGTAGTTTAATTTCAAAAAATTCCTTTGAACATAAAAAACCTGTTTACTATAAACTGAAACTAAAAAATAAATCAACTTTAAAAACTATAGCCAGTAAGAGTGTTATAATTGGCGTACCAAATCTTTTATGCCCTTGTTCAAATGGATTGAAGCGTCCTTATCAAACAGAATTAAAAAAAAATCTAACCAAAAAAAACTATGTTGAGTACTTTTTTTCGTTTAACGGCCGATTTCACCAAGTTCAGTTATAATTAACTATCAGTTATAACTGTTAAAACCTATTGTTAGCTGGAATTTAAATTAATTGCTTTAACATAACTTGTGAAATTGGCCATAAAACATATTTATCTATAGCAAAAAAAAAAAATAAATAAATAATAATAACAATAATATTAAAAAAAAACACTCCAGGTATATTTACACAAGGTAAACTCGTTGGCCCATATGTTTGTCAGCTGTTAACCCCCAGTTGGAACCCAAACGTCAAATTTCGTGTATATGAGCCAAAGTTTGTACCTGTGTGCGTTAAATTGTTTTTGTTTTATATGAAGACAATTTTGACAACTCGGTTCCTTTTATAGAGCAGCATGTCTACACTGCCAAATGAGTCTACCTTGTGTAAATATACCTTGAAAACACTTATAGTAACAAGCTTTATTGAAATAATTTATAATGTTTATAAAATGTATCCTCTATTGTTAGTGCCGGTTCACACACGTCAAGTTTGACTCGTCAAGTCTTGAGTTTTAAGGAGAGAGGGAAAAAGAAATGGCATTCTCTTTACCCTTCTCTCCTAAAATCTCAAGACTTGACGAGTCAAACTTGACGTGTGTGAACCGGCACTTAGTAACAAATGGAACCGTTTAATTTGCTTAATCAAACTAAGCCAAACATTTATGAGTTATGCTAAGTTCACACTTAGGTTTTTAAGCGCGTTTAAGCAAAATGTTGATTTAGCTAATCAAAGCCGTTCACATTACATTTGAGATGATTAAGATGACAGATGATTAAGAAAAAAAAACACAAAAAAACAACAAACAAATTTATATTTCTTTAAAGTATTAAAAATGGATAAAAACACTTTTATAAAGTTTTCAGAAGATTATTTTAATCATTTTAATGATGAAATTGTGAAAATTTATGAATTATTTAAAGAAAAAAATAAAAACAGTAAGCAGAAATCTTGGCCGGTTGTACACGATCATGTTGGCGATTCTACATTTGAGGTATGTTCAGTGGATTCTATGTGATTTATGAAGTGATTTAGTTGTAATCATGTCAATTTGAAGTGATTAACAAATCACTTCAATGTATGGGTAATCATCTCGATTTTGAAGTGATTAGAGCTTAAGCACGTTCGAACTGCTTAAACGCGTTTAAGAAGCCAAATGTGAACATACTATTAGCCTGTAATTAAAGTTCACAACCACTCTTAGTATATTCAAGAACCTTCTAGCCGCTTCCAGAACTTTCTGTTCGAATTATTTTAAAACAACTGTTATACATCTTAATCTAAAGCCTACAATTAAAGTGGAGCAAAGAACAATTTAAAACTAATACGACATAAACTATAATTTACAAGATAACTTATTAAAAATAAAAACTATAAATAATGCTGAGATAAATCTAATTTCGAAACAATATGAAGAAAAAAACACAAAGAAAGTTAAATTAAATATTTGGGTTGGGATCATATGCCCGAAACTTAAACTCCAACATTTAAAATCCCGAAATTCAAAATCCCAAGTTAAAAAATCCAGAATTTCAAAATCCTGAATTTTAATAACCCGAATAATTATGCAGTTTTGGTTAATAGCATGAAAGATAGCATGGTTGGGCCTCCGTCCGGGCGCAAGAATTTTTCCTCTATGGTACAACGAACATTGGCTTCGCTAACTAAATCTTCACCTGGCGTAAGGACTTTCTCTTCTCTGGTAAAACAAGCACCGTCTTCGCCAAATAAAGATTTACTGCAAAGCCGCTGTTCCCGTTTCCCCTTTCCAACTCCTGCACCATATTTTTTCAACACGTGACAATACCATCTCAATCTTTTGGCAATATGTAGCTATAAAAATTACACAGAGCGAACAAAGACGTTAAAATTTTTTCAATCAATGGTTCTAATGAATAAGAAAAGTATACTTTATTGGCAACATACTTTTCAAAAGAGGGTACGCTTCTGTCTATCATTCGAAAGTTATTTTTTAGCCAACATTTAACAATATTTTTTTCTATAAACTAAGCAATTTTTGTTCAGGAAGCGTTGGCAACACTGCTCCATAATTTACATGCACTTAGATTAAATTATTTTTTTTTTTTTTTGAACAGGTAAATAAATGAAAAAATATTTCCCGTATGAATTTTTAAAACTGCATCTGTGTTTACATCAATTGTCATTGCTGGTTGTCAATGTTGAAATCAATACATTTAAAAAACGAAAAAAAAATAAGAAATTTAACTGAAACTACAATTCCATAGATAGACCACAGTACCACATCAACTTCATTGTCATCCACACAACGACATTACCAACGTCATCCTTGTATTCCACATCATCACATGTCCTCAGCTCAAATATTGTACAGTGTATGGGCTTTTAATATTTCAACATTCACTACAGTTTTACACAATTCATAAGTTTATTTGTTGCATGCTCGGAATACATACATACACTCACAAAAAAAAATGCTTTATAATAGAAAATTAAATTCGAAAAAGTAAAGTAGACTTTTAGGTAAATGTAACTATTAACCCCCTTATTTTTACAAAATAAAACAAGTTTATGAAACGAATTTTTATGAAAATTTGTGTAATAACCCTTTTTTTAAAACTGATTTTACCTGTTTTAATTTTTATGAATAAGGACGTAAATGTTTAAGAAATTCTATGGAAAAAGTCCAATGTTTTTTTTATATTTATTTTTCTGTAATTCTAATAATTTATTTTCCGCAGAATGCAATATTAAGCAAGCACACTTTTGGGAAAATCAGTTTGAGGGTCCAATTTTAGAAAATAAGTTGATAGGGAACAATTTTATTCCATAAGATTTTAAAATAAGTCAAGCAATTACTTATCTTTCTGGCTTTTAAGTTAAAGAGTTTAAGATTTATTCTTAAAAATTAAAAGCACAACTTTAGGCAAACGAATTGCTCTTCAAACATTTCATTGTTATTTAATAATTAATTTATTTTTTCAATTCCCACAATTCTCGTTTTAGATTTTCTCTTTGTGTAGGACTTTATTTCTTTAAAACAAAATTGTTTTTACCACAATCCATGTAAGTTTTTTTTATTTATATATATTTTTTTTTTATTTTTTGTTAACTATGACAATTCATATGTGTGCAATACAAAAACATACTATAAATATATATTTACATTTATTGTTCATGGCAGGATCAGCCGCCAATGTGTGTAAATATGTGAGTGGTTTTCTCTGTTTCGAATGCAATTCGTCAGTTATTTATGTTTGAAGTGCAGAAAAAAAATGTATCCTTTTACAGAAATTGAAAAATATTATTAAATTAAAAGCAGAAAAAAATATTTTTTTTTCCAAGTAAATCAATTTAAGTCATACATAGGGTTTTTTCCCGGGATTTCCCGTCCCGGGAATTCCCGGGAATTTCAATTATTTTATTTCCCGTTTTCCCGGGATTTTTCTTGCGGGATCCCGGGAAATAAAAAATTCCTCATAATTTCAGAAAATAGCTATGTATACTTTGAAATTTAGTTTTTATTCTCTAAAAATTAGCATCTGTGGATTGTTTGTCGATTAGATCAATTACAAGAAGTGAGTACATACGTAAATCAGTGTCTCCTGATGCAATAAATCTACTAAAAGCAGAATTGGCAGTGCAACAGTTAATAATTATTACATTTAGTGAAGTGAAGAGTTAATAAAGTACATTAATTCAAAATAAGATGCAGGCAGTAAAGTTTCACTGTCCATGAAAAAGTCTTAAAAATATGAGATACCTAAACATATCGCTCCTTTATTGCAACATAGTCATATCTACAAAAACAAACGATCTTGGCAAAATGCGATTAAAGTTTTTAAAATGTACCGACTTAAAGATATATTTTGCTATAACGTCGGTTCAGTTTGAGATATGACTATGATGCAATGAAGGAGCGATATGTTTATTAGGTGATAAACACAAATTTTCAATATCAATTTGTGTTGGTTAACATACTCGTGAAGTGCGGGGAAACCGAAATAAAAAACATTTTGGAAACTCGTGTAAGATACTACAACATACAACTTGAAAAAGACATTGTCCTAAAGATTACAAATGGACCTATTGAAATGAAAAGGTTGATAAGAAGCAGTCCGGTTGATGCTATTTTTTGCATAAACCTTGACATACATTTGACTGATATAGACGTTGTTTATAAAAAAGAAAAAATAGCTTCTGATTGTGAATCCGAAGCATGCTACAACGGTGCACTTTTAAATATTTGTCCAACCTCGGTAAAAAATGAACGAAATTTTTCGGAGACATGATAATTAGTAAGTAAAATCAGGAATATACTTTTTGACGACTTACAAAGCGCTTTGTGAGGCCCTATGCTCCTTATAGGAACTAAAGGAACCAATATATATATATATACAAAGCGCTTTGAGTGTATCAGAAAGTTATTTCCTAAGCCATTAAAAAATGTTATATATTTCTTTAAAGTATTTTATCTATTTTATTAATTAACTTTTTGATCTCATATCTTGAGTACCTTAATTTTAATTTTGTTTTTATTATTGTTTTATAAATTAAATTGTTATGTTTATGTTATCTTTTTATCTTGTATCCAGAGCATAATAATACTGAATAAAAGCATAATAATAGGAAATAAAGGCGTGAGATAATAATAATTCAAGTTCCTATTTCAATCTTCGAATAATTTCCCAGTAAAAACTTCGCCTACAAAATAATGTGTTGAGTAATCAGAAAAACATAAGAGCACTACTTACAATTCTACTGAAAGAACCAATGAATTTAACAAGGGATGTCCCAAAAAGAACGCATTCAAAAGTATTTGTAGGCGAAGTTTTTACTGGGTTTTAAGTATTGAACCATTTATTTTAGTTTCTTTGTAAACAAGTTCCCTTACGTTTTTTTATAAATTTTTTTTTTCATTTATTAATAACAAAATTTACTTTGTATTATTTATATGGAGCGGGATCCCGGGATCCCGGGAAATTTAAAAAAATTTCCCGCTTTCCCGGGAAACGAAAAAGTCCGGGAAAAAAAAAACTCTAGTCATACATCAAACTTAAAGAAAACCAAAATGCAAAGGATTTAATAAAGAATAATAGTTTCTATAAAAATGATTCTCTTTTTATTTCGTTTTGAGTTAAAATTATATAAATTTTTTAGTTTTTTCTCTCTTTAACTAGTTCTTTTGGGTTAACTTAAAGAAGTTTAAATATTATGAACTCTTTACTTTTTAAAGATCCCCAGTTTTTCAAAGTGACAAAAAGTATAGTGGCCACACTTAATTGACAAAGTAAAGGACCAAACTTTATTCTCCAGAACTAAGCGAAAATTAATTTTTATTTCATCTCTCTTTGTACAAAGAAAAAATTCTGGCTAATTTTATTTCAATTAAAACATTGATCAAAAATAAAATCAGTTTGAAATAAAAACTTAATCAAGTATTATTAAACTTTTAATCAAGTTAATTAAACTTGTAATCAAATAAAATAACCATTCAATTAATACTATTAATTTGTTTACTGGTGCAAATTTAATTAATTTTTTAATTAATATCACAAACTTTTTAATTGAAATCAATTTTTAATTTTTTTCTGCTGTTTTAAGGCTTTCTCACACAGAAAAAAAAAATAAAAATTGATTTCAATTAAAAAATTTGTGGTATTTATTAAAAACATTAATTAAATTTGCGCCAGTACACAAAATATCAGTATAAATTAAGTTAAATTTTTGATATTATCAACATTTTCTTCTGTAATATAAGTGAGTTAATATAAGTAACGTTTAAGTCACTTGATTAAATTTTAATTAAAACTGATTTTACTTTTGATTCATGGTTAAATTGAAAAATAATTGGCAAAAATGTTTTCTGTGCAAAGCTGATTGACTAAAACGAAAGCTCTCACTTAAAACAAAATAAAAAAATTGGCTTTCGAAATTCCGCCCCTGTGAGGTTACAACAACAAAATAAACGCATGTCGTGCTAAAGGCTAAATCACATTGAATCCTTCGTATTTTGTACGCCGCCTTTTCAAACGTAATGACGAAGAAAGTTGACATAATGAATACACAGAAAAAATAAAAATTGATTTCAATTAAAAAAATTGTTATATTAATTAAAAAATTAATTAAATTTGCACCAGTAAACCAATTAATAGTATCAATTAAACGTTTAATTCACTTGATTAAACGTTTAATTCACTTGATTAAACGTTTAACTCACTTGATTAAATGTTTAATTAAAACTGTTTTTATTTTTGATTAATGCTTTAATTGGTGAAAAATTTTGTAGATTTTTTCTGTGTACTTTGTAGACGGATGGAAATTAGATCAGTTGTTTTTGCAACACAATTTAAATAAACTACACATTTTCAATAGAATTCGAGGATATTTTGGAGTTTTTGTTTAATTGTAATTTTACTTTATAAAGATCGGACGAGGCTTGATGTAATGGTCAGGCCGCTATATCAAGCCTGATTTGAACAGGTTCAGTAAGTTTTTTCTCCATTTTATTTATTAAATTGTAATTTTTTTTTTTGCTGGAACGCAACACAAAAAAACTAAATTAAAATAAAGCCAAAACCAAAATGTATTAACAAAGTGACCTCAGTACTACAACAATGAAACAATAGGAAAAACAACAGGCATTTTGTTGCTAGAATTGAGACGGCAAATGTCAAAATGCCTTATTAAAAAAAGTAAATATTTTTTGTTTAGACACCAAACGTCACACACGAAGAAAATCACTGCAAACAACTGCGCTTGTGAGGTCACTTTATTAGTACATTCTGGCCAAAACAATCTGATAGCTTTCAAAGTGCCATGAATTTATTTAAAAATAAAAGTCGTTGAAGAAATTTAATTTATATTAAATTTAATCTCAAACAATTAAATAGTTTTTGTTGAAGCTGCGTAATATCGAGGCATTACCGCAAAAAAGGCTAAGCGAAATCATTTTTAAATTTCGTGTTTTTTTTAAAAATTACTTTATTGGCAACACTTGCCGTTACGATTTTATAGCAAAAACAATTGTATCTTAAGCGAAAGCCTTCATACAAAATTTTAATGAAATAAAATATATAAAATGTCGCTTTTGAGGCTTAAGCTTTTTTTTTGCGATAATGACTCGATATAGTTATAGTTACTTAAATATTCAACCTTATTCCGGTTGTCGTTATCGTCGTCGACAGTGTCGTTTTTTGTAATAGATTAAAATGACACACAGTCTGTGTTTCTTAATTTTTTCAATTTAGCCCTTTTTAGCCTTTTTTAAATTTCTTCACGCTTTTAGCATCCCAAGAGTTGGCATCACTGGGCAGTTCTGCTTAGTGCCCATTCACATTTTACGATTTTTGTCGTTACGATTATTTTCGTTTCTTTTTTAAAGTCGCTCTTATATTTACATTGTTCGATTTTTATCTTTACAACTTTTTCTGTGCTATCGAAGTTAAATTAATTTTTTATCAAATTAGAGAACTAGTGAACGAACAAAACTAATCAAAGAGCATACTCGCTTGTGTATCCCTTTTAATTCCTCTCACTCCCCTCGCCAATAAGGTAAGAATCGCAACGACAAAAATCGTTTAATGTAAATGGGCACTTACAATTTCTACAGATACAGTGAGAGAGTGAGGGAGAGATAGAGAAAGAGAAATAAAGCTGTAATTTAGAGGAGGCAGGAATAAGACCTTTTCTTTATATGACGGAGTAATTGAGAAAGATGGGAGTGCGATTGACATTTAATTTGGTATTTTGTTGAATGAATGAGTTTTACATAGAAATTAAACCACATTAAGATAAAAACAGTATTTTTGATAAGAAAACCAACTAAATAAAACTTGCTTTTCTTCTTTGAGTAGTTTGCAAATGTAAATAATATAATAATAAATGTAAATAATAAATGAATTATCATGTTAATAAAATAGCCATTATTTTTAATTACTCCTAACTGAAATTGTTATTTGCTTTTTTTTCTTTCTTTAGTTACTATTTTTGTAGCTTAAAACCCCTGCTGTTGGCATCAAAGTGTGAAAGTGAAAGCATCTGGCTGTGTTGAACATTTTTCAGAAAAATAAATAAGAAACTTCAAAAGAAACCCCCTACTCCTACTCTTGTGCCTAAAACCTTTTATTTAAAGTTTTACGCAAGTGAGGCATTCAAGGGTGCTACTTGCCTTCTAGTATTGCTAAGAAAAAATTTTTTATTAAGTAGTAAAATAAGAAAATCGAGTTAAAGGCAATTATTAAGTTTATAATTTTTTGTTTTAACATATTTTTTCAACAAATATACAAAGAAAGTTTCAAAGGAAAATCTATTTAATAAAAAAAAAACCATGCCAAAAACTTAATAATTTGTTTTGCCAGCGTAAAAATGTGGCATGTCAAATTATATGAGTGTTATATAAAAATAAATTTTTATAACAATCGAAACGGATAAACAAGAAAAATTATTCATAACTTGGCTAACAGTAAAAACCATTTTTTTATTTTGAAATTTAAAGAAAAAAGGAAGAAAAACTTATTTAACCGGAAACGGAAATTTATTAGAAATGTATACAAATGTAAAAAAATATGTTACACATTCATGTTTTACACCCACTCATATACTTTTCTTTCTAAAAAAAAAAACCCCCAGTAGTTCTGATAAGAGCAATGTTTCTTAAGATGCGGTCACACCTATTAAATATTTGACCAAATAAGCGTAACCACTACTACTACTACATAGAAAACAACTGTTTCCTGTAAGCTGTGGAATTATAAACAAAAAAAAATATTGGAATTAAATGAAATGATTATTCAGTTTGCTTATTGGTTCCGTTTTTTACGTCAAATATTTGACAAGTGTGACTGTAGCTTACATTCTCTTATCTATAGGGCGTCCAAAAATTAATGTATCATTTTAATTTTAATAAAAAAGATATTATTTTTTTTTAGTTAATAAAAATGTATGTCGGTCAGGCTTGGCAGGCTTCCAATCTTTTACCAAAATTCTCAAACACATTTTTCAATAAACTTTTATAAATGGTTGATATCTGCTCGATAATGTTGCTTTTTAGCTGTTGAACTGTTGTGTGATTATTGCTGTTCACTTTCGATTTCAAAAAACCCAAAAAAAAAAAAATTTCTAAAGGTAGCAAATCACACGATCTTGTTGGCCAATTCACTCCTCCTCTACGATAAATAAACTGGTTCTTGAACTTTCATTTCAAAAGATCCATTGTTTCTCTTGCTTTGTGGCAAGTGGCACCATTCTGTTAAAACAGCAAATTCTCTACGTCTAAATCATAAATTTACCGCTCCAAAAAGCTTCGGATCATCTCCCTGATTTCCGATGATACCTCAAATTTGGACATCCTTTAGTACACGGTAACACTTGTCTACTAACAACGTCGGATTATTACACGATTATATCATTTGTAATGCAAATTGTAGGCATTTTGTAGGTTATACCCATCCTAGGTCATCTATTGAGTAAGTGGGTAGTTTATTCTCCCTAGGTTATCTAAAACGTAGTGAATTGAATTGACAATATCTCCTTGTTTACTTCACTTATATCTGGCTCAAGTTTCACATTTGTATAAACTTTCTAATGCAATTTATAGTCATGTTGTTACTTTTCCTATCCCTTATACTACAATTATTACATGGTTATTAAACTGCCCTAAAGTAAAACCAAATGTAAAATAGGGCGTAAGGGCTAGTCATATTAATGTTTAGCCTAGTAATATAATATTTCTATAATGCTTAATCACTTAATCACTTTAAATAGTCGATAAGCTTTTCTCTTAAACTTATTACATTATTAAAAAGCAATTGTAATTTTACTGTAAAATGTAGTATGAAGTCAGCCAATTTTGGTTTGAATACTGCTTACTTTTTTGTAATAAGTATGTAGAATTATATGCTAAGAATATTTCACCTTATGTTTCTGCGTCTTGCGGGGAAAGGGGTGAAGCAATATTGGACGGTCTTCCTTCATTTTAAGAAATTAATCACAGCAGAGTCAAAAACCCCTATATGGAGTCATGGGTACCAGTAGCCCCTAGGGATTGGTTTCATACCGGACATTTGTGAGGCGTCTTCAGAAATCACTAATAAACTAATGAATTATATCCTTCATACATATATCAATCCCTAGTTGCGGAAATAAGGTAAGCGCCAAAACTCAAATTTTACAGGAGAGAGTTTTTTAATTTTATTTCATATCCATTTTGTATGAAATTTGTCGCTTACGATAAAATTGTTCCTGCTATAAAATCGTAACAGTACCTACTGTGACCATGACATTTTAGGAGATGAGGCAAGTGTTGCCCATAAAGTCATTTTAAAGAAAAAACGAAAATTAATAATGACCGTTATTTTCGCAATTAGGGCTCGATATATTGAAGAAAAAGTCCCATAACTGCCAAGGAGTCGCCTTTAGGGGGATACAATTTATAGCCGGCCTCCTTTAGTTTTTTGTCCTTAACATTTTCTTAAAACATACTTGCCCTTTACTTCCACCCCCATAAGGGGGCTGCCATACAAATATTGCGCTTTAATAAAATTCTTAAATTAAGCCCCTGCAGTGCCTAAAATGCCCCTAGACGGCTCAATTGTATGACCAACCCCACGTTATTTTTCATCCGCATCATTTGTTTCTAGCATATCTATCCACTAACTCCTTTCCTTAAGGGAGCTCCCATACAAAATGTTCAATACAAGCTAGAAATTGACTGAAGAAAAATCCTATAACTGCCTAGGAGTAGCCCCTATGGGGATAAAATGTATAACCGACCTCCATTAGTTTTTCGCCCTAAATATTTTCTTAACACATACTTGGCATTTAAATTCACTCCTCAGGGGTGCTCCCATACAAATATGGCGTTTTATCAAATTCTTAAGTTTAATTAAAATGTCTTATCTTTTGTGATTTAAATCATCTATGGCTTGCTTTGTTTGGAACTTTGTTTTCTTTTTATGAATTTAAAAAAAAAACAAAAATTTCGAAATTTTGCTAAAAAAAATTATTATTTTTTTACAAAAAAAGTTCTGTTTCTAAAACGACTTAAAGGTTTTTTTATTGCGGAATTTCAGTTTTGTTAGTTTATTCAATAAACTAAACCGTTTTTGAGTAAGACGAATATAAATGATGTGCATGTGAATGGAGGAGGTTCCATTTTCGAAATAACGGTATATCTCGAAAACCAGAGCGAACCTTAAAAAAACGTTTACCACTACTGGTTCAGCGTTAACGAATTAGGTTAAAAAGCCAGGTGCTCTTCTTGCTAGTTTTTTCAACTAGAACAGTTTTTAAGTTATTTTCGGAAATACAAAATTTATTATTAATAAGTTTTCCGTATGACATGCTAAATTCCCAATTTAACTTTAATTGAGTCTATTTAAAAATTGTTAACACGTCATTAGAAAAAGAGTATTTGCCACTTTAATGTCGCTTATATATAAATTAGCCATTTTAGTCCTTTATGGACCAATGCTTCTGCAACTATTGCTCTCCACTGCTCTTTTTGTAAGGCTTTTTGTCTGTAGTCTCTAACTTTTATTATTCGTAAGTCTGCTTCGACATCCTTTTTCTATCTTTTTTTGTTGTTCAAAAATGTTCTTCACTGTCATAAGATCTTCCATACGCATGTTTTGCGCCATCGTATTCGTTGAGCTTTTATATACCTTACTCTCCCTTAATTCTATTCAATGTAGTACGTTACTTTATTGATAAATATATTGAACACACTTAAATTCCGTAAAAACCCCAAAAAAGTGGAGCTGCATAATGCAAATAACACAGATAAACATAAATCTCTTATCAGAACTGCAGGGTTCTTTCTACCAAGAAAAATCATACTTGTAAGAAAATCTTGTTGGTATCTTTGTATTTTTCCAAGTAAATCTGTATTTATTACGTTAATAGTTTGTGTAAACAAAAACTGGTAAGATTTCAAAATGACTTTTAGTATTTCATAATAGAAAAAAGGTAAACGAAAGTATCTAGATCATATTTTTGGTATTTCCTCTCCCCTATAAAAACTAGAACATTGTTTGCAATAATAATCAAATTTCTTGACAGAGGAAAAAACGTTTTCTATTTTTTACTCACATTTCACCACTTAAACAGACAAAAAAAATTGTAAATGTCTAAACAACTGTCCCAGGAAAATGTGAAATATGATCACTAAAGACGTTAAATGTAATATGTTACCGAAGCTTTCATAACATTTAAGGTAAATGACACTCTACAGAAACAAAATTGAAAGACATTAAAAAAAAGAAATAAAAATTGTTTTACAAAAACTTAAATTATTTCAACAACTTAATAATAAGTATTAGTTTTCACACAAAATTCTCATTTTATACAATTGAGAATATAATTTGCCGTTGTCATGGCAAACCATGATAAGACCAACAAATTTTCAAACCCCTAAAAATCAAAAAACTAAACTAATTACCAAAAATTTTGTGTATGCGGCAAAGAAATGCGCCCTTAACAGGGATTTCCAAAAAAGCATAGAACAAAATTTGTGTAATAAATTAGCAAAATATTTCACACGCATACCATAAACCTTAAACAGCGCAAAAATATTAAATACACAAGAACAACAACAACAAAAATACTGAAAAAGTGCTATAATTTTTAATACAAAAACAATATCAAAAAAACTCTTTAAATAATTCACTGGTTTTCAAACAAATTCCACTGTGTATGAATGGAATTCTTGATATGCACTTTAAACAGTGACGTAAATAAAAACTTATATTAAGACACACTTGCACATACGAATACATACAGACGCACATGCATTCTCGTATAAATATCCTGTTATTTATATTTACATATTGATGTATGTGTGTGTGTGAATTCTATTGTCGCTATGTATGTCAATCATCTCAGTAAGAAGAATAATAGTCTATATAAATTTCCTTAACTGCTTTATATTTTATAGCTTTTCCGTTAGTTTTTTTTAAACCCCCCCCCCCCTTCCCTCCTTTAAAGCATTTTCTTCATTTTGCTTTGTGTTTTGCTAACAAATACATTCAAAAAATTGTGTCAAAATTTTAAATATTCCAACACTATAAATATAAAAACACATCAAAACGTTAGTCTCTATGTAAATGTGTGAGTGTGTGTTTGATGTTGAAAACTGTATACAGTTTAAGAGCTTATGCATGTAGTTGTGTTCTTTCTTGTTGTTGTTGTTAATTATACAATTCACCACAGGTGGAAAGCTTTTCATATCGTTTGGCATTTCTACAATATTGATCTAAGACCATTTAAAGTAAATAAATATTCTGGATCCTTATGAGGACCGAAGTTAATTTAATGACAGCCATTTGTCTGTTGAAATGTATTTTCCGAAGACCCCAGGAATGATGGGGACTTTGTTAATATTTTTTTATGTCACATATGCTCCGTTAAATATTGCTATTGAAATTCAGCCTGATCGATACACAAATTCCTGAGATATGAGCAAAGATCCACGACTGCCTCTAATTTTATCCATAAAGTCCTTGTTGTTGTTGCTGGTTTTTTTTTCTCTGGGCATGGGCGTGGCACTTCCCAAACAAAGACCATAAGGATTTCTGTATATCTGGAGAACGGCAAGCTCCAAAATTTCCAAATAAGATATAAGCATCTTGGTTATCAATATTAACACCCGACAAAATGTGGAAGGGAGTAAAGAAGTAGGCGTAGTAAAAAATATACAGATTAATTTATATCTAAAGAACGTTAAGAGAAACATTGTCCAAATTTGGTAAACATAGCTGAGTTATCAATACACAACCTCTCTAAAAACATAGGCGGGATTAAAAAGTAGGCGTGGCATCACCCTTACAAAGACCTTAAAGATTTCTGTATATCTTGCGAATGGCAAGAGCAGCTGTTTTCAAACTAGATACAAACTTCTTGATTATTAAAAGACAACATCCGACAAAATGTGGGCTTGAATTGATAAGTGGGCGTGGTACAAAAGAGATTTATTTAAGTCTAAAGAACGGTATTTATACAACTTTCTGTAGTTATCTCACCTTAAGGAAGGGTATATAAAATTCGGCATAGCTGCATATAATTAGCACTCTTACTTGTTTTTTACCAGTCTAATATTTCAAAGATGGCGTTAGGGGGTGAGAATGAGAGAGTGAAAGAGAGACCATGAAGTAAGAGTACGTATGCGACTATGTATAAATTTTAAAACCAGCTTTGTAATTGTTGTGTGTGTTTCTGATTACAATTAGAACTTTTATTGTCCGCAATATACTGGGAAAATGGGTAATAAAAAAAATATAGAATTTTGCAATGGAAAAACAAAAAAAAAACTACGAAAAATATTTTTAGTAAACAAAACGAGAAAATGAAATATGAAAAATATTTCAATAAAAATATAAATTTTAGAAGGCATTAATAAAATCTTATTTGGAAATACAAAAGAAAAAAATTTTTAAGAAAACTAAGGAAAATTCCAAAATTCATTTTAGGAAATTTTAAAGAAAGAAAACTTTTTAAATATTTGACTAATTTATTATAACCTTTATTAAATCATTTTTTTTGTTAGCATGTTAATAGGAAAAAGGTGGAAAATTTTACCTTCTTGTTAAAAATAAAGAAACAAAATGTTTGGCATTTAAATTTGTATAGGTATCAAGAATGGAATTAAATTTAATTTCAATATATCGAG
Source organism: Pollenia griseotomentosa (assembly GCA_963931875.1). Classification (NCBI taxonomy): domain Eukaryota; kingdom Metazoa; phylum Arthropoda; class Insecta; order Diptera; family Polleniidae; genus Pollenia; species Pollenia griseotomentosa. The sequence continues at coordinate 169,691,377 of OZ007563.1, forward strand.
CCATTTCTGCAAAAAAAGCTTAAGCGACAAATTTTGTATGAAAGTTGGCGCTTAAGCTAAAATTGTTTTTGCTATAAAAACGGTACCTTATGTGACCAGGGCTGCCAGATAAATTTCTGAAAAAATCGTCAAATTTCTGAAAAAGTATAAAAATCGTCTTTCTCGTTTTGCAAAATCGTCAAAAAAATCGAACAACTTAAAATTTAGTTTTTTTTTAACATTTTTTTTTTTTTTTTTTTGTTTTATTTTTTCTTTGTCGATTTAAAAAAAAAAAAAAAAACATAATAGCTTATTGCCCAGCTTACATTTTTAATCGTGTCGCATAATCAACCAATCGTCTAACAAATATCCTGTTCAAATCAAAATATATAAAATTCGTTTTTTTATAAGTTAATCGTTCCGTATGCAACTTCTACAATATAAACAATGCACCCTATTAAGCCGTGTTTGAAATGGGTTTTCCGAAGACCCCATATGATGGTAGGTTCTTATATTTTCTTATATTTCATGTAAAGTCTGGAATAGTTTGCTATTAAAACTTAATTTGATCGCTCCATAAGTGTTTGAGGTATTAGCAAATGACCACGATTGCTTTTAATTTTTACCCATAAATATCTAATATTAACTTATAAACCTTAACTTTTTGATGTCTTCTTATAATCTTTAAACTTTATTACTTATTTTTCACATGAAATAATTTTAGTAAAATACTGATACCATTTGTGCTAGGGCGATCGAAATTGGCCCACAGTTTTTCTATATAAGGAGTATTATATAAAGAGTCAAGTCGGTCTATTATTTCACTTGGTCTCCATACTCGAATTTAAGGGTTGGTACAATTTTTAATACAATTGTGAAGGGTATATTAGATTCGACACAGCCGTATGTTGCACTTTAACCTGCCGTTTTATTTAAATTGGCTTTACTCAAAATTCCCTATTCATTGGCAGAAAACTGCGGTAACGATTAAGTGTTTTAATCACATTAAGAAATGCATTAAAAATCACGCCTATTGTGAATAAAAAGTGAACAGTTTTTTCCTTTGAAATTTTGCTTTTCTCCATAAATTTTTTTAAGGGAAAAAAATTTTAAAATTAAATCTGGCTTGCTTACAAAATTTTTTCTGTGCTGGTTAATATCTGACAGCATCAGCTGTTTTTCGCCAAACAAAAAAGTTCTTGCAAAAAGTAAAAAATGTTTATGTTACAAAATTTTGATCGATATTTTGCAATTATTAATGGTTTGGAGGAAAACTTTTATGAAAAGAAACACAAAATACGTATGTATAGGCCCTAATTGTGTAAAACGCAACCAAAAATTACATTGGAAGCAAAAACAAAGTCAACAATATTTTATAATATTGTTGTTGCTTTCTACAAAAATTCACATTGCGTTTTTAAAATTTTCTACGCCACAAGATATGCAGTGTTTTATTTATAATTTAATTTTCAATGTCAGCTGCTTAGAGTAGCCACTTGCTTATATTTTATTATATGTTGTATGAAAAAATTTTCTACATTTGAGGTGGCACCCAGTTAAAGTCGGTTCAATTTAAAACATACTTTAATTTCGACAATACAGTAGTTTTGACTTAACTGCCTTTTATTTACGTGCACTTTTGACTTAACTGCACAAAATTGATAATTTTTGGCATTATTCTTTATAATCCCTACAAATTCCTTTTTTAAGTGCACTTTCTTTACCTGCACATTTAAAATAAGTGCCCAAAATTTTTGGCATTTTAAAATTATTATCATACAAAAAATCCAAGTTAGCTGCGCTTTGACTTAACTGCCCACATTACATATTTTCTGAAATTATTCTTCAAAATCCTGCTTTACGTGCATTTTGTATACCTGCACATTTTTCATGTTTTTTGGCAGCTCTAAAATATTTTCATATAAAACATCAAAGTTAGCTGCACACATGAAAAAATATGGTGGCCACTTTTTCACATAAATATCCAATTTTAGCTGTTTTTAAAAACAAAAATCGCAAACAAGTCAAGTTGTTTGCATGTACCTACATTTATGCATATGGGTTGTGGTTACAGCAACTTTACCATGATTATATGAAAGGAATAGCAAATCTTAGGTCTGGAACAGAATAAAGTAGTTGTAGTAGTATTTGAAGCTGACAAATGCCCTGTAGCGCAACAAAGTTCAAAATTTCGATTTTTGTGCTTCAATGGCAACGACTACTACAACTACGTATTCTGTTGACACTACTTTGAAACTGCCGTTTTTTTTTTTTGTACTACAGCGACTTTTCTGTCCCACACTTTATTATTACCAATTTGGTTATCTCGTTCCGTCTAAAAATACATAAGAAATGACTACAGGTTGTTTGAACGTAATTGTTATTATCAATTTATTAATAAAAACGTTGTTATTCCTCTTTCAAACACTTTACTTTAGCTGCACTTTTATGCAGGTAACCATAATTGCGTACCTGCACATTAAGGCAGCTAAATACATTTAAGATAGCTGCATTTTTGATTTACCTGCGCAAAAAATCATGCAAAGGAGATTGTGCAGCTAAGTCAAAACTACTGTAGTAGCAAAATAATTAAAAAAATGTTTTTATTTTAAAGTTGTTTTTAAAAAAGAACCGACTTTAGCGTTTGACTATGATTATGGGCCAAAGTAAATTATTGTCGCTATAATAACGATAAAAAAAATTGCTTAAAATAACTGACTTTAAACGAAAGCGAATATCGTTAAAAATTTTACTGCACAGCATATTCGATAAATTTTCGTTTTTTTTTTTTATTCATTATTTATTTATTGAATCTTCATATATTAAATATGAACTAACAATAATTGATCAAATCTTATCCTACTACTTTATTTTATGTTCTGCCAGTGCCGGACAAAAATTTTCTTCATCGCGGGTTCTGTTCGCATATATGGGTGTTTATCGCTCATCTAATTGGATTAGTGCTGCAGTGTCTCTTCTTCTTAAGCGAGAGTGGCCGCTATCATTTAAAATATTTCGAGCAAGTGGGTTCGGGTGCAATTCGAGCCTTTTTAAATATTTTACTGCATATTTCGTAATCATAGTTTTAACTAATGGAACATTGAGATCCTTGTGTACCGAGGGGCAGCTGTGATTATACGAAGTAGTTTATTTTGGCGCCTTTGAATTTTTTCGATATGAGAGGCCGAGGCAGTGCCCCATAACTGAATACGATAGCACCAGATTGGCTTTAAGATGGAGTTGTAAAGTAGAAGTTTTCGTTATATTTATTTTAACGATACGATTATCGTTATTAAATTAAGTGAATCGCACTACTAAACGCGTAATTTAACGATTTTGCGATGCCAATTGGCCACCTGGATTTTGCAAATTGACTCCGTTAGGCTTTTTTGTGGGGCTTCGGCAAAGACCGTGTTTACGCGTAAGATCATCTAACGTTGGAGCATTTGCAAGACAACATTCATCAAGTTATAGTCCGATATGTGCGAAAAAAATGGTCGAAAACTACCACAAAAACATCCATCAGTCGATGTAGGTAAAAAAGATTTGCTTGTTTTGTGTAGAAACAACAAAAACAGCACAAGAATTATAATTCATAAAATTACAGCAAAGTACAACCAAAATAATACAATAGTACACTTTGTGAATTGCCTAGTTATTTTTATGTTTAAAAAGCAAAAGTTCCCATTTAGTTTAAATTTAGTTAAAATCATCAAATTTTTAAAGTAGAAAACATGTCGAACATGATGTTGGCTGGTGTTTTATAATTGAAATTCTGTAAGGTATAAAAGGGGTTAGTAAATCAATCTAAATAATATTCTCCTTCTGTCTCAGGTTCTCTAGGCCAAGTGTTTTAGGTTAGAATGAATCTTATTTCACATTCGGATTATTCCAAGTACGAATTCGGGATTAAATCAACTTTATAAAACTTAAATCAAGCGCGTTCTGAGATTGATTTAATCTTAGTTTTACTTAAATCAATTTCATTTTTGGATTATTTCAAGTACGAAATCGGGATTGAAAATGGATAATTAAAGTATTTTGCACTTGAACAATCTGTACTTGAATCAATCTTTCAGTACTTGATTCAAGAAAATCCGTACTATTGATATCGCTTCGAATTGATTTAAATACGAATGGATTGAGTTTTCCCTTCAGTGTGGTATAAACGGATTCTTTTAATATATTTTTTTTAATTCACTTTTAAATTAAATTTTTCACCTGAAAAACGGATAACTTAATATTGTTTAAACTTATTTTGGTACATTTAAAATGCATGTTTTATGATTTTTTTTAGTTCTAAGATTTGGTTATAAATAAAGTTAAATGTGATTGAAAGTTTTGTCTTAAAAAAAGACATTGTTTACCAAGATTTCCAAAATGTTTCCCCTAATAATCCTAGATATAGCAAACAAAGTGTTTGTAAAAAAAAAAATACAACAACAACTTTCTTTAAGCAATTTTCCTTGTCTTTAATTTGCCAAATTTTCTGCTCGAATAAGAAAATCATTATTTTCTTCCCCATTTTATCTCGGACTTAAAACTGTATATACCAAAATATTGCTTATGTATGTATACCAAAAGCATAGTTTTCGTTTTTTAATCACAGCGGGGAATCGTACATTTTTTGCTACCTTTTTTGTCACCATCACCACCGGCATCTCTAGCCCGCTAATAACAGGTACATAAGTTATTTTATTGTAATAATAACGGTATTGCGTTTATTTCAGAACAGCACTACTATACTACAACTACTGTAAGATATATACATATGTATATGTGTTTGTATGTGTGTGTTTGTGTAAAAAGGCAACACAAATTGTTTTGTTGCTACAACTATGAATAGAAACAACGCAGAATGAAATAGAAAATCGTGGACGAAAAAAAATCACACACAAATACGAAAAACGTTGTATTTTTTAGCCACAGGGTTGACTCTCAAATACCCGAACTAACAAAAATTTAAATGCATTCGCTTTTACTCACTCATACACTGCAAAAACAAGAAATACGGTTGCTAGGTTTTATTGTCTGTACGTTTGTGTGTGGGTGTGTGTCTTTGAACGTTTGTTTGGCTGCCATATTTTGTTAAGAGTATAAGAGGATGGGAAAGCGTATGGACAATAACGGGAGATATGAAATGTTTCCCTACGTTTTGTGTTATTACTTTTTGTTTGGTTTATTTTTTTTTTTTTTTTTTTTTTTAGTTTTCATTGTTGAACGAAACGAAGGTAGAAAAATTTAACAATTTACCCGTTCATACATGACGATGAGCAACAAAAAATGAAATGAAAACTTTTCGCCGCAAAAGTCACTCACTGTTTTGAGGTTTTTAAAATATTGATTGTTTACCCTCAATTGATGTGTTGCAGTTGCATTCATTTTTTTCTAGTTGCTGCCTCTGCTTGTTGCTTTTGTAAATAGTAGTGGTTGTGTTGGTGGCTATGCTTGCATATAAAATGAACTTATTGTTAGGGCTGACAGGTAAAAGCACAATGGTGCAAAATTGATTAATTTTCCCGTGAGGGTAAAAAGCTGTTGTTTGAAATAAATTTTAAGTTGAAACTTATTCGTTTCAAATGCAAAGCTGGAAACAAAAACTTAAAATAACAAAATGTTAATAGAAGGCCTGGTTTTTGAGATGTGACTGAAGTTTAAACTTAGTTTAACGTTGTCTGAAACTTGGATTTTTTCGGAGAAAAATGATTTTTTTATTATTTCATTAAAGACCAACATTTTAAGCAAAACTTAGCTGTTCCGTTAAAATACAAACTTGGTAATGGCGGTACAAATTTGTTTTAACTAAACCTAGTTTTACTGTGATCTTAAAAACCCAGCCTAAATATTCAAAACTTACAGCTGTCTCAGAATATGCGACATAAGCCTACAACAATTTACGGATTTTCTTTTAGTGTCCCTTCGAAAACACGTATAGTTATAGTTTAACCTAAAAGCCTTTATTTAATCATTCAGTGCTAAACGTTTTTACGAATCATATAAATAAGAAATATCAAATTGTTGCTTTATTTCATTACCTTCGTCAACAATTTTCAGAAAAAATATTCTAGTCAATTTTTTTTCAATTAAACTATTAATCAGAAACAAAATCAGTTTTAGTTAAAAATTTAATCAAGTGAATTAAACGTTTAATTATATCAACCAATTTGTTTACTGGTGCAAATTTAAATAATTTTTTAGTTAATATCACAAAATTTTTAATTGAAATCATTTTTTATTTTTTTTCTGTGTTCTGTTTCAGATCTCAAAGAATTTTAAATTTTGATATTAATTTTTTTTTTTTTGCAATCTTTCTTGGCTAATACCACTGTTGAGTTGTTTTCTTTTCTCTTATTACAGCAAATATTAAATTTGGAAATTGCTCTACTAAAATTTTTGTTTGGTTTGATTTTCATTTGGATTGTTTTCCTCATATTCTTTATTTCATAAAACACACACCTAAGAACCCAGCTTAAAAAGGACCTTAAGTAATAAAGGTTATGTTTGATGTTTAAACTTGAGTTTTCTTTAATGTTTCTTGACCTCTTTCACTGTAACAAAAGTCAATATGTTTTTTTCTTTCGTATTTTTGTTGTGAACTTCTAATAATAAGCACTCTTGGTTTTTGCTTTTGATTAAAAGCAAACACCAATCAATAGTATAAATAAATTCATAAGAGGTAAGGTTTAATTTCGTTATGGAGAAAAGAACAATTTGTATACCCTTCACCACAGGTGGAAAGGCTAAATATAACTTTGACATTCCGTTTGAAATTTTTACAATATTGATCCTTCAATGTATAAAGTATACATGTTTTGGGTCTTTAAAAGGAGCGAAATTGATTTAACGATGTCTGTCTGTCTGTCCGTCCGTCCGTTTGCATGTTGAAATGGATTTTCCGAAGACCCCGAATATGCTGGGGAATAGGTTGTTATATTTTTATGTTAGATGTGCTCCGTTTAATGTTGCTATCAAAATTCAGCCCGATCGGTCCACAAATGGCTGAAATATAAGCAAAAAACCACGGCTGCCTTTAATTTATTTCATAAAATCCAATGTTGTTGTTGTTGTTGTTACTGTTTTTTTTATACCCATCACCGAAAATAACTAGGTATATACCTAGAAAATTTTTTTTATATATATTTGTAGATTTTTTGCGTTTTTTTCTTACACATAACAAACACGAACATGTACATCACTGTTGATTTAACGATGTCCGTCTGTCTGTCTGTTTTTCTGTATATTTAGAGAACGGAAAAAGCCAAAGTTTCCACATAAGGGACAAACATCAATACACAAGCTCTCTAAAAATATGGGCGGAATTGGAGAAGTGGGCGTGGCACAAAATATTTTTTTATATCTAAAGAATGGTATTTATATAACTTTCTGTTCTTATCGCATCATGGTTTCAATCAGTTAAGCTACGGTCACACTTGTCAAATATTTGAGGGAAAAAACGGGACCAACAAGCAAACTAAATAATCATTTCCTTTAATTCAAATATTTATTTTGATTATAATGCCACATCTTACAAAAAACAGTTTTTTGCTATGTCAAGTAGTATAATTAGTTAATTTTTTCATTTCAAGAAAATATTTAATCTCACTAAATATTAACAAAAGTAGTGGTTACGCTTATTTGGTCAAATATTTAATAAGTGTGACCATAGCTTTACACTTTTAAAGTTTTTTTTTTTTTGCTTTCGACTTCTCTTTTCAATTGTGTGTGTTTCAATTGAAAGTTAAGAAAACAGCTGATTGCAATTTTAATGAACAAATTTTTCAGTTGTCTTTGCAAGTTGGTTTGTTGATTACATCTGTAAAATAAATTGAGTACACCCAACGTCACAGCTACTTAAAAGCAAGAAAAACAAATTTTAATAAATAGTGCGAGCAATAAACTTTTTTAGCGTAATTTTTGACATAACAAACTTTTTTCACACTATTATACACATCGTATGCTTAGTATTTTAGTGTAAAATGGCCTTAAGCAGGCTCTAAATAGGACATGACATAGTACCGGATGGGAAAGGGAAAGAATTCTTTAGTTCTTAAAAACAACTTTAAAGTCTTAAAGCTTTAGTTTTCTTTTTCATTAGAAAATATATTTATAATAGGGGTTGCCCTCTTTCACACTTGTGAAAAAAACCAACATCAAATTAATATAAATTAAATCTAACTTATCATTTCCAAAACCTTAATTATTGGCTGAAGAAATAACATCTAAAAGAGGAATTGTCTTTTTTTACTTTTTCTTTGTTATTTTTGTTCAAAGCTTTATTAATCTCAATTTGTCTTAGGATTCTTATGGAAAAAATGTTTCAGCGAAAATTTATTTTCTTTATTGCAGCCCATTTAATATTTTGTCAATTTTCTTTGAACGAAGTATCGAATTTCGTCGAACTTTAATTTTCTGTTAAGACCTTCATTATAAAGTAGTGTAAACAGTGTCACACAAAAGTAAAAAGGCTACTCAAAGAAAGAGAAAAAAGTTTAAAAGTTGCTTAACCATTAAACACTCATAGAAATATGCATTTTCATATTGTTGATGCCCTAACATCAAAATTGTGACATCAATGTTATAACATCAATGGCATCGAAGAGGCAAAACGTGATATCAAGCCAATGGAAAACGTCATCATATTATTTTTTCATAATTTATGCGTCATCTATGCTACGACTACAGTTTGATGCCACATTTTGTGTATTATTAATATTATTTTCATGTTTAAAAAATAAAATGACAAGCGAAAATTCCCATATTCTATTTGTTTAAATTATTTAAATTAATACATTAAATTTTCTAAGTATAATGTTTACGAATATAATTGAGAGTTATTCTGCATATAAAGGGCGGAATACAACAAAAGTGAAACAAACATGAGTAATGGGTAAGTGAATTATAATATTCCCTCACTTTGACTTAAGTCAATTCAATTGACTTAATGTGATGACAGTTTGTCATCCATTGATGACATAATGTCACCTGATGACAATTTGCCCAAGTGTTGTTTAATCTGACAGCAAAATGATGAAAAGAGTCATGAGGTCAAAAACGAAGACACTTGTCATAGTACTGATGTCAAAATACATCAGCGTTATGACGCCTTTTCCACCAGTGTAATAATGAAAAGAAAGAAAGAAAACTTAACTCGGTTTAAAGTATAAATAAATTCAAAAAAGTTTCACAAGAAATCAAAAATTTATAAACACTTTCCTAAAAGCAAAATTATTATTTTTAGAAACTTTTATTTTTTTTGTTCTTTAATCAAACACAATAAAAGTTATACACCTTTAGGTTGGATATAAAAACTTTTAATAAGTTTAACTTTCTGTAAGAATTTTGTTGTCTTGATTGTTTTTTTTTCTTTCTTCTCCAGATATTATGAGTGATAATGTGATTTTTGTTGTAGTGTTTTTTTTAACACTTGAATAGTTGGGTTGAAATGGAAATTCATGCGTGAGTGATTTCTTTGTCTGTCCGTGTGGGTGGCTGTGTGTGTGTGAAAATTATCTATAAATATTTATTTTTCACCTTTACATTATATACATACGTATAGATATAAAATATATATGTAAATGTAAAGTATATTGGTTATAGTGACGCATTTATAAAAGATAAAAACAAGTCAATAATGAAACGAAGTGTTAACACCAGATATGTCAGTTAAAACTCAAGAGAATAAACTTTTGTGTTACTTTTTCTTATATGTTTGGAAGGAAGAAACTTAAGAAATGAAAGAACAGAAGAGGTAAACAAAAATAAAGTAATTTTTTAAAGCATCGTTCATCATCACTGTGATATTTGTAAATAATGATACCCAATGGAGAAAATGACCAATGGCGTTTGTTGCCGGTGATAAATCACACAAATGACAGAGCTCACAATTAAGTAAACACTTCGAATAGTTACCCGAAGTAAACTTTAAATACAAAAATGCAATTCTAAAGGTTTTGAAGAGCAAAAGTTTTTTATTTTTATTTTTCAATTTAATTTAATAAAGTTTTACGTTTGTTACATTAAATAATCGTTTGTGAATACGGGGGCTAGTTTTTATATTTAACCTGTTGTTTATACCCTTTACCGAAGGTAATAGGGAATATATAAGTTTGTCATTCCATTTGTAATTTCTACAATACTGATCTTCGACCATATGAAAAGACCCATATGAAAAGAGAAATTTAACTCACGATGTCCGTCTGCCCATCGTCTATGTGTCCGTTGAAATGGGTTTCCAGAAGACCCCAGATATGATGGGGACTTGGTGGTTATATATTTATGTCACATATAGTCCGGAATTGTTTGCTATTGAAATTCAGCCTGACCAGTCCACAAATGGCAGAGAGTGGGCAAAAAAGCACAGCTACCTCTAATTTTATCCGTAAATCGCGTGTAGTTGTTTTTTATTAATTTTTTTTATGTATATTTGGAGAACGACAAGTGCCTAAATTTCCAAATAAAGTGGGCGAGATTGGAGAAGTGGGCGTGGCACAAAATAGTTTTTTTATATCTAAAGAACGGTAAGAGAAATATTGTCTAAATTTGGTGCACATAGCTGGGTTATGTAAACTCAACCTCTGTAAAAATAAAGACGGTATTGGAGAAGTGGGCGTGGCACCTTTCGTACATAGGCATTACAGATTTCTGTATATGTAGAGAACGGCAAGAGCAAAAGTTACCAAATAAGGTACTAGCATCTTGGTTATCAACACTCAACATCACAAAACATGTGGGTGGGAGTGTATAAGTGGGCATGGCATAAAATAGATTTATTTATATCTAAAAAACGACAAGAGAAAAATGGCCAAAATCTCGTATATATAGCTGGGTTATCAATACACAATCGCCCCAAAAATGGGCGAGATTGAAAAAGGTGGGCGTGGCACATTATAAATTTTTGTGTGACTTGAGAACGGCAAAAGCAAAAGTTTCCAAACTAGGTACAAGCATCCTGGTTATCAATACACAATATCCGACAAAATTTGGGTGAGATTAAACAAGTGGGCGTCGCGCCGCCCATATAAGGACATTAAAGATTTCTGTATATATTGAGTATGGTAAGAGCCAAAGTTTCCAAATTATTTACAAGCATCTTGGTTATCAATCCGACTTCCGACAAAATGTGGGCGGGATTTTAGAAGTGGGCGTGGCACAAAATAGATTTATTTATATGGGTAATTCCAAAGTGTTGAACGTGACAGTCGTACGCATCAAAAATGCAATAACATTTTAAACAACAAATATTTGTACGTTCTTTTAACCCTTAAATTATAGCACTAAGAAAGCACTATTATCTATGCTAAAGTGTAGTGCGCGATTCTAGGTTAAAGATAATGGCAAAAGAAATAGCGGTTCGAACGTGAAAAAAATAGAAGTAGTTTTTGTGGCCATTTATAAAAAGGCGTAATTCAGGGAAACCTGGCACAATTTTTTAGTAAAACTACTTTCAGAACTTTAAGTATCAATGTAACATTTAAATATCTTTGGTTTGATTCCAAAATCTTCTGTATTTTTTTTTTTTTTTGTCTAAGCCAAAATCTGGTTCGATACGTGACATTTCGAACGTGACATTTTTTCCATAATAATTTAACTGAATAATGATTAAAAAAAAATAAAAATTTACCGTTAATCCGAATAACATATTTCTCTTCGAACTCTTCCTTGGATTACAGACCATGTAAGAAATTTTTTTTGGAATAATTTTCATCAAATATCACCGCTTTTAAGGAAGATAATATTAAAGAAAACATGCAATAAAAGATACCCACAAATAAGAAATTACGTTTGCGCAATTTTGCAGGCTGATTGTTTATCTAAGTGAACAAATTTATGGGTAAATTTATTAAATTAGTAAAATCTAAATATTTCTCTATAACAATATCGTAAAATAATCAGATTTTAATAACTTTTAAAATTTTCGGTCACGGTGGACCTTTTGACGGAAATGCCCATATCTTAAGAACGCAATATTTTTATAATCGCTGTTCTCGTCCCACAATGGCGAAGGTTATATGTGATTCGGCATAGCCGAATAATGCACTCATACTTGCTTTTTTCAAATTTTGTTTTCTTCTTCTTTTCCCGTCCATTTGGTCAGAGTTCAAAATGTAACATTAATTACGATTTATTACATTATTTATTCGTTTAATCAAGACAACATTAAATGATTGGTTTGTAAATATACACATACACATTTTCCAACGCAGTCTTGCGCCCTACTGACAGCTTAAATGGTGGTAAATTATCTGGTAATCCTTAAAGTAATGCAAACACCATTAATTTGTCTTAATGCCACAGTAAATATATTCACACACACACACACATGTACACACACGTACACAACGATATGTAGGGAGTTGTTGTTGAAGTGCTTGAGAGATTGTAAGAGAATTACCACTAAAATACCACACGTACTACAAAAGAAACACATACACACTTTAGTCACACTCACCCAAAGATTTACAAAACAGTCGGAAACGGATATAGCTACAGATACACCTCATATTTGGAACGTGTAATTCATATTTGGTTATTGCTAGAATTCTATTGAAAACTCAAAATTTTGAACAGAACAGAAAATTGTTTCCAGGAAATAAAGTGACAAGAGGGAAAAGGTATGAAAGGGTATAATTTAAAACAAATCAAATCAAGTAATAGTTGTCTTTTAGCAACCAACTAAATTTTTAACACACATCCATAAATTGAAACACTAAGTGCACCCAACAAACATAAAATCATCTTGTTTTTACTTTAACTTTTTGTTTTAATACTTAAAAAATCTAAAAACTTTAATCGAAATGTTTGCTGTGTTTTTTTTTTATATATTATGCTAAACGATGTTTAGTTATGGATTAAAAGTGTAAAATAAACTACAATTTTCTATATATTTATTACACTACACTACACTTACATTTCTAACTTTTAACTCTCTCTCTCTGTCTCTCCCTCTCCCACTCTTTCTCTCGAATTAAAAAAATTACTATTTTTTCATGACACAGTTTCTGTAGTATGCACAAAATTTAAAACATGTTTTTACTGTCTAACTGTGTAATTGTTTGTATTAGAGAGTGTGTGTGACTGCATATATGTATGTGGATATGTTTGTCACAATCAGTTTGCTGTCTATTAAATCTCTAATGAAATGTCACTGCAAACTACATTTATATTTGTTTTAAAATTGTAAGTAAAAGCAAGGGAAGTATGTGTTGGTTGGTGTTTAGCAAAATATCTTTGGTGTCAACTCATCTATAAGCACGCACACACACTCACAAACACAAGCAACAATTTAGTTGTATAAGACTGCTGTAATGGACATGTAATATATTTGTATACTTATTTTATCTCCCTTTCTCTTCTAAGAAATGACATTGCATTTTTTACTAAAATGTCAATGGGGTTTTGTGCTAAAGACTGGCATGGACAACGATTATAAAATCACAAATGTATAAAATCTTTCAACGCTTTAATGGACATACAAAAATGTTTGAAAATGAACCAGTTGGGACCATTTGCTCTTCATAAATGTACGTCAAGTGTTGGTTTTTGACCACAGGTGTAAAGGTGTAAGTTTGATTGTGTTTGTGTCCGGTGCAGGTGAAATTAAATTAATTAAAACATCAAGCTTTTTTTTGTTCTCTTGATTCAGATAAAGTAATTGATATATTAAAAAAAAAAAAACAGGAATTACCAGGATAATAAATATAAATGAGCTTAGTATTTATAAGCTCATTGGTTGAATAATAACCCAAAGGGAATTTGATGGGATTTAAAATAAAATGAAAAATGAAAAGAAAAATTCATGTTTTTAAAAATAATTATTTAAGTAAATTTCTAAATAATTTAATTAGTGTTAAAATCTTTGTTAGTCTTCTTTTAACTGCATTAAATGTTTCTTATGTAATTAGGCTTGATTTACATGAATTTTTATTGCTTGTCAAGAATCAAGAATAAATATGGGGGATTTCATGTCAAGTGACCCAATTTTTATATCGATGTCTTCCGATTTGGATAAAATTTGCAACAAGGTTAGTTCTTTTGGATAGTAGTTTAGACACAAATTTTCAACAAATTAGCAAAATTTGTCCCAAGTAGCTTCGATAGCTATTTGATCAATTTTTGAAAAACTTGTTTCCCCCCTATGCTCAGCACTAATTTCCAGGGCTGTGGAGTCGTCAAAAAAAATCTAAGTCCGACTCCAACTCCGACTCCGACTATAACATTGATGCTAAAAGTGTACGAGAGTGGTTCTTATTTGACTTAAAACTCTTTTTTTATGCAGTACCTTTTAAATGGTTAAATATGGCAAGAACATATTCTGTAAAAATTTCAAATCGATATTTTAAATATTGCATCGCCAATTTCGAAGATTTTTAAATATTCAGAGAATAAAAATATAAAAACAGAACCTACTAGTTTTTAATTTTTATTTATTTACTTGGACCTGCAGCCAAACAAAAACAACTAATAATTAACCTATTTGAACACAGTCAACTATAAAAAACATACTTAGAATTTTTATTTTAGAAAATATAAGAAAATTTGTATGCCAAAAAATTTCAAAGTTAGAGGCGCGAGGTTTTGTGGGTACTTCGAATCCGACTTCACAGCCCTGCTAACTACACTGCGCTTCAATCGGAAACTTTTTTAACAAGCAAGGATCCCAATTTTTCTCAGTTTTCTACAATTTAGTAACTTTAATATCGATTGCAAAAACATTTCGCTAAAGAAAATGGGTTTAGCGTTCTCGAGTTAGATTTACCCGCCCTCCGGATGCTCCACTTGTAACATTTTTGAACTAGGACAGTGTAATTAAAAACGTTAAACAGCTAGATCAAAACAAAAGCGTACAGAAATTTTTGGTGGACTTCAGTTGCTTGTAGTTTTTGCTTTTGAGTTGTTTTCTTTATTTTATTATTTCAGGAAGTTTTGTTATTGTCAAGATTCTTCTCAAAATCAAGAATTTTTTTTAAGTGAATGTCAAGAATTTTGCAAATTAGAATCTGTCTTTGTATTGATATATTTTTTTATTATATATATTTAGCTCTGGCAAGCCTAAAGGTAATCTTCTCTAGTTTATCTGAATATTTCTCTTTCATTTCCATCCGCTCACATATGTTATAATTTAAACTGCTTGGATAATTTAATTATGTAACTCTATTATGCACTATACCAGTGTGGCCATATCCAAAAATATTTTACAGCTAAATCGGCTTGAAAATAATGCTAAAAAATGCTAACAAAAATCTTAAACTGCCAAAAAATAATGCTAAAATTTAAATTGTATATGGGCATTTCCTAGGGTCACGAACGTACGTTCGTACGGTTTTGCTGAACAAATAATATAGAAAACAAAACTTTTCCTAGTTATAAACATAAACATGTGGTCACGAACGTACGCAAAATAGAAGTCTACTTTGGCTGACAGTAGTGAAATGTAAAAATCTGCGTAGTTTATTTTAAAAGTGTATTAATGTAGGTCTCTATCCAGTATTTACACAATAAAATATCTCTATTGGCTTTTGTTTAATTGGCTTATGTACCGGTCGCAAACGTACGATTTTTCCATAAGTTTTTTTTTGTTATCACCACGCATTTTCTTATAAATATCTTAAAATTTCCGTAACAAAAAACTTAACACTCAATTTACAATTGATTGTAATGAAGAGATTATGAAGAAAGAGTGCAAACATAACATATTTTTTGCATGCAAAATAGTTATATAAAAATGGTAGCTTAAAAAGAAAATATAAAATTTTCGAGTTTCCAGCGCAATTTCCTCAAGTAAAACAGCTGAGATATGCTTTGAAACCATTACAACATAGACTTTTTTATAATAATAAACAATGAAAGACGATTATTATCAACATTTTAAATGTTCATCCTGGTTGACCTTTCTGAGGAATACCCATATATGATTTATTTTACATAATTCTTCCTTATAAACTTACATCATATCAATAGAACAAACTGATTAAAATAAATAAAATATTTAGTAAACATAAAAAGTCTTAAAAATATAAAAGAAAAAATCAATGGAACTTGACCTATAAATGGCTTTTATTTAGTATTTCAATAAAATTTATAACATGTTTAATAAAAAATTTAATTTTATAAATTAAATACGTCATCAAAATTAATATTATGCTTCAACTTATGAAGAATCGATCGAGATATCATTATAATATATGTCCTTATCGCATTTTTATGTGAGATCGTACATTTTTTTAAAACTATGGCAAAATTTTAAGCCACACTTAATATAAAGTAGCAAATTCAAAGTCTTTAACGTCAGTCTATTTCGAATTTTCGTTTTCAAGAGATTTATACAACTAAAAACCTATTTTAACTTCCGCGTTGCTAAATGGCAAAACTCAGTACTTTATTGCAAAAGAAGCTAATTCACTAAATGGATTTTCATTTAATGCATTTTAATATTCATATACATTTATCCAGAAATCAACTGTTGAGTTCTTATTTAACAATTCATATGAATTTAGTTTCTGCCACTGATGTTCCAAAGTTGTAATTTCTTCTACAGTGAAATCTATTATTTCTTCTTTAAAATGTTCGCTTAAGTTGCATTTATTAGCTGTTTTCTACACAATAAAAGTTATCATTTGTTAAATTATTAAAACTTTTTGGCAATCGTTGTCTAAGTTGACATATTAATTGAGCTATAAAATCTCGGCATGTAATTCGTATTTGTTTTTTTATTTCAAAAGTTATGGTATCACTGTTCGTTTCCCAAATGTTTTTAAAATCGTTATTGGAAAAAATCAGCTTAACATGAATTTAATGAATCAAACTGATCAAATTTTGAAACAATTTGATATGAAAGATCTTTTAAAAGATTGTACAGTTTCTATAGCAAAAGAGTAGGGTTTTGTATGTGCATTCAACAAAAAAGTGTGGTAGATTTTCAAAAAAATATTACTTGAATATTCTTAAATTAAATAATGCTAAAAGATGCTAAATATTTAGTTGAAAAATGCTAAAAAAAATGCTAACTGCTAAATGAAAAATTTGCAGCAAAATCAGACAAAAAAATGCTAAATCTAGCTGCAAAAATGCCAAAATGGCCACGCTGCACTATACTCAAACTTACGCTTTTCTACTCTTCCCTGCTCTTTATGGCTCAAATATTATCTGGTAATTACTCAATTTTCAAAATCTTCTCTGCAACAATTATTTTCTTTAATCCAGATTTTTCAAACCTTTCTCAAATACTAAGTGGCTATTTTGATATATTATTTCTATCATAGACAACAACCTACTTTACTCTTAACTTCATGACTCGTCTATATCTGGCTTCACACTATGAAAGTTTTCTTTCAGACACAGAAAACAATGTTGCACCAGTAAACGCATTAATCAAAAATAAAATCAGTTTTAATTAAAAATTTAATCAAGTGAATAAAACGTTTAATCAAGTGAATTAAACGTTTAATCAAGTGTAATAAACGTTTAATTGACAATATTAATTTGCACCAGTAAACAAATTAATAATATCTATTAAACGTTTAATTAACTTGATTAAATTTTTAATTAAAATTGATTTTATTTTTGATTAATGCGTTCGTTTACTGGTGCAAAATTTTTTCTGTGGAAGCTCTTAGTTTATTTGGTGAGAGAGGAAGAGAACATGCTAATCTTTGCTTCCCTCTCACCAATAAACTCAGACTTTCTGAAATAAAACTTTCATAGTGTAAAGACCGACTATTATCAAACATTATCTTTCATAAAAAGTTATTTTGATATAAAAACAAATAAATTAATTATCTTAAAGTCAAGAACCTACTCTAGTCGGCTTTTTATGACTCAATTATTTACTGTCAAGAATTTTCTTAGAATTTGATCTTGAATCTTGTTACATATATTACTTTCTTTAGCCAGAAATTTCCTATCTTTCACATTCAATATCTGACTGTTCTGATATATGAATTCTATTATAGACAAAAGCCTCTTAAAACGTTGCAGCAATCACACTTTAACTGATTGTATAAAAGTTAAGAAATCTGTTGAAATTGCTTTTTAAATTTCATAAATAAATATTGTTACGAGTTTAATTTTACGATTTTAATTAAAGTTTTCTTTTTTTATTTTTGTCGATTTTATTTACATACATGAGTGTTTGCACAAATTTTCATTAAATTTTTCTCTTCTTACTTGCTTTCATTTACGTACGATGAACAAAAAAATAAAAAATAATCAAACGCAAAAAAAGTTGTTAAAAAATGGGTCTTAACCCTTTTGCTCGTGATATATTATTGATTATTTTATAAGATAAAAATAAAATAAATATATTTATTTTTTGTAGTACTCAGCAGTATTTTACAGAAAAATATTATTTTTAAAATTCATACAAACTGTCCTTAAAGTCTATTCAGAAGATCGATAGAAACACTTTAAGTACACAAGCACACACACACATACGGTATGTTTAACTTTATGTGTGTAAGAGTGTGGGGAAAAAGTTTGATTGTGCGAGTTTTGTGTTTTGTGGCTGATATTTTTATTTTTTTTTTTTTAACAAAGGATTTGTTTTTTATTGGCGAGAAAAACTGAAAATATATTAAGAGAACAAAAGTGTATGTGAGAGTGTGTAGTTGTTAAAGGCACACAAAAAATCATGTATATGAAAAAGGATGTCGACCTTTTTTTGTATATTACAAGGTTTTCCTACAATGTTTTTGCTTTTATTGTTATTGGGGATTGTTGTAGTAAATAACAAGTGACAATACAAGAAATAAAGCTTATTAACTAAAATGAAATAAGAAAATTACTTTTCGATTGTTTCAAATAGATTAAAATCATCTTTAACTCTTAAAGTGCAGTTTAATGCTAAATTGGCAAATGGAATATTTTTTATAGATATAGAAATAAAAAATGTGTGTGCAAAGCGGTTTCTGAAATATGTTAATTAGCAGCCTAAAGGTAACTTTTAGTCATTAAAACTCAAAAAAAAAACAAAATAAATAAACAAAAGGAAAGAAAAGATAAAGAGAGGAAATAAAATAGTCTGGCGAATTAAATAAAGTGCTGGATTGGCAATTCATTTTTTATGGGCGAGTGAAAAAAGTGCCATAAATATAAATAACTTGTAACACATTTACACAAAAAAATCAAGAATATCGAATCTGGGGTTCACTGATTCCAATTAATAGAATATCTAGTCTGTATCGACGCTAGTCTACTTTGACTCTAGTAAATACCAACTTTAGTCTGGCTCTAATCTATATCGACTCTGGTCCACATTAAAAGTAGAATATACTCTAGTCTTTTATAACAACTGGCAATAAAAGTTATAACAAATATAACAGTCATATCGACTCTGTTTTTTAACTACTCTAAAAAATAGCAAATCTAGTCTATACACCTCGAGTTTTTGTTCTCTACTTTTACTCTAGTCTATATCGACTCTATTCCACATCGAAAGTAGAAAATACCAACTTTGACTCTAGTCTATCGACTTGTCATATAATTAACAAAATTAACAGTTGTATTGATTGTGGTCTTTATCGACTCTAATAAATAGCAAATCGAGTCTACATCCACTCTAGTCTACTTTAAATCCAGTATATACCAACTCTAGTCTGGCTCTAGTCTATATCTACGCTTGTCTGTATCGAGTCTAGAAAATACCAACTTTAACTCACGGCTATATCGACTTTATTATATGTATGTATGTATATTGGCTAAAATAGATTAGTTTTTAACTTTACTGTCAAATTCACAAGCTCGTAGTATCGTCGTATTCGTTGTATAATTCTCTAATTATACAATATTGTATATTTGCTGTTGGCAATTTACATAAAAAAGGGTTTTCTCATAATACGATTGATTTTTAGGCGTTTTGAAAAATGTTGTTTTTATGCCAGGACTGGGAATGTTCGATTGGTTTGGAGAATCTGTAAGTTTTTTTAGAATGCGATAACTACTATCACCAATTTAATTCTTCTGAATTAGCAATATCTGTTTGATTAATTTCTATTTATTTTTTTAGCAATTTAAATTAACTGCTTAAGGCCGTTATACACTATCCCACAAAGTCTTTAGTAATTTACAAAAATGCAACCCTGTCATGATAACTTGTTATTGTTTTTTAAAAATGTTCAAAGAATAATTACATCAGGGAAGCATTTTTTAAAATTACGTAAGACTTTGTGGGATAGTGTGTAACGGCCTTTAGCAATTAAAATTTATTACCATTCCATCTCAATTTAAAACCCCCATACATGTTTTAATTTCGTGATATCAACCAATGTGAATAACCCATTTTATTAAAGAAGAAGAAAAATTAAAAAAACTATACGAAAATAAAATAATTGGCATTTTTTAGTTTTAATTTTTATATTTTTTTCATTATTTGGTAAAAAGAAATTTGTTAATATTCTTAAATAGTTTACTCAAAGTGAATTGACAATGTAAATTGAATTGATATTTTTTATTATTGATATTAAGCAATACGACAAAGTAACGATACAAAAATTTGTCTATTCACAAGTGTATAAACAAAAATCGTATTCTTAAAACGATAAGCCATACGACAGAGCCTGTGAATTGCACATATATCAAGTCTAGTCTATGTATATTAACTGAAGACCGAAATCGCGTCAGCGATATAGTTATCGACTCCACAGTTTTTTAGCTTTAGTCTTTATCGAGTTAACTTTATTTTTATTGTATTTTTAAGCGATTACACTTTATATTGAATGTAGTTTATAAAGACTTTATCATATACGACTCTAGTCTTTATGGAATGTATTCCTTATCGACTTAAGTATACATCAATTCTATTCAACATTGACTCTATTTTGTATAAGGAGTAGGCAACTTTAATTTATACTTACCCTATTCCACATAGGTCTTCGTTAATATATTTATATTGACTTTAGTCTATGTAATCAATATCAATTCAAGTTTATATCAGCTCTTGTTGCTGATTAAAAGTACTTGATATAACAAAACGTAGCAATTACTTAAAAACAAGCAAAAAAAAAATAAAAAAATATTTAATATTTAAAAAAATATTTTTTTATGTTTGAATTTTTTCTAAACCATCGAAACACAAGTCAGTGAAAATTCATCTAACAAAAACAAGAGCAAGGTTTTCCAAAAGAACCTTAAAATATTATCAATGTCTATACTAAAATATACATTTATGTTTATATATTTACAGGGTGCGGCAAATGAAGTGTGTTATTTTTTAAGACATTTTAGCTGCATATAATTCATGTTATAAGAAACTAAAGGCCAACTTCTCCAGTTCTATTTAAATATAGTTTTTCATATAATTTTGTTTTTATTTAACATGAAAAACGAATTTTAAACATAAATTGATATTTAAATAAATTGGTGGAATTGGACATAAGTAAACCTTGATTATGCTCCAAATTCCTTAAAAAAAATCCATTAGAAACAGGTCGAGTATAATCTTTTACTTATTCCCACAGGACCTTGGCATCTAAAATACTTTAAATAGAGACATTAAGTGTCTTGCATATGGGTTATTTGAAGGTCACTGATCTGTAACAATAAAGTTAGGGACATTTAAAATTTCGTTTTTGTTTTAAATGTAAGTTTGGCGAACGAAGTTTTCGTCCGAAATCGTGTAGCACGCAGTAAGAACATTAATTGAAAATGTTCATCAATTTTAGCTTCAGTTTATTTCGATTAATATAGAAATCACTTTTGTCGATTTTTTTTTTTTTTCTTAATAAAAATCTTTAGAAAACTATATTTGCGAATTTTGGTTAACGGCAAGATTTGAGGAGATTCTATGGTTACTATCGAAACATGTCAAATCGACATGTTCGTGAAGGTGGGTTCGGTCCCCGGTCAGTCAAGAATGAAAAATTATTAATAAATTTTAACTCATTTCATGTTGTAACATTCCTTTTTTCACAAAAATAATTTAAAGAAAAGTAAATTTGATGAACTTTAGCCTGATTAAAATATAAAAATTTGGGTTAAAAACCATTAAAAGTTCAATAAAATAAAAAAACTTGATTTAAAAGTTTATGAAGAAGAATAAAAAAAAAATTATAATTCCCAGATTCTATTTGTTAAAAAACTTTATTAAGTTTCAAATAGCATGAATTATTCGTAGTTAAAATCTGTTAAAAAAAAAAAAAATTAAGCACTTAAACTGGCAATACTACATTGGCCGTACCCTGTATGTTGTTATTAATATGTATATGTTTTTCTAGTACATCCTCCAGGGTTGTTAGAAAAATGATTTTTGAATAATACATAAGTACTTTTAAATTCATATTCAAATGTTTAAAAAAAAACACAAAAAAATAGATGTATTTTTGTGTGTTTGGTTGTCTGTTGTATTTATTCCTTTACTCCAAGGTATGATTCTAGAACACCTTTGGTTTTTTTTCTCTTCTGTTTCTTGTTTGCCACAAACCATTAAGTTAATTTCTGTACAACTTTTGTAAAATAGCTGGTAAAATAAGAGAAAAATCTTATTGTATGTTATGTTATTTGTTTTTTCTTTCTCTTTTTTTATTAAAAATTCATACAAATGTAAAATGAAAATCCTCAAGAATAAACAAAAACAAACGAAAAATTACCATAAAAAAATTCTGTCAAATGAAAAAATATCCCAATAAGCACTAAGATTTAAAAAATTTAAGTGATTTAAATAATGCTGGAGTTCAGCTTTAATTTATGCCATATTTTCAAATAAAATTCAAGTTCATACAAAAATGTTTTAAACGATTTTTTTTACTTTTGTTTGTCTTAAGCTATCAAAAAAAAATATATCTGAAAAAAAATGTTTGTTACATTTATATAGACTAGTCTTTGCCCACTGGTCGAAAATCGACTATTATTATGTATGCAAATATGAAAATAATATACATATGTAAAAGTTTTAATGAATTTACATGTTTGAAGCATTTGTCTTTTTCTATCCTAGTGGATCGATTTGACGAATGACCTCCGTTCCATATGTTAACTTCCCCTCCAGTCCGTGAATGTTCAATAATACCCAAAATAACAGACCGTACCAAGTTAATTATTAGTAAAAATTCAAAAAGTACCAGTAAAAGAACAAAAAGTACCCAAAAAAAACCTCTTACAGATTCTCATTTACCTAGTGTTTGCATTATTAATTTAATGTTTCTTGGTGCAATATTACCGGAAATTCAAAAGGTACCAATTGAAGAACAAAAAGTACCAAAAAGTTCCCTCTTATAGATTCTCATTCACTCAGTATATTGCATGTTTAATTTTATGTTTCTAGGTCCAATATTAACGGAAATTCAAAAAGTACCAGTTGAAGAACAAAAAGTACCAAAAAGTTCCCTCTTATAGTTTCTCATCCACTAAGAGATTGCATGTTTAATTTTATGTTTATAGGTGCAATATTAATGAAAATCGAAAATAGTACCAGTTGTAGGACGAAAAAGTACCAAAAAACTTCCCCCCACACATTCTTATTCACTCAGGACCATGCATGTTTAATTTTATGTTTATAGGTCCAATATTAACGAAAATTAATAATTGTACCAGTTGTAGGACAAAAAGTACCAAAAAGCTTCGCCTTACAGAATCTTTTTCAATCAGGACCATGCATATTAAATGTAATGTTTCTAGGTCTAATACTAACGAAAACTCAAAAAGTACCAGTTGAAGAGCAAAAATGTACCAACAATTTTCATCTTCTAGGTTCTCATTCACTCAGGACCAAAACTACCACGTGTAGCAAAGAAAAGTAAAAGAAATAAATTTATTTTTCCGTTTCTCCCCTTTTTGATACTTTTTTCTCCCCATTGAAATATTAAACAATTCAATATTGCAGTTGGAGCCGATAATTTAAAATGTATATGTCAATAAATAAAGGAAAATGTTTTGTAAAAAAGTACCAAAAATAGGTAAGATTTTTAGCTTTTAAACATTCGAATTTCGAAAAAGTACCAAATTTATATTCGTATATTTTTAGATAAGTTAAGAATTGGTATAATTTTTTTTTTGTTTATACGTTTAAAAGATAGATGGGGTGACAAAGAAGTTTGTTTAAAAAGGACCAGACACCTGTCCGCTTGTTTAACATATCATCAACGATAAGTATAAATTTTTTTTTTTACCTCTTTTAGTTTTAGAGATATGAGGTTACCGAATTTACCCTTTTTACCCCCTCAGATTTTAATAAAATATATATTTTTAATTCTGTAAGGAAATAACTTAAAAATGGTGTATTTTTTATTCAAATTGGTTAACAAACAAAAAAGGGTGTCCCGAAATTAACGCAAGGTTTGAATTTGTCGCTATTTGTGCAGTAAAGTGTCGGCAATCGGGTTTAAAAAACTGCAGTCGAAACCAAAAACTGTCAAACAAAATACGGAAATTTGCGTACAACTTTTCCCCTTTTGAGTTGGTTGGACAACGACAGTTTACATTAAATGAATCAAAAGTAATAGCAATCGTTTTTTTTTTTTTTTTTACAATGACGAATGAAGAAGTGTAAGAAATGGCAGTTTTTTTACCTTCGACTGCAGTTTTTTAAACGCTTGCGTTAATTTGGGGACACTCTTTATAAGATGCTCATTAATTTCATACACCATTTTTTTTTTTTTCTTTATACACTATTCAAACAATGAATTATATTGGTATTATAGGTTTGATTAATACTTGCCTTCCATACTTGAATTCAAGTTTAATTATTACGTGTTTGTGTCTAGGATTTCACTGTAATTCAACGCTTGAAATACACTGTATTTACATTGTTATGTTCTCTTGGATTTTCAGTATCCATTTTGCTAGAGTATTGTGTAATTCGAGAAAGACTTGAAAATAGAAAATAACACTGAAATTACACTTATTCCAACAAAAATTGCTTATTGGGATTCTCCAAAAATTTAGCCAGATATATAGAACAATGAAATTTTTATTATAAAGAAGATATTAGACAGGCAGACAGACAGACAGACAGCAGTACATATTTAAAGTGTTGAATTTGTCTATAAGAAAATTAATAAAAAAAAAAAAAAAAATAGGCAAGAACTTTAGCAATTTAAAGTAAATTTTTTTATTAAATATTAAAAGCGGCACAAACAGTTAACTTAATATAAAAGTAACATATTTTACTACTGCCCATGTCTTTGCTAATCAAATTCCTAGTTTTATTCTATAATGACTCTAGTCTTTATTGACTCGAATCGAAATGGACATTTGTCTGCATCGATTCTAGTCTTAATTGACTACATATTGCAAGTCTTTATCGAATTTATTCAACGCAATCTCTCGTCCATATTGAATCTAGTCTTTATTGACTCTTGTCTACAAAGGTTTGAATAAATGTTGACTATGTTTACTTTTGACTTTAATCGCTATTGAGTATAATCATTACTGACTCTTATCACTATTGACTCTAGTCACCGTTGTTTCTAGTCACTACTAGCTCTAAGTCACTATTGACTCTAGGGTCTATTGACTCTTGTCACAATTAAGTCTATAAAGTCACTTTTGACTAAAGTCAATATTAACTCTACAAAGTCACTTTTGACTCCAGCTTGCACAGCCTCCAGTCGCCTAATATGGGCGGTAATTAATACCTAATCTCGACACTATCGACTCAAGCCTCTAGTCCCTATCGACTCCAGCTTCTATCGCCTCTAGTCCCTATCTACTCTAGTCTCTATTGACTCTAGTCCCTATCGACTCTAGTCTCTATCGACTCTAGTTTTTAT
This sequence comes from Pollenia griseotomentosa, assembly GCA_963931875.1. Taxonomy (NCBI): domain Eukaryota; kingdom Metazoa; phylum Arthropoda; class Insecta; order Diptera; family Polleniidae; genus Pollenia; species Pollenia griseotomentosa. Next base: position 169,717,053 of record OZ007563.1, read on the forward strand.
CGCCTCTAGTTTCAATCGACTCTAGTCTTCATCGACTCTAGTCTTTATCGACTCTAGTCTTCATCGACTCTAGTCTTCATCGACTCTAGTCTTCATCGACTCTAGTCTTTTTCGACTCTAGTCTCCATCGACTCTAGTCTCTATCGACTCTAGTCTCTATCGACTCTAGTTTTTATCGCCTCTAGTTTCAATCGACTCTAGGCTTTATCGACTCTAGTCTTCATCGACTCTAGTCTTCATCGACTTTAGTCTTTATCGACTCTAGTCTCCATCGACTCTAGTCTCTATCGACTCTAGTCTACATCGACTCTAGTCTTTATCGACTCTAGTCTCTGTCGAATCTAGTCTTTATCGAGTCTAGTGTCTATCGACTTTAGTCTCTGTCGACTTTTGTGTCTATCGACTCTAGTCTCTGTCGACTCTAGTCTTTATCGAGTCAAGTGTCTATCGACTTTAGTCTCTGTCGACTTTTGTGCCTATCGACTCTAGTCTCTATCGACTCTAGTATCTGTCGACTCTGGCCTCAATCTACTGTTGTCTAGATCAATTCTTATTTTTATATATCGAAACAAGTGTATAACACGTCTAGTTTATTTCGACCAGATCTCTATATCAGCTCTAATCTGCTCGCCTTTTAAAGCCCCATCAAATAGAACTTTTTATATTAAAAAAAAAAACTTTTAACAATTTGATTAATAAAATATTTCACAAAAATTCTTATCCAATCATTTCATCAATTAGCTATAAATTTGTTTACTTTCACACATACATACATACGTACGTACATATGTTTGCTATAAAAAATAATTTTATTTATTTTTTTTACTTTGGATTTTTTCAGCAATTTGTTCAGTGTGTTGCTAATCTTGACCACAAAACAAAGAAAGAAACTAAAGTCCACATCCTGACAATAAAAGGTGAGTGAGTATGATTCAAAACGTATTCACACTTTGGCAAATGGTTTAGAAACCATTAAATTTTTTAAACATCTTACTTTGTACATGTATTTAATAGCTAAAAGAAAAATTACTTAAATGCCAATATAAATGAAAAAGGCGAAAAGGTAGAGCAAAAAGTTTTCTTTAGATTTAAAGTAGAAGGGAAAAAATTAAAGAAATAAGGAGAGTTCCTAAGGAAACTATGACTATGAGAAAAAGTCAGCTTTTAGAACAGTCTTTATAAATATAAATCTCAGACTATTTGTGCAATACTGAAAAACAACTTTTAGCTCGTTTTCAAAAAAGTTCTCCTTCAGCCCTCGCATTTAATGGAATTTGTATCCTCTAAATATCCTGCTGGGTTGTGTGCTGTGTTTCTAAAACACTTTTTGCCACACGATTTTGTGGTCCATTTGAGACTTAAAGAAAAAGTCAATAATAATTGCAAATGTACAAGTGAGTGGTAAATAATGTCATAAAAATAAAAATAAAAACAGTGTGTAGGAAAATCAACATCAAATTTGGTTTAAAGTAAATAAAAGCTAATAAGGAAAATAACATAAAACCAAGACAAGCATATAAACGTCATTAGAAATTTACAAAGAAAAAGCATTCAAATATTAAAAACCTTGAAAGTTATTAAAAAAAATTGCGAAACGAAACGAATGCCATCTCAAAATTCCAGTCCCAGTCCTACTTCCATTTTCAATTCATTAAAAAAAAGAGTTTTGCGATTCAAATTATGATCTACGTATAAAATAAAAATGGCGTTCCAAAAAAAAAAACATTTTCAAAAAGTTTGCCTTATTTTTTTCACGTAATTGTTGAGCTGACAACATTGCAAACAAAAATATTTTGCTAAGCAAAATTCTGGTAGTCATGTGTGAGTGACTGTGTTTGGTTTCTTACACATTTTCACTGCACGATTAGTTTTAATGAAAATTTATTGCGTTTTTTTGTGGTATGCGTGCGTCTGTGTGTGTGTGTGTATGTTAAAGTTCCTTAACTAAATTGTTGCATGTTGCTTTTGAATAAAGTTAGACATACAAGAGGCATGTTTGCAATTTATAGTTTAGTAGGGAATATTTACACGAATATTTTTAAGTAAAGTTTTGCAGAAATAAATAAACCAGTACATATTTTACAGAGAAACTTTACAAGGACTTTCTTTAAAAGCTTAAATTGAATATTTGAATAACATACTGCCTACAGCGTTAAAAAAGTTTTATTTTGTAAAGTCATGCGTCTACAGCTGCACTTGAAAATTATTTGTGAAGCCAAAAAAAAATGTCAAAAAACAAATGCATTAAATTTTATATCAGACGGACGCTTAGAAAGCCAGGCAGACTGATAAACCGTTCTAAAAACATAAGACAGACAGTATAAATATAATTTGAAAGAATAAAGAAAAAAGTGTTATTAAAAAAAAATCTTGACTTTAACACAATAACAACTCTACACTCACAAAAAATGCATCTTCATATTGTTGATGCCCTAACATCAGAATTGTGACATCAATGTTATTACAAATGGCATCAATGAAGCAAAAAATTACATCAATTCAATGACGAAAGTCATCATAAAACGTTGTCATATTTTATGCGTCATCTATGTTATGACTACAGTGACATCAATTCGGTGCCACATTTTAACATTATTTTCATGTTTAAAAGGTAAAATAAGAAGCAGAAATTCCCATATTCTATTTGTTTTAATTATTTAGTTAAAGACATAAAATTTTCAAAGCAGAATGATTACGAAAGTCATATCGGGCTGCTGGTGCCATATACGGGTTAGTAAATAATAGTATTGTCTCACTTTGACAAACTGTCATTTAAGTGAGCCTAGGCTTGCCATTTCTATTTTGAGAAAAAGAGGACGCCAGCATAAAAAATGTAGGACATTTGTTCGAAAAAAAGAGGACACTTTCTAAACAACATAATATTAATAAAATTAACGACGGCATAAAAATTAACAACCAAAATTTGTTTCTACACAAAAACTTAATTTGGGTAATTCCATCTCAAGTCGACCAAGAGTGAGACTCGACCCCTTTCGATTTGAATGCAATTTGGCGAGAGGGTTTATTTAATCCCATAAAGAACATACATATATCAACGAAAAACAATTTTTTAATTTTTTTCGAAAGTTATGTCATATTTAAATTGTCATAACTTCGCCGAATAAGCCGAATGTGTTGAGTTTATTCTTTTAATATCTCGAAAACTACTTTACATACGAAGATGATTTTTGTCAGTTTAAAGAGAATACTTGAGGCTACAAAAAATATATTGAAAAAAATGTCTATGCAAAATATCAAATTTTAAAAATGGACTAAGTCAAAACCCTATTTTTTTGCTGAATTTTTTTTATATAATACTTCAAACTGTTTTTTAAAAATCCTAAAACTTTGAAGGATGTGCTTTTTTTTAAGATATGATTTTTTTTTTTTTCTTTCCAAAAATAATCTTAAAATAAAATTTTAATATAATCGTTTGAGCAATAAGTATTTATTTGAACAAAAGTAACGACATTGATAGGGTTGCTTTTGCTTATTTGTTGCATTTTTTTGGGAGCTCCATTTTGGGCACATTCAAAGAAAAGTACTCTTTTTGTCACGTTACGTCCCCAAACATTAAATCAAACCTATCTTAAAAAAAAACCCCGAACACCTAAATCTTTTTTTTTTAATGAATTTTGTGAACTGTGATTTAATGTTTAAGTGCAGGAACAAATTTTCAATGAAGGTGTAAAAAACCGGACAACCCCGGACACTTGATGAAAAAGAAGTAGGACTGCCCCGGATACCCAAAAAAGAGGACGGTGTCCGGGGAAAAGAGGACGGCTGGCAACCCTAAGTGAGCCTAATGAGTCATTTCTCTGAAGTTACTGAGTCATCGCACTCATGACATTAATAATTAAAACGACTCCGATTCGTCATTTCTGTGATGCCGATGTGTCATTCCATTGATGACATACTAATTTCAATGTTTGACCCTGATGACAATTTGGCCAAGTAATGTTATAAGGCTGACATCACAATGATTATAAGTGTCATGTGGTTAAAAACGAAGACACTTGTCATAGTACTGATGTCAAAATACATCAGCGTTATAAGGCCTTTTCTATCAGTGAAGTTTATATTCACGCCATTGCCTCTAGTCTATAACGACGACTCTAAAAAAGCTTTTGTTCGAAAATGGATCTTATGATGAAAAAATCAAAATGTACCATTTTAAAATAATATTTTTTTTTTTTTTGAAAAATAAATTTTTTAAAACAAAGTACCATTGTTAGAAAATAGTACCTTTTATGGCTTTCAGTTTTAATACTGAACCGATCAGCTTTATTCTGCCATTTTTTAATTTTTGGCAGATTTCTTGTGTATTTTTCTTTAGTAAAATATATAAAATTTAATCTTTTTTTACTTTAAAACATTAAACTAACGCCATGTTTACATTAAACAAATGTTTGTCAAAAAAAAACCATTAAAACAGTATTTTTGACAATTTTTATGGATTTTTCAAATTTTGTTGCTTTAAAAAAAATCATAGTAGAATGTATCTTAATGCTCTTTAATCCAGTTGATATATATTTTTAATAAAAAAAAAATGTAGCAGTGAGTATGTGCTCTCAAATATTTGTTAAGTGTGAACAGAGCTTAAGATATACAAGGTGGTCTTGGCATCAACAGTTAATCTTAAAAAATGTTTCCAGTGAAAATAAAAATATTTTACATAAAAAAAAAAAACAAAAAAGATATTAAACAATATTAAAAATTATTTTACCTGCCCAGGCTTCTTTTTCTATAACAAAACAAACTCTCCCTAGAACGAGCAATAGGATTCAGGTTTAATTAACATAAAATATTGTTGGCTTAGCAACAAAAACTTTAGATTTACCACTCTCACACTCTCTTTTAACTACTTTAACACACTTTGAAGATTGTTAAGAAGATATTATTAAGAAGATTGTTTTAAAAGGAGCCAACCAGCAGAACAAAGTCACAAAAGAATTATGTAAATTTATTAGTACAAGTCATCATAAATCATAATGATTTTAATAAAATGAAAAATTCGTTAGGATAAGAAAAATTATTATTGTCTTGTATTTGTTTCTATTTTAAACCAAGAGAAGATAGAAAGTGTGCATGCTTTAATTTTATCACGGAATTGTTTTGTAATATTTAAATTTATTTTAGAAGTGGTTTAAGAAATCAAAAGAAAAGTTTTCATTAATTTTTAAAAATACCAAAAAAAAAAAATTCTTTGAAAATTCTGTATTGATCTTTGAAAGGTAAAAAAGTTTTTCTTAGATTAAGGAAACAACTTTTCAAAAAGAAAAAAAAAAGAAGGATGATTGGAAACAAACTTACATCGTTATTCATTTATGCTGAATATAAATTTAAAAGAAAAAAATATGGAAAAGCTCTGAGCTCCAAAAAAAGTGGGTTTCAAAGAAACAAGTTCGCACCACTTGCTTTTTGTACAGTCTACGCTAATAAACTGCTTGCGCTCCGTTTACCAGTGATACATTTTGAATTTTTTTTTTAAATCGGGCCAAAGTGACGGTGTTCTATTTAATGGGAAGTCTGAAGCTTTCGATCCTATACGTCACCGAGAAGAGAACCAGTTCTGTCTTGAATATTTTAACACCCAGCCCACACACGATATGCTCAAGGTGCTGAGTACCTTTAAAACAGCCTCCATACACATTATGCTCAAATGCTTCCCCGTGATAGCTACCGCAACATCATCGCTGACATGGTATTCATAGTCAAATTCCACAATAGTGTGGACAGCACTCCTCCTGGAGTTTTTTTTTTGTGTAGTATTTAAAATTTTTTCAAGAACTTTTTTTGTAATATGGAAATTTAAAAAAAAAATCACTCAAAAATGTCAAAATATGCACAAATATGCATTTAAAACCCAAATATGCAACAATACAAAAAACAAATCGATGCTATCGACAAAAAACATGCATGGAAATCGCATCTCTTGTTATTACAAATGGCATCATTGATGCAAAATGTGACATCAATTCAATGACGAATGTCATTGATTTTTCAATATTTTATGACTACAGTGACATCAATTCGATGCCAAATTTTGTGTATTCTTAACATTATTTTCAAGTTTAAAAAGTAAAAAAACAAGCCAAAATTCCCATAATCTATTTTTTAAATTATCTATTAACTAAATACATCAAATTTTCATGCATGCTGCTGGTGTCTTATAATTAAGAGATCTTCTGTAAACAAAGTGCGGAATACAACAAAAGTGAAGCAAACATTTGTAGCGGGTAACTGAATAATAATATTCTCTCACTTTGACTTAAGTCAATCCTAATGGCTCAATTTAATGACAAACTGTCATTAAATTTAGCCTTATGAGTTCATTCTCCGATGTTACTGAGTCATCGCACTGATGACATTTTTTATTAAACTCCCTCCGACTCTGTCATCCCATTGATCACATTATTTCACCTGCTGACAATTTGGAGAAGGCTGACATCACAATAAAGAAAAGTGTCATGGGTTCAAAAACAAGGAAACTTGTCATAGTACTGATGTCAAAATACATCAGCGTCATGACGCCTTTTTTATTCAGTGTACGCGGGTTTTCCACAGATATCTTTGCTAAAGATACTTAAAACATTTGTAACTAACATTTTTTCCCATTGCAATACAAGAAGTAAGTTTAACCATTACCACAGATTACCAAGGAATAGGTAAAGTAAGCAACTGAATTTTTTTTTTTTTTTGAAAAAATGACATGTTTTCAAATTTATACTTGATTTTTTTTTTTTTTTTTTTGTCACGAACATCTTGTTTTCATGTTAAGCAAAATGTAAGTTGTTGATTTTACTTTCGATTACCAGGGAATAATTAAAGTAATGTCTAGACTTTTTTTAACTGGTTGCTAGCTTAGCTTAACCAATTAACTGCAAAATAACCAATTGCAGTGCTAGTTCTAAGACATTTGTTAAAACTGTCGGGATTTCTATAAACACATGAGTGTTGCCTCAATGTCATTGTAAGGGTAAGCAGTCTAGCTCTTTGTGTATGTGTGTATAAGCTTTTTCAGATATTTGCATTTGGTATTATTAAATGTAAGATTAAGTCATTTCTTTGTCTGAATTATTACTTTAATTATTATTTTTAATATAAATTGCTTATGTTTCACAAAAAAATTAATAAGAATAATTTTTTTTCCTTCTTTCTTGTCCTGGCATTAAAAAAAATATATTGCGAATGATGACTTTTGTTTTGCACTGATATTTAACAATAAGAATCAAGTTACAGAATGTCTGCATATTTATTAATAAATTAATTTTGTAACTCAGTTCAAATTATTTATAATAAAAGCTGAATGTTTCTTATTAAAATCTTTTTTTTTTTTGCAAAAATGTTTAGTAATTTTAATATATTTTAGGTTATTTGTTATTAATTAATTTTTGGTTTTTACTAAATATTTAATTAGAATTTAATTAAGATAACAATTTTCGTTGGCAAAGCTAAATTATTATTAAATGAAAAAAATAACAAACGCAAAATTATCTTAACAAAACAACAGGAAACCTTTTGATTATTATTAACGAATCATTGAATCAACAAAATTCAAGTGAATTCAATCAATCAATCAATTTTAATTTGCTTCAATATTTGTTTATTAAATATTAATGTTAATAATATTGTTCATGAAGAAAATATGTATGACAATAAAAAATAAAACACGCATTAATAAGTACAAAGAAATTTAAATATTTTTTGTTTAAGGCACTATGGCCAGGAGAGTAAAAAAAAAATTTAAAATAAAAGTCAACAAGAAAAATCTGGTAATTCAACAAAAAAAAAAAAAATTAAAATTCAGTTCATCAAAATATTCTTTCGTTTTTACTCAAATAATTATTACTTTTTTTACTAATAATAACTTTAAAGCAGTGGCGGGTAATACAAGCACTGCAATATGTACAATTTTATGTGTAAGGCAGTAGAAAATTTTCTTTGCAAAAAATCAAATCAGCAGCAAATCTAAAGCCAAAAAGAACTATTGTACACAGAAAAAATTCCCCAAAATTGTCCACCAATTAAAGCACTAATCAAATTAAAATCGGGTTTAATTAAAAATTTCATCAAGGGAATTGAACGTGTAATCAAAGAAATTAAACATTTAATCAAATGAATTAAACGTTTAATCAAGTGAATGAAACATTTAATCAAGTAAATTAAACATTTAATCAAATGAATTAAACGTTTAATCAAGTGAGTGAAACATTTAATCAAGTGAATTGAACGTTTAATAAAGTGAATTAAGCGTTTAATCAAGTGAATTAAACGTATAATCAACTGTGGTAAACGTTTATTTAAGTGAATTAAATGTTTAATTGATACTATTAATTTGTTTGTTTGCTGGTGCAAATTTAATTAATTTTCTAAATAATAACACAAATTTTTTAATTGAAATCAATTTTTTTTTTTCTGTGAAGAAAAAGAATTATAATGAATAATTTTTAAATACAAAAAGAACATTTCGTTATAAGAAAAAGTACGTTTTTATGCGATTTTTTTTACAAACTACTATAAAATACCTCTTTACCACGGTTATGCTTTTAAAGTTATGTTGTTAAATTTGACACAATTTTCTTATATTAATAATTCTGATCATTTCTATCCCATTGTGCACAATGGCTAGTTAGTGGGCCTGTTGTTGAGTTGTTATCCTTGTCAAAAATATTTATATAAATTATATCATATTGTTTTTATTTTAGTTGTCAACTGTTTTCATGTTATTTTTTTAATAAATAATTCTTAACCAACAAACAACAAGTGTATCGAAATTGGCATGGAATAAATACATAAAATTACATTTATATTTACTACAACAAAATAAGTGTTTATAAAAGTATTTGTAAATATATAAGTATTTATAGAAACAAATATAAATACAAAATTAAATAGGTGAAGCTAAAAGAAAATTATTTAGGGGTGTGTACTAATACACAAAAACTACAAAAATAGATGTCTTTCGGTTTATTTTCGAACACTGGTTAAAAATACAAAATTTTCATTTTCCGGCTGAAAATCTTAAATATTTTCTTAGTAGTCGTTAGACCTTCTAACGTTGTTTCTAAGTTAGAAATAAAAAATCACTAATTTTTCATTTATATATATTTTTAGTATCGTCAAATTTTGTAAAATATTAGGGTAACCCCAAAAAAAAAAAAATAATGTATGACTCTCAATTCTTTTTAATTTTTTACCTGGTAAATTAAAAAAAAATACATAAACTCATAGAAAAATGCATCTTCATAGTGATGATGCCCTAACATCAGAATTGTGACATTTTTGTTAAAAGAAATGGCATCAATGTCAAAAGTCAAAGAGTAACATCAATCCAATGACAATCGTCATTATAAAATGTTGTATGAGTCATTATGCTATGAAAACAGTGACATCAATTCGATGCCACATTTTGTGTATTATTAAATAATATTTTTATGTTTAGAAAGTAAAATAAGAAGCAGAAATTCCCTAATTCTTTTATTTTTTTAAATTATTACCTTAAGCACATGCATCAAATTTTCGAAGCGAATGACTACGAAAACCATAACGGGCATGCTGCTGGTGTCGTAGACTAAAGCGTTCTTCTGTTAATAAAGAGCAGAATACAACAAAAGTGCAACGAACATGTGTAACGGGTAAGTGAAAAATAATATATTATAATACTAGTCATCGCACTGACGACATGTTTTTTTAAACCGACTCCGATCCTTCATTTCTGTGATGCCAATGTGTCATCCTTTTGATGACTTTATTTAAATTATTGACCCTGATGACAATATGGCCGAGTGATGTTAAGGCTGACATTACAATGATGAAAAGTGTCATGGGGTCAAAAACGAAGACACTTGTCAGAGTATTGATGTCAAAAAACATCAGCGTTATCACGCCTTATCTTTCAGTGTAGAACAAAAAACTAAGTTAATTTTTTATAGTTTCTAAAAAAAAAGTTTGATACTTTTATCTTTTGCAATTTGGCAGTACCACGAAAATTTTTTTGTCACTTAGGAATTATGACTCAAAATATGAATGCAATTTTTATATTTGCGGCAAAAATATTCAAAACTCCTTTGCAGATTCTGGTAAAACACTGCAAAAAAGTACTTTAATCTTAAATAGAAAATTAGATAATCTGCAAATTTATGTAGTTAGTTAGAATCTACCAAGCTTAAGCAATTTCATGGAGTTCCAATAAAAATATCTCAAAGTTAACGATAACACAAAACTTTTTCTCAGTAATTTTATTTACCAAAAATAATTTCCTTTTTTTTTTAATTTGGTAGTAAACAAAACTACTAAGTTTAACAAGAATACATTCCGAAATTTTTTTTATTCAAAAACTAGCTGACCTGGCAAACGTTGTTATGCCGTATAACTTGTTTCTTTCAGATGTTTCAGTATCTACATGGCAAATTTTAAAAAAACAGGTTGATTAGTTAAGAAGATATAGGGAGGGGAAGCTTTTACTGCTCTTGCCCTATTTCACGCCCTATTACCTTTCAGATGTTAGAGTGTCTGTGTGCCAAATTTTAAGAAAGCCTGTTGAGTAAGTAAGAAGATATAGAGAGGGGGAGCTTTTACCCCTCTTGCCCTATTTCACAGCCTTAATAATAAAAGTAATGTGCTATAGTGCCTTCCAGAGGTAAAACTATTTGCCTGCTAAATTTCAAGAAAATAGGTTGATAAGTTAAGAAGATATAGGGAGGGGGAGCTTTAACCCTTCTTGCCCTACTTTACGCCCCATTCCCTATTTCCTTTTAAATGTAACAGTGTCTGAGTGCCCAATTTCCAGAAAACCGATTGATTAGTTAATAAGATATTGTGAGAGGGAGCTTTTACCCATCTTGCCCTATTTTACCCCCTTTGGACTACTTTTTGAAGGATACATAAAATTTTTGGTCTATGCTGATAAACCAGCAATGATTGATAATTTAGAAGGCATGCTCGAAATATTGGTGCAAAATTGGACCTACAGTATGGCGTTCATTAGGCGCAGTCGCGGGTGCCATAAGCAAAAAATGGTTTTAAACATTAAATGGCATGAAATTTGTGAGCTGATAAAGCCAAAATTTTGTTCATTCCATTGCATTTTATTTTTAAAGAAAAAGTTTTATGCCTTTAAAAAAACACCCCTTACAAAAGTACTTTTCGTTAAAAAAATTGAATTTTTTAAGCACCTTCTTTACAAACTACATCATTTAATGAAAATGATACCGTTTTTACAAAAAGTTCTTTTTTGAAATTTTTACCAAAACAAAGTCCGTTTTTTACAAAAAAGTACCTTTAGATCTCTAACTATTATTTATCAATCGAAGGGTTATTGTATTTAAAAACATCATAAAGTAAATTTTGTTATACAAATTAGCCTTTTTAAAGTGTCTTTATTATAAACTTCATAATTTCTTGCAAAAACTACCATTTTTCGAAAAAGTACTTTTTTTACTAAAAAAAAAAAAAAAAAAATACGAAAAAATTCGGTTGTTTTTATATTAATTCAAAAAGATTTCTCTGTTCACAAAAAGTGAACTTTTTGAGTTTTATGAAAAGTGTATGAAAGCCCCTAATGTTTTAACATATGTTTGTAAGTTATAGCAATACATTGCACATAATATGTTCAATAGCACCGACCGTTTTTGTTAATGTTTTAATAAAAATATATGAATGAAAGTCTTAAATTATAAAAAACAAAAAAATACATAAAAAATTAATTGATATTATTGTTAAAAGTGTTTAACAGAAAATATAATTTAACATTGTATACGGTTTTGCTCTACAGTCTCTTATTTAAACCCCAAACTTTTAAAATTGAATCCATAAACAAACACTTAAAAGTATGGTTTACTTTTGTTTTAAAATAGAAAAGTATTTGTGTAAAGTTTTTCCTTAAATTTTATTATTTTTTTTTTATAATTAATTTTTTGCATGTGGCTTTTAACTTTAATAAAATTGAAAAGTTTTTAAATGGCTATTAAAAAACAAAAAGTCACGCCTTTTTCTTTCAGTTTTTTTTTTTTTTGTGACAGCAACAATATAAAACTAGAACAAGAGAATGCGTTTTTGTGCTAAATTTTATATCGCTTTAAAATCTACATGTACACATTAACATGTAAATTAAGATATACATTACATACATGCATCCTGTGGTTGGCGGATAGAGCTAGTTGTTTGAAGCCTGAGAATTTTTAATATTGTCTTTTTTTTTTTTTTTTTTGCTAACAGACAGCTTTTAACAAATAATTGTATTAAAGTTTTATTAATAAAACTTTTAGTTTTTCCATGTTATACAAAAAAAAAATTATTTTAAATTAAATGTTACTTTGTAGTTTTAATTGAAATGTAAGAGAAAGTTAAAAATTTTAAAAAAGAAAAGTTAAAAAGCTTAAGTGGCGTTTGACTAATATTTAATAAAATGACAATAAATACACAGAAAGAAAAACTTATATTAAATTTAAGTTTTTTCCACTTTCTTTTAGTACGAATCATAATTAAAAATTTAAGTACGAAAACACCACTACAACCTATTAAGTATCCTTAATTGGATTACTTTTGAAAACCAATGCCGGAATTTCTAAAAATAAATTGAACTTTTCGTTAGTAGCGCCACACTGAGAGTTAAATTACAACATGAGCGTTTTAATCTCGTATAACTTAATAGTCTCGTCTCTCAGCATTGCATTCTTTATGCGTGCATACGCTTGTGTTTGTCATAGTGAGTTGTATAAACTAAAACCAAACCACACAAGTAGATTAAAAACCATCAAAATTTTAAAGTATGATGCTGGTGTTTTTTAATTAAAATTCTGTAATTTGTAAAATCAATCATAGTAATATTCTCCTTCTGTCTCTGGTTCTCTGTGGTAAGTGTTTGAGGTTAGAATCAAGCTCATTCTGAGATTGATTCAATTTTAGTTTTACTTATACCAGTCTCATTATTGCAAATACAAATTCGGGATGGATTAATTTTTCTTTTTTGACAGTTCAAAAGCCGATTAAAAACGATTTGCTTGATAACCTACACCAAAAAGTATTTCAAAACAAATGTTCGAGAGTGTAAGCTATTTAGGACCCATCATGGACCCGCCTGAACAAAATAATGTTATGAGGTTAAAATTCATGTAAAAGTTCTTTATACCATATATTATTTAGATATCTTCATTTAATTCATCTAATGAGATTTTAGGAGAGGGGTTTATATGTCCCCTATGGTAAATTTCGGACCTAACAGCACAACATTTTGCCATGACATACTAATCAAAAATATAAGCTGTCTTAAAAGTAATTGTCGCCAGTTTTTATGTCAACACCAATATTTTTAAGAAACTTTTGGCGTTTAAAGCTACTTTCGGTAGAAGTATTTGTATGGGAGCTATGTTTAAATATGGACCGATTCCAACAAAATTTGGTAAGATTATATTGATGGCAATAAAATAAGTTTTGACCAACTTTCATCCAAATATCAGTATAAGAAGATGCTATTCCGCTTGTATGGGGGCTATGGAAAATAAGTGACCAATTCGCCCTATTTTCAATTAGAACCTATGAACTTAATTTCCTCATGGACAGACATGGACAGACGGACGGACATCGATAGATCAGAAAATGATTATGAGTTGATCGGTAAGTAACAGGTGTTTTAAAGTGTTACAAATATCAGCACAACTTCTTAATACCCTCTCCACTATTTTGGAGTGGGTATGAGAACATGCATTATTTTTATGTCAAGAAATTTAAATAAAAATTCCCGAATTCTATTTGTTTAAAGTTATTTAATTAAATATATTAAATTTTTAAAGTAGAATGATGTCGCAAACCGGCCACGCTGCTGGTGTCTAATAATTGTGAGTTCTGGGGGGCATACAACCACAAATGTGAAACAAACATATCGTCTTCTTAAATGCAAACGGACGTAGCTACATAAAAATTCGAAATTGATTTTTTTTTATTGGTTTTCGTTTGTTTTATTAAACAATATGTTAACGAAAATTTATACACCCCTGCGAACAAAAATGGCGATTTTATAACCGAAATTCAAATGTCAAAAACACGCTGTTATTATTGATTTTGTAAAGTTTGTTGCTTCTCCTGTAAAAGAAAAAATAAAAACGTAGTTACGTCCGTTTGCATTAAAGGTGACGATATTAAACGGTAAACGGGTAAGCAAATAATTATAATATTCTCTTCTCTCTCTCTCTCTATCTCTCTCTCTCTCTCTCTCCTTCTCTCTGGGTTCTCTAGCGTTTAAAGTTTAGGTTAGAATCAATCTTACTTTAAATTATTTCAAGCAGGCTGCAGTCGAAACCAAAAACTTTCGAGCAAAAGACGAACATTTGAGTACAACTTTTCGCTTTTTGATTTGGTTTCATATTTAATGAATCAGAAGTAAAGGCAGCAGTTTTTTTTAAACTAATTACAAATGCAGAAGTTGAACAAATGGCATTTTTCTACATTGACTGCAGTTTTTTAAACGCTGATTTCAAGTACGAATTCGGGATTTAACCAACTTTTAGAGAAATTCTTGAATCAAGCACAGTTTGGGATCTCTTTTCATTTGGCTTTTACCGAAGTCAATCGCGCTTTCGAATTATTTTGAGTACGGATCACTTAAAAAATCTGTACTTGAATAATCTGTACTTGACACGGCTACGACTTGATTAAGGTACGGATGAATGGATTTTTTGTTTTCAGTGTAATGTTTAAATTTTAATAGCAAATATTAAATTTATTTCAAAATGATAAGAAATAAAAAATGAAATAAAATTAAAATAGAACTACAATCAAACTGACAGCGTATGATTGATATTTATTAGGGCGATTTTTAAATATTATCAATATAATCTTGAGTTTTCTTCTACAAAAATGTATTGGTTTGCCTAAACGATTATTAAAATAATTTAAATAAGCTCCTTATTTAGACTTAAAGCCTTAAAGAGACATTAAAAACTAAAACAACTGAGTTTTATTAAGGAAATTAATTTTCTTAGCAAAAGTTTTAAATATCAAGACTAAATATGATCTAAAGTTAGTTTAATAAATTTGCATTAATTTGTTTTCAAACTCTGTGAAGTTTTAAAGAAACCAATTGGTCATCCTTGAAATTTTTTAAATATTGATTTTCAAAATCAGGTCACATGTGGCGCATGATTCGTATTATTTTTAGATGTTAGAAAAAACTTTTTGTCCTCAAAATATTCGATATAATACAAGTGATTTTTTTTTAGAATATTAAAAGCAATAATGTATGACATTTTCTTCTTTTAATAGGTATTTGTGTAAATAAACTCCCTTTTTTAGCTAAAAAATGTGATTTTTGAAAATAACTGTGGCGTATGATTTATATTAATTTAAAAAAATTTTGGAAATTAAGAGAACTTATGTGTATTAAACACATATTAAACAACTCCTAACTAACTTTTGGCTTAAAATTTACGTAATCATCTAACTGGTCCACCCCTCTGCGAGGGAAGGCAATCCTGAATAGAAGCCTACTAAAGCTGTTGCTTAACGGCAACGGACAGGGCAGGACACCCTTCCTGGGGCTAAAAGGTGCAAGAAAATGCTTAAACGGCCGCAGATCAAGTCGTAAAAGGAAGTGACAAAAGGCCACCTGATTTGGCCGATCATTGATCGCAACGCCAGTGACGGCACCATTTCCTACAAAAGGTATTTAAAAAAAATAACTTTTCTCTGTTTGTGATCTTCGAAAACAAAAATAATACTGTACTTATCCCACTTAACAAAATGATGAGAACATTTAACTGCGTTCGGTTTCTTAAAAAAAGAACACAAACTTCAGCGAGTAAGGTTCATCTCATTAATGTGTCTGTTATGCATAGCGCCCTTTTGGCTGGTAAAAAAAAACAAACCTTTTTTACAAAAACAAAATACATATACGAAAAAAAGAAAGCGAAGGAATATTTCACAAACAAAACATATACATATCCATATAACAAAACATATATAGCTTGTTCGTGCTGCGGTCGTTGCTAAAATTTTTTGTTTGTTCATTTCTTTATCAATGTAAATAAAGAATCATCATAGAACATTAATATATAATGTTTTTCTACAGAACCACTACAATTAATCTTTTTTATAACGAAGTACAGAACACTATTTAATTTTCCTTACATTCTTGAAAATAGTTACAAACGGTATTAAGGGTTGTGTTCGTATACACAAACACTTAAAAAAATAGATATTATTTATAGGTATGTGAGCCGTACGCTAAATAATGTTCTGTTTATTTTTTTTTAAATTATCCTTGTAATACCCTTAAGAATTAAACATAAATCCAACAAGTAAGAGTGCTATATTCGGCTATGCCGAATCTTATATACCCTTCACCATGATGAGATAAGAACAAAAAGTTATATACATAAAGAACGTTCTTTAGATAGGTATAAATAAATATTAATTGAGCCACGCCAACTTTTCATTTCGTCATGCCGAAGAACATAAAAAAAACAAAAAATGTATATGTGTACCTAAGCCCGTTTCCTTTTTTGCCAAAGTTGATGTTTGAAATTCTTTTTATAATCTTAAAATCGTTTTTTAGAACATAAAAAAAATTAAATAAAAAAATGAAAAAAAAAATCTTTTTGGGATTCGAACTGGCAATATCATCAGTCCCAGGCTTTTACTGAAGAAGCGTTAAATTCAAATATATTGAGTCTATGAGTTGGTTTCTTTATTTGAGCGGCATATCATATACATGCATTAATGTGTATGTGGATGCGTAAAATTAAACACATTACAAATAAAATCCACCACTTGTAGTGAAGGGTATAAAAAAACAACAAAAAAAAACACATTACCAACACTGTATTACCAAAGCCACTGTATGACCGTAGAAACCAAAATTGAATTGGTTTGTATGGTATGTTTATGTCGTTTTGGTAACACAGTGTTGGTAAGGTAATGTCACGTCTAATTGGACCTTTAAAGGAAAAAATTTGAGGCAGTCGTGGTTTTTTACTCATATCTCAGCCATTTGTGGACCGATCTTGCTGAATTTCAATAGCAAACAATTCCGGACCATATGTGACATAAATGTATAATAACCGGGCCCCCATCATTTATGGGGTCTTCGGAAAATCCATTTCAACGGACAGACATACAAACGGACATCGTTAAATCAACTTCGCTCCTCATAAGGACCCAGAATATATATACTTTATAGGGTCTAACATCAATATTATAGAAATTACAAACGGAATGACAAACTTATATATACCCTATTCACCACCTGTGGTGAAGGGTATACAAATAAAAGAACTTTCTTTTAAAGGCCATTTTTTTTTAATTGTAACCAATTTAAAGAATTCGTATGATGGGGGGGCCATGATTAATTTCAACAATTAAAGGAATTTTTAATTTGTAACATTTTTGTTTTTTTAATCATTTAATCATTTCTTTGTAGTCTAAAAAATGATGTTTATTTAATAAATATCTTTCTAAAAACTTTCAACAATCTTACAAATTGTATTGCTTCATGTTCTTAAACTCACTTGTTGCTTGTCCCCCATTTCACCCCTTTCTATAATTTTTTTTTTCTCTTTATCGAGTTAAGGCGTTAGACTCATTAAAAAAAGTTTTTTGATGTAAAAATCATAAATTGAAAAATAAAAATAAAAACGATTTTAGGCACTCAGGCTTTAGGCTTCTTTGAAAACAGTGACTGACTGTTAATAAGAAATCGGGTGGGTGGTCTGTTTGTCTGAAGAAGTTAATTGGATTTATTAAGACTTAGTCTTAGGTATGAAAGCATATAAAATCCCCCAAAGTGTATACATTAGAATGTCTACATGGGTATTAGTCTGAGTGTGTGTGTGTGTAGATGTGTGGGTGTGAGCAAATACGTTTGTTAATGTTAACGTTTATTAATAAATAAGTGTACAAATGTCCGTCTGTCTGTCTGTCTGCTTGCTTGTATGAACTCAATATATTTAATCCACTACTTTATTGGTTATCAAACAGCTGCTGCTTCATACAAAAAAGGATAAAAATAAAATAAAATATTGTACGTTAAATACTTGTAGCCATAAAAGATAAACTGCTCTTAAGCCAACAATTAATTGAATACAATTTACATGATTACTGACTTTAAATGGATGAACAGGGGATAAGGAAAAGTTAAAGCACCAAAAATAAATAACAAAACTTCGACACAGTAATTAGAGAACAAGAAAAGGATTTCAAGCTCAAAGAGTTTTGAATGAAGGAGGAAACAAGAGTGCTAAATTCTGCTGTTCCGAATCTTATATACTCTTCACTATGGTGAGATAATTACTGAAAGTTATGAAAATACCGTTCTTTAAATATAAAAAAAATCAATATTTGCCACGCCCACTTGGCCACTCCCGCCCACATTTTGTCGGATGTTGTGTTTTATTAACCAAAATGCTTGTACCTTATTTGAAAACTTTGGCTCTTGGTGTTCTCCAGATAAACAGAAATCTACAATGGCTTTGTATGGGAAGTTCCACGCCCCCTTGTCCAATACCGCCCACATTTTTTCGGATGTTGTGTAATGATAATCAATATTCTTGTACCTAATTTAAGAACTTTGGCTCTTGCGGTTCTCCAAATGAACAGTAATCTATAATGGCTTTGTATGGAAAGCACCATGCCCACTTGGCCAATCCTGCCCACATTTTGTCGGATGTTTTGTATTATTAACCAAAATGCTTGTACCTTATTTGACAACTTTGGCTCTTGCCGTTCTCCAGATAAACAGAAGTCTATAGTAGCTTTGTATGGGAAGTGCCATGCCCCCATGTCCAATACCGCCCACATTTTTTCGGATGTTGTGTAATGATAACCAATATTCTTGTACCTAATTTAAAAACTTTGGCTCTTGCTGTTCTCCAAATGAACAGTAATCTATAATGGCTTTGTGTGGAAAGTGCCATGCCCACTTTGCCAATCCTGCCCACATTTTCTCGGATGTTTTGTATTATTAACCAAAATGCTTGTACCTTATTTGAAAACTTTAGCTCCTGCTGTTCTCCAGATAAACAGAAATCTATAGTGGCTTTGTATGGGAAGTGCCATGCCCCCATGTCCAATCGCGCCCACATTTTGTCGGATGTAGTGTTTTGATAACCAAGATACTTGTACCTAATTTGGAAACTTTGGCACTTGCCGTTCTCCAAATATACATGAAAATGAAATAAGAGAACAACAACAAGAGATTTTTGGGTAAAATTAGAGGCAGTCAATTTTCAATAGCAAACAATTCCGCAATATATGTGACATAAATATATAACTGCTAAGTCCCTATCAGATCTGGGGTCTTCGGAAGACCCATTTCAACGGACACACAGACAGACGGACATCGTATATCTACTTTGCTCCTTATAAGGACTCAGAATATTTATACTTTATAGAGTCTTAGATCAATATTGTAGAAATAACAAGTCAAATAACAAACTTATATTTACCCTTCGGTGAAGGGTATTAAGAAGAAAAATAATAGAACTTGGATTCGCAAGTTTTGAGCAAACTATTAAGAAAAAACTAACTCGTTTTTTTTTTGTTAATCTATTTCAAATCGCACTTTAATAGTGAATGGTTGTTTTATATCTTATTTTAAAATTTGTTTATTAACACTATTTTTTCCCTGACCTTATCAAAATTCACCTGAGTGTTTTTGCACGTGCGCACAGATAAACTGACAGCAATTAATTATAATTGTTAAAGAATAAAATAAATACAAATAATTTGTAATATTAATAACAATAAAAACAGCAATAAAGCTTTACATATATTAAAAAGCAAACATTTGGTTTGCATTTATTACATTTTTTTCAAAAATAGTTGTAACAGTTAAAGGAAAATAAAAAGCACGCCTTAGAAAACAATTTATATAAAAACCTAAAAAATTTGTCTAAAAATGTTTTCAAGTTCAGAAATCTATTAAAATTTGTTTAAGTATTAAATTATGTTTTAAGCAATAAAATACTGTAACTAGTTCGAAATTATTCCCAAATTCGTGTTTATATTTTTGCAGAGCTAAAACTTTAAAAGTTCTACAAATTTTACATTTTGAAATTTTTTTCTCAAGTACAAAAAAATCCTTAAACTGTTTAATGGTCACCATATTTTTCTTTAAACATCCACAAACTATGCTATTTACCTAGCCCTAACTGTACCGCATATTTTTTTTATAATATTTCATTCAATATTTATTTTTTACTTTTATTTTTTTTTTTTTTGCATTTCCCATGATTTTAAATTAAAATTCAGATTGAATTGTTTGTAAATGTTTATGTAGTGAAATCGATTTAACAAATGTAGACTTAAGCCAGAGATAAAAAACGAAAAATCTGGCCATGTAAGGATTAAGATAAAATTGCAATTAAAAACATATTGCCTACTTTTAGGTGGTATGACAAGTGAGTGTAATATAAATATAATAAAATATACAAAAAGCTTAAAATTTTTACACATATAAACAGTAATATAGTAAAAAAAAAACCTTTAATTAGTTTTAAAAGAGAAAATCTGACCAAATAAATGTAAAAAAAGAAATCTTTACACAGTTGAAAATTTCATTAATTACTTTAGGGCTTATAAAAGATAATTTTAAATATTTTTATTTTCCAATAAATAGTTTTAAGCTTTAAAGCATGTAATAAA
This sequence comes from Pollenia griseotomentosa, assembly GCA_963931875.1. Taxonomy (NCBI): domain Eukaryota; kingdom Metazoa; phylum Arthropoda; class Insecta; order Diptera; family Polleniidae; genus Pollenia; species Pollenia griseotomentosa. The sequence goes on from OZ007563.1 coordinate 169,737,690, forward strand.
GCTGTATGTACAACTTAATAAAGAAAAGTTTCCAATTAAAAACCTGTTGCCTACTTTAAGGCATTCATACTTTATACATAATGTCAACTACATACATGCAATAAAATATAAAAAAAAATTCAGTTTTATCAGTTTATTTATATTAATAAAGAAGAAGAAAAAACTCAACAATAAAGAAGAAGAAACAAATTCAACAATAAAGTTTAAAATAAACTTAAATAAAAAATGTGTTGCTTACTTTTAGGCTGCATAAATTTTGAAAAACTTGATATATATATAAAAATACAGTAAAACTTCGATACAATGAATTTAAAGGGAATCAAAAAATACCTCGTCAACATTTAAAAAAAAGAGGAAAAAAAACTCAACAATAAAGTTTAAAATAAACTTTAATAAAAATTGTATTGCATACTTTAAGGCTGTTGTATAAATTTTAAAGAACTTGATATTTATAAAAATACAGTGAAACTTCGATACAATGAATTTAAAGGGAATCGAAAAATACTTAGTCAACAATAAAAAAGGAGGAAAAAAACTCAACAATAAAGTTTTAAATAAGCAACCAGTGAAATGCGCATAGAGGCTAGCTTTCCCTCAACAATAAATTTCAGTGTATTTATCAAATATGAAAAATTTGGAAATTGGGAATTGGGTATTAATGATAAATTTTGTATTCCCGTAAATAACTTTGATAATAAACTTTAATAAAAATTTTGTTGCCTACTTTAAGGCTGCTGTATAAATATTTTGAAACTTGATATTTATAAAAATACAGTAAAACTTCGATACAATGAATTTAAAGGGAATCGAAAAATACTTCGTTATAGCTATTGATTCATGAACCTTAGTATAAAAAAAATTAAGAAAATACAAAAAAAAAATTACCAGCGACTGGCAAGTAGCCAAAATCACTCTTATTTTTAAGAAGGAAGATAACCAGCTATGCCAAAATCACCGCGGCATAGCACTTCTAACTGTAGCGGGAAAAATATACTCCCTGAAAGACTGAAGAGCAAGATAGAACATCAAATTGAAGAGGAACAATGTGGTTTTAGACAAAGTCGCGGAACCCAAGCTTAAATATTCACGACGAGACAAATTTCGGAAAACCCCATTGAGTTTAATAGGAAAACTCAGTGCTACTTTTAAGCGCTGGAGAAAGCTTTCGATACGGTTAAATGACGACAAATATGGGTGGTGCTTCAGAAAACATATTGATTAGTAGAATCAAAAGCTTTTACGAAGTATGCCGAAATTATGTAAGAACCGAAGAATTTATGACAACACAAGGTGTGCGACAAGGCGATATACTATGTCAATATCCGTTTATAATACTGATGGATGACGTAATCAAATCTTGCAGAGATTCATTTATCCCAATGATAGGAAATTGTAACATGCTACCATTGAAAGTTTTAATGATGGCATGTGAAGAAGACTTAACCATTGTAGAAAAATCCGCAGAATCTCTACAACAAACCTTAATATCTTTGTGAACGAAATGACCAATATAATAATATAGTAAGCCGCGGTAGGAATCATCATCAAATTTTCATAGGATCCGAAGCATTAAAGCAAGTTGAACACTTCCGCTACTTGGGAGTCACAATTAGCGAAGACGGAAAAGCAGACAGGGAATTAAATCGCCGAATAGCTATAACTGCCAATTAATACTTCGTTCGCCTTTAACAAAAATTTCATCGGTAAAAGAGAATTTAACGAGTACATTTTTTGCTGTATACAACTCCACGTATATACTAACCCAAACATATGGCTAGGAATCATGGGCGTTACCTACAAAAAATCAGAACAGAATTCAGGCGTCAAAAATGAAATACTTAAGACGAGTGGCCGGTAAAACAAGACGTGACAGAATACGAAACGACACTTTACAAGTCAGCTTAAATACAGAACCGCCGAACACCAAATAAAACGCAATAAGCTAAGGTCGTTCGGACATGTAGCTAGAATGCCAGAGAATCGCCTGCCGAAATGACAATATTCTGACGAAACAAAAATCGAGCCTAGAGCTACCAAAACAGCGGCACCTCTACTGTTTTATTCTCATTTCTCATTTCAATATATACATCGATAGAGACGCGGCATTTGCATAAATATATCGCTATATAGAGGCTTATAGGTCAGATTTGTTTCGTTATAGCTATAGTGAATTTTTGTATGAAAAACTTTGCCGGAAAGAGTTTTTTTCAGGGGAATCAGCAAAAAATTCATTATATTAAGCTTTTCCTGAAAACGAAGTTCGTAATATCAAAGTTTTACTGTATCTAAAAAACTATGCTAACACTACATTCTTTAAACTTCATTACATTCATAAGATAAAGGAAGGCTTCGTAACTCTCCTTTGGAAGAAATTTTATTACACTATTTTGAATATTAATACAACCTATTTTAAGGCATAATTGAAATGTTTAAAGGCTTCTTTTAGGGGTTTAAGAGTTTTTCTTTTATTGCAAAAGCATTTTTTAATTTAAATTTTGATAGATTTTTTTAATACGATTTTCCTGACCCTTCTTAAATGAGTTATTCACTTGTCTGTAAAATATTGCCTATTTTAAGGGATTTTAAATAATTTATTTTGAATTAGCTTTTTATGTGATTCTCATAACCTTCTTTTAGGCGTTACAATGTTTGTTTTACAAACAATTTTAGACTTGTAAGTAATTTAATACGATTGTTTTTTCGTTACCTACATAGTTTTAGGCAAAAGGTACATAGATACTCTTTTAAATATATTTACATATTTCTTTTTAAAAGGTTTACATTTATTATTTATTTTCATATTTAGAGAGGCTTGATTGAGCTCATCAAGTTTTATTTTCATTAAATTATTTTTACTTAAGAAAGGAATTTTACAACTTAAAATTTATTGATAATTTTATAATTTTATTCTTGGCTGAGCTGGGGCACGAACTCGGGTTGAATTTACATTTAATTTTTAGGATTCTTTAAATTAAGCTCTATCAAATTAATTCTTTAAATGTAGCTAAGATCTCAATAAACAGCTTTCTAGAGCATATGAACTTCCTAGGAATGATTATAAACACCGGTTAGGTAGCGCTTAGGTAACCGCAAAAGTGAAAAAATTTCCCGAAAATTCGATTTTTTTACAAATGAAATTAAAAAATTTTCAGGAAATTTTTCACTTTTACGGTTGCCTAAACGGTACTAAGAATCATTCCTAGGAAGTTTATATGTTCTAAGAATTTGTTCACTGAGAACTTAGGTACATTTTTGTAGTTGATTGTTTCCTTGAATTTTGAACGATTTGCTACCTATGGACCCGAACAGGGGAAAATAGGTAAAAATCGAATTTTTTAAAGTTTTTTGCTATTTTGATCTTGAAGATAAAGTTTTTTTGATTTTATATGTTCACAAGTTTTGTTTTTTATGGCAAGAGCTACAACTTTGTCTCAGAGGGTAAATCAAAGTTCCGAACGGTTTGCAAGATATGAGCCTGAGAAAATGAAAACTTTTTTGCAAAAATGACACCGAGGACCCAAATCTTTGGGGGCCCATAAAAAAGTGCATGACTGGGAGACACGGGTCTTTTTTTTTTTGGTCTTTTATCACGTAGTGGTGTCCGTATTTGTTTATTTTTTTCGTGTTGCACTGTGTTATTTACACTTTTTTATTAAATTAAAGTTTGTTAAATAGCCTTTAGCCAAAATAGCCTTTGGCCAAAATTTATTTACAAATTCTTATGTAATATTTAAAACGATTTCTTTTCTAAAAAATAGTTCTTTTAAATCAAAATTAAAAATAAATTGTGTATTTTAAAGTATATAAACAATAACAAAAAATAAACACTTAATATAATAATTTTAAGTGAAATATTTTTATTTATTTTCAACATCAAAAGCATATTATAAAGCTTTTTTTTAATTATCTTTGAAAAAACTAACTTTTGTTAAAAAAAATTATTTGTAAATTATTTTCTATCAAGTTAAAATCAATAAACTATTTTATAGCAATTTTATATTTATACACTTTTGAACACAGTAGAAAAAAAAACAAAAAAATCTGTCCAATTTATTCATATGTATGTGAAAGGCAAAAAGTTTTGTATACTTTTAGGCTTTACCTTTCCATATTACTGAAGTATACCTAAAGTTGCCATAACAAAAACTCATTGTACCGTAAAAACAAATATCCTTTTTATTTTTGACAATCTGCTTGTCTCTTCGTTTACGTGTGGGTGAATGTGTATTAGAGTTTTAGTGTTTAAATGCAAATAAAAATAAATATTATTGCTTTAATCTCCTACCAACTTTAGTTCTAACGCAAAGCAAAGAAATAAAGTTGATTGAATACTTTGGTAGGCATCGTCCCTTTTGACGTTTTATTCTTCTTATTTTCTTTGTATTTGATTTTTATTATTGTGAACAGGCAATAATACAGCAAATAAAAAGTAAAAGTGCTATATTCGGCTAGGCCGAATCTTTGATACCTTCCACCCCAAGTAAGCATATTTTTTAGGATTGAGTCTTTTATCTAAAAATTATAAATCAATATTAATAAAAACTGACCTTGCAGTTTTATAATTCGTTGTGGTTTTTGGCTTACTAAAAGGTTTTTTTGAGAATGGGCTTTATATGCGGCCAATGGGAAGTTATGGGCCGATCTTCGCGAATTTGGCAGAGTGATTTCTTATGCCATTAAACTATGATAGACAAAATTTTCGTTACGAGTTTAGGCGTAGTTAAATGTTTTCCAAGTGTGGGCTTTATATGGGGCCTACACTCATAAAAAAATGCATCTTCATATTGATGACGCCCTAACATCAGAATTATGACATCAAAGTTATTACAAATGGCATCAATGAGGCAAAAAATTACATCAATTCAATGACGAAGGTCCTTATAAAATTTTGTCATATTTTATGCGTCATCTATGCCATGACTACATCCATCCGATGCCACATTTAGTCTATTTGTAAAATTATTTTCATGTTTAAAAAGTAGAATTACAAGCAAAAACTCCCATATTCTATTTGTTTAAATTATTTAAATAAATACATAAAATTTCTTAAGTAGAATGATTCTGAAAGCCATATCGGGCATGCTGCTGGTGTCTTATAATTGAGAGTTCTTCTGCAAGCAAAGAGCGGAATACAACAAAAGTGAAACAAATATGTGTAACGGGTCAATAAATAATAATATTCTTCCACTTTGACTTAAGCCAATCCCAATGACAGTATGTCATTGAATTAATAGTTTGTGTTTAGTGACTGTTTGTCATTAAATTTACAATTTGTGTCTAATGACAGTTTGTCATTATTTTGAGTCTTATGAGTCCTTTCTCCGATGTTACTGAGTCATCGGACTGATGAAATTTTTTTTTAAACTGACTCCGATTCGTCATTTCTGTGATGCCGATGTGTCATTCCATTGATGACATAATTTCGCCTGAAGACAATTTCGCCAAGTCATGTTTAGGCTGTCAACTCAATGATGAAAAGTGTCATGGGGTCAAAAACACAGACACTTGTCAAAGTACTGATGTCAAAATGCATCAGCGTTATGACGCCTTTTCTATCAGTGTCTGGTTTAATATGGACCGATCTTTCAAACATTTCGTAGTATGATTTATTTTCGTATAAAACTAAGTTGTGCAGAATTTAATCAGCCTTATAATGGTTATCGTTGTCGTTAACGACTCAGTCGTTTTTTTTGTAGTAGATAAAAGAACACAGGTGTTGTGTTAATGTAATCTATTACAAAAAACGACACAAACGTTTACGACAAAGACAACCGTAATAATGGCTGTATGAGAATTAATGTTAGCATTTGAAACAAAAATATAAATTTTTTCGGAAGGATGTTCCACTAGGGTGAACGCTAAAATCAAAAGTTGGATTTCTTTAGGTCTCACCCACTAATTTGGTGGGTATTGATAAAAAAAACTACGGCAAAAAAATTTTAGGATGATCGGTGAAGCCCAAGCCGTCCCTCACGCCCACCAAAGTTTGATTGCTGGATTCCAATCCCAAGCTACTTAGGAAAACTATAAACAATTTGACAATTAAATTCTTTTTTCTGGGACCTAATTGTGGTAGTCGTGATCGAGTACTTTCTTGATTCTAAAGCAATTTTATTTATAATTCTTTCAGTCGATACTAATTAATGCCTTACAACACTAAAAAAATAATTCCGATTCGTTCAGTATTGTCTGGCAGTCGTGATCGAGTACTAACTCGATAACGACTGCCAGAATCAGGCCCCTATTAAGTCTTTCAAAAGCAAGCGTGTTTTTAATAGATGGCCTGACAGACGGACATAGCTTAATCGACTTGTAATTACCCAAGGACACAGAATATATCGTCGCAAGAACTAAAGAACGCTGTAACTGACAAAAAATCGAAAATACGTTTTTTTGCAACATTTTTATCAGAAAAAATACTGCGCCGATTGGTCCCGGTCCCATATTTGTATGATAAAGAAAATTGTTTTTGCTGTAAGCCGCAGAATCACCGGGAATAAAAGACTTGAAAGGAAATGTTTACAGCCAATATTTAAAGCGAGAAAAGATAAAAATACGTTTTTAAAATCATGTTCCTAAGTTGTATAGTTTTTGTGATATGAATTTTTTTACTTTCTTTCATACAGGTTTTTTGGCTCTGCTGAACATTTTATGTTTTGTCAGTTACAGCGTTCTTTAATTCCTGCGACGATATATACTTCATGGGATCTGAGATGAATATTAAAAAAGTTTCACACCGAATGACTAAGTTCGTATACCCTTATTCACCACTAGTGGTGAAGGGTATAAAATTAAGGTATGGCTGGCAAAATAAAAAAAAAACAGTGGGTAACAAAAAAGAAATTTACCAATCGCTTTTAAGTTGTTCGACATTTCCATGTTTTATGTTTAATTAAATTTATAAATTGCGATAGTTTACAGCCATTTTTTTAAGTAATTTTTATGACTTTTCGCAATTACTTTTATGTAGCACTGTACTTCTAGTGTACATGACAAATATTATTTACATAAGAGTACTACTAACATTAACCATAAAATAAATTTGTATTCTGGGTAAAATTTTGTATAAAAATAAACAAAACAAGTGGTTTAGTTTTTGAATAAGACAATTGTTATTGTTGTTGTAAAAAAACCATTATCATAGCTTTTTTTTAAAATTTGCAGAAACATAACAAACGCACTCTTCCATTCGCGCTCACATACTCACTCATATACAAACATGCAAATACACTCTGTTACGGTGTAAAAGGCCCTTATAAAAAGTTTTGTGGGTACAAATGGTTTAAAATTTAAATTAATACAAACAGTTTTTTCTTTGACATTTATAGTTTTTTTTTTAAGTTATTTTTTAAATGGCACACTTACATAAATAATTTTTTTTTTTTTTTTGCAAAAAAAATAAAAGCTAAAACAATTAAACTAATTTTAATTGCAAAAAATAAAACTGATAAAATTTAAACATAAAATTAGTTTTGCAAAAAAATTTTTAAATTTATTTCATTTTAACTGTCAACCTACATGCACGTGTGAGTATTTGTTCAATGTATGTACATTTATAATTAAAAAAATTTATGATAAAAATACATTAAAGTCATTTGAATATTTATTTGAAGGCATAAATACCTGTATGGGCAGATGTTCTGGTAATTAGGCAACGTGTGATTGCAAAATTAAAACATAAAAAAAATGTATTCTACAATTTTAACACAAATTTAATGAAAAGTTTTCTTTTTTTTCTACCACTTGTCCCATATCTGTCTGCAAAAGTGTGCGAAATGTTTTGAAAATTTTATGAGGGCAGTAGTAAAATCCAAACCAGGTTTTTTTTATTATTTATGAGGAAAAAAAAGCTTGTTTAACCTAAATCTATTTATTTTTTATATCAAGGATTAATTTAAATAAATAAAATTTTATAAGGGGTACAGGAAATCATAAAATTTTTAATGAAAATGGTTTAGTTAAAAAGTAATAAAAAAAATCCAGTTACTTTCAATGAAAACAATGTTCAAGAATATCTAACGAAAACGTTTGCAATGAGTTATTAACTGTCTGTTTTTCAAAAAAAAATTCGTTTAGAAATTTATATTAAAAACAAAAACCAATTTGAGTTTTTTTTATTGTTGTTTCAATATAAATTCCCAAGCGAGAATTTTTATTTTATTTTGCAAAATAGGCAGTAAATTTGTTGAATTATTTTCTGGTATTTTGTGGCCGTCGCCAAAATTTTTGAAATATCTAAGACAACAACCCTTTAAAAATGATGTGAATTTGTTCTACATACAAAAAATTAGGGCAAATCAATTGTCATATAGAATACCATATTATTTTTAATTTAATTAATTTTTTAATTTAAAAGCCACCAGCAACTAAATTTTTAAAAATATATAACGGGTTATCCATTTTGCGGTTCCAAAAGTAAACGTAAATAAAACACATATACAGTATTTTTTTTCATGACATTTCTTTTTTTTTATAAAGTGTGAACGTTGACATTATGTGTAAAACACTTTATCATTTAAAAGACCACCACGAGAAGTGTAATAACCTTTTATATGGGCTTTTCCATCATGTCGAACGTGACCGTCGTTTACATTGAAAGTGAAAAAAAAATGTAGAATAGATATAACTTATACCTCTTAATTAGCTCTTTAACTAGAGCTATTGGGGGGTGTGCTGGAAATCACAAACGCAAAACGCAAGAGTTTGGAGGCTGTTTTTGATACACTTTTAATTTAATATTTATAATTTTTGTTACAAAATTCTGTTTAATAGAGAAATGTTTGTATAATATTTGCAATAAAATTTTTTTATTACAGAAATCTTACTAAAAAACTACTTTTAAAATTCTTGCGTTTTGCGTTTGCGATTTCCAGCACACCCCTGATTGTTTATTTTGATAATTTTTTTTTTTGATTTTAAGTCAGTTGCAAAAAAAAAACAAGACATACGCACAATTCAAACGCGTATTTCAGCGAAACCCTAGGCAAAATTTTAATGCGACTAATTTAGAATGTGATGCACTAATGTCTCTTTAAAAATTATTTATACTTTTTTAAAGTTAGTTTTAATCATTGTCGCATGTGACCTGTCGCACGTGACATTTTTTGCCATCATTATATTTATGTTGTTTTTAATCTTTTTTTTAAGTTAGTTTTAATTATTGTCGCATGTGACCTGTTGCACGTGACATTTTTTGTCATCATTATATTTATGATGTTTTAAATCCTTTTTTTACGAAATTATATATAAACGAGCTTAGTCAAAATGTTTTTAAATAAACAGAAGCATTCAATGGACAAAGTTCGCCTGGTGGCCGAAGTTCGAAATTGTTGTTACTGCAAAACAATCTTTATATCTACACACTATGAATATACGTACGTACATATATACATTTGTATATGTAATTCTTTCTGCAAATTAGGGCTACTAAAATAAAAGAAAAAATAGCAAATTACTTTTTATATACAAATCCTACAGTGCAGCAGCACAATATATTTTGAAAAAACCAGTGCGTTAATACAGGTGTGTACATGTGTGTTTGCAAGTAAATGTATGTATTTACGTAAATTAATCATTTACATATAAAAAATAACTTTCTAATTTTTAACTTACACTTACGATGTCGCACATTACCAACTCTATATAAGTACTGAGAACACAAATCTTCATATTTTCAGTGAGGTTTTAATTTTATTCAAATCTCTGTTTGTTCTCGTTATTTGATAAGCTTTCTGCATTTACTTTTGACGCACTTTTAGCAAATGTTTTTTAAATTTCGCACGTGACTTTGGAATATGAGATAATAAAAGAAAAGAATACAGGTTTTTGACATCGCATAGTTTCTTATGCATTCTTTTTTTTGACCCTTTGTACCCTCTGAAAGATTTTAGAGGAAAAAAGTCAATGCCAAATGTGTCTCTTTAAGAACTTTTATCAAAACAAAACGTGCCATAGCAATATACAAATGAGAAACGTTTTACTTGTTCGACTTTGCATTCATAAATCTCGAAATGTCTTTTTAATATATATAAACTTTTTTTTAAATAATTAAATTAAATGGTTTCCTGAGAAAATATGCTAAGACAAAGTCTTTTCAAGAACCTGTTTATAAAAATAGATAAAACTCATCAAATATTTTTCACAATAAATTTGTTATATTGAATAAAATATTTGTTAAGAATTCAATATACATAATTTTTTTTAAGAGTTTGTCAAAGTAAGGAAATAGTATGTTGCTAAGAAGGATTGTTGCATTTTAAGGATATGTTAATTATTTTTTTGAGTAAACAATTTTAAGAAATGAGTCTACAAATAGCATTATGATCTATTTAACAACAGACTTAGAACAAGTATGCACTAGGAGGCGCTGACTGCACAGAAGAAATTCTCGTCAATTTTATTTCAATTAATCAAAAATGTTTTAATTAAAAATTAAATCAAGTGTATTAAATGTTTAGTTATATCAAAAACATTACTGCAGAAAATTTTGTTAATATTGAAAACTATTTAATTGAAACTATTAATTTGTTTACTAATGCAAATTTAATTAATTTTTTTATAAATATAACAAATTTTTTAATCAAAATCAAATTTTATTTTGAATTAGTAATAATACTTATATTTGAAAAACCAGAATATATAACAAACAAAGAATGCTGCTTTTAATTAGAAATCTTTATTTATCCAAGACACTTACCTTTACAAAAATGGAGCATAGCAAAAGGGCATTATCTGTAAGTGACCTGGAAAGATTTAAATAAAGACTTATTTAATTAATTTATTGGGAAATAAAGGCATAAATAATTATTTATTAAAATTTAAATTTATACAAAAGAAAATTAGCAAAGACAAAAAAATTTTGAAAATTTATGTAATTGCACAAATTTTATTCTAAGACTTTTTTTCGGTGTATTTCATCTTGAAATATTAATTGTTTAACTATTTTAAATACTTTTTTTAATTTATATTGTTAAACAAAAAACATGATTTGATTAAGAATTAATTTAAAGTATTGAAGAGAACAGGGGGTCGATTCTGGTTTTGTGAAACTGTGATATAAAAAAAAATTTTAATTTTCGTTTTCATACGCACTCTTCACATTATCACTTCACATTTACACAAATTGCGATTCCCATTCTTTTAATGAAAAACTGTTTCATTCCGTTGTAGCCGTGAAACTTTTGTAACTATATTAATAAAATGTAAAAGTCAAATGCAGATATCTACGCTTAGAATTTTTGAGCCGGCGCTAAGCCGCAAACGAGTTTTGAACTGCTTGCGCCGCATGTATTTATTTTTGCTAAAAGATTTTTAACTTTATATGTAGATATGTATGTAAAATTGTTTGTTCACATTTGTAGGTGGTAAATTAAAATTGTTATTGTGCGCTGTGTTCTTCGAGTTTATTTGAGGAAAAAAAAAACAAATTTTTATGACTCCTCTTGTTTTATACAATATAAATTTTTTCTGTAAAAGAATTGTTATTGTTTTTTTATATTCATACATACATGGTTAATATTTTTAACTTAAAATAAATAATGAGTGAACCGAAAATTCCTTAATTTTCTGCGAATTTGTTGCATTTTTTCATGAACGATATTGCATCTGAAAGAGGTTGGCGCCAATGCCCTGTCCAAGTGCGCACAAAAAATAGTAAAGGAAAAAATTTTACATAAAATGCAATTCTTTAACGGAAAAAAATTTTAATTCTAAAAACAAGAGCGGTCATAAAAAAGTAAAATCGATCAATCAATGCCCGCTCGATTTCCACAAAATATTTATTGCAGTAAACCTTGAGTAACATAATAATTTTGGCATAAAAATGACATCAACGAAAATAACGTTGTTATTGACTAAAAGTTTCCTTTAAGAGTAAATATTTAAATAAAAGCTTGCTTTTTAAAAAGGTTTTTTATTTTTAATTTATTTTTCAATAGTTAAAATCAATCACATCAAATTATATAATTTACTTGTTTTTCTACACTAGTAAATTTCGAGACAAGTTTTTATATCGCGTAAATTGTGTAATGACAATTGAAAAGCTTTTATATTATAGTACCGGTCCAGACTTGCAATTTTTGTTGCAGCAATTCTTGAGTTAATTGGTGAGAGGGGTGAGAAAATTTTGGAGGGGTACTCATCTCAACAATAAAATCAAGAATTTCTGCAACAAAAATTGCAAATCTGTGACTCTATTAGTTGCTAGTAGAAATTTAAGGTAAAAGTAAATTTCTTTTGTTTTAGCGCGTTTAAATAAAAACTTGTTTTGTAAAAAGATTTTTTACTCTTATTTTGTTTTTCTTTTTAGCGCATTGAAATAAAACCTTTTTTCTTCAAATTGATTTCAAACTCACATTTGTATTTTCAGTAAGTCTTTTCATTTGATACCCATATTGTTGGAATGCATTAAAAACAATTAGTTTCCAGCTTCAGAAGTCCACCATATTGGATTTGGTGTGACGGAATTTTATTTTTCGAGTTATTCTTAGCAAGACTTTTCATTTGATACCCATATTATAGGAGTGCATTAAAAATAGCTAGACCGCCATCTTGGCTGTGCCGCTATGTTGGATATAGAATGACGTCACATAGTTAACAATGCATTGTCATCAAAACTGAACGTGTGTACAAAATTTCAGCTCAATCAATTGAAGATATCTGCTTCAAATTGAGTTTCAAGGTTTCACCCGAACATACATACATTGCAAGTTAAATAAAAGCTTTTAAATACGACCATAAGCCCAAAAATGGTTAAATCATTAACAAATAAAAGGACAAATAAAGATTAATTTATTAATATGTTATTATAAAACATAAAAACATAATAAGCGGCTCTAAATTTACTTTAAGCCGTCGCTAATCCTAAATTCTTCACCGCCGATGATAATTACATATCTACTTTGTCCTTTAATCAAGTGTAAAATTAAACAAATACACAAAAAATATAATTAATTCAAATAATGTTACGATTATAGATTTTAATTGAATTATCGCAAGAAAATCGGAATGAGCCAAGGTAAGAAGACTTTATGTAAGTTTTTCGTCAGTAATGTTCTGTATTTTATCAAAAATTGGCATTTTATGTGATTACATTAAGTTAAAAATCTGTAAATATGTATCTTTTTAGAAGATTATTATTTTTATTTGTTTAAATAATTATTTATCGTTCGCAATGTCCATATTTTCCTCTAAATAATTTATTTAAAATTATTTTTCACCGTTAAAATGAAAGTGTAAAAATATGACATAAATGAAAAGTTTGTGACACTTCTTTGCACTGTTACACAGAACAAGAATCACATTACCGTGAAAATGTGAAAACAATTTGTTTCTTTCCATTTGTTCTTCTCATATGAAAACATTCGAATTTTACCAGCTCTTACATTAACTCAGCCTAGTAATTTAATACTAATACATGGAAATCCGTGTACATATATACAAATGTTCGTACCTGGCAAAAGGAACCCATTAATTTACATAAAATTACCAGGTTAATATGAAAATGTTCTAGCTGTTTAAGCTTTAATTGCAAAATTTACTACACAACCCAGCAAAATTAATGATTATTGTCCAAATCAGAAATTATGCTGCGTGATGCTAGAAACACAACGACGAGATTTTGGTTAAGAATATTCGTCGCCTAAAATTAATTCAACATATTTGTGTATGTAAAAATACACACAATCATAGGTTAGGTTAGTTTGCTTGGGCAGTCATTGAGGGACAGCTAACATGGGCCCTTTAGTGGTCCCTTTGAGATACCCAGCGCCAATGCCAATATTTTTTCGTGTTGTGTTTTCGTTCTGTTCCTGGCATTATATTTTAAGGAGAGGGTATAAAAAATTTTACTAGGAATTGTAAAACTGCATTAAATTAAAAACAGAAAGCAGCGTTTTAGCAGCAGCAGAAATTCATTTCTTGCTTAAACATTTTAAGTACATTTGCAACATTTTAGAATGATGGATTTTTTTGTTGTTAAAAAATATGAAAAAAACGATAAAATTTCTACAATAAAAATTTTTATTTATTTTTCATAACAGAGCGAAAAGGACTAGACAATAACTAAAGAGACAATGTACCCCTTTTATATTGTTGTAAAAATTTCTGATACAAACTTAAAATCCAGAAATAAAAATCCTTAATAAAAGCGAGATTAAGAAAATAAATTACAAAGTAAATAAACAGCTGTATTAAGGAAATATGAAAATGACAATAACACTTTAGTAATGCAAACAGTACCAAACCTAAATGTAGGCTACAAAAAAATGTTTTTCATAATAAACGGGTAAAAGTAACGAGAGAGTGATAAAAAAGTGTAACAAGGCTATTTGACAACCATCATTCAAAATATTTATGTATGCATAACCCAAAGCCTAAGAGCAGACTAAAGAAAATTTTCTTTAACTTAAAAGAGTTGGTAAGAAAGAGGAAGAAGGGAGAGCTTTAAAACTGTAGTGAGGATATTTTTATGATCCTTTAACTCATAAAATAACAAGTAATGTGTATATTAAATACCGTAAAACCATATTTATGTTTTCGTTTGAATTCTTGTTGCCTTAGAGAAAACATTCTTAAGCAAATAGCTGTAAAAAACAGGGACCGAAAATAACAGTTATTTTGAAATTTTTAAACAAAAAATGCATATAGAAGTAAATGTCGGAAAACTTATTCAATATTCCGTACTGATTCTTATGAACTAGTATGTTTTGATTTTTATTTTATCGAGGAAGAATAAAAATTATTTTTGATTTTTATTTTTTTGAACAAAAATAACAGTAATTTATTGATTTTTTTTAAACAAAAATAACAGTTATTTTTATTTTTTTGTATAAAAATAACAGTAATTTTTTTATTTTTTTTTTTAACAAAAATAACAGTTATTTTTTTTTTTTTTTTTTTTTTTTTTTTTTTTTTTTGTATAAAAACCACAGTTATTTTTTATTTCTTTTTTTTTATTATTGAAAATAAGAAATATTTTTAATTTTTTTGAACAAAATTTAAATATCTGCTATTTTTATTTAAAAAACTAAAAGCAACTGTTATCAGCTGACTTTTTTAAAAAAGGAATAACTGTTACGGTCCCTGGTAAAAAAAGGTAGTAAAATTATGTTAAAAAATTTCATATTTTATTCTTTGCTTTTTATTCAAATTCAGTTTTTTTTTTTGAAGTTTCATATTTTTTTCTTTGCTTTTTATTCAAATTCAGTTTTTTTTTTTTTTTGAAGTTTTGTGCTTTGCATAAAGCGTCAATAACGGTTCAGTTCAGTTCGGTTCAGTTTTTTTTTTTTTTTTTTTTTGCCATGGCAAATCTAATGAAAATCTCTATAAAGCAACAGAGAACACTTTTTAAACGTTTATTAAGGAGTAAGCAATAAAAAAAAGAAAACAAAATTAACTACTTT
The DNA here is from genome assembly GCA_963931875.1 of Pollenia griseotomentosa. Lineage (NCBI taxonomy): Eukaryota > Metazoa > Arthropoda > Insecta > Diptera > Polleniidae > Pollenia > Pollenia griseotomentosa. The sequence continues at coordinate 169,753,091 of OZ007563.1, forward strand.
TTTTAATATTTTCGCCATATGATGTTGATTATTATGGGGGGATTTAAATTTTCTGTTAAGATGTTTTTTTTAACTGATTGGTTTGTTTCGATTTCAAACGAAGTCTTCGTTCGGAAGCAGATGTACAGGCAGTAAGTAAAATATTTTAGAAGATAAACTTAACATTAGTTAAAAGAAGATTAATTTTCTTAGGCAAGGAGGAAAGCTATAATTAAAGAGATAATAAAAATTTTGTTTAAAGCAACTAAAGATGAACAGGTTTTGCATACACAAAATTCTGATTAAATTGATTCTTTTTGTTGTCATTATTTTGTTACTTAGGGTGTTTGTGAAATGGTAGCAAAGTACTCATGGAAGTTAACGTTGACACTGTTGAGGTGAATAAAATATCACTAGCCCTGGGGGCTGGTATAAAATTGTAAATTAGCGTAGAAATTGTTGACAATTTTAGTTCACCATAGAACTTTGCTGCCGTTTTACACACAACCTTAAATCTTAATTTTGTTTAAATTTTATTATATTCAAAATTTTATTTAATTTAAAAATTGTTTTTAGATGTTTATTTACAAAATTGAATTTAAAATTTTTTTAAAATGTTGTTGTAAAACATGGCAACAGCTTTGATTAAAAAATAAATGTTAAATTTTGTTCACTGTTTGTTTATGTTGTGTGCAATTTTTGTTAAGAAGACGATAATAAAAAATGATGTTACAGACAAAGACAGTAAAAGAAAAATTAATTTAATTTTATTGTTGTTTGGAGCTATTAAAAAATTAATTTTTATTACACAAATAAAACAATCAACACTTTAATGGTAGAGTAAGGAGAAGGCAGAGAGAGCTGCTTAAACAGTTAAACAGCAGATGACAACATAAGTTGTTAAATGGCAACATTGGGTATTTTTTGTGATTGCAGTTTTTTTTTTTTTTTTTTTGATTAAGATAGCTCTTGCAGTTAATAAGACACTTTTCTGTGAAAAATAAACTAAAGAGTGCTTTTAGTACTTTTTTAATGAGCGGTTTTTTTTATTAAAAGCCATTTTATTGTGTAAGAGTTATTATTAGTAAAAAAGTACTTTTTGTAAAAGGTACTTTTTTTAAAAAGATTCTTTTCTGTAAAACAAGTACTTTTTTACACAAGTTCTTTTTTGTACATATATTCTTTTTTAAAAGGATTATTTTCTGTAACAAAAGTACTTTTTCTATACAGGTACTTTTTTGAAAATAAGTTCTTTTTTGCAATGAGGTAACTTTAAGTACTTTTTTAAGAAGCACATTTTTTTGTTTAGAAGCCATTTTATTGTGTAAGAGTTATTATTAGTAAAAAAAAGTACTTTTTTGTTAAAGGTACTTTTTTTAAAAAGATTTTCTTCTGTAAAAATGTACTTTTTTTGTACAGGTTCTTTTTTGTACAAATATACTTTTTTAAAAGGATTATTTTCCGTAAAAACAGTACTTTTTCTATACAGGTACTTTTTTGAAAATAACTTTTTTTTGCAATGAGTTACTTTTAGTACTTTTAAGGGGCAGATTTTTTTTTTTTTTTTTTTTTTTTTTTTTGGTTTAAAAGTTATTTTATTGTGTAAGAGTTATTATTAGTAAAACAAAGTACTTTTTTGTAAAAGGTACTACTTTAAAAAGATTCTCTTCTTTAAAAAAGTACTTCTGATACAGGTTCTTTCTTTTGGGGAACAGTTTTTTTTTTTTTTTTTTTGTTTAAAAGCCATTTTTTTTTTTAAAAAATTTTCTTTTAAAAAAAGTTCTTTTGTCTATACAGCTTCTTTTTTATACAAATGTCCTTTTTTAAAAAGCTTTTTTCCTGTTAAAATATTAATTTTTTCAAAAAATTGTTTTTTTCCATTCATGTCCTTTTTTGAAAATGAGGTTAAGTTTTGTAATGCGAAATATATGTATTTATTTATCATAAATGTACTTTTTTGTATTAATGAACTTTTCAAGAGATATATTCCGTAAAAAAAGTACTGTTTCTTAAATTGTAAACACGGTTTTTTTGGAGAGCAGATTTTTTTTGGTTTAAAAACATTTTATTTTGTTAAAATTATTATTAGTAAAAAAGTACATTTTTTGTCAAAAGTACTTTAAAAAAAATTTCTGTAATTAGGTCCTTTTTTCTATACAGCATCTTTTTCTGAGCAAATGTTCTGTTTTGTAGAAAAGCTTTTCTTAAAAGGTACTTTTTCTAGATTGGAACTTTTTCGAAAATAGTGGGTTTTTTGCAATGAGGTTACTTTTTGTAGAGTTAAACATTATTATTTTTTAAAAATTTACTTTTTTTGTATTATTGTACTTTTTTAACAAGAGATTATTTTCTGTAAAAAAGCAGTTTTTCTAATAATTGTAAAATTCTTGTGTACATTCATTGCTATCCAAAGGATAGCTAAGGTAAAATGTAACAAGAAAATACAATATAATAGTCTGGTTGTCATTCCTAAAAATTTAAGGAATAAAACTATTACAAAAAAGCTTTATAAAATACATAACTGAAATTTAACTCATAGAATAAATTCGAAAAATAAAAAATATTGAATATAATATAAAGTAACCTACGAAAGGAAATAATTCCCAGTTTTTACTTTTTTTTGTAAAAATTATCTTTTCTGTAAAAACAAGTACTTTTTTCTATACAGGTTCTTTTTTAAACATATGTACTTTTTTAAAAGGTACTTTCTTCTCTATATGTCCTTTTTTGAAAATAGGTTCTTTTTGCAATTAGGCTACTTTTTGTAGAGTAAAACATTCTCATTTTTTAAAAATGTACTCTTTTTATATTAATGCACTTTTTTAAGAAAGATTATTTTCTGTAAAAAAGCACTTTTTCTTAAATGGTACTCTTTTCTATAAATGTACTGTTTTGCAATTTTTACCCATTCTCCTTCGTTAAAAATAATTTTTACTTTTTTTTAGTCTAGTTTTAGGTTAGATATTTTAACAACACTTTTCATTTGTAAATACATATAAATTGTTTTTGTGTTCGACTTTTAGCCACGACTGTGAGCCAAAAGTTAGTATTATCAATAAAACAAAAAATAAAACTACAACTAAAACCGAAAAACTTGACAAAATAATTCTTCAAGTTTGTTAACAAACTCACAACAATACAAATAAAAAGTAAACAAAAGAAAGTCTAACTTAAGGCGTTTCTAAAATGTAGTACATTAACTTCCTTTTGTATTTTACATGCACTAATAATATTGGTGTAAAGGAAATGTATTCGCGATAAAAAAACAAATATTATTATTTATATACTACAAAATAGTACTAAGTACAATAACAAAAAAACTTTATAGCTAACACAATAGCTGTTACATTTTAATGATGTTTGTCTATAATATCGACTACATAACAAAAGAGCACGTCCTAATGACAGTCCTGCCAGTTAAAATAAACAGTCAGTTTTTCACTTACCCACCCACTGTTTTTTTGTTTTTTGAATAAAAAAAAATAATCTTGCCTCCATCTACAGGGACACTTTTATTTTTTTTTTTCTTCTTACTTAAGTTTGACGTTTTGTTTACTCTTCTTAAGTTTGTTAGTTGATTGTTTTGATCTTTGGTTAGCTGGGTTCGTTTTGTTTGGTTGGCGAACTCAAAACCAATTGACGTTGTATGGCGTCGTTTGTAAATTTAAGCTGCAAATGTTTATTTATGTTCACCTTTATGACATAGAGGCAATATTTAATATTAATTTAACCTATTTTTGCCAATATTTTGCATGCTATAGAACACTGTTAATATCAGACACTAAATTCAAGCACTTTAAAATATATAATTTTTTTTTTTTCTCAAGATTTTAAAAACTTGCTTGCGTTCCAAACTTTCATAAATTTTTTAAAAGGAATTTTTATTAAAACAAATTAGATTTATGTTTTATTTAAATTTTATTTATTTTTTTAGCTTTTTTGGAATTTATTTTAAAATTTTTCTTTCATGATTTTAATGATAATATTTTTATTAATAACGGTATGTCTTGTTTTATCTACACATTTACATATAGCAACATATGTATGTATAAATGTAGTGGTATAAGTGTTTGTTTTTTTCTTCAATTTTTTTAATTTTTTTATATTGTCACGTTACAATTTTAGTTTTGTCCGCGTTATACTGTAGATAAATTTCAACTGTTGGGATATTTAAGCTTTAAAGATTTGTGTGCTGCCATCAGATTTTAGCTTTTGCCTCGACGGATTCAAGTTAAACGTCAAGGAAGTGTAGAGAAGCAACAACAAAAACAAAAACATTTTGTGGCAAAGAGTAGGGATAAAATAAAAGCTTTTCTTTTTTAATACAATCAACAATTGAGTAGTTTTTCAATGATGCCTTGATAAACAGAAACAACAACAATATGTTTTTAGAGAGGGAGAGTTTAAATTAAAAGAGAAAATGGAGAAAATTACCACAACAAAAACTTTAAGGGAATAAGAGAAAGTGAAACATAAGGGTAAATATGAAATGAAACAACAACAACAACAAAAAAAAACAGTAAATTAAATCAAATTTTAACAAATTGTAAAAGACGTATGAGTGATATTTCATTTATTTTGAAATAATTATCATACGTAGTCTTGTAAATATCTATTTTCTATAAAAACTCGAAATCTAAGGAGGCGTATGAGTAGTTTAAATTTAAATATAATTAAATAAAGGGTGTCCAAAAATTGAGGTAACATTTAAATTTTTATACAAAATTAATTTTTTTTTTGTGTTATATAGTTTTATTTTAGTTTATTACAAAAAGATTCTGGTTAAAAATTAAAAGTTTTGTCGGTCAAGTGGTCACAGTCTCTAACCAAAATTCTCAATCACATTTTTCAATAAACTGTTTTCAATGGTTGATATCTGCTCGATAATGTTGTTTTTAAGCTCTTGAAATGTTGATATACAGCAATAACACTATTGATTTCAAAAAACCCCACAAAAAATAGTCTAAAGGTATCAAATCGCACGATCTTGGTGGCGAATTCACTCCTCCTCTGCGAGAAACAATGCGATTTTCGAACTTTTTCTTTTAAAGATCTATTGTTTCCCTTGCTGTGTGGCAAGTTGCACCATCCTATTGAAAATACATATTCTCTACGTCTAAATAATAAATTTTTCGCCACAAAAAGCTTCGGATCAAATCCCTGTGGCGATTTTCACTGACCGATGACACTTCAATTTTGGACACCCTTTATTAAGCATATGTAATTTTGTTTATATTTGTTCTCCTGTTATGTAGAATCAGTTAAATTACTTTTAGAGTGATTCCAAAGTACAAATCAGTCATACGTACTAGTGTGACAGTGACAATTCATAGGGCAGTTATATTAAAAAAAAAGGCGGACACACATGTCTAAAACTATCCTGTTGATTTCATTAACGACTGTTTTTTCTTAACTAAAGGATGGCCCAAAACGGCCGAAAGGGTTTGAATTCATCATAACTTTTTTTAAATAACTTCTTTTAATTTCTTTTCAGTATTTTGTAGACTTGGGGTCATTTAAAATCCGGAAAATCCAAGAGTAGTTCAACAGTGACCATTAACCCACTTTAGTGCACAGTTTGGTGCGGTGTTTCGTCGGAAAGGATGATTGACCTATAGTTTGCTTGAAAAATAAATACGGTGTCATCGTTTTTATCACTGGTGTTAGATATTGGACAATGTTTGAAATGCTATTAAGGCCAGAGGCGTGGAAAACCATATGGTTCCAAAAGGATGGAGCCACAGCGCACACTACGAGGGACACAATGCGAAGCAGAAAATGGTCACCACTTGCGAGATATAATTTTTCATAATTAAATTAAAGGCCCAACTATAATATGCTTAAGTTGGCTTAAGCAATTGTGCGAATACATGTGTCGAACCATATTGAACTCAAGAAAACTTTTTGGCTAATTTTATGAAACTGGCATTTGCTTAGGCCAGGTGCGAAACAGATCGCACTTTCCGTACGGAACAAAATATTTTTTAATTTAATTTTTGTTTTTTAAATGCTTTTACTATTTTTTTGTTAAGTTTTGACAGTAGCTTAAGCCAGCTTATGCATATTATAGTTGGGCTTAAGCTAGCTTATGCATATTATAGTTGAGCCTTAAAAATATTCTGCATTAATATTCTGTATTTAAAAAAATTAATAATTATCATGTGTTTAATAGAAATCGTTTTAGAACACGGACGATTTGGAACCGATAATATCGGTTGCAGTATGTTAAATTCATTTTCTTCTTATTTCCTGTCTAAATTCTTTGTAATTTTGTATAATATATGTTTATTCAACTGTATTCTTAATAAAACATTAAGCCTTTAATTCAAAATTTCTTCACACATTTTCAAAACGATAATTTTAAAATCGATCGGCTTTCATCACATACCGGTATATCTTAAATAAAAAGTTATAATTATCTCAAACACCTTTGGGCCACCGTGTAGCAGAAAGCGTGGCGTCCACGCTTTGCTATTATAAAATCCGATTTTGATAGCGCGTTAAGTACACAGAAAAAAATAATAATTGATTTCAGTTAAAAAAATTTGTGGTATTAATTAAAAAATAATTCAATTTGCACCAGTTAACAAAAAAATAGTATCAATTAAATGTTTAATTCACTTGATTAAACGTGTAATTCACTTGATAAAACATTTAATTCACTTGATTAAACGTTTAATTCACTTGAATAAATTTTTGATTAACTTGATTAAACGTTTAATTCACTTGATTAAACACTTAATTCACTTGATTAAACATTTATTTCACTTGATGAAACATTTAATTCACTTGATTAAACGTTTCATTCACTTGATTAAACGTTTCATTCACTTGATTAAACATTTAATTCGCTTGAATAAACATTTCATTAACTTGATTAAATTTTTAATTCACTTGATTAAATATTTAATTCACTTGATTAAATTTTTAATTCACTTGATTAAATATTTAATTCACTTGATTAAATTTTTAATTAAAAATTTTTTTATTTTGGATAAATGCTTTAATTGGTGAAAAATTTTGAGTTTCCGTGCAGTGCAGGAGCTAGCTGTTGTTTAAAAGTAATGGCAATCTAGCTATTTTTAGGTCAAGCAAATGGCGTTTTCTTTATTTTCATTTCGTGGTTTATATTAAACATAATAAGATAACATTATGGATAATGACACAACATTAACGCTTTTATTTAAGTATGTTTTTCAGCTTCAAAACTAGGCCCTAGAAAACATAAGGCTTAACACGCTGATTTAGGTTGGTCTGTAAGGATCTAATTTAGTTGTTTGGTTGTAGTACAGAACAGTTTAAGGTTGATACTTAAAAAAAGGCGTGTAAGTGAATTTCAAAAAGTCAAATTAGATATAAAATATATGTGCTGTTGTCTATATTCTTCTTAATTTTTTTGACTGCTGTGACGATGCGATAATAAACATAGAACTTCTTAACTACTTAGCCGATTTAAAACTAACTGCCTGTTTTTAGAACACGAGCGCTAAAGTGACTCGTTTAACTTACATTTAATCCAAAAACAAAATTGCAAAATTTGTTTTTGTTCTAATGTTAATTAAACGTGTCCTTTTGGCGATCGTGTTCTAAAAACAGGCAGTTAGTATAGTTCGTAGATAAGAAATTCTAAACTGTGAAATTTTAAGGTAAGCATAATTTAATTTAAATAAAATCAAAATTCTACGTCATATTTTTACTAGCTTATATGAAATAAAAAAAAAAAAATTATTAGCAGGCGTACAAGTGTTATGATTTCAAAATAAATATTAATCATACGTACACTAATCACAAATATGTGTAATAAGTTTACAATTTTTAAACAACTTAGCCGATTTTTAATAAAATGTATTTTGCAGCTAACGAAATAAGCTTTTGTATTCTATTTTAAGACACCCTGATAAAGGACAATGTAGTTCTACAAGGGAACACAATTAACAAGAATTCAAAGTGGAGTCTGTTATATCACAAGACGTTTCTTGCTAAAACAAATCTTTAGAAATAAATGTAAACTGGTTTTTATCGATAGTTATTTGAGACAAAATGGACTGCCAAAATAATTATAGATTAACATTAAAGAATAAGCAAGTTAAAAAAAGTTATAATAACCACAGATTTTACTCCATTAAAAAGAACTTTTTTTCGTTGTGTTCTTGTCTTTTTAAACTTTGCTTTAGGTAACATAAGTAATATTTATGCATTGTTCTTTCATTCTAAACACTTTTATTAGCTTCTTATATCTAATTATGTAAATTTTTTCGGTTCCTTTTTATCTGCAGCTTAACACTGAAATTGACAAATTATTAAGTTATAAATAAGTTACCATGAAACGGAGTTTATACTCTTAAACATTAAACTAAAAAAAGAATAAACAAAAGCTTTTATGCTTCTAGTACTCAATTAAAGCTTTAATTTCTTTCCAGTCCTGTAGCTTCACAGCAAGCCGAGAAAAAACTCTTAAAGAAGTATGAAAACATAAAACACTTTTCTCTTTTTTAAGCTTTTTTTTTTAAAAAAAGAAAAAAAAAAAGAAATTTTAAAATAAATATGAAAAATCTTAAAAAAAGTAAATTTTTTTTTTAATTTTTATTAAGACACATTTAACTGTTTATAAAAGAAAGAAATATTGAATTTTTTCAATATTTTTTTTTTTTATTAAAATTATCATTAGTACAAATAACTTTGTTAATAGCTGCCTAAATGACATTTATATTTTTTTACCTTCTTATTAACTTCACTTAACAAAATAACTTTTGAAGGGTTCTTTTTTTAACCCAAAAGGAAGTTAAAAGAAAAAAAATTCACCATGATATAATAACCTTCAATAACAATCATAATAATTGTACCTTAATATTTTATTAGTTTTTCTTTTACAAACCGTTTAAAGCCGCTTACAATACAACAGAAAAAAAAAACAAAGAAACATTGTGGCAAGCAACAAACTTTGGCTCTGAAAGAAAACAGCAGAAAAAACAAACGTCAAACTTCACGTCTTTTGGGGAATACGCTTCGTTCACACATACACACCCCTACATGTTAACTTTCACAAAGCCTCGTCAATACAAATTCCGTGATATGCATAAACTACCCTGCAGCTAAAATCGTTACTAGTGAGGTTTTGGACTAGTTTTTTACTAGTTGTTAGGCGTCGAAAAATTAGAAAGATGATGAAATTTCCTCTACACAAGTTTATACGTGATGCCATTTGTTGTAAAAACAACAACAGCACTAAAAAAGTTGGTAAAAAAACGATTAAATAATTGTGCGTTGTAGGAACAACAACAACACTACAAAACTTGGTAGAAAACGATTAAATACTTGTGCGCTGTAGGAACAACAACAACTATACAACAGCAGATTAATAACACAAATCAAAAAGAAGGAAAATTCCCGTATTCTTCTTGTTCAAATTATTTCGTTAAATACATGAAATTCTACAATGTAGAAAGATGACGAAAGCCATATCGGGACATTCTGCTAGTTTCTTTAACTACTGTTAACAAACAATTAATTTAAAAAAAGTAAAACATGGTGTAAAAGGAAAATTAATTATAATATTCTCTCTTTCTATCTCTCGCTTTATCTCTGGTTCCAGGGGTAAGTGCTTAGAATTATTCTAAAATAAATACATACACTAAAAAAATAATTAGGAATTGTCAAATTTTGTTTTATTTTAATTGGTAAATACTTATACTGTAAATAAAGTAACTAGTTTTAAACTATTTTAACCCTGCACGGTTACTCTTCGTCGAATCGACAAAGCTCATTTACATTTTATCATATAACCTTTTTATATGTATTCAAATTACGCTCTTTTTTTCAACAACGTTAGCTGATGCCGTAAGCTTGTAGTGAGTAGACGTACGCTGCATCCTCATTTTTTTAAAGTTGAAATTCAGTGGTGTGTAATCGTCGCAACGACAAAGAGTAACCATAGTGTAAGTTTTTGTGTCTTTTTTTTGGAATATTTAATATTACTTTTGCCAACAGCTACGTCATATATACTCACAATATGTTCCAAAAAAATCGAAAACCCAAAAACCGACGACAGTATCTGAAAAATCTCTATAAATTTCTCGTGGCTCCCTATTTAAGAGACAGATTCGAGACACCTCCCTTGCAGGTCTTTAAAAAAAAAAAATTCTAAATAAAATACCTAATCGAAAGGAATCCGTCGAAAATGTTGTCAAAGGACCAAAAGAGCGTAGAATTTGTCGTCTCTGTTCCTAAAGCAAACTCAGATTGACGAGAAGTACATGTTATATATGCCAGAAAAGCATCTGTTGTGAACATAAAATTGACCGTTGTGTCCCATGTGCAAAATATGGCTAATAACTAAATATTTTTTTCTTATGTATTATTTGACTGATTATTTTTTACCTTTTTAGTTTTTGTTGTTTTTAAAAGTTAATTTATTTAAAAACCAAAAATAAAGGAGTTCAAATTCGTATCGAATTTTAGAGAGAAAAAGAATTTTTATTTTTTATATTTTATTTTTTTTTTTTATTTTTTAATAAAACGCCTAACTAAAACAGATTTTTGCTTATTTTTTACTTAAAAATCGTTCCGCTAGAATTTATTTTTTAAAAAGTTCGTCAATTCGACGAAAAGTAACGTTAATGTACTAAAATGAAGAGTTACCTTTCAGGGTTAAAAATGCAAAAAAACGAACTGCTTGGGCTCCTATGACAAGCCAACGTAAAAACTTTCGTTTGATATATGAAAAAAAAAATCACAAGTGCAACTAGTTTAAGCCAAACACTAACTAGTAAGTTTCTAGCTAAAAACTTGTAACTTTATCTGCAGGGTACTTTTACATACATTACTTTTTTTTCTCTTACTTACATTAAAGCTGCTAACATTTATTACAATACCAATAGCGAACAATGAAGCATATTTTTAGGGGCTTTTAACAAAAGCATTTATTTGCATATAAGTGCTTATAATGATAATGTACATATTTTCCGCATTCACATACAAACATACACTTGTATTTTTTTGCCAGTATTGTTACAATTTCTTTTTATAACAAAAAAAAATTAAATGAATTTGTTTTCATTTTTGAAGGAGCCTTAAAGTGAAGTAGAAAAAAAAACAGTTTGAGTTTTTGAGGTGACAGTATGATAAAGTTTGTGTCTGCCTTAAGGGATTTAATAAAAAAAAAAAAATAATAAAAGAACACACAACAAACGGAGAAGGAAACGTGAAACACATCGAAATATTAGCATAACTTGTGCGTTGTTTTTTTTATTTTATTTTAAATTTTATGCTGTGCTTATTATGACACTAACAATTTTTAAGTACAATTTTTTTTATTACCTTCCTCAAGGAATATGTTTGTTTTTTTTTTATTTAAAAACAAAGCAGCATATTAACCTTTTTGATTTTGTTCTCTTGTTGTCTTATTATTTAAACAGTTTTAAAATTAACAAATATTTACTTAAGATCTGTTAAAAAAAAATAAAAGAATAAAAATGATAAACATTTTTCACAAAAAAAAAACTTTTTTATTTTTTTTTTTTTTTTTTTTTTTTTTTGATAGAAAAAGAAAACGAGCAATAAATCTGACTTTACAAGGTGTTTTTTTTATACAAAAGAATATGACAAATTAACCATATTTAGGCTTTCAAAGGTGTTTGAAAAAAAACAAAGCCTATTTTAAGGGGTTTAAGAATAGAATAAATTGCACTATGAAAGTTTTTTTTCAGAAAGTCTGATTTTATTGATGAGAGAGGAGTGAAGGAACGCATGTTCTCTTCCCCTCTCACCAATAAACTCAGACTTTCTGAAAGAAAACTTTCGTTGTGCGAATTTAAATTTAAAATCTCTAGCAGAAATCACCATCTTAAATCCCTTGAATGAAATACAAAGCATGTTGTTTTCTTATAGGTTATGTGTACATTTTTATTGAAAGTTGCGCCATAATTTAATTGAAACCATTGTGCCGCTTATTGCTTAATATAGGGCAAAATGGAAATAAAATGGCAAATAGCAAGCACAATAATATTGTTTAATAGATGGGATGCTTTACTTGGAAATGGTGTTACATACATACATATGTCCCAGTAGGCTAAAGCATAAAACCACGTAAGTCCGTTTATATTGTAGTAAGGCGATGTGCAAAAGATGCAGCAGACGTATATGGGTATTTCCACAGGAAAGTCTAGTTTTTGTCACGTTACGCCACCATGCTTTTAAATTCGTTCTCAAAGAATGATTTATATATCATTATTTAATTTTTAGTATTTTGGAGTAAAGAGCAACTAACTTTGTGAAAGAGAGGAAAAATTTTAACAAAATGGGCCTAAAACACAAGAATAATTGCTTGGTGGCGTAAAGTGACACTTCTGTGGAAGTACCTCCAAAAAGAAATTTCCGTATTTTTTATTGATATATGGGCGTTTTCGTCAAAAGGTCCACCGTGACCGAAAATTTAAAAATTATTAAAAGCTGAGTATTTAGATTTAGATTTTACTAATTTTATAAATTTACCCATAAATTTGTTCACTTAGACAAACAATCAGACTGCAAAGTTGTGCAAACGTAATTTCTTATTTGTGAGAATGTTTTATTGTATGTTTTCTTTAATTTTATCTTCCCTTAAATTGGTGATGGTCTGTAATCTAAGGAAGAGTTCGAAGAGAAATATGTTATTCAGATTAACGGTAAATTTTTATTTTTTTTTTTAATCATTATTCAGTTAAATTAATATGGAAAAAATTTCACGTTCGAAATGTCACGTGTCGAACCAGATTTTGGCTTAAACAAAAAAAAAATACAGAAGATTTTGAAATCAAACCAAAGACATTTTAATGTTCCATTGCTACGTAAAATTCTGAAAGTAGTTTGACTAAAAAATTGTGCCAGGTTTCGCTGAATTACGCCTTTTTATACATGGCCACAAAAACTACTTCTATTTTTTTCACGTTCGAACCGCTACTTCTTTTGCCATTATCTTTAACCTAGAATTGCGCCCTCCATAAACTTAAGCATAGATAACAGTGCTTTCTTAGTGCTATAATTTAAGGGTTTAAAGAACGGTAAAATATTTGTTGTTTAAAATGTTATTGCATTTTTGATGCGTTCGACTGTCACGTTCAACACTTTGGAATTACCCATATATTATTTTTTGTGTTTTTTATGGTTTATTTATTTTTAGGCTTTTTTAATTTATTCATATACATATTTTTTTTTAACTAAACTAGAAATGTTATGTTTTTAGACTTATGAAAATTAAGTTTTAAAATAAAGCACCTGTTTCCCCTTTTATTAAATAATTTTTTTATATTTTTGTTTCTTTAATTTTTTAGTTAAAACTATCGTGTATTATTTTTAAAAGACAAATACAAATGTTGTTTATAGTGTCCCTTATAGGAACTGAAATTTTATTTTTGAGAAATTCGATGCGCAAATCCTACGTGATTTATTCAAAATAAATAATGAGTGCTGTTCTCAAGGATAATATTATTCTGAGCAAAATTTTTTTACTTCGAGATTTCAAGATATCGGGACATAAGACATAGTATGTTGCTGTAAATATACACACATCTTGAAATGCTGCTCAGTCATCCGTCAATAACTCAAATTGTGAGCCTAATAAAGATATTTTCAGAGAGTACAATGCTCTAGCCAGCCATCCAGCGATCTCTGTGTATTGCACCAGGCCTTCTAATTGTTAGCCCTTTTCTTTCGAAATCACCACCTGGGCATAAATAAAAGAGTTTTATCAATTCTCTAAAGTCATCTCTAATAATATTTTCCAATAACTTAAATTTGTAAAAGTCAATCATATAGTCGACTTTGGAGTTATTTAAGTGTTTCTTTACCAGTTTTTCGCCAGCTTGAATTCGATTTGGATTGACAGTTTTCTTATTATGCTTGAATGATTTGAAAAGCGTTAAATTGGAAATAGTCGAAACATTTGGAATCTCAACTTCAAGAACACTTTTCAGTACCAATTCGTATACATATATGATATCTGCAGGCAAAAACTAATAATTCTCTATCAGGCTTCTGCTCCAAAAGCACACAAGCCCCATTATTTCGACTTGTGGTCGATGCTGTTGTGTCACATCTGAGGATCTGAACTCGCCCTTGGAGATTCCAATTAGTGATCGCCTTCTAAATTTTTTGTAGTTTCTCTTTTTCACCTGATAAGCTTTCCAACTTTTGTACAGAGAGAAGTAGTCCCTAGACTGCATTGAAATTACAATGGGAAGACGTTCTTCTTTAGATTCCCGGGTGTTAAGAGGTAGTAACAACTTTCAATCCCAGTATAGAGTAACAACCTTTGCGTGATTTTTTTTACGTTCAGTTAGTATTTGTAAACGAAAAAGTTAAATTGATGATTTATCGATGGGAGAATTTCAATAATAAAGACTGAATTCCTTAGGCTTAATTGGCTATCATAATTATTTTTTTTTTTTTTTTTTTGCATAAAATTATTTCTTTTGGATTAGTACAAACATTTACAAGCAAAATATTTTTATTCTCATGTGAACTGCTGGAATAATCGTTTGGAAAATTATTAACTGCTGCTGAAATTAATGAGGAAGATATTTGCTTTTTACATCTAGTTTATCAAAAATTTCTTTAAAAATAAAAACGGGTCAAATTTGCCACCACGTCAGTGACTAGGTTAAAAAAATTTCACTTCAGTAGTTAAAGGTTAAAAATTATTTTACCATTTTCTTTACAAAAAATTATAAAAAACCTTAAATATTTCTTAGAATTAATTAGTATTGTGGTTATTTTGTTGAACTATTTATGGTTTTTAATCGGTCAAGAATGAAAGATTATCAATAACAATTTTAATTAATTTTCATGTTGCAAAATTCCTTTCTTCATAAAAATAATTTAATGAAAATTAAATTTAATGAACTTAAGCCTAATTAAAAATATTAAAAATTTCTTAGAATTTTTAAAAATTATTTTACTTTTTAAATTCTAATTTCGTTTATTACAAAAAAATTACAAAATTAAACTTTTCTCGAGTTAAACATCCTAAAAGGTAAAAAAAAATTTAGTTATTAATTAAATTGAATAAAAAAAAGTATCAAAACTCAACCTTTTTTCTAAAACAAAAAAGTTTTAAATATTTTTTTTAATTAATTAAAATTTAATCTACACCCGTAAAGGCTTGCACACAGAAGTAAATCATTCAATAAATAACATTTGCTTTCAAAAAGCAGCCAGATTTAGATAAATTAATTTAAAACTTCAGCTGCTGTAACTTGATAAATCAGCAGCCATCAACCTTTAACCCGGCTTATTATCAACTTTATTTTATTTAAAAACAGTGTCATTTATCATTCATCATTGTCAACAGCAACATCATTATTATCATCGCCATTTAGCAAAAAACTGAAAAGTGTATTGGAGCCAGTACGAATTGAAAAAATTATATAGTTACTAAACTTTGTAGCGGTAAATATGTTTCTTCTTTCCTTTCTGTTTTTTTTTTATATTCATTGTCATTTTTTTTCTATTATTATTATTGACGTTTGTATTACCCTCAATTGACAGGAAGACGGACGTATGGTTGAAAGGACAGTAAAAAAATTATGACAAGAAAATTGTGAAAACAAAAGAAATCACAGCAAAAGTCTATTACTTGTCTTCAGATCAAATAAATTGTAATATTTATCCTTAACTTGCATAAATATGTATGCAAACACAACTACAAATACAAATACATTTTGAAAACACAAATAAACAAAAAAAAACCATAAAACCTTAAGAGCAACAATATTTACAAGGGAGCTGAAATAAAGACAGCAAGAGTGTGGAAGTGTGTTTGCGTAGAATATAATATTATGACAGAACATAATGAAAGCACAAAAGTATGCAGTAATTTTCACATTTTTATGAATAGAAATAAAATAAAACACAAGAACCCTGCAGGCAAAGTAACTAGTATTTAGCTAGAAATTTACTGGTTAGTTTTTACTTTAAACAAGTTGCACTTTTCATTAATTTTTTCATATACTAAACTATCGGATTTAACGTTGGGTTGTCATAGGAGCCCAACTAGTTCATTTTTATAAATTTTTAAAATAGTTTAAGACTAGTTGCTTTATTTGCAGTATTAAAGGCAAAACTTAATTTGACAATTCTCTTCCTCAATATTTTGTTCATACTTAATTATTGTTTTTAGTTTATTTATTAACTTTAAAATAATTCTAAGCACTAACCCTTGGAACCAGGAAGAGTGAGAGAGAGAAAGAGAGAATATTATAATTAAATTTTCCTGTTATATAATGTTTCACTTTTGTCGAATTTCCCTTTGTTTACCGAAATAAAAGAAACTAGCAGAATGCCCCGATATGGTTTTCGTCGTCATTCTGCATTGTTGAATTAGATGTAAATATTTAACTAAATAATTTTGACAAAAAGAATACGGGAATTTTCCTTTGTTTTATTTATTTTTTTAAACATGAAAATAATTTGTCAACTCTAAAACCAACCAAAAGTGTACGTCTTTTCTCTTGTAGTATAGTTGTTGTTTCTACAACGGACAAAAAACAAATGTTTATTTATGGGTCAATTACGGATGACGACTGAACTGATATTGAGTTGCCAGCATAAGAATCAGGCAACGCCGCTCATGTTCAAATATAAATAAAAATTTTCTATAATTTAACATGAGCAGTGTTGCCTAATTTCGTGGCTGGCAGCTCAAATTCAGTTGTGTTATTATCGGCCCGTTACTTTTAAGAGTTGTTGTTGTCCCTACAACAAATTTTCGTAGTGATGTTGTTGTTTCTACAACAAACAGCATCAGGTATATACCTGTGTAGTCGAAATTTTATTCACTTGCTCATTTTTCGATGCCAAACAACTAGTAAAAAACTAGTCCAAAATCTTACTAGTAACGATTTTAGCTGCAGGGAATGTATACATATTAATAAGTATGTGTAATATGTATGTGTATGTGTGAGTATAAATTACTTTGTTTTTATGTTTGTGTTAAGAACAAAATGAAGATGATATTGTAGAATTTTATTTCTGCACAATTAAATCAGAACAAAGACAATTTTGTCATTCATTTTGATTTTGTTATTATAGCTGTTGTTGTTGTTCTCTATTTGTTTATATGTTGGCTTCCAATTTGTATTTTGATGCTGTTTAAACAGTAATTTCTAGTAAATTTGCTCTTAAACATTATTATATTTCATTCTTCCGAAAAATAAATACAAACAGCCTGAAGGTTTGTTTCTTTAAATTTAAATGAAATTTTTGGCAATTTTTGCATAAAATTTCAATTACTTGTACAACGAACGGTTCAGGGTACATGACAGAGCAAGAAAGAGTAGTTTTGTATACGCTACCATTTTTCAAAAAAAAAAAAAAGGAGGAGAGGAGGGAAGCATGTCAACCAGCGTTTGTTGGCATGTGGTGGTCGTTAATTTAAATGTGGAAAAATTCTTTCAGATTGGGTCAGTCGTTAGGTGAAGCAGTCAGTCAGACAGACATTATTTTTTTTCAGCATTTAACCATTAACGAATTGTCAACGCATTCATTTGCGTATGACAAAACCAGACATTGTTTTATTTAATCGCTCGTTCGTTCGTTCATTTTGCATTTATTTTAATGTTCTGATTTTGTTCCTGGCATTTTCAGTGTTTTGCCAATAATTAAATCTGCCTTAATTGTTTGGAATTAATAGTTTTGCCTGATTTTTGGTCATTTAGCTTTTAAAAAAGATTAAGAAGGCAACAGAAGTTACACAAATAACAAAGAAATTAAACATATTGAATGAGCAGAGAAAAGAAAAAAATTAAGAAAGACAATAGGTATAAAGGCGACATTAAAATTGTGAAAAAAAAAATTTGCAAAAAGTTTTATTTTTCATCCAAATTTTTAAATTTTAATTAGGCTAAAGTTCATCAAATTTAATTTTCATTAAATTATTTTTACGAAGAAAGGAATTTTAGAACATGAAATTAATTAAAATTTATTGATAATTTTTCATTTTTGACTACCGCTGGGCTCGAACCCTGGTATTTACGGACAGGTTAACCTTACGTGTTTCAATTGCAACCACTCAATCAATCTCTTCTTAAAAATGGTATTTTTAGTTGTTCATGTTCTGCATGTCAAAAAAAGAGTAGACAATAAAACTAATCTACATTTACAGATTTAAAAAAAAAAAAACTAGTGTTTGCTTAGTGGTAGAAATTCGACCATAATTATTTATGCAAATATAAAGAAATCATACATTAAAGTATACATGGATTTACATGTTTCGAGCATTAATTGGCGTATTGGCGGACCGATTTGGCTAGGGACCAGCCTTCGATGTATGTGTTATCTTCCACTCAAGTCCGTGAATGTTTGATTTAGTTTCGCAAGTTCAAAAATATAAAAAATCAAAAAGTACTAATTGAAAAACAAAAAAGTACCTTAAAGTCTTCTTCTTCAGTTTCTCAATCACTATGGACTCTGCATGATTATGTTTCTAGGATACTGAACCTAGAGTAAAAATTCAAGAAGTACCAGTTAAAGAAGGAAAAAGTACCAAAAAGTTTCTTTAACAGATTCTCATTCACTGAACCCCTTGCAAATTTAATTTTATGCTTATATAGGTTCATATACTAACGGAAATTCAAAAAGTACCGCTTGAAAAACAAAAAACAAATTCCCTCTTATAGATTTTCACCCACTCAGGACATTCCAAGTTTTATTTTATGTTTCTAGGTCGATACCAACAGAAATTCAAAAAGTACCTTTTAAAAAAAAGTACCAAAGGGTTCCCTCTAATAGATTCTTACCTGTTCAGGACATTGTATGTTTTATTTTACGATTCTAGGTGCAATATTATTAAAAAAAGTACCAGTAGTAGAACGCAAAAGTACCAAAAAGATCTCCCTTTGAGATTTTTATTCCGTTAGGACCATGCATGCTTAATTTTATGTTTCTAGGTCCAGTATTAACGAAAATTAAAAAATTATTTAGCTTAATTTCTTCAACCTTCTTAATATAATTTCCTTTATATAATTTCTCAAGCTCAAGGTCCGTTTTATATAAAGAATATTTATTTAAAATTTATCCAATATATCTCAATGGATAGCTTCTTCAGGGATTTTTTGGTTTTTTTATATTTCAAACAAATTTTTATAAACAAAATTTAATGAAAAAACAAAATACAAAAAAAAAAAGTACCAATAGGTTCCTTCTTATAGATTTTCACCCAATCAGGGCATTGCATGTTTTGTTTTATGTTTCTAAACCCAATTCTAACGGAAATTTAAAAAGTACCATTTGAAGAACAAAAAAAAATACCAAAAGCTTTCTTTTTTACAGTTTCTAATTTATTTAGGACCTTGCATGCTTAATTTTCTGTTTCTAAGTCCAATACTAACAGAAATTCGAAAAGTACCTTTTGAAAACCTAAAAGTACCAAATGGTTCCCAGATATAGAACCTCACCTATTTAGGACATTTCTGTTTTGTTTTATGGTTTAAGGTGCAAAATTTACGAAAATTAAAAAAGTACCAATTGAAAAAAAAAACTACCAAAAAGCACTCCCTTAGAGATTTTTATTCAATTAAGACCTTGCATGTTTATTTTATGTTTCTAGGTATAATAGTAACGAAAATTCAAAAAAGTACCATTTTAATAACAAAAAAGACCAAAAAGATCCCTCTTACAGATTATTATTCAAGCGGACCCTTGCATGCTTAATCTTATGTTTCTAGGTCTAATGCTTACCGAAATTCAAAAAAGTACCATTTAAAAACAAAAAAGTACCAAAAGGTTCTCTCTTATAGATTCTCACCCATTCAGGACATTTCATGTTTTATTTTATGTTTTTAGGTGTAATATTGTTGCGAAAGTAAAATTATCTAAGCATTATTTATAGTTATAGTAATAAGTTATATTTTAAGTTATAGTAGTTACTTAAAATTGTCATGTATAATTTTGAACACAACTGTTATTTTAAAATAATTATTACATGAATTTTCCAGTCATTTTTAGAAATGGTTTTAGAACATAATAAGTAGTTAATACAGGAAGGTTCAGGAAATTTCAAGAAATAGTTATGAAATATAAAAAGGGGTGACTCATGAATAATTAGTTTAGTTTGTTTTGAGAAACGGTTCTGTTCGTAACTAATAATTGTGAACAAAATAATTAATAAAGTTTGTTAAGTTAAATAAGTGTGTGTTTTTATTCGGATTCGCAATTAAAAGAACTCAAACGCGTTTATTAAAGGAAAAACGTAACAATATTAACGAAAATTCAAAAAGTACAAATTGAAGAACAAAAAAGTACCAACTTTTTTCAAGTTATATGTTCTCATTTACTCAGGGCCCTGCACCTATAATTTTATGTTTCTAAGTTCAATATAATAGAAATATATACCTAAAATGACTACATGCAGTATGAAAAAGTAAAATAAAGAAATTTAATTTTCCGTATTTCCCTCCTTTTTTATACTTTTTTTCTTCTCCCCATTGAGGTATCAAACAGTTTAATATTGCAGTGGAAGCCCATTATTAAAAATGTATATGGGGGATTTCATGTCAAGTGACCCAATTTTGAAATCGATGTCTTCCGATTTGGATGAAATTTGCACCAAGGTTAGTCCTATTGGATAGTAGTTTAGACACAAATTTTCAACAAGATCGGTCTAAAAGTTTCTGAGTTAGTGGGGGTCAAAATTTGACATTTTGGCCATACAGGTGTTCTTTCTTATCCATGTAACTTATTACCTATTGGTGTTAGCAAAATTTGTCCCAAGTAGCTTCGATAGCTATTTGATCCATCTTTTGAAAAAAATTTTTTTTTTTTTTTTAAAAAATTTTTTTTATTTTTTTTTTTAAATTTAAAACTTTTTTTTATTTTTTTTTTTAGCGGGTATGTTTTTTTTTTTTTTTTTTTTTGTTCAAAAGAAAGCTTATGTCTTTTCCTTTAAGGTAGTTTTGGTCCCTTTTTGGGATGCGAGCGGCTTATGTATAAAAAAAAATAATTTCTAACTCTAGACAAGGGTTTTTCAATTTTTAGCATATGCAGTGTTCTTTCTCATCCATTTAACTTATAAGCTATTAGTGTTAGCAGAATTTGTCCCAAGTAGCTTCGATAGCTATTTGATCAATATTCTGAAAAATTTTTTTTTTGTTTTTTTAAAACTTTTTTTTTTAAATTTAAAATTTTTTTTTAAATGTAAAATTTTTTTTTTATATTTTTTTTTATCCGGAATGTTTTTTTTTTTTTTTTTTTTTGTTCAAAAGAAAGCTTATGTCTTACCCTTTAAGGTAGTTTTGGTCCCTTTTTGGGATGCGAGCGGCTTATGTATAAAAAAAATAATTTCTAACTCTAGACAAGGGTTTTTCAATTTTTAGCATATGCAGTGTTCTTTCTCATCCATTTAACTTATAAGCTATTAGTGTTAGCAGAATTTGTCCCAAGTAGCTTCGATAGCTTTTTGATCAATATTCTGAAAAATTTTTTTTTTGTTTTTTTAAAACTTTTTTTTTTAAATTTAAAATTTTTTTTTAAATGTAAAATTTTTTTTTTATATTTTTTTTTATCCGGAATGTTTTTTTTTTTTTTTTTTTTTGTTCAAAAGAAAGCTTATGTCTTACCCTTTAAGGTAGTTTTGGTCGCTTTTTGGGATGCGAGTGGCTTATGTATAAAAAAAATTATTTCTAACTCTAGACGAGGGTTTTTAAATTTTTAGCATATGCACTATTTTGAATTTTTTCCTATTTGTGTTTAAGTGTTTCTAAAGCCTTAAAAATAAAACGTTTGCAAAGAAACTAGACAAATTAACCTTTCCGACGGTATGTTACAAACCCAATTACTATTTTATACCTTCGATACTATAATGCCCACGATATGTTAATCCCAGGAATAAAATCACTTTTTTCTGTAGAAATGTTGACAAATAATTCTTTTTTTAATTTTTCCTACATAAATTTTATTAAATTTTTTTAATCCAAATTTTTAATAATTTTAATTAGGCTTAAGTTCATTAAATTTAATTTTCATTAAATTATTTTTATGAAGAAAGGAATTTTACAACATGAAAATTAATTAAAATTGTTATTGATAATCTTTCATTAATGAAAATTAAATTTAATGATCTTAAGCCTAATTAAAATTATTAAAAATTTGGATTAAAAACCATAAATAGTTCAACAAAATAACCACAATACTAATTATTTTATTAAATTATTTATCTTTATATTTTTATTATTATTATTAGAAATTATTATTATAATTATATATTAATTTAATTATTATTACAAATTAATAAAAAGAATTTAATTTGTCAACATTTCTACAGAAAAAAAGTGATTTTATTCCTAGGATTAACATATTGTGGGCATTATAGTATCGAAGGTATAAAATATTAATTGGGTTTGTAACATACCGTCGGAAAGGTTAATTTGTCTAGTTTCTTTGCAAACGTTTTATATTTAAGGCTTTAGAAACACTTAAACACAAATAGGAAAAAATTCAAAATAGTGCATATGCTAAAAATTTAAAAACCCTCGTCTAGAGTTAGAAATAATTTTTTTTATACATAAGCCACTCGCATCCCAAAAAGCGACCAAAACTACCTTAAAGGGTAAGACATAAGCTTTCTTTTGAACAAAAAAAAAAAAAAAAAAAACATTCCGGATAAAAAAAAATATAAAAAAAAAATTTTACATTTAAAAAAAAAATTTTAAATTTAAAAAAAAAAGTTTTAAAAAAACAAAAAAAAAATTTTTCAGAATATTGATCAAATAGCTATCGAAGCTACTTGGGACAAATTCTGCTAACACTAATAGCTAATAAGTTAAATGGATGAGAAAGAACACTGCATATGCTAAAAATTGAAAAACCCTTGTCTAGAGTTAGAAATTATTTTTTTTTATACATAAGCCGCTCGCATCCCAAAAAGGGACCAAAACTACCTTAAAGGAAAAGACATAAGCTTTCTTTTGAACAAAAAAAAAAAAAAAAAAACATACCCGCTAAAAAAAAAAATAAAAAAAATTTTAAATTTAAAAAAAAAAAATAAAAAAAATTTTTTAAAAAAACAAAAAAAATTTTTTTCAAAAGATGGATCAAATAGCTATCGAAGCTACTTGGGACAAATTTTGCTAACACCAATAGGTAATAAGTTACATGGATAAGAAAGAACACCTGTATGGCCAAAATGTCAAATTTTGACCCCCACTAACTCAGAAACTTTTAGACCGATCTTGTTGAAAATTTGTGTCTAAACTACTATCCAATAGGACTAACCTTGGTGCAAATTTCATCCAAATCGGAAGACATCGATTTCAAAATTGGGTCACTTGACATGAAATCCCCCATATGTCACTAAATAGAGAAAAATGTTTTGTAAAATAGTTACGATTTTCACCCATTAAACGTTCGAATTTCGAAAAAGTACAATATTTTTATTAGTATTTTTTTTTTCGATAAGGTACGAATTTGTTATAATCTTTATTTCTACGTTTATTGGTTTTAAAGATAGTTGGGGTGCCAAAGAAGTTTCAAAATACAGGTTATACACGTAACGAATTCGTTATAATCTTTATTTCTACGTTTATTGGTTTTAAAGAAGTTTAAAAACACAGGTTATACACGTTTACTCCCTAAATGCGCCGAATTTCAAAAAAGTACCAGACACCTGAACAGCGATAATTATTAAATTTTTTCTTATCTCTTTTAATTTAGGAGATATAAGGTTAGCGAATTTACACATTTTTACCTTTTTCCCCCTCAGATTTTAATACAAATTTATATTGAGCACTTTTGTTAGTAAATTCTTTTCAAGCAGTGCATTTTTTTGTTCAAATCGTTTGACAAGCACAGGAGGAAACTGTCCTGCGTTTACCGATTTTTATATAGATATTGAGAAATAGAGGTATTTGCAAGATTTTTCTCTCCTGTTAAATTTATTAAATTGGACTCAGCTTTACGACTGATATGTATTTTCCCCATTGCACTATTTTTCCATTGTACAAAGTCTTCTCAAAGACATTTATTTTCAACAATTGTGATTTTTCATTAACTGTTGGTTTTTCATTAAAGTTTTTGTTATTTTAATTAGGCTTAAGTTCATCAAATTTAATTTTCGTTAAATTATTTTTAGTGAAGGAAGAAATAAAAATTTTTTTTAATTTTATTCTTGACTGAACACGGGATTAAGCTCGGGTCGGTTTCGAGAACAACCACATTCCCATATCAGAATTCTTTGCATTTGTGTGTTTTTATTTTGCACCTTTTTGCATAAATTTTGTGGAATAAATTTCGTATGTTTTTTAAAACTTTTTTAATAAATTGTTGAAATGTATCATCACCATGAATTGGTTTGGTTTATACCGCCAAATGTGAATTGTTAGTGTTTGTTGTTGTTGGTTTTTTTTTGCACTCTTATCTTATGCAGTTATATTGTTTATGTTTATCTATATTCTATGCGTGTGCATGTGTGAGAATGTGTGTGTGTGTGTGTTTGTAAAAACATACACCAATACCTTAAAAGCAAATCCTTGTTTTAATCTTTAACAGCAGCTGCTGGCAATTTTTATTTTCACTTTGATAGTCAACCCATTCATTTATGGTTTCACAAAACGTTAATTTCGAAATAAAGTCATCATAAAAAAGCAACAAATACACCTACGAGCTGCCATTGAGCATTGAAGCATTTGTGTGCAGAAGTGTGTTTAAGGCTTATGCATACAAGCGTCTGTATAAATAGCGAATGTAAGTGAAAATATACAAAGTATGTGGGGGAAGAAAAGAGCAACAATGTTGTTGTCTGTTGCAACAAATAACCGATATTGTACTTTCAATAAGAGAAGTCGAGGGAAATTTAAAAAAAAAAAAAGCATACAGAAATGTAAAATGTTTATTTCAGCTTTTTCCCAGGACCTTCGCATACACTCACAAACATACTCAAACGCAGCTGCAATTACATATACATACATACATATGTGTTTAAAATGTAGGTACGCATTGTGGTAGTATTGTGCATTCTCGAAGCCTAACAGCCTGTTGTTTTCTCCCTGCCTGTGAACTGTCATTTTAGTTTAAACTTTGTTGTTCAAACTTTCGTGAAAATGTGTTTTCTTACTGTTTTATGTTTTTTAGTTGTAGTCTACTTTTTATAACTTTGTTTTTTTTTTTTTTGTGCCAGCTCTAGTCAAGGTTTCTATGAAAGTGTTTTCCTCGTTTTTTTTTTTTTTTTTTTGGCTACTGCTGGCAAAATTCATGCAGTTTTTTTCTTATGCTTTTAATCGCACAATTCTATGGCTATAAACTCATTTGTAACTCAATGTGTTGGTGGAAAATAGAAAAGTTATAGTGTTTTTTTGTTGATGTTGGGGGTGTTGCTAGAGGTGAATGTGTTCGAGTGTTATTATTATGGAACGATAGGGTATTAAAAACCTTGCCACTCAAAATGTTGCAACAAGTTGTTTAGAGTTTTTCTTTCTTTCTAAGAAAAAAAAAACACTTACACACAGAAAAACTTGGCAACTGCTTTTATGATTACAATTTGCTAATATAAAGCCGTTTCAGAAATTTTCTAGAATGTGGCAAAACGGATACAAAACCAGATTTAAATTTCCATTACGTTTTTTTCTGTTTTCAAAAAGATTAGCAATTTCTTGTAGATTAATTGGAAAAATCACACGTTCTTCTTTTTTGTATTAAAATCTTTCAAAAAAAAAAGAAAAAAAGAAATTGTTTACTATTAAAGATTATTAAATTTTATTTCGCTTTAAGTCCTTAATTAAACATCCTGGCTATTTTTTATAATTCTCATTGTTTAAGCGATTCACTGCACCAAAATGTTTAAACTGAATTAAAATTAATAAATTAATATTTTTGTGTATACATTATTGAGTTGTTAAAATTATTAAGCTTTAAGAATGTTATATTTTCCAACATCTGTCCATATGTCTGTCTGTCTGTCTGTCTGTCTGTCTGTCTGTCTGTCTGTCTGTCTGTCTGTCTGTCTGTCTGTCTGTCTGTCCGTCTATCTTTTGTATATATAAAATATTTCAACAATATAAAAAAGCCTGCCAATTTAAGAACAAGAAAAAAACTGTACTTAAATGAATTAAAGGAAAAGCATCCCCAAATAAGGAAAATTATTGAAGTTAACAAAGGCAAGAAGAAAATAAAAGACACACAAATTCTTACATACTTATAGAATAAAAACAAGAAAAATACAATTTAAAAGAAGTCTTCAGTTGGAGATTGTGTGTAGCAACGTTTTGTTACAAATTATAAGCTGCCAAGACAACCGTCAAAATGATTCTACACAGGATATTAGAAATGGTCATAGGGAACCCTTAATACTGCTCCCCAGGTTTAAATTATATTAGTGTGTATCTAAGCACGCCTAAATGTAAGGGAACGGTAAAAAACCACAAGTTTTTAAATTAAGGCTTTTTAATTGCTTCTTTGTTTTTGCAATTTATAAAAGAATTCCAATGATTTTTAATAAAATTCTATTTGTCTTTATATACAATATAATGTTGGGATTGTTTGTTAGAGAAAGTGTTGGTCGAAAAAATTTATTGACTTTCAACTAATCCTTTAAAAAAATTTTTTTTTGTTAAATAAAAAACTTAAACAGTGGAACCAAAAAAAACTTATATACACTTTTTCAGCCAAATTATTATTTTTTTAATCACGTTAGCTTTTGAAAATATTTCTGATATTATCTTTTCTAAATCATTAATTTTCAACCGTTATTTAGTTCAAAATGGACGGCAAAAAAAGTACGTGAAAAAATAATTAAAACTTTTCCAAGGCGAATTCAACTACAAGTGGTGTCGAAATACCATCTGATTTTGATAGTACGAACCAATTTGTTTTGATTTGTTAGTGTTTTGTTAGAAATGGTTGACATTTCAAACCGTAAACACTAACAATGCAATGTAAAAAACCCTGTTGTTTTTGGATTGTTGTAGTTCCGACACCACCCATTGTTGAATTCGCTTTAACCTTTTCATAAAGATCCAATATGGACTTTCAAAAAATTACGGCTTCATTGCCGTAAGAAAAACAAGTAGTTAAGGCGAAATCAAAATAAAATGCGAGAAAAAAAATTTCAATCTTGCTTTGCTTCATTGCTGTCAGAAAAAAAAAGTAGTTCAAGCGAAAGCAAAATAAAATGTCAACAACTCAATACACAGCAGTTAGTATACGTATGCAGCTTAAAAAAGCTACTTTTTAGAAATAAATTTAGAAAAGTGGCGTATGCGGCACAAAACAATCATTTTCACTTGCAATAAAATGCTTTAAAATTCTAACTTCCTTCATGAACATTTACAAATATTAAAATTTTTCTTCACAACATATCGTCAGCTTAATATGCAAACCTGCAAACACCCTTTCAGCAAATTTTACGGCAGAGGCAAAAACCAAAAATATAGTTGATTTGACACACTTCAAGACTCAAATTGAAGATAACCTACAGACTGATCGACGAGGCATATCTTCCTCTACCACACGGCATCAAAATCTCAATTTATTTAAAAAGTGGATTAAGCAGGTTTGCATATTAAGCCAACGATATGCCGGAAGCAGTGGTAAAAATACAAAAAAATTCTATCGGGTACCTTCATTGTAATTTTTTTCCACTACGACTTTTAGGCATATGCGCCAAACCGATAATGAGCAGACAATGTAAGTAAACATGTGTAAATCTTTTTTTGTGTTTTCAACGCTAAACAAACAAATAATTTTCTACGAAGCTATAGGGTCAATTACGGATGGCAACTGAACTAAAGTTGAGTTGCCAGCAGCGAAATCTGGCAATCGTCGCTAATGTTAACACTTAAAATATAAATAAAATTGTGTATATTTAAGCATGAGTGGCGTTGTCTGATATCGCTGCTGGTAGCTGAACTGAAGTTGAGTTGCCAGTAGCGAAATCTGGCAACGCCGCTAATGTTAACACTTAAATTAAAAAATCTATTTTAACATGAGTGGCGTTGCCTGATTTCGCTCCTAGCAACTGAACTGATGTTGAGTTGCCATCCGTAATCGACCCATAAAATATATTTTGTGTCTAATGGGAAAACAAAAAAGAAAACGACTAGGGAAATAAAACGAATGACAAGAGTACAGGAACAGTTGTGTCTAGTTTAATTTCTTTCCCTCCTCTCGCCCACAAAGTAAAAATTGCGGCGAAAAAAATTGTCTTTATGTAAAAGGGCACAAAGATGTGAACTATGTACTTAGTTATGCTTCAAGCATTATATATAAAATGATTCTTATCTAAAAATCTTTAAGTTAGGAGGGCTAAAGGTGTCTAGGATACTTCGGATTTGGAACAATCGCATAAACGAAATCCTACACTTCTTTGAGAGTCAAATATTTGTTAGGTCTAAACATACCTTAAGTCTCTTTAAATATCTCAGCTTTTATCTATGAAAGCTTTTAATTGGTATTAATGTAGGATAACTTTAATTTTAAATATCATTCACAAAGGGTGTGTGTGAAACCGGAGCAAAGTACTCATGGAAGTAAAATTTTGACACTATTGAGGTGAATAAAAAAATAGTATAAATTTTGACATTAGTGTAGAAATTTTTGACAACCACAAAATTATTTTTTTTCTTCAAATTTGTTTAAACAAAATAAAAAATAATATGGAAGCAGGACCAGCGGCAAAAAAATTAAAAATAATTATACAACATGTAAGTATTTACATATGTATAAGCTTTTTTGCTGTTTTCGTTTTGTTTTTTATTTGAAGTTTGGAAAAATTAAATTTAAATTTATGAAAATTTTCAATCACAAACAAATTTCATTTCACCATAGAACTTTGCTACCGTTTCACACACACCCAAAGAATTAAAATTCAAAGAAATTTTAAGGGATTTCAATAATTTTCAATAGCAACCTATTTGGCTTTATAAAGAATAAAAAATCAGAATAAAAGCTCAAAAAATTAAATACATACTAATTTCAACTAACACAAGGAAGAACTAAATGCATATTAAGAAAATATACTCAATAAGGAAATAATTGCACTAGATTTATTAAATTTTATTTTGCATTAAGCCGTAACTTCTCTTAACGAAAATTTACTTAGCAGGGTACAAAAAAATATTCCCTTAAATAGAACGAGCCACTTAGACTGAAAACGAAAGCAAATAAAACTTGTCCTTAAATGGTTAAATTATTAGCACTTTTTCACAAATATAACATGACGTCAATGTGTTCAAAACTACTTTAACGTTTAAATAAACAAGTGATGATTAAATATATAATAACTATATCTTAAAGGCACGAGGGCTGTTTAGTAAGTTGGCAAACCAATTAAGAGCTCAATTGCTAAGTCTTAAAAAAGCTTAATAATTTAAAAGCAATCCACGTTTATTTATAATAATAAAATAACTTTTTTGAGTGACAACTTTGTCGGTAAGCCCAACAGCAAAAAAATTAAAAAAAAAAAATAAATAAAATAAATAATCAATTAATTATATTAACACTAATTGTAATCAACAGGTAATGGCACGAATGAGCAACAAAAAAGCCAGACACATAAAAACAACAATAATTGTATTGTACCTTTAAATATTAAACAAAAACAATAAAATTATTTGGTATTTTCTAAAAAAAAAAAAAAAAAACAGACGCACCAAAAAAATTCGCATGACGTTATAGATTTATGTCGGTAACCACCTCCTAACACGATATCCGACCAAATACATTTATAATTCTCAAATTCAAAAATTTGGGCGTACATGTTTGAAGAAGAAAAAGGAAATCAATAGTAATTATATCAGCAACAAAAGTACATTTTTGGAAAATCTTCAAGCTACGCATTACCAATTGCAAAAAGAACTATTTTAAGTAAAGGTTAGTTTCTATATATCGTCTTCTCATTATTGGTTTGACCTACCGACCATTTTCAAAAAAATTTTGTTAGGTATGGGGTATATACATTATGAATAACCCCTTTCTGAATACAAAACCTGTACCCATGTTCTGTAACTCAAGTGAGAACTTTTCGCATCAAATAGATGTGAAACAAAATATTCAATCGTTTCTCGAAAAGTGAGAAAAAAGTGTGTCTGTAACGTATGTCGAAAACAATCACAAGAGATTACGTCGTTACGTTATAAATGTCATAACATTGCACTCGAAGCCGATGTGACATGGCAAACGTTGAGGACGCCAGTCACACATATCGTTGACGGCGACCAAAATTTTCAACGACAGCGGCGAAAATACAACCGTCGGCTAAACCAAATGATGTTTAGTGCGACTTTAATGTTTGTTGTTTGCAAACGAGCTTTGAAAACATTTGTATATTTTATAAAAATGTTAAAAGAAAAATAAAAATAAAACAATGTGCCAAGAATAAAATATTATTAATATTATTATTCTTTGTATTTTGCATTTTGAATTGTTTTTTTAGTGTGAAAATGTTTTCTCGCCCCTTTTTATTCGTGAGTTTATTTGACAGTTCAAAGCGGGAACTTTTCTCTGTAAAGTGGCGACTAATTTCCTTACGTCACAAAAAACAAAAGTTACAGACACAGTTTGGTGAGAAAAACAGCTGTTTGTTTTATTATATGGCATTTTGGTTTCATTTCACACATTTCAATCGAAAAGTTTCTCGACGCGAGAGTTACAGAACATGGGTACTGTTTCACGAATATTTTTATAGTTTCTGGGATATTAAGCATTAATTTTGCTCCATATTAACTATTTTAAAGTTTATTAAGTATTGTTTTGCTCTACACGAAACTGTTTGGTGAATACTGCTAATTTCTTATACAAAAACGTACAAAATTAATTTAACTCTTGCTTTGCTTCATTGCCGTAAGAAAAAAAAGTAGTTAAAGCGAAAACAAAATAAAATGTCAACAACTCAACACACAGCTGTAAGTCTGTATATGCAGCACAAATGCTACTTTTTAGAAATAAATTAAGACGCAGTTCACACCGTGTCTTTCCAGACATGTCTGGTTTTGACATTCTCTTTTGAACATGCTACCAAAAAACTTTTGTCTTTTCACGATGTCTTTCCAAACATGTCTGTTTTCATATCTAATAGTCTAATTTACACATACATACAAATTGAAAACATGAAAATTCATATAAGCATAACATGAAAATTCATTTCGTGTCTGTTTGACAACCCCTTTTTCTTCTCTACCCCGATCGCCTACAAACAAAACAGACGTGTTTGTTAGACATGTCTGAAAAGACACCGTGTAAACTCCCTCTAAGAAAAGTAGCGTATGCGGCACAAAACAATAGTTTTCATGTTCTATGAAATTCTATTTACTTCTAAGTTCGTTCATGAACGTTCACAAAAATTAACATTTTACTTAAAAGCATATAACAGTGCTTAAAATACAAAACAATTCTATCGGGTATATTTTCAGAAAACTTGATATAAACCTTCATTGTCGTTGTTCTCCACTACGACGTTTTTTTTGCACATGCGCCAAACCAATAATGTACGGACGATATATGTCTTATTAAAAAGTAAAATTTTATTAAAAAAAAATGTAGCTTTTATGTTGAAAACTTTTTGCTGAAAAAACTTCATATTAAGACAAGCTAGAGTGCGTCTTTGATACCCTCCAACGACAGTTGGAATATTACAGGAGTAGGCTCTTTTTACATTTGAATTTTTAGCCAATCCTTTATACAACCTGACGTCAGTTTTATAATTCCTTGCGGTTTAGACCTTTGTAAAATCAATAATAAGTTATGGACCGTTCTTCACTGTTTTCGAATAAAGACTTTATATGGGGCACATGGTAAATTATGGAGCAATCTTCACGAAACTTAGTAATACGATTTCTAGTTAAATAAAACAAATTTGTGGGAAATCTTATATTAATCCCTGCATTTATGTTAGTTTTTCCAAATTTGGATTCATAATTCATAACTTCAACCCGAAGAGAACTAGAAAGAATTTGACACAACTATTTTTCTTTTCTTTTGATTTGTTCCAAACGGAGCGTGTTTTCAACATACGGAAATTTCTAAATCTATTTTGAATTGCTCAAGGACCCAGAATATATATACTTAATGCGGTCTGATATGAATATTAAAAAAGTTTAACACGGGATGACAAACTTTGTATACCCTTATTTACTAAAACTAGTGGAGGATATAAGAAACCATTTGTTCGATAGTACAAAAATTACTTTTTCCCACCTTTTTTCTTTTAAAAGTTCCTTTTTGCATACACCGAATCTTATTAGCGTATGGTAAACACACCAAGAAATTATCGGGCCTGTTCTGAAAACCACGTGTTTTCAAATCACGCGTTTTTTAAATCACGAGCGTGATTTTGTTGTGTTCTGAAAGTCATACCGTTTTTGTGTTTCTCGCTGTGCTTTCGGCAATTAAAGATCACACCAAAAAACACACAAATACTGGACACTAAAATATCACACGTGTGATTTTAGTAGGCACATGTGATTTGAAATCACGTGATTTGAGTAAAAGTGATTTGCAGAACAGGCCTGTATTTGTTGTGTAGGTATTAGTACAAAACCCTTAATACCGTTCATTACTAACAACAATTAAATAATATTCTGTTTCTTCTATTTTAAAGTTCTGTGGTATGTTTTTCCGTTTTCGAATAAAAACATTATATATTGTTCTTTAGTGTTCGTTATGGTAGAAATATGAGAAACACCAGCGTTAATAGTGTTTCTGTAGAAAATACCTTAAAAAACAAACGTTTCTCTGTTTGTGATCTTCTAACACAATAAAATATACTGTACTAAACCAACTCAACATAAAGATGAAAACATTTCACTGCGTTCGTTTTTTCGTAAAAAACCACAAACTTCGTTGTATTCGGCTCAGCACATTAATGTTCGATGGTAAACACACCAAAACAAAGTACATATCAGTTTTTAATGAACAAAAAAAAAAAACAAACGCACACAGGAGATTCGTGCAAATTGCCAAGCAACAACCACGATACTAGTGAGAAGCGATGCTAAAATTTAAATTTTACTCAAAAAATATTGAAATATACGGGCCTGTCACAGAAATCAATTCCAATCGAAAGTGATTTCGTTTTATGTGCAGCAAGATACGAAATCACTTCCACTTTCGATCGGAATTAATTTCTGTGACAGGCCTGATAATGTATGTCCACAGAACCCCTACAATTGTTCTGTTTTGTAACTAAAAACAGTACACTACATTGTGTTTGTTACTTTCTTAAAAATTGTTATGAACGGTATTAAGGGTTGCATACTAATACACAAGCATTAAAAGGAATCGATATCGGTTCTGGGTGTATGAACGCTAAATACTGTTCGGCAAAACAAAAAATTTTAGCAGCGCTTGCAGTCGAGCCTTTTAAGGGAGTTTTCGACCATTTTTTCGTCAATTTCGGATGGTATCACGGCGCTAACTTGACGAACGTTGATTTTCAAATGCTCCAACGTTAAAGGATTATAGCCCTTCAAAAAAATTTAGCGCCGTCAAATCGCATGATCCTGGTGGCTAATTGACGTCGCTAAAACGTGAAATTAGCCGTTCCGGAAACTTCCCATGCAATAAATACGAAATCGGTGCTGTTTTGTGGCTCGTGTCTTCGTCTTGTTGAAACCACATATTGTCCAGTTTATAACCTTCAATTGCAGGCCAAAAAAAAGTCGGTTATCATACGGCAATAGGCTCTAGGTCGTGGATTTAACAAATTCGAATTATCCGTCACACTTTCACTACCCAGAAAAAAAATTTCTCAAGAAAATTTTTAACAACACAGTTTGTAAAAAATAACATTTTAGACCAACAAACTTTTTGTTTGATGCAATACAAATACATAAAAATTGCGCTTTGCAAAATAGCACTCAATAAAACATATTTAATAATGAAATAATTAAATATTTCTTCATATTTAATAAAAAAAATATTTGAATCAAACCAGACAGTATTTTTACAACTCTTGTCCATAATAGCTTTGACATCGTTGCAAGTAAGACTTGAGTGTTTGTAATTCTCATTCGCTTTAGTGTTATTTGTATAATATCTGACAGATGTTTAACAGCTGACGGCCTTGCCAGACCGGCTGTTTTGAAACAACTAAATGGATAACCCTGTATGTCAACAAATAAGTATCATTTAGCAAAAAATTACCGTTCAACAATTGTTCTAATTGTATTTTGACAGAGAAAACTATTAACGAAAAATATTTTTTTTTAAAAAAAGACCTTTTTTAAAAAAGTATTACTTCGCAAAAAAAAGTACTTTAAAATAAGTGTCTGTTAACAAGTTTTTAAATTTTTTTAATATTTATATTTTATTATTTCGAACAAATTTTTTTCATTTTATCAACTAAACTAAAAAATATTTTTAGCTGGTCACGTTTAGATTGATTTGCAAACAGCTTCGTTGTTATTGTTGCTGCTTTTGTAGGGTTATTGAGTTACAATTATCAATAAGAGAGCTGTAATAAGATTATTTTATTGTTGTTTATAAACAAAAACACTCATCGGATTATTTAACAAATTCAGCTATTTTAATTAGCTTACAAAACACAAGTGCATTCTTATTATCAGTAATAAACAAAATCGAAATAAATAAACAATTTAGTTATTTAAAACATACTTAACATTTTTTTTTTTTTTATTATTTATTGCAAAAAAAGTTTCACAACGTAAAAATTTAGTTTAAAGTGCAAAAATCAACTTAAAGCTTAACAGAAAAAAAAATAATAGCCAAAAATTCAACTAGCCACGTTTATGTTAATTTCAAGTTTATGGCAACAAAAACAACAGCCACAAATCATTTAAAAAAAAAACATTTGTAAATGCAAGTCAGGTGTCTTAAAAGCTTTAAAATATACACACACGCGTACGCACACTCCGTGTGAGACAGTAGCACAGGTGATAATGACATTTAGATTTAAATATTTTATTTTAAATTATTTTCTTTTTAAAAAACTATGAATGAGTTTATAGATTTTTGTGTGAGTGTAGATGTGTGTGTGACCATCTATTTTATGGCCGAATAGACACATCATTACAAACGTTAACTAGATATATCAATCAGTTCATTGTTAGATTTATTGGTTGTTGACTTGTTGTGTGTTATTTTTTTCTCTTTTAAGTATTTTAAGATTTCTTTTATGAAATAAGCATTTAATAGTAGCGCTTTTTATAAGTGTCACTTTTAATGAGGGCCATAAAACTTGAAACACACAAAATGATTGATGAATACCAAATTACTTATCTATACTTTTAAAGTGTTTTTTTTTATTTTTTTTTTTATTTATATTTTTTTTAATTAAGAATTTTTTGTAAATTAAATTGAAGCAAAAATTTAGCCGTGATGTCAATAAATTTTTAAGTTTAAAATTTTCTACAAAAAAAACAATATAATAAAATATTCTTCCTTAAATTAAAGTTTAATAAAAAAAAGTATCAGAAAAACGCTATTTAAACATTTAAGTTTATTTGTATTTGTATCAATTTTATTTAATTTAATTGAAACTCATTTGAGTCAGTAACACGCACATAGACAGATAGCCAGACAGACAGATAGACAGACAGACAGACGGACAGACAGACATTCAGGGTGTTTTTCTGTGTGCGAACAGCAGCAGCGCCAAACAAAGAGGAAACATTTTACAAAATCAGAACACCAGACTGCTAAACCTCAAATCGCAAATTAACGATAAAGAAGGAAACAAATAAAAATCAAACATAAAAGATACAAATGTGACTATTTCTGTTCATACAACACACATGTACAGGGGAGCAACAAACAAAAATTTGCAATAACTAAAAAAAAAATACTTTCTTGTTACAAGTTGCTTTTGGTAGTACATGTAGTTGGGCTCATCATTTGCCCCCCAAAAAATTTCCGCCTAGAAGTCCCCAGCAGATGCTCTGACGTTTCGTCATCAACCTCACAAAATCTGCATATCCTGGTGCACACATTATCCATTATAAACTGGTGGTCTCTGAAACCACAGTGCCCCGTAAAAAAACCACAAACAGTCTTCTGAAGCAAAAGTAGCTTACCTACCTTGCCAAGGGACAGTGTTACAAATCTCTTTGACTATCTTAATGAAGAAGTGTACGTCCATGTGTTAATGAATTCCAATTGAGCATTTTTCAGCGTTCCCCTAATGTGAGCGACAGGGACGCCGAAAAAAGGCTCAGGGCCATAAATGGACGGCGAGTGCCCCTGTTCGCCAAGCAGTCAGCCCTTTCGTTGCTCACCTGGCCTTGATGGCCGGGACGCCAACACAAATTCAAGTCATTGTGTTTCCCCAGATCGTTTGGAGACGTAAAACAGTCCATGACTAACCTGGGCTTCACCTCCAAAGAAGATAGTGCTCTAAGAGCGGCTTGGCTATCAGCCATTATAATTGCCCTCCTCATCAGACATTCCTTAGCGCATATGAGGATGGTGTAGATCTCCCCCTGAAAGATCGTAGGCTATTTGGCCACTGGCAAGCCCCTTTGGAAACCCTGGTCCATGATGCCCGTCCCAGTATCAACATTCGTCTGTTTAGACCCTTATTGGTCCCTATCAGGTATAAGGCCATTCAAATTCCTATCCAATACCAGACTAAGCAGCATATGATCACCAACCAAAATAGATGGATCATTCTTAAGAATTTCAAGGATCCGCATGTGATCCACAAAGTCAAATGCGGCCTTGTATTCCGCTTTGCGCTTCATCCAGTTAGCACTCCTGCAGGCCTTCCTTCTCCTTTACAGCTATGTGTAACGGAATAATGCTTTAAAAGTCAGAGTGGGACAGGTCTTAATGGCTTTCGAGTTCGATACCAAATCAGGCTAAAAACCTGATCGAGTATAACCCTAGCTTTGACCTGTTCGGTCTTAGTCCATCACGTTAGGTAAACAAACGACCAGAAGATCATTCTAGGCTTTAGCCCCCACATCTTCCCGAAAAGTCTTTGGCAGGCATATATTGCCCTTGTTGCCTAGAACCAGTTAAGGGATCTATCCAGAATGATCCCCAAGTATTTCACCTCGTTAGATAATCCGCTAACCGTATTTTTCAGGGCCGGCTATTCAATTCTTAGAAATCGTGTTACAATTTTTTTTTTCAGTTAATTGTGTTTTAGGGTCGTATGGGACAATTTACAACTTTTAGTTTTGATCCAGAGACGGCAACAAATTCTTGGCTACCCTGTTTAGCTAAATTTATTTTATATAAGATTATTATTTTGCTATTTCAAATACAACCTTATAATATTGAGCCACCGATATGTCAAATTGAAAGTGTTGTTCAAAATGAGGTTTTATTGAGAATAACAAAATAGTATATGTACATTTAAATTCATATTACATACATACATAGTTGTATTAGAATGCAGTAGAGACAGTGATGCAATAATGTGTATATTAGTTCATAAATATTATTAACACCCCTTCTCAAAATTAAAAAATATTACCATAAAGATATTATACAAGTTAAAAGATTATATATAAAAAAAAAATATAGTACAAAGATTATTTATATAAACCAATTAGTTCTCTAATTTTATATATTTTAGTCTTCTGCAAAGGTTTGGTCAGAATATCAGCCAACATAGAATCAGTAGGGCAATATTTATACAATACTTTTCCAGTTTTCAATAAATCACGTACAAAATAATATTTTACATCTATGTGCTTACTTCTTGGTGATATTTTTTCATCTTATATGATTTTCAAGCAACTCTGATTGTCCTCAAATATTATTGGGTTTTGAATATTAATTTCAAATTCTTTCATCAGTTGAGAAAGCCATAAAAACTCTTGAGACGCCTCCGCAAGAGAAACGAATTCAGCCTCGGTAGATGACAGAGTTACATTTTGTTGTTTTCTGCTGGCGTAACTTATTACAGCATCACCAAGCTTAAAAATAAAACCGCTTGTTGATTTGCGGTCATTGAGGTCTCCTGCCCAGTCTGCATCAGCGAAGCCTTTTAAATGCAATTCTGATTTAGAACCTACACATAACTTCAGGTCCTTAGTACCCTTAAGGTATTTCATAACTCGTTTCAATTCTGTCCAATCGTCGTTGTTAGGATTGTTAATTTTTCTTGACAAAATTGATATGGCAACAGCAATATCCGGACGTGTGTTGTTTGAAATGTATAACATCGAACCAATAGCTTTGCGATATATGTTATTATTGTTAATCATATCATTAGAATTTAATTTCAGATATCCAGGGTCCATTGGTATGGATGAAATCTTTGCATCCTGAAGATTATAGATTTCCAAGATTTTATCAATGTACTCTTCTTGTGATAAATAATAAATTCCACTTTCAAATGTCACCTCAATGCCCAAATAGAGCCTTAAATCACCTAAATCAGTGATTTCAAATTGCGATTTTAAAATTTGAATAATATCTTCAACTTCTTCATCATTTTTCGATGCGATGACAACATCATCAACGTATATGAGAACGTAAACGATTGAATCTTCATTACCCCTTACGTACAAACAAGGTTCCGTTTTCCCCCTTCTGAATCCCGCATCAATTAATACTTTATTGATGCGGATATTCCAACAACGAGCGGATTGTTTGAGTCCGTATAAGCTATGAAAACGAAATTTTCCTTTCCGGGCGTAATGTAGCCCTTTGGCTGCTTCATAAATATTTCGGCATCTATATCGCCATAAAGGAATGCAGTTTTAATATCAACGTGCCTTACTTTCATATTATCATAGCTAGCAATTGCCAATAGACATCTAAATGTAGCTGGTTTTACAACTGGCGCAAATACCTCGTCATAGCTTTCACCGTACTTTTGAGAAAAACCTCTCGCGACCAGCCTAGCCTTGTACCTCTTCTCGCCGTTTACTAAGTGTTTAATTTTAAATACCCATTTGCAATCTATTAACTTACAGTTTTTCCTTTCCTTTGAAACCTCTACCAATTCCCACGTGTTGTTGTCCTGTAGTGCTTTTATTTCCTCTTTCATGGCTTCCGCCCAAAATTTGTTGTCCGGTCTAGATAAAGCATCTTCATAACTTACTGGATCATTCCCATAGCAAACTTTATATGCATACTTTTTGGGAGGTACGCCCTTGTTGTTCCTCGAAGACGATCTAATAGTAACTTGTGGAGACGTTTGCAAATTGGATGATGATGCAACTTCTTCTTCAGGCTCAAAACCATAAAAATCATCAGTACTTATAACATTGACGCCATCTTCATCTGGTATTTCAGCCATTACATTATTAGAACATACGTTTTCGTTGCCACTATCACCACTACCAATAACGACATTTCCGCCACCAACAGCGCCACTTCCACCATTAACAACAGCATTTCCACTAGAATAATTAGCTCCTCCAGTATCATCATTTAACTCCAAAAACTTCACATCTCGGCTTATGATGATTTTTTTTGTTCCGATGTTCAATAAACGAAACGCTTTAGATTCCTCTGCATACCCAACTAATTTGCATTTGATAGATACCTCGTCTAGTTTTCTGCGTTTTTGTTTATTAATTTGAGCGTATGCCACAGCGCCAAAAATTCGAATATGTTTTAAATTTGGTGGTTTTCCATTCCATAACTCGAACGGTGTTACATTTACCGCAGCAGACAAAATACGGTTTTGAATATAATTTGCATTGTTAACAGCTTCAGCCCAAAATTTTAAATTCATATCCGCATCAAACAGCATACACCTGGCCATTTCCATTCAGCTTCTATTTTTCCGCTCTGCTACGCCATTCTGCTCAGGAGTGTAGGGTGCTGTAAGCTGGTGAATGATTCCTTTTTCCTTAAAATATTGCTGCATTTGTTTATTAACAAATTCGCCACCGCGATCGGTTCTAAGTATTTTTAGTCGTTTTCCGAGTTGATTTTCTGATTGCTCAATAAATTGTTTTATTTTTTCATAAGCCATATCTTTTGATGCAAGAAAAAAAACAGTACAGTAACGACTGTAATCGTCAATGAGCGTTAAGAAATATTTATTACCACCAGGTGTTGTATTTTGCATGGGGCCACATAAGTCGCAGTGTATCAGATCTAAAATTTCCTTAGACTTAGATGTTGACGCCTTTGGAAATTTATTGCGTGTGAGCTTTCCTTTCAAGCAAACTTCACAATCAGATGAACATTTGCATTTCATTATTTTCATCCCCTGCACTAATTCCTTGGAAACAGTTACAGCTATGTCCTGAATATTTCTGTGACCTAATCTACGATGCCAAACGTGTATACAGTCGTTCTTACATTCTGATACGTTAAAGATTTTTTCTTTCTGGTGGTTTAACACAAATAAATTATTATTCAGATTACCTGTGGCATGAATTTCTCCATTTTTAAAATTTTGCAACCATTGCCATCAAACTTAACCTCAAAGCCTGTATCAGTTAACCGACGAACAGATAAGAGACTTCCATCCAATTCAGGAATGAAGAGAACGTTTTGAACACGAATTTCCTTGTTTTCGCAAAATAATTTGCAATCACCCACACCACATACTTTAACCTCAGTACCATTCGCCATATAAACCGTATCTGTCATCTCATTCAAGTTCGTAAAATATTTTTCATCACAGCACATGTGGTTTGTTGCTGCAGAATCCACATACCATTCCGAATTTAGTTTTTGTTGCATTACACAAAAACAGACATCACTTTCATCTTTTACTACATTGGCACGGTTGTTAGCTTTTCTTTTATTTGTGCAGTCTTTTCTCAAATGCCCTGGCTTGCCACACGAGTAACATTTTGGAACAAATTTTCCCTTCTTTTGAACTTTAAACGCAAAATCATTCTCCTGTTCACACCCAGACTTCCTTTTATATTCCTAGATTAATTTCTCTTTAACAAAATCTATTGTTAGATCAGCTTCCAGACGCATTTCTAATGAAGAAATCAAATTGTTGTATTCGTCTGGCAGTGTGCCAAGCAAAAACGCAACAGTTTTATGCTCCTCTAGATTTTCACCCAAATCTCGCAAACGGTCCACAATCGATAAAAATTCGGTAATGTGATCATCCATACTTTGGCCTTTCACCAACCTCTTCGATGACATCAACCTAAGTAGGCTCACTTTATTGGTAATGTTTGCTTTTTCGTGGTGTTTCCTCAAAGTTTCCCAAAATTCTTTTGCTGTTTTCAAATGTTTGATTAAAATCTTCTGCGACTCCTCTACAGCAAGACCTATAGCAGCTCTAGCCTTTCCATCTCGCAACAACCATTTCGCATCATGTGCTTGAGAATTATCGCTGACAACAACGTCCCACAACTCCCTTTCCAACAGAAGCAATTCCATGTTGAATTTCCACACATGGTAATTATTGTTAGACAATTTAGGAAATTGTGCATTTGTTACATTCATTTTATCTTAGCAAAAAAACTTTCTTTCTTTCCTTTATAAAAACACGCGGGACTGGGCCCATAACCTGTTGTTCAAAATGAGGTTTTATTGAGAATAACAAAATAGTATATGTACATTTAAATTCATATTACATACATACATAGTTGTATTAGAATGCAGTAGAGACAGTGATGCAATAATGTGTATATTA
The DNA here is from genome assembly GCA_963931875.1 of Pollenia griseotomentosa. NCBI lineage: Eukaryota > Metazoa > Arthropoda > Insecta > Diptera > Polleniidae > Pollenia > Pollenia griseotomentosa. The sequence goes on from OZ007563.1 coordinate 169,794,558, forward strand.
GTTCATAAATATTATTAACAGAAAGTTCTTAAAAATTTACACTTGCACATTTTACATTCTTGGACTTTTAAAAATTATTTTATGAAAAAAGTTTTTTCAAAAATTTACATTTTATCTTATAAATTTTTTATGTCTATTCAAATAACTCCCTTTTTCAACAACGTTAGCTGATGACGAAAGCTTTAAAAAAATAATTCGTTCGAAAACACAAAAAAGTGTTAAAATTCGTAACAAACTTTTGAGATAGATAGATTAGATGAAGAACTTTAATTTTTTTTATTATTTTAGTTTATTTTTAAGAAAATGATTAACTTAAAAAGTGTTTGTTGATTTTTTACTTTAAAACTCGTTCCGCTAGATTTTTTTAAAAAAAAAAGTCGATTCGACGAAGAGTAACCTTAATCTACCAAAATGAAGAGTAACCTTTTAGGGTTAAAGACAATTCTTGTAGTTCTTTTTTTAAGAAGTTTCTTAAAAAGTCTTAATTTTTAACAAAATTATGACCAAAACATAATTTTTGTTCGTATTTAATTGACCTCTGCCTGTTGTCTGGGTAAGCATTAGTGTCAATCTCTACAATATCTTGTTATTATTCGATTTTATTTATTACATACCCACATAAACACACAGAAGTACAAACAAGTAAACACATAAAAGAGCACAATGCAAAAAATAAAGAAAAATATATAATAAATAAATGTTTGTGTGTCTGTCTATCTGTCGGTCCTTTCGCCTTGCTGTCATTTTGTCTAACTGCCTGTTTTTGTGTCTGTTAAAATGCCTATAGGCAAAAAAGATTCACGAAATCAAAGTATTTTTTTTTCTCGAGATTTGTAAAAAAATATTCCCAAATTAAATAATTGACAAAGAAAGAAACGTACTCTAGATACAAATGACATTACAGGCATCAACTTCATCTTCTTCGACATTATGATCAGCATCATTATCATCATCATCGTTTTCATTATTATCAAACTCATTTCTAACAATCTGCACCCGCGCCAAACATCACATATTATTGAATTTAAAATTTATGTGCGTGAGTATGTGATATGTATGAATGTAGCAAGAGTAATTTCAGAGAGGGGCTACACGGGTTGATTGGTTTGAACGAATGACTGACTTTGTTGTCGTCTTATTAGATAGATATAATGACTATTCAAACGTATGTTGGTAGGTTTGTTTGATCTTCTCACTGGCATATTGATGTGTCTATTTCTTTTTATTTCTTTCATATTGCCTTTGCTATTTTTTTTTTTATATATATTTACTTTTTTTTGTTCTTTTTATTTGTATGTTTGAATACCGAAGCAGTCTATGCAAATATTTGCAGTGTCGAAATAATGAATAGAAAAATGATACCAAAGGTAATAAATAACAAAACGAGTCATCGCAATTCGAGCTTTCTTTTCCACTTGAGCCAAACTCTCTTCCAGTTAGTCTTTGAGTGCGTGTCTGCACGTGGCCATTAGACGATGAAAGACAAATAAAGCTATTTATTGTCTTAGGCTCAAATGAAAACGGCAAATAATCTTCAAGGTATAGATAGCGAGTTGTTTAAAATTAAGATATTTTTTATTATACTTTTCACAGAAGATAATAGGGTATATATAAGTTTGTCATACCGTTTGTTATTTCCAGGGTATTTATCTGTCCTATTGAGCAGCGAATGGATTTAACGATGTCCGTCTGTCCGTTTAAATGAGTTTTCTGAAGACCGCAGTTGTGAGGGGACTTTATACAATTATATTTGCTATTGAAATTTAGCCTGATCTGTCAACAGATGGCTAACATATGAGCCAAAAACCACGACTGCCTCTAATTTTATCCATAAATCCCTTGGAAACGACAATAGCTAAAGTTTACAAATTAGGTTTATACAAGCATTTTGGTTTTCAATACACAACATCCGACAAAATGTAGGCGATATTGTAGAAGTGGGCGTGGCACAAAGTAGATTTATTAACTAAAAAGAACTGTAAGAGACATTTTTTTAAAATATGGTACACATAGCTGGGATATCAATACACATCCTTTCGAAAAATTAGCGAAATTGAAAAGGTGGGCGTGGCACCTTCCGTATGAAGAACAAAGCGGCAAGAACAAAAGTTTCCCAATAAGCAACCAAGCATTTTGGTTATCAATACACCCAGAGAAAAACAAGTTTAAATATGGTCACCTCCAACAAAACTATTTTTAAAGAAAATTTTAAAAAATATTATGATAAATTTAACAACATTAGCATGTTGCTCTTGGAAAAGAGGAAAATACTATTGTTAATTTTTAAACAAATTACTGTCATATTTAACCATAACATGTTTAGAGGCAACCATAATATGGTTGTGGCTTCTTGATGGATGACTAATTCAACCATAATATGGGTACAGGTGACAATAATATGGTTATATTAAACATAATATTTTTAAAATTTTCTTTAAAAATAGTTTTGTTGGAGGTGACCATATTTAAACATGTTTTTTCTCTGCTTGCGTATGAAGACATTATAGCTTTCGGTATATCTTGAGAACAGCAAGAGCCAACGTTTCCAAAAAAAAAGGTACAATCCTCTTACTTATCAATATACAACATTCGACAAAATGTGGGCGGAAGTGGAGGAGTGGGCGTGGCACAAAGTTGATTTGTTTATATCTAAAGAACGTTATTTATATACATTTTTGTTCTAATCGCCCCATGGTGAAGGGTATATAAGATTCGGTTTAGCCGATTATAGCACTCTTACTTGTTTTTTTTTTTTTTTTCTTTAATATAATTTAAAAATATTTGTATGAGCTAAAAAAATTTCTTGGAAGATAATAAGCCTTATAGAGAACTAATTAGAGAAATTTGAATTGAGTGTTTAAGGAATTTGATGTCCCAAGTATTTATAGTTTGCAATGCACCCTTTTGGCTTGAACTTCAGTGGTGGGTGAAAAGGGTGTGGAAAATCCAATGCAAACTTTGATTAAAATTAAAGTGCAGAAAACATAAAACCAATACCTGGTGCAAAATTATCACTAAACATACCAAAAAATTAGGTTCCTTTTAAATAGAAAAACAAGAAATTCCTTTTCAATTAGAAAGAAATATTTCCTTTTCAATAAAATATTTATCTACAAATCCATAAACAACAAAATAATAGATCCAAGAAATTAATGTACAAAATGATTTAGTGTACAATTTAAAATTTAAAGTACAAAGTCTATTTTATTTAGTTTAAATTACATTTTTTTTTTTTATTCACTAACTAAGTATGTACAGTGGTGGCCACATAATTAGAAACGTTCTGTTAAGAAAAAAACTATCGAATAGTAGCTTCTGGGAAGAGAACTGTAACTTATAAAAAATGTTATTCAACAAGGAGACAATTTACATTGTTGAAAATGGAAACCATGAGAAGTTTAAATTTGCTTTAAAAAAAAAAAAATTGTAATTATTTTCCAAATAGTTGTCATGCCACGCAAATGTGTGTGAAGTTAAATTTTAAAATTTTTTAACCTTAGACACATTCTATTATGTTAACATTATAATGTTAACCACTTAACAGAGCTTATGTTAACGCTGTTATGATGAATGAGTCCAGATTTCTGGAAAAGGAGTCAACGTGGGCAAACAAAAATGTTTAGGATTTGTGGACAATAAGTTTCTCCATAAAATTTTAGGTGTGGGGTCTTTAGTGAATGAGAACCTATAAGATAAAACATTTTGGTACTTTTTGTTCTTCAACTGGTACATTTTGAATTTTTGTTATAATGGAGCTAAAAACATAAAATTAAACATGCAGGGTCCTGAGTGAATAAGAATTAGTAAGGGGGGCTTTTTGGTACTTTTTCGTTCTACAACTGGTACTTTCTTTCATTTTCGTTAATATTGGACCAAGAAAAATAAATGCTAACATGTAAGGTCCTGAGTGGATGAGAATCTATAATACGAAACTTTTTGGTATTTTGTTGTTTTTAGACTGGTACTTCTTGAATTTCTGTTTGTATTGGGTTTATAAACATAAATATAACGGGTATTTTTGGAATTTTTATAAATTCTGAACCTAGAAACATAAAATTTAACATGTAAGGTCCTGTGTGAATAAGAATCTGTAAGAGTGATCGTTTTTTGGTACTTTTGCGTTCTACAGCTGGGACTTTTCTTAAGTTTCGTTAATATTGGACCAAGAAACATAAAATTAAACATGTGGATGAGAATCTAAAATACGAAACTTTTTGGTACTTTTTTTGTTTTTCGACTGGTACTTTTTGAATTTCCTTTAATATTCGACCTATAAACATAAAAGGAAACATGCATGGTCCTGAGTGAATGAGAATCTGTAAGAGGGATCTATTTGGTACTTTTTCGTTCTCTAACAGGTACTTTTTAATTTTTATTAATACCAAACCCCTAGAAACATTAAATCTAACATGCAGAGTCTAGAGTGATTAAGAAAACACAAGAGGAAATTTTTTGGTACTTTTTTGTTGTTTTGCAATTGGTACTTACTGATTTTTTTACATTATTGAACATACGAAATAAATTAAACATTTACAGACATGAAAATACATAAGGATTTTTTTTTTCAGAAAATTTAAAAAAGCAAAGAAGCTTTGAAACATGAAGGTGGAAGCTTGATGATTTGGGCCTGTTTAAAATGATGGAACCTCATTGCATTAGTTAAAATCGATGATATAATGAAAACAGAAGATTAATTTCTGATCCTAGAAGTCAATATTCCCAATTTTGTGGAAAGAATTTGTTTTTCAACAGGATACGGATCCAAAACATACCGCCATTGTCGCTAAGGATTGGCTGTCAAAGAAAAAATTTCAAATAATGAAATGGCCAGCGCAAAGTCTAGATTCTATTTTTTTTTATGCCAAAACTCTCTTAAGTGGTATAAATAAAATCCAGAATGGTTTTATTATATTATATTTGATATATATAGTAATCATGTATCCAATATTGCTCGCCTTATACCTATATGCTGCAAAGTTGTTTCTAATTACAGTAGACGCTCGCAAATTAGAACCGCTTTGTTTTTGAGGCAATTCTAATTTCTGAATTATTCTAATTTCTGGACGTTTTTATTTCGAATAAAAAATAAAAATTACTTAAATTTTTTTTAATTCAATTTTATTTGATTGACATTAAATGTATTTTTTAAAATTAAAAATACCGTGTCGTTTCTTATATTTCGAAAACTATCCATTGCTTCCACGGAATGCATTTTCATCTTTATAGGGATATTCCTCTCTAAATATTTTTTTAGCTTTCTCTTTAAACCACTCATACAGACGACTTACTATATTTGGGTATTCAGCGCTGTGCAAAGATTTATTGCTTGCTTCCTGATATGTGTTGAAAACAGCATTTAATATTGCTGTTCTATGTGATTTGATATAGCTGATTGAAGATGTCGTAACATTAATATTCCCTTCAAACCATTTTTCAAGCTTTTCTAATATTTTGACCTTCGTTTCCAATGATAGTGTTTTTTTTACGTTTATTTGACATTTCGAATGATACACTTTCACTTTTTAATAGAGACTTCCAAAATATGTACACATGTTTCGAATTTCACAAATAAACTAGCCACAAATATATTTATATAAATGCGACAAAAAAACAACAAATAAAGAAACACATCTAAAATTTGGTAATTCCCCTTTTTAGTTTTACATGTTCAAACAGAATAAAAATAAATTGCGGATTTCTTGTGTTCAAATAACAAAAAAAAAAAAAAAACGCTCTGAAATTAGAACTATAAATTCGAATTTTAGAGCGTTTAATGTATTGCAAACACTGATTCTAATTTCTGGACGTTCGAATTACTGAAAGCTCTAATTTGTGAGCGTCTACTGTATAAGACCACTACTGTATATATTTGTGTGTATGCCCGTCTGTTTGACGGTCAGAATGCAATGCATACTATGCACATAAAAATGCATTCATACTTCAAATCGTTTTATTTTGGTTGTTTTTTTTTTTTCTTAAAAATTATTCTCTTGCAACACGCCAAATTGGTAGTTGATGAAGAAAGAAAAAATAATGAAAAAAAATTTTAAATTAAAAGAAGCAGAAAACAACGCGTGCTTAGCTCGTTTCTTTTATGTGTGCACGATACCATCTCTAAAGCAACAACAAAAAGTGCAATTTTTCATTATGTACTTTTACTATATTTTGTACTCTTGTAGGTTCACATGTTTGTATACTTGTGTAAACTTGAGTGTATACATGTGTTTGTTTATTAGTGTTTTATACTTTTGATTACATGTTGTTTCTTTTCTTTTCTTTTATTTTATTTTTCACCATTAAAAATTCTTGGCAATAAAAGAATTTCTTGTTTATCAGATGCACTGTCAAACTCTCTTAGTGTCTCTCTCTCTATCTCTGTCTTTCAATAACACCAACACATTCAATAAATTATACTCTCACGCACATGTTGTTACCCTGCACAATTTGTTCGAGTTTTGAAAGATGGACGTTACTTTTTTAAGTCTTATGGACGAAAGTAGCATATTGAAATTCAATTTTAAATTTTACAAAAGCTTAACACATTTTACATTAGTTTAGTTGGATCGGAGTTAGTATTTTGGTGTGACGATTGCGGGTTCGATTCCCTTTAGAGACTGCTCTTTTTCACTACAAGGGGCTGAAGGTCTACGTTACTAGCGCTGGTTAAATTAAGTTAGGATATTTTTTTCGTGTTATAATTAATCAAATCTAAATCTAGTTCTTAGTTTGCGTCCGGCCAATTCTAGACAATAGTTCTCCTAGGTTAGGATATAATTTGTAATTATATTTGTTAAATTTAACAAATCAAAAAATTGATGATAGTCATTATTTAAGGTTTTCTAAATAGGATCTTCTGAGCCCCGAAATTGAAACTAGATAGCAACAGGGGAAGTGGTACCCCACTAGGACGCCATTGTTAAATATCGCATATCTTAAGAACTGTTATTGTGAGAATATTTAAACTTGGTAGGATTCACTCCTATGGTAAACTACAACTTTGAAAATAAAAATAAAGGAAGTAGGCATAGGGGGAGCAATACCCCCCATAGGATGGATATATTAAGTATCGCCTAACTGAAGATTTATTAAAGCGAGAGTCTTCAAACGTTGTGAAAGAAAACTATTATGGTAAACTATAAATTTCAAAACAAAAATAGGCGGCGCAGGCGGAGGAGGAGCAGTACCCCCATAGAACGGAAATATAAAATGCCGGATATCTGAAAAAAAAGTCTTCAAGTTATGTTGTACACATTCTTACGGTAAACTACACCTTGAAAAAAAAAATAACGAGAAGTAGGTGCAGGGGAAGCATGCTGTAAGCCCCAAAAATAAAATAGACTATTTATTTTGTCGGTAGGGGCAGGGGATCAGTACTCTCATAGGACGCAAATGTTGAATCAAATTTAAACCTTAGTCAAGTGACTTGCTCTACTTTTCACGTAAACAAAGTCACGGGTAAAAGCTATTTCGATTATTTTAATTTTTTTCCTTAGCCTTAGTTCCCTACAAAAGAAAGAACAAAGAGCAAATTTTACAAAAAGAAACAAAAATATATATCTATCATTTTTTTTTTTTATCAAAAAATGATTATTTATCGGTAAATAAGCATATCGGAAGAAAAATTAGGATTGTTTAAGTTAAAAGATAAATTGGCGATACTTTTTCTTATCTTTCCTAATAACAAATGCATGCAGGGTATTAACAAAGCATGCATAAACAAACACAAGCATGTACAATTCTTTTTGTAAGGTATTAACAAGAGGATTTGTGGTAAAGTTTTAGCGAAAACTTTGTTTAATTTTTATTGTTAATAAATAAAAATCATATAATAAAACGAACTTAAGATAAAAAATCTTACAACATTTAAAAATGTTCCTTTTTTTAGAAAAAAACCTATTAAGAAACTTTAACAATACACTGTAAAATTAAAAAAAAAAAAAAATAAATAATTAAACTTTTTTAGTAGAACTGCTTTTGCTCTATTATAAAATATTCTAATTTGTTTAAGGTAATGTCTACTTAATTTACAACAAATTTAATGCTACCATAGCAAAATTATAACTAAAATATCTTCTTCTATTATTCCATAAAATACCAATAAAAAGGAAAACATAAAAAGTTTATTTTCCAAAAGAAAAACTACAAAAACATTATGATCATGCACATTCCTGGCAAAAAAAAAAAAGTTATCATTTGGTTCCGTTCTTCAGACGACCTTAAAGCATACAAAGAGAGGGAAAGAGGAAGGAAGAACATGGTATATACTCTTAAGTTTAATGCAGCAAAAATACAAAAGACCAGCAAAAACAAATTTGCCATAAAAAATAAACTACATTTATTTTAAAAGTTACCAAACACAGCATTGAGTAATTGTGTTGGGATGAGGAAAAGTTTGTTTTGAGGTACTTTTTGTTGAAGTACTTTAAACAAGAAATTTTTAAAAATAAAACTTTCTGATGCTATCAATTCATTTAGATACTTTCGACTTTACAGCATATTTAAGCAAAGCATATTTTGTATTTTCATACATACAACAACAATCATGCAATATATTTATAATTTTAGAAGCATTTTTTCTTTAAAGACATACTTGGATTTTACAATGTGTGTAAAGATAAAAACGAAAAGTTAAATGAATTTTTTTTTAAATAATGCATGCGATAAAAAATAAATTAAAAAATATCACATGCTATAAAAAATTATTATAAAAAAATAGGATTATTTACACTAAATTTCAAAGTTTGTATGAAATATCAATCATTCTTATCGATTTTTTTTTTTAATATTAAAAACTAATTTGATATTTTATTTGTCTTTTAATATTAAAATTTATGATTTTTGAAAAAATATGACTTAGACTGAAATATGGGAAATGCCCATAAACAATTTAAATATATTGTTTATAGATTAAGGTAGCCTTGTCCATAGTCTTAATTTTCTAGTAGGTTTGGTTCCTTGAGATAAAAGGATTTGGGCACAGTGGCAATATCTCTCACAGAACTCATTCATGAAAATTTCAGTCTGTCATATCTTTTCAAAAATCATGAATTTTAATATAAAAAGACTAATACAATATCAAAAAAGTTTTTAATACTTAAAAAAAAACGAAAATTTGATTGATATTTCTTAAAAACTTTGAAATTTATTTTAAATAATCGAGTTTTCTTTTAAAATTTTTTTCATAGCATGCGATATTTTTTAATATATTTATTATCGCAGGCGATATTTTTATAAAATTGATTTAACTTTTCTATTTATCATGACACACATGTTTTTACAACATTTTTGGTATATTTTCGTTATTTAAAATTTGTTTGCCTAATATCTTTTGTTGTTTAGCCTTTTTATCGCTTTTATAAAATACTTTTTTATAGCTTACTTTTCCATATTTTTAGCTTTATAGCATAATTCTACAAATTTTGCACGTTTATAAAATTAAATAATACACATGTAACTTAATATACTTGTATCATCATGCGACATATCGCTGCAACAATTTGTCTTTGTAGCAGCGAGACCTAATGAACAGGTGTTGCTGAGTCGTTCCGGTGCGTAGAATCTATTGTCGTGGAAACAATATTCGTATTTTCTTTTGGTGTCCCTTCGAAAACTCGTTCGTCTTCAGAAGTTATTTTTTTGTTCCAAGCTACAAGTCTCAATTCGAAGTTTTACCCACGTATTACCCACGTATTAACAAACGTTTAGTAAGGAAAATTTTCATAGAAAATTTGTATTGTAAGCCTTTTTTAATTGAAAAAATTTTTTGAATACAGGCATAATAAATTCAAATTTAACTATTCAATTTCAAAAATGTATACGCAATACGTATCATTTTAAAGAGACACATCAAATAGTTGCTTGACTTTACACAGAAAAAATAAAAATTGATGTTAACTAAAAAATTAGTGATATTAATTAAAAAATAAATTATATTGGCACCACTTAATAAATTAATAGTAAAAATTAAACGTTTTATTCACTTGATTTAACGTTTAATTTACTTGATGAAACGTTCAATTCACTTGATGAAACGTTTAATTGACTTGATTAAATTTTTAATTAAAACTGATTTCATTTTTGATCATTGCTTTAATTGTCTACAAATCTTCTATTTGATCAAATATATCTGTGCAACATGTCGCATAGTATGCAGGTCTACACGGTGGCGAACGAATCGTACTACAAAAACAAACAAAACGTAACCTTTTTTTGTGTGCGGAACTTTTTTATTTTATTAATAGTATTAAGATTTTGAATCTGGGAATTTATTTCTCATATAACAACAAAAATTCTGATAGTACATAGAAAATATTCCTGAAAATATTGAAGGAATAAGACTATCAAAGTACAAAAAAGCTTTTAAAAAATTGTAATTTGACTTAGAATACACATTTGAATAATATGAAAATTAATAGTATTTAGATTTATTAAAATGAATTCTTGGGATATCAAAAAGAGGATTTGGATAGCGCAGCGGTCCTTTATTTCCCTCCAAAAGCTTGATTAAGTGCTTGTTTATGTCTGATGAGGCTCATTTTGATTTTAATGGCAATGTAAACCAACAATATTGCGGTATATAGAGTAAATCCAATCAAAAAATGCTCCATGAAACGGAACTTCAACCCTTCAGGCCGCAATGAATAATTTAGCTGATCAGGTGTCGCATATGCGTGGATAAGCTTGGAGGTCATTAACAGTCTATTGTCTTCAAAAACAATAAAAAAAAAAGATAAATGAAATACATCGATTTAAATCGACCGATTGTTTTGATTTCTTATTGTAGCATAATTGGTTCGCCGCCCTGTATGTTATTTTCGCATATTTAAGCTAACATATTTTGTACATTTAGATTAAAAAAGTTTTTTTTAATTATAAGGATTTTTTTTTTGTATCTTTAGTTTTTACCAGGGACCGTAAAACAATTATTCCTTTTTTTATAAAAGTCAGAAAAAAACAATTAAGCTTCGTTCACAAAAGGCAGCAACATTTTCACTGCTGTTCACAATAGAGAAACATTTTTTTTCGCAACAGCACACATTTGCAATTTAGAAACCGTTTGTAAATTTTTCCCACAACAAAATGATGTATGGTATTTATTTTTAAAACATTTTGTTAAAATTTTCATTCAAAATTAATAAAATAATTATTAACGTCAGTTTCAATTTCATACAAATTGTTGCTAAAGTAAAAGTAGACTCAACTTTAGTTACATTTTTAAAAAAATTCTAGTTACATTTTTGTTCTAAAAATTAAAGGAAAATATATGAAATATTTTGGGAAGAAAAAGATAGAAAAAAAACTAAATTATTTCTCTTATTGTGAACAATGCTTTATTGTTTGATTTTTATTTTTTCGATCAAAAATAACATTTTCTTTCTGATTTTTTTTTTTTTTATTTTTTTGAACAAAAATAGCATTTTTTTTTAGAGAAATGTACGTTTATAATAATAATTTAGTCGACTTTAAAATTTTATTTAATTGTGCATAAGAAATCCCAATGATGATCACACATTAAAATAAACATTTAAAGCCCAATAAATTATTATAAAACGTACATTTCTTTAAAAAATCAATATATTTTATCATAGACAAATTCATAAGGATGTGGTATACTTGAATCTGTTTTCCGGCATTTACTTTTTATATGTTTTTTTGTTTTAAGATTTAAAAAAACTGTATTCTCGATCCCTGGTTTTAGTGCATATAACCTTGCAAATGTTTGTACAAAAAGCATGATTTGGTTATTTAAGCACTTAGTTATTATTTTTCAACATAATTCGATAATTTCAAAAACTTATTCCATTATTTTTTGCCTTGCTTGTTTTCTGCCGAAAAGCATATTTTGGCTTTTTTTTCATAATTTGCCTATTGAGGCAATAATTCAATACATTGTTGCAATATTTTTTTCGATTATTGTTGAAATGTATTTCACAATTGTTATTTCGCATATTTTCGACATATTTTTAACTATTTTACGTTATATATCCCCCCCTATTGCTAATGTCAATGTCGACTTAAATGGCGTCGACACCGCAGTCATGGCATTACCGCCGTCAATATTTACGATAACCGATTACTATTGACAAAGAATTTGTATTAATAAAGACGATTTAACGCCGACGTTGACACGAATTGGCTTTGATTTTGTCAACAAAGTTTTTACCGTCGTCAAGTGAAATTGTGACAAAGTTCTTACAATATATTTAAAAAAAAATTTTAAAAAATATATTAATAATATATAAATGGAAAAAAATAATTAAAGTAATAACTTTAAAACAATTTGAAACCCTTATTGCTGAACTTGAAAATAAGCCCAGTTTGACAAAAGGATTTCAACGCAGCTCAACTCCTAACAATTTCAAAAAAGAATGGGAGGAAATAACAACAAAATTAGATTCAATGGGACCACCAATTAGAGACAGCGAGGGTTGGCAAAAGGTTTGGCTAGAAAATTTTTTAAAAATATAAATGTTTAAATTTTGACCATTTCAAGGTGTGGAGGGATTTTAAATGTAAGTTAAAAAAAAAAACTTACTCACAACAACTCTTTATTTTCTTCATCGCTACTTTCAGAGTCAAACAAAAATAACATTTTGCACGAAAATTTAAAAAATAAATTAATTTACTGTCAAAATACATAGGGATGAGCAATTTTTTTTTTAAATATCGATAACATGTCGACATCAATATATACATGCAAATTAATACCGATTTAATGTCGAGTTGACGTCGGCGTCGACTAAATGTGACGTGAGCTTAAAATTAACGACGCCGTCGACAACGAGTTTAGTAATAGAGGGGATCATAATTTTCATATCTAATTATATTAAGATATTGTTTTTTTTAGATTTGATTGCAGTAGAGATAAAATTTAAAAGAAAATTTTAAAACTTTTTGTTCCCAAAAATTTTTGACATTTAAATTTCCTTGCTAAATATTTTTATATTAAATTACACATCTCTGATTAAGTTTAGTAACAAGTGCAACGTTCCGTTCCGTCTTTTGCTATAGGAACCAAATTAAAACGAGATTCCTGAGCAACTTAATTTTTTTTCTTTTTTCTTTTTACTTTATGTCTTTAAAATCAAACTTAATCTGCTGCCAGCTAAAGCCAAACCATGCTGGAGCTCTTAAAGACTCTAAAAGAACGAACACAAGCTACAAGTAAATAATATACAATGTTGCTCAGAAAATTATTAAAAACAGAACTGGTCCATTCAAGATTGTTGCTTTTGTACTGGTTGGTGTTGCTGCAAGTGTTTAGAGTTTACACTAACCCTTCAGTCAGTCAGTGCTTCAAGACTGAGGTCAAGATCGTTCGTTGACCAGCCTATAAGTGGCGTGCAAATGTGTTTGTTTGTTTGTTTGTTTTTATAGAGGCAAAAATAATTGTATGTTTTCGTAGTTGGTGCTTTCATACAAATACCAAGGCATTAAACAGAAACAAGAAGTAAAGATGATTAAAAAAAACTGCATTAAAAGCAACAGCAGCAACAAAAAATATGCAGGCCGGACAGGACAGTAAATAAACCACTAAACAAGAAAAAAAAACACATTTGTAAATACAAGTACATGTGCATGTGTTTAGAAGAAAATGCTGTTTGCTTGGCTTCACGGCTCGTTGGTGGCGTTGTTGACTGGCTGGCTTTTTGGCTCCTTCATAGTCAACGTCATTGTCTTCACTATTGTGTTGATATTGTTGTTTTTGTCATAGGCAACTCAGTATAAAGCTGGTCATTAATCTTTTATGTAAGGCAGTGGTCAAAGTAAGCAGAAAAATGTGCAACAATAACAACGGCAACGACAACAATTACACCAACATTAATACATTCTTAACTTTATTGCAATGCTCTGCAAACAGCACACACACAGCACAACTATAAAATCAAGTTTATTTTGTTTGCAATATCAAACTTATAATTCAACTACAGTACTCTACTCTCTTACACATTCCTTAAAAAACACTCTTTACATACACAAATAACATACACTTACACTGCATACAAAGTACATGTGCGTAAGTTTGTAAATACAACGTAAGTATTTAGAGTAAGTATGTGTCTTTAGGAGTAACACAACATGTAATTGACAATATGCTGGAAAATAGAATAAAAGTTAAGCAGAAGACAGCAACAACATGGAAAATTAAACAAGAAATAAAAAATTTTAGCATAAAAAAACATGTTCTCAACAACACTTTGTTTTTGCCATAAAAACTCTACAATTGTTTTTATTTGTAAACAAGAGCATCGGTTCAATTGTAGACCAGAGTCAGTAGAAACGTTAGATTAGGGTTTTCTAAAAGTCGAGTTGCAATCAAAATGGGTGCAAATGAAAAATTTAGGAACCCTAAATAATTAAAAGAATTAATTAGAAATATACACATTGCTCACTTGCATACATTTCGGAGGAACGCATGAAAGATGTTAAAAATGTGAAGCATGCGTTAATACTTGAAACATCATAGCATCTACCATCAATAAAAAATGTTACCATATCTAAAAAAAAACTTTTATTTTTTTTAAATAATTTTTTTTCCAAAGTGCGAACATTTTAAAAGAAAATACCAAAATGTATTTAAAATTCATTTTATTTAATGGTATAAAAAATTAAGCAAAAAAAAGACTTGCAAAAGAGTAAAAATATGGATAAATGGTAACGCTGCTTTCTTAAAAATGCCAAAAAAAAAAGTGCCAAAATTTGAAAAGGAAAATTACAAAATATATTTGGATTTCATTTTGTTAAATAATATAAAAAATTAACAAAAAAAAAAAGACTTGCAAAAGAGGAAAAACTTGACAAATCGTCGGGGGGTTACTGATTTGCCGCACGTAACAAAAATGTTTTTTTCTAGAAAAACGATAAATAATGTTTAAATTAATTTTAAATACACGTTAGATTTCTTTTGTTTAAAATAACGTCGGTCGCGAGATATGTTTTCTGTTGAAAGATTTCACTTAAATAATGCAAACCTGTTTTGTGCCCCATATACCCTTTATTGCACTAATATTTTAAAATGTCTTTTAAGAAGGTCAAAGTATTTGTTAAAGCAAACACAAAATAGAAACCGCATGGTGTATCGTCTGCTGTTTACTGCTTTGCCGCACGGAACAAACATGTTTTGACCTACATTCTTTGATTAGAAAGAACATGCTGCATTACAAAAACAAACAATTATATTTTTACTTTTACAATGGAAATTTGCTTTATAGCACAAAAAGTGACGAATGAAGCAAAACAACGTTTAGAGAACTGAATGATTTAGGATATTAGGCAATGTTAGGGCTCCGTGTCTATTTATATATTCAAGACATCAATAGTTTAAAATTTGAAAAGTTGTGACATTTATTGTATAAAATTGATTTATAACTCAATTTTTGTAAAAACGTGCGATGCGGTATACCACAAACCACCCGACGAAATGGTAACGCTGCTGTCAAAGCAAATGTAATTTTGTCAGTGGTGCTACATACAAAAATAATAGAATTTATTGCCACTTTTCTATTGATGACACTAAAAAAATGTAGAATGAAATACAACGTGATAGGAACATTTATTTTTAGTTTTATGTATTTCTTATAGGGTTTTTACACTGATCAACATCTAAAATCTACCATTCAAAATGTAGAAAATGTGAAACACTCGTTTAAATTGCTCACATTTAACATCTACCATCAAACAAAAATGTCACCATTTCTGAAAAAAAATGTTTTTAAAATAAAAAATTTTTTTATACAAAAGTGCCAAAATTTAAAAAAAACACACAAAAAAGTATTTGAAGTTTAATTTGTTAAAAAATATAAAAAAATACAAAAAACCATTGCAATAAAAGAGAAAAGTTGACACATGGTAACGCTGCTTTCAAAAAAGTTTTTTTTTGTCAGTGATGCCATAATAATAATAGAACTTATTGCCACTTTTCTAGTGATGACACTAAATAATAATCGAAAGATGTTGAATGGCATAAAATGAGATAGGAACATCTTTTAAAGATGTTGAAAGATGTTGGTATATCCCTATGCATTTCTTATGGAAAGATGTTAACATCTTCGCAAATTGTGCAAAATTGATGGTAGATGTTAGATGTTGATCAGTGTAAAAAGGTTATTATGGGAAAATACCAACATCTTCGCAAATTGAAGGTAGACGTTGACAAGTGTGAAAAGGCCCTAGTTTCACGGTATCAAAACTAGGTCTTTTCAAGCGCATGAATTGTGCTTAAGTCCCATATTATAGCTTTACTGTTTTATTTTTCTGTTTCGGAAATTTTGTCATCGAGAATTGTTTTGCATATTTTGGTATATTTTAAACTTATTGGCATATTTTTATTTAAAAGCTTATTTTGCATTTTTTGGGTTTAAACTTTTCAATTTGAAGAACATTTCAAAAATTTTTTAAATGGATTCATTTGGAAAATATTTAATAATGCCAGCAAAGCTTATAAAATACCACGCCCATTAAGCGCCTACTTTTTACAATAGAATATGCAATCAGTAATAAATAAAATAAATGAGATTAAACATGTAACTTAGGCTAAAAATATAGGCAAGAATATATTTTGAACCCAGGCCATGCCTAATTTTAAGCCCACTATTAAATTTTAAATTAATTTAATTAAATTGAAGTTTTTGATATTAAAATAAGGCTTAAGTTCATTAAATTATTTTTAGTGAAGGGATAAATTTACAACATGAAATGAATTAAAAATTTTATTCTTGACTGAACACGGGATTGAACTCGGGCCGAATTTACCATTGGTTAAAGATTGATGTTTGACTATAGACTGGCAGGCGCCGCAGTGGTGCAAACGGAAGAACAGCAAAGAATTCTGATGATGAGGACGTGGCTCTTCTCGAGTTCTATCCCGTGTTCAGTCAAGAATAAAATTATTACATAATTAAAATTTTTATTTCATTTCATATTGTAAATTCCTTCTTTTACTAAAAATAATTTAATGAAAATGAAATTAAATGAACTTAAATAAAAAAAGCTTCAATTAAAAACCAGCAGTTCAATGAAAAATCACAATTTTTTTTTAATTTTATTTGTTTAAGCTTAATGCCATGGATTTTAGTAAATTTCTATAAAGAAACTTTTTATACAAAAAAGCATATCATATGCATATTTTTTGCATATTCTCTTTTTATTGGCAGATGATTTTTTTAACTATAGTTTCAAATGCTTCAATATGATTAGCTTTATTTAAAACTCTTCTTATAAGATGAAATAAATGGTCTTATCAATGCATATTCTAACCTCCTGATATTATAAAGCTTGATTCTTATTCTCTCAATTTACCAAAAATCTAAAATGTTTCTTTTATTCCAAAAATTTTTTTTTATTGCACAGAACACTTTTTTTATTATTACATTCTTTTTTGTTTAATTTTTTATTTTTTTTTTTTAGTCTGTTTGCGTTTTCTGGTTCTGTGCCCAATTTAATGGAGGGGTTTTGGCAAATGCATCTCAATAATGTAAAGACGACCCCTAAAACCAACACCCTAGTAATTAGCTAATAATTAACATTTATAGACATTTTATTCTCGTTGTTTTTGTTGTTGTTGCTGCTGCTACTGATGTTGTAGTAGTCAGCCGTTGTTTTGTTGTTTATTATTATCGTTGTTTAAACGTGTACATGACGCCAGTTTATTACATGTAATTAGTTAAAATATGCACATAAACATACAAACATATACCCACAGAAGCACAAACTTAAAAAAAAATAATAATGGCATGAAATTACACATAGATACCTATTTATTATAAAAAAAACCCCAATTAACATTTTATAAAACAAGTTATTTTGAAAATATCGAAACTAAAATCGTGAAAATACAAAGAAATTTTACATTTGTTTTTTTTTATAATTTTCGTTAAATGTTTGCCATCAGTTTAATTTTCTTTTGCTAGTAAATGTTTGCTGGATTGTTTTTGTATAATCTTTGTATGTATGTTTGTAGACATGCATGTATTTAAATAATTGTGTATTTATTCATGTGTTTATCATTATTAAGGCGAAAAAAAATGTTTAATTAATTGTCTAGTAAATTTTCATTGAATTAAGATATCGTGATAATTGAGATTATTTTTTTTTAATTTTTACAACAATTTATTTCAGTTTTCAAATTAAAATTAAGTTAAATTTTAAATTGTTTTTTTTTTTTTTTTTAATTGCATATTTGGAAAATATTTGAAACACATATCTGGGCAATTCAAAACGTGTCCTATTGTGTCATATTGGTTGTATTTGCTATATATTTATTTATGTCACATTGATAAAATTAAAGCATATACAACCAATAGGACAAATAGCACGCTTTGTGAATTGCTTAACGGTGTTGTTGAATGTACTACTTAATTCAAATTTATGGGTCGGTTACGGATAACAACAATATTTAAGTTAAGTTGCCAGCAGCAAATTGAGGCTACGCCGCTCATGTTTAAATAGGTATACAAATATTTTTGTTCATTTAATATTTTTACATGTGCCTGATTTCGCTACTGGCAACTCAATTTCAGTTCAGTTGCCATTCGTAATCGAGTCATGAATTTCTCTCTTAATATATTGAATTGAAAATCCTTTAAAAAAACCTTAAATTAGAATGATCCTTTACGCCTTCAAAGCTTTAGTTAGTTTGTATTACAGTGGGGCAAAATGTTAATACAACAAATTATAACTTGTTTTAATTTCTACATTCAGAAAACTTTCTTTTAAATAATTTCTACAGAAAATAACTTCGAATTAAAAGTTTTTAAAGATTGTATAAATTTTCTAAAAAAAAAAAAAAATAAAACAAATCGTATAAATTTCTATCTATTGACAAGAACATCGCATTGAAAATTTTCTTACAAAGATAACAACAAAAATTAAATTGCACTTAAAATTGTTTATTAAAAAAAAAATTCTTATAAAAAATAATATCGCATTAAACAATTATTTATTAAAAAATTACATTGTATTAAAAAATTTCACAGGAAATACAAAGCATTAGATAGATTTTTTTTGAAAATAACATCGCATTGATAACTTTTTAAAGAAAATAACAGCACATTAATAATTTTCTATAAGACATAAGATATTCATCAAACGTCGCATTGGAAATATTATTCTGTTGCAGATTCCTTTAATTTAAATAATTTAAAAAGATTTACATCGCATTGAAATTAATGTATGAAAAAAACATCACAGTGAATATAACATCACATTCAAATTTATTTTTGACAAATAAATAATTAAAAAGTTTCTATTGAAATTAACATCGCTTAAAATTTTTGTGATAGAAGATAACATCGCATTGCGGTATTTATATAGCATAAAGCATTGACTAGAAATTTTCTACGGAAAACACCAAAGTATAGCAATCCTTTTATAGAAAATCGCTTTGCATTAAAAAGTTTTTAAAGAAAATAACACTGCATTAAAATTTTTCACTGAAAACAACATCGCATTTATGAATTTCTTTAGAAAATAACAGCGTCTTTACAATTTTCTAAAAAACATCATATTGCTTCAAACTTCGCATTGGAAATTTTTTATTGCCGATTATTTTAATTTAAATAAAGATTAACATCGCATTGGAAATTATTTATTAAAAAAAACTTTACAGTGAATATTTTTTAAAAAAATTCACACATCGCATTAAAATTTATTTGTAGAAAATAACATTATTGAAAAATTTCTATTGATATTAACATCTCTTAAGAAAAATGTTCATAGAAAAAACATCGCATAGAATTTATATAGAAAAAAGCATCAAATTTAAAATCTGCAGAAAATACCAAAGTATTGCAAGCTTTTCACAGAAAAAAGCATCGCATGTATGAAAAAAGCATCGCATAAACATTGCATTAAAATCGTTCACTTAAAAATATAATTGCACTAAATTTTTTCTAGAAAATAACACAAGATCTTTTATAGAATTATTTTCTGGAGAAAATAGCATTGCAATAAAAAAATTTCGTAAAAATACAATGCATAAAATTTTTTTTTTTAGAAAAAAAACATCGCATTGATGAATCTCAATAGAAAATAACAGCACATTAACAATTTTCTATAAAACATAAAATTGCATTAAACATCGCATAGGAAATTTTCAATTGCAGATTATTAAATTTTAAAAATAATTAACATTGCAGTAAAAATTATGTATCAAAAAAAACATAGCATTGAATATTTATTATAAAAAGTCACACATCGCACTCAAATTTATTTGTAGAAAATAACTTTATTGAAATTAACATTGCTTAAAAATATTTTTTATAGATAATAACATCGCTTTGCAGAATTTATGTAGCATAAAGCATTAAATAAAAATTTTCTACTGAAAATACCAAAGTATGGCAATCCTTTAATAGAAAATAACATCGCATTTAAAAGTTTTTATAGAAAATAACAGCGTATTTACAATTATCTATAAAACATCAAATTGCTTTTAGCTTCGCATTATAAATTTATAATTGCCGATTATTTTAATTTAAAAAAATATTAACATCGCATTGGAAATTATGTATTAAAAAACATTACAGTGAACATTTTTTTTATAAAAAGTCACACATCGCATTTAAATTTATTATTAAAAAATGTCTATTGGAATTAACATCCCTTAAGAGAATTTTTCATAGAAAATAACATCGCATTGAATTTATATAGAAAAAAGCATCGAACTAAAAATCTTCTACAGAAAAAAAGTATTGCAAGCTTTTCACAGAAAAAAACATCGCTTTAAAGAGTCTTATAGAAAATAACAGTGCATTAACATTTTTCATTAAAACTATAATTGTACAAAAAATTTTTCTAGAAAATAACACAAGATTTTTTGTAGAATTTTTCTCTGGAGAAAATATTGGCGCAAAAGATTATTTATTTTTCCAAAATTTACATACATATTTCGTTTAAGTTTAGAAAAAATTTTGAGATTTTTAAAATTGCTTGACTGTATTTTGGCCTAGTGTAAGCACGTACTTTTTGTATAGTATTTCATAAAGTTTTTTTTTTTTTTCTTCCAAATACTTGTACATACTATATGCGTAATTGTAATTTCAATAATCAACATAAAAATTATGGTGGAGTACTTGTACTTGCATTAACTATAATAAAAAGAGGAGGGAGGCATAATTTAAATTAACGACCGGATGTTTTTATATTGTGTATATGCAAACACATATACATTTACATACATATAGAAATATAACAATATGCAACATGAACAGATCAATTTGAACAACAACAAAGTATTGTATTAAAGTCAACAACTCACATGAAAAAAAGTGGAACGTATAAAAGAAGATTAGTATGCAATTCAAAAAATTTAAGAAAAAACAAGTTAGCGTGCTGTATTCGGCTATGCCGAATCTTATATAAGCTTCAGCATGGTGCGATAAGAACAGAAAGTTATATAAATAACGTTCTTTAGATATTATTTTATCTATGTTATGCCACGCCCACTTCTTCAAACCCGTCCACATTTTGTCGGTTGTTGTCTATTGATAACTAAGATGCTTGTTCCTTTTTTGAAGCTTTGGCTCGTGCCGTTCTCCAGATATACAGGAAAAAGCGATAACAAAAACAACAACAAGGGATTTATGAGTAAAATCAGAAGCAGTCGTTTTTTTTTTGCTAATATTGCAGTCATTTATGGACCGATCTGGCTTAAATATATGTGACATAAATATATTAAAACCTAGTCCCTATCATTTTTGGTGTCTTCGGAAACCCCATTTCAACATTCAAACGGACAGACGGACATCGTTTAATTAACTTTATTACTCATAAAAAGCCAAAATATATAAACTTTTTAGGGTCTTAGATTAATATTGTAGATATAACAAACTTCTAAATAAATGCCCTTTTAAATTTGGTGCAGGGTATGAAAATAACTAACTAATTTTGCTTCGACTGTCAAATGAATTAAATTTTAATTTTCTCTGGTTTATGACATATTTTTACAACATCAAATTAAATTATAGTTTTAATGTAGTTAAGTAGAGACTTTAATATTGTTAGATTAGATAAATGCTATTTAAGCAGTTGAAGGAGATATTTAGTTAGATACGAGTCGTGTTGTTTGTTGTTGTATGTAAAAGTATGAAGGGAATATAATTTATTTACATTAATGTTTATATGTATGTATTAAACAATTGCTGCATAACGTCACGTGAGACTGTCATTAAATTGTTTGTGCATGGAAAATTTGCTTTTATCGTAAAATTTAAAAGATGTAAAACGAATTTTGATTATGCTACAAGTTTATTTGTTTAATTGTTTTACATAGTTTCAATTAAAATAAAAGGTAACTTAAAAAAGCTGTTATTTTCTTTAAACAATGTTGCCAATTAAAAGATGTTGATTTGTAGGGCAAAAAAAAAACAAAAAAATATGTGCCAAGTAGAGACGTCGGTCTCTAGTGTTTTCGACAACTCGTTATTCTCTACAATAACAATTCAAAAAGTTAATTTTTAAAGCCCGTTTTTACAACTTTGGACCATAATTAATCTTAATTCCAAAGTAATAAGTTAGTTTAATGGCACAAAGACTATTCCGGAAAGAAGTTCCTACGGGGGATAGGTGAATATATGTTCCGATTCTCACCATTTTGAATAGGCAATTAAAACGTATGGACAGACAACCAGCTTGACGGACGGACATCGTTAGATCGACTCAGAAATTGATTCTAAGTCGATCGGTATACTAAAAGGTAAGTACATCATTAAAAACGCATAATATCCTCTCCACTATTGTTATGTGGGTTTAAAAAAGCTCGTTCTCGTTCTGCTCGTTCCTGAAACCTAAAGACTTGACAAGCCAAACTTGATGTGTGTGAACCAATACTAATAGAGTTTAATATTTTTTTAACGCTGGTTTTAAAGGGATGCAATAAAAGTCGTTAAACTAAATTAAGTGTGTAAATTTTTAATAAAAAAATCTCAAGGTTTATTTATGCAAAATAAACCGAAACGTTTTTTTTAAGGTAAGAACTATCAATTAAAGCAACGCAATTTGTTTTTCTAAATTTAAGAGTTTTGTAATGTTAAACGTTTTCTAACACTTTTTTATCGTTTCTACTATGAAAATAGTTTCTTCCTTCTTATGATTACCTTGTTATACATACATACATATATATGTAGGGGGTGGAATTTCATGCAAATGTTTTTCTGAGTCACAACTTTCGCTGAAAAATTGCATCAACTTGTTCGTGCATATTTTTGCAATTTTTGTCGTTACTACATTTTTTTGTGATATAGTGTTAAGATGCATTAAATTAAGATATATTCAGGCCTGTCACAGAAATCAATTCCGATCGAAGTGATTTCGTTTTATGTGAAGCCAGACACGAAATCACTTCCACTTTCGATCGGAATTGATTTCGGTGACAGTCCTGATTATTAGTTTCTGCTGACAAAAGCATATATTTTTTTTTAATTCAAATGATTTTTAGTGTTATCAAAATCAAACAATTGTAGCACTCAAACAAAAATGTAATATGTTATTTTATAAAATGATTTTACTTTTGTTTTAATGTTTCAAGTAGTGCAAAATCCGATGTGCAAAATCCAGTTCGATGTCTATCTGTTGTGCAATTTTTAATGATTTTGAAGATTTTTCTGTGTTTGACAAAAATCTTTAAATCAACTTATGAAAGGTGATACACACAACCTACAGTTGGTTCCAGAAAGAGAAAATGCATGGCATGCAATTCCTCGAGACAATATGAAATTTCTGTAAATTTTTTTGTTTTTAATAAGACAAACTCTTAACATTTTATTCATTTTTGCAGCATATTTTGAAGGTTTAAAGCATGTTTTATGCGCATATTTTCAAATAATATCTGCATGAAATTCCATGCCCTATACATACAGTATAACTAGAGTATCATAAAAGTTTCTCATAAATCTTTTTTTAAAGTTTTCCGTAAGAAGGCAGGTGCTATCATAATAACACACAACATACTATAGTATACCACATAACTACATGAAATTCTTAACACATACTACTGGCTTTGTAATAATGGAATGTTAACATACTTTTTTTATAATTCCTCATAAATTTTTTCTTCTTCTTCTTAACACTGTTCCCCTCTTCCAAAAGTCTTCAGCACAACTAAATCTAATATGTATAAAATTACAGAAACATTAAGAACAATAATTTAAACATCTTTTACCCTTGGTAGTAGAACCACTTGAATTGTATATTATATTTAATATACCTACTCTTGTATAATCATGGTTATACAATGATATTAAAAGTTTATCAGCAATACCGACATACATATGAATACTATAATATACTACATATAAAGTTAATGTTGCAACATGTCGGGCGGCCTTCTTTAAATTGCTAAAGAATGCTATACATATATAAATTTAAATTATATGTTACGAGAAGGAAAAATAATTCACTTTAATAAAATTCTTAACAAAAAAAATCTTAAGAAATAAGAATGAAGAAATTAGAATTTTAAAATACTCCAGGATATGAACCTGATTCGCAAGTTTTACTTTCAGAACAAGAGAAATTTGTTTTAAAAAACCACTGGACAAGGACCAAGAATTTACTTTCAATTAATAAACTAGCAAAAAAAATTTTATATTTAAATTGGGGTTTAAATGAAACTCGGAAATTAACATCGCATTAAAAATTATTTAAAAAAATAACATTGCATTGAAAATTTTCTTCAAAAAAAATATTAGGATTAATAATTTCTGCAGAAAATAACATCGCATAAAATTTTCTATACAAAAAACATTTACAATTGAAATTTTTTTAAAAAAAAAGAACATCGCTTAGAATATTTTATAGAAAGTAATGCGAACTTATTATATCATAATAACATCGCATTGAATATTTTCTATAGAAAAATATCGCATAAGATATTTTCTATTGAAAACATATTTCATATTAGGTTAAAAATTTCTGCAGAAAATAACATCGTATTAAATTTTCGTATACAATTGTATATTTTTTTTAAAAAAAAGAACATACCATAGATTATTTTATAGAAAATAATGCGTCTTATTATATTATTTATAGAAAATAACATCGCATTGAATAGTTTCTAAAGAAAAAACATCGCATAAAATATTTTCTATAGAAAAATGCATTACATACATATTTCATATCAGGGTTAATAATTTATGCAGAAAATAACATCGCATTAAATTTTCTATACAAAAAACGTTTACAATTGAAATTTTTTTAAAAAAAGAACATCGCATAGAATATTTCAAAGACAACAATGCGATCTTATTATATTATTTATAAAAAATAACATCGCATTGAATATTTTCTATAGAAAAAACATCGCATAAAATATTTTCTATAGAAAAATGCATTACATACATAAACACACTTACATATTTTATATTTTATGTACGTAAATGCATATATATGTATGTTTATGTAATATGACCTTGAAATTAACTATTGAAAATAACACCTTTTACACATCGCCTGTAATATTTTCCATAGGAAATGAAAACGCATGGAAAATTTTCTATAAAATAAAACATGGCATTTACCATTTTTGTAGCAAAAAAAAATTGCATTGAATATTTTCTGTACGAAATAACATCACATTCAATATTTTCCATAGAATGTAGTAAGGCACTGAAATATTTTTTGTAGAAAGTATCGTCGGTTTATTTATTTTATACGCGGCCTGCAAAGCCAAAAAAAAATCGAATTTTCCTTTTAGAAATTAAAAAAATTAAACAAAACAAAAATTTTCTATGTATTTAAAGTTTAAAATTTTCAATAATTACACTGTGCTAGTTGAAAAAAAACTGTCAAGAGGGCACCCGGGAGGTTAGCCTAATTCGAGTACGCTGAATCCAGTGGGGCTAACTGTGTTTTTAGTTAAGCTCTTGTTTTTCAGTTATACCGTTACTTCAAAAATGGAGGTTGCACAAAATTTATTCGAGTAACTCAAGGGTTACCCGCCGGGTGCTTTTCGTAAAAAGGTATCGAATTCAAGCAGTGTTATGCTTACACTTTTTTAGTTTTTAACATTTTTTGTATATTTTTATTATTTAAAAAATATCTTTAAATTCCTACTGCAAAAATGTTCCTTAAGAGCTCAAATAATTTTTTTTAACTTTATTATTTTTTTATGACAACTCTCATTTCTCTTCGTTTACATTTTCTTATGTCACTATAATTTTTACACAAATGAATGAAATTAAATGCTAATTAATTTATTTTATCGAGCTTATGCTAATTTCAGTGTCTACAAAAAATTTGTTTAGCCAAAAAGGTGTTTGCTTAAGCAAATAAATAGAAAAAAAAATAAGAACAAAAAAAACATCGAATAAAATTTAAAGTTAACAAAATACATGGTGTTCTTAAGATGAAGAAAAACAACGATAATGTGAAAAAGCAATAACAAAACTCAAAACAGAAGCAAAAATCGGTTATAGACTTGACACTTGTTTTGATCGCAACACTGATCAGACATACATTTCATTAATATACATATGTATGTATATATGTGTATGTACAAGTATAGGAACAATAACAACCCAGCGGGAAAAAGAAGGAGTGGGAAGGCCTTCTAGAAGGCCTCTGTACCCCTTCTTTTGGATGTACAAGGCCTTCTTGCTCCATTCCATACTCATATCTTTTTTACACACGTTGTCATTGCGGAGAAGGCCTTCCGCTCTCGCTTCTTCAGCAGGTACATAAGAAGGGTAACGGGACCAAAAAAAAAATGATTTTGCTTTTGCTTGTGCAAAAAAACAATATAAAAAATGTTACTCCTTTTCTACTCCCTTCTCATAGAAGCGAGTGTGGAAGGTGTATCTTTTCTTTTATACGAAAGAGCCGAGGCCTTCTATGAGGCCTTCTTTAGCAGTTAGATAAGAAAGTAATTGAATCAAAAAATCTTTTAAGCAGGCCTTTAAAAAGGCCTGAAGTAAGAAGGTCTTCTGAGTTTTCCCGCTGGGAAAATAGATTAGTGAGTAAAGTAAACAAGTAGAAGAAGAAGAAAAAACAAACAAAAAAACCGAGCAAAATGACAAGCAAAATCATAAAAACAAACAAAACAAAGCGGTACAGAGTGTGAAAAAGAATAATCGTAAAACACTTTTTGTTTCGGTTGTTGTTGCATTTTAAATACATTCATAAACACACTAACCCGTTAAATTACCCAGCAAACACAAAGTCGAACCTTTGATATAAAATAAGCTTCGTACAGACAGACTGTGGTCAGTCAGATCTTACAATAAAGTCAGGTCTGGCAATGTGCCAAAGAAAAATTGCCACCATTAGTAAACTATCAGTTCAGGCGATTGTAAGAAAACCATACAATTTCATTGGCAGACAACTTTCTGACAATAAATTCATCTTTCATCAAAAATTGTCAGTTCACACGATTGTCAGATAATTGCATGGCCAGAATTGCCAGATCTGTTTTTAAAGATTGAATTTTTTTGATTTTTGCTTTTTTATATTGTTTTAAATAGGTTTCACTGATTTTTAATCACATTCATTTTAATTTTGCAAAATTAAACCTTTTTTGTTTTTTTCGTTTTACTCATGCGTGTCAGCGATGGAAGCTATAGTGCAGTTGTATTTACTTCTTTTCTAATACATTAATGGCTATCTTTAGGTATCATTTTTCCTTTAAAAAAAACGTCTTTTTTCTAAATATGTAAATATATCAAGAGATGAGCCAGAAAATTTGAAATGGGTACCGTATAGTCTCAAAACTACGTTTTGTTTCCATACCTGCAACGCATGTATTTGCAGCGTTGCCAATAAAAAAAGGTCTCTGACAATCATGCTATTGTCATATGCATACACTTCGCACATCTGGCAATAAGAACAAAGCTTTCAACGTCTGACAATGGTCTGCCAATTGCAACGAAGAGTGTACATATGAAGTTTATTTATCAAAAATCAAGAGAAAAATTAGACTAGAAAACCATTATTATCTCTTATTTATGTTCCACATTGTATTACAATCCACATCTAAAAAACATTTGGGAATAACGTTTAAAAGTAAGTTGAAAATAAATGAATTTCTCAATTTTCAATAATAATTTTCTGACGTTTGTCGTTTGAGGAAGGATGTGTTTGTTGGGTATTAATATGTTTATGTGTGTGTAATAAAGAGAGGCGTTTATTAATTTATATAGTTTAAATTTAATTATGTATATTATCAAATGATCACAACAGTTTTTTTTTATTTTATTTTATTATTAAAGCAAGTATCTGAGTAGGTATATTTTTTTAATTTTTCCGTTTTGTTTTCATTATTTATTTACATTTGTTATTGTTAAAATAACATTCGTAAACATGTGATTAAATAACTAGAAGTATTTAAAAATTGTTTAAAGCATTTTTACAATATACATACATACATACTTACATACATTCATATTAATTTAAATCAAAATGTGCCCTTTTAACTTGTAAAAATGTTTACTTGTTGCGTATTTAAAATTTTAATTTTGCTGTCTTGTCTTGTCTTAACTTTATAATTGTCTGATAACTTTTTTTTTAATATCACTGTCACTAAAGTGATTTTATCAAAAGGCTACTTGAACTGCTCTAAACAAAAATTATTTGCTAAAATTGTTGAGCAAAAATATAATGAATAATAAATTTATTGATTGTAAGTTTTTTATTTGTAAAATTATATAAAAATAAAAGCAGTGTACAATTCTAAGGACGTCAAAGGTCACTATCAGTGCGAGGGTTGTGGGTTTAATCCTCGCCAGAAAATCTGGAGTGCTTCACTACAACAGGCCGCCACTACTGCTTTATAAGTAATTTTGTTTGTATTTGTCACTCTAAGTCCCCTTTCAGACTCGGCAAGTTTGTTGCGCAAGTTACTTGCCGCTAACAACAAAGTCTGTACAAATTTTTTTTTCTTTACCCCGACCTTACCGCTAACGTCTACAAACCAAGAGTTGCGCAAGAGACTTGCGCAAGTAACTTGCCGAGTGTGAAAGGGGTCTAATAGCCTTTTTGCACTGATCAACAACTAACATCTACCAGCAATTTGGCACCATTTGCGAAGATGTTAACATCTTTCCATAAGAAATACATAGGGCTAAAAACCAACATCTTTAAAAGATGTTCCTATCTCATTTTATTCCATTCTACATCTTTCGATTATTTTAGTGTCATCACTAGAAAAGTGGCAATAAGTTCTATTATTATTGTGGCATCACTGACAAAAATAAATTGGTTTTGAAAGCAGCGCTACCATTTGTCAAGTTTTCTCTTCTATTGCAATGTTTTTTTGTTAATTTATTTTATATTTTTAAACAAATTGAACTTCAAATAAATTTTTGTGTTTTGTTTTTAAATTTTGGCACTTTTGTAGAAAAAAACATTTTTTATTTTGAAAACATTTTTATTGCGAAAATGGTGACATTTTTGTTTGATGATAAATGTTAGATGTGAGCAATGTATACGAGTGTTTCACATTTTCTTCATCTTTGATTGTAGATATTAGATGTTGATCAGTGTAAGAAGCCTATAAGGCCCATTTTACTGAAGATGGCAAATAGTTATTTTTAGGATTTTATCTCAGATCAATGGTTTTTGGTTATTACAAGCTAAGTTAAGAAGGGTTATGCGTCTAAGGGCATACCTCCACTCGGAGACCAATAAGGTCCATTGTGAATATTACAAGTAAACATTAACCAAAAAGTGACTGATAAGCTAATAGAAGGTTTATTCTCAAGGTAACTTTTCAAATGAACTCTAAGTGCCATTATTACAACTTGAAGTACGCTAAAGTTAAGATTAAATTGACAGATAATAATGTGTTATCTGTCAAAAAGCGTCTGTTAACTGTCGGATAACAGCTAACGCCGGATAACAGCTAAGTTATAATAATGGCCCTAAGAATATTAAAATTTTAAAAACAAAAACAAAGTATGTTAAACAAACAAAAGTAGTCCACTGCAATGTTGCCACAGTATATAAATAACATTTTTCATTTTATCAGACACGTGTAATAACGGAGAAAACTTAATGGTTACTTTATAGCGGCCCATCATGCACTTGCAATAAAATTGTTAAATTTTTCGTATTGTACAATTATATTGCCAATGTGTATGGATATTCGAAGGTGGCGCAATATATTGGCAGCAATCAAAAGAATTTTGATTTAAATTGCACAACGAAAAGAAGTGCAATAATATACTGTAAGAGGTTATTTTGCTTATAGGTTATGTTTTTTTTTATGAAAGTTGCGCTATATTTTAATTGAAACCATTGTGCCATTTATTGCACAAAAAATGGAAATATACAATATACAATAATATTGTTTAAAAGATGGACCGCTTATCGTAAAGCTCTTGTTCATGTAAACTATCAGGGACTTTATCTGTAGGTTGTAATAATGACGCTTAATAATCCTGTTCTTTAATTGAGACAATATAATTAAAAACATACATACTTTTAAAATTAAAACTTTTTTGCAAATATCAATTAATTAATTGTATTCTAACTTAATTTACCGAGCAATGGTAACGTAAGCCTTCTGCCCGCTGTTGGGAAACAGACCAGAGTCTTTAGCGGTAATCGAACCCACAACTCTCGCACTCATAGACTAACTCACTACCAACTTATCGAACGGGACACCCAAAACATTTAAATAATTCAATATTTTTACTAAAAATCGAGCAATAGAATTTCATTTTATTTGGTAACAACTTTGTTTTGATACGAGTATTTACACAAGGTAAAATTTGAAAAATACAAAAAAAAAACAATTTCACTTTTTATCAAAAAGTTGAATTAAAAAAAAGAGCACAATAAGCTGCTTTTTAAAAATATTTTTAGAAAAGAGGCGTATGCAGCACAAAACAATAATTTTCTCTTTCAATAAAATGGTATTTAATTTTAAGTTCGTAAATGAAAGTTCACAAAAATTTACATTTTTCTTCAGGACATATGCCAGAAGCCGTGGTGAAAATACAAAAAAATTCTATCGGATATATTTTTCTGAAAACTACATGTAAACCTTCATTGTCGTTTTTCTCCAATTACGATTTTTTTTGGCTTATGCGCCAAACCATTAATGAGCTGACGATATGTATTTTTGTATCTAATATTTTGTTTAAAAGTTTGTTACAAAGTCATTTGGACTGTCAATAAAAAATTTCATTTGCTTGTGAAGTTTACCATAGGAACACAATTGCAACGTATGAACGTGATAGCGTACGACTTATTTACATTGTCCAATTAAATTGTGCGTATAATATTTAATAGAAAGGCTGGCGCACACGTGAAAGCGTATTGTCATAGAAAAAGCAAATCCAAATACGTTTACGGCGGAATTGTGAGTAATTGTGGAGCGTGTTTTTAGAAATTTACAGCATTACGTCCTGCCTTCCAATGACGTATGACTAGTGTTTTCACACGGGATTTCCGGGAAATTTGTGTGGGAATTTCCGGGAATTTTTTTAAGTTAACTATGGCCGCTTTACTGCTGATATAATATATACAAAGGGAAAAGAAACGGCATTTTCTTTTCCCTTCTCTCCTAAAAGCTCAAGACTTGACGATTCAAACTCGACGTGTTCACACGTGTGAACCGGCACTAAGAAAGTTATGTTAAGAACATTTTTAATATTTTATGCTCTGAATTTTCAAACTAGTAAAACAAGAGGGGAAAAATGTGTACACTTTTAAACTTTTTGAAAGACCCAGATTTATTTTATAAAAACGAAAAAAGCTTCTCCCACCTGCTTTAAAAATATGTAATAATTTTTTATTTAGAGCAGGTACATAAATAATTTTTGGAATAGATTCTGAAAATGCAGTAAATACTATTTCTGTAAGAGATATTGACAAAAGGAAAAATAATAAATTTCTGTGTATTTTTTAAGAATAAAAATTGGAAATTTAGCACCTCATAACAAAATCTTATAAATGAGTGAAAAAAACAAAACGTAAAGAAAACGCTTATTCGAAAAGAAAATCACTTTCTTTAAAAAAAGAATTACAAGAATTACAATAACAAGAAAGTGGTAAAAAAGTGAAAAGCAACAGAAACTTTGTTATGAAGAAAGTGAACGTGTTTCTCATTGACAGGCCTCTTCTTTAATAAAATCAAAAATAAACTGTCAAACGATTTTGTAACTGCTTGTTCTGTACTAAAATTCTATTTTCAAAGAAATATTTTATAATATTTTGTTTGTTTTTTGTTCAAAAAAAAATTAAATTATTATTTTTGCATCGTTTTATAGTCAGCGGAAACTCCCTGGTATTCCCGTAAAATTGAAAAATAAATCCCGCTTTCTCGGGAAATGAGAAAGTCCGAAAAAAGAAAAGCTATTCGTACGACCCAATTGTGTTCCTTGCACCAAACCAAGTCTTATTAAATACAAAACAATATCATCAAAATATTTTCCTTATAAAGGAGGTCTAATTAACTTAATTACCAACATACTGCTAACAAAATCAGGTTGGAAAGACGTCACTGTCATTTCAAAACGATCAACTTAATTTAGGCCTAGTCTTAACTATTTTCAGCTTAATGTTAAATACTT
This sequence comes from Pollenia griseotomentosa, assembly GCA_963931875.1. Classification (NCBI taxonomy): domain Eukaryota; kingdom Metazoa; phylum Arthropoda; class Insecta; order Diptera; family Polleniidae; genus Pollenia; species Pollenia griseotomentosa. Next base: position 169,827,065 of record OZ007563.1, read on the forward strand.
AATCACACTGTGATGTGAAAATTGTTCTCAATCAAATAGTTTTAAAAGCGCGTGTCATTACCAGTTTTTTAGCACACACGAACGTTAATTTTTTTGATTAACCCAAATGTTAAATAGAAATTTATTTGTTTTTTTTCAAATGATTGGTTTGCAATTGTGTTTTTTTTTTAAATTTTTAATTGAATTAAAATCTATGTTAATACATAAATGCTCGTTGACAACTGTCCAAATTTAATTTTTTAAGCTGAAAATTTTTGGGGGCCCCATAATCAGTTTAGATAGAAATGAATTTTAACACGATAAAAGAAATTAAGTTGTTGTATATAAAACATTTGTTCGTCGTTTGTATGAACGTGTGATAGACAAAATAAAAAAATTATTAGGAATCATAATATTAAATAATTTATTTGTTTTCTTTTAAGTTGTTTTCGTACACGGGTAGCTGGCATAAATTTGCTAAAAACAGGGGCGTGTCTTCTAAAGGAAAAGTGGGTTAAAAAGGATTTTACTGAAGGTTATTTGTTAAAAAAAATCTTATGGACTTAAGTATCCAAGAACAAAGTACTATTACAACAATTTATTTGCTAAAGTTACCGCCCACTACTTTAAAGCCCATATGGAGTTACAATTATACACAATAACGAGGGACTGCTTTAGCCTCTTATATAGAACAATTGCAAAGATGCCAAAATAAGATTTTAAGAATGATTACAGGTTTAAAAGAAACCAACAGTTGCACAGAGATTTGAATGTTCTCCTACTAAAAGAGGCAAATATAAGATATAGTTCAAAATATATGCAAAATATCACCCGAACTTTCTGGCACGAAACTTACTTAACAATCGCATACACCATCGCATTCTTAGGCGTAATCAGGGAGATTTCAGATCTCGTAACATGAAAACGAAGGAAAACAATCAACGCACACTAAATTATGCACTCATAAAAAATGCATCTTCATATTGATGATGCCCTAACATCAGAGTTGTGACATCAATGTTATTACAAATGGCATCAATGAGGCAAAAAGTGACATCAATCAAATGACGAACGTCATCATAAAATTTTATCATATTTCATGCGTCACCTATGCTATGACTACAATGACATCAATTCGATGCCGCATTTTGTGTATAATTTACATTATTTTCATGTTTCAAAAGTAAAATAAGAAGAAAAAATTCCCATATTCTATTTGTTTAAATTATTTATTTAAATACATCAAATATTCAAAGTAAAATGATAACGAAAACCATATCGGGCATGCTGCTGAAGTCATATAATTAAGAGTTTTTCTGAAAACAAAAAACATGTGTAACGGGTATGTAAATAATAAAATTCTTTCACTTTGACTTAGGTCAATTCCAATGACTGAATTTAATAACAAGCTGTCGTACAACAGTCATTAAATTGAGTCATTGGGATTGATTTAATTTAATGACAAACTGTCATAAAATGTAGCCTAATGAGTCCTTTCTCCGATATTACTGAGTAATCGCACTGATGACAGTTATCATTAAACTGACTCGGATTCGTCATTTCTATGATGCCAATGTGTCATTCCATTGATAACATAATATCACCTGATGACAATTTGGCCAAGTGATATTAAGGCTGACATCAAAATAATAAAAACTGTCATGGGGTCAAAAACCAAGAAACTTGTCATAGAAGTGATGTTAAAATACATCAGCGTTATGACGCCTTTTCTAGTGTGATTATTTGTATTACCAATAAATTTTTGTCTGGCACTGTTTTGACTAAATGTTTAAAATTTAGTTTAAAGAGTCGATTATGTATCAAGTGAAGATTCAATAAATAAATAAATGTTTTTTTTATAGAATAATACAAGTTTAAATCATAATAAAACATAGTTATATATTTTTGATATCAATGAAACGGTCTTTATTGGATAGAAAATTTTATTCAACCAGAAATGGGCTTCATTGGAAAATAAAATTTTGAATGTCAATTCAAAATCAATATCAATTTGAGCTTCAGCCAATTCGCCGAATTATTTCGCTTAAAAATTTCCGCAAATTGCACGCGTTGCTCTGGTGTAAGTCGATCCATAATAAAATGTCAAAGCACAAAAAGCAACTATCAGCTGTTAAATGGGTGGTCAAATAAAGCAGTGATGCCAACTCAAAGTTGTATCACTCCAAAAAAACACCCTTTATATGAAAAAAATCATGTACATATGTCATTAATATGGAAAAACTGAGTCGCTGAGCTTCGAAAAGAAATAACATATGGATATTGTGGGAGAGCTTTGCAAATTGTGGGATGATACCACTTCAAGAAAAAACGAAAAAATATGTTTTTTGAACACCCTTATGTACTATATACACACATATCGGCACCTTAAATGCAAACAGACGTGCCTACATTTTTATTTTTTTACAGAAGAAGCAAAAAACTTTACAAATCAATAATAACAAGTTGTTCTTGGCGTTTGAATTTTCTTAAAAATGTCGTAATTTTTGATCGCAGGGGTAACATGTAGTTTAAAAAGCGAACGAAAATCAATCAAAAACTCAATATCGATTTTTTTTTGTAGTTACGTCCGTTTGAATTTACGTTGACGAAATGTATGTCTGTATTGTTTTCAAGTATAAAATGTACGAAAAATAAATTATATGTACTTATGTATATATTTTTAATGTGTGCTTATCACGCCAAATTGTGTTGTTTACTTATTTTAATTTATTTGATTTAAGTTTTTGCCGTTTTTGTTTTTACTTTTTTTTCTCAAGTGTAGTATAAAAAATTAATCAAAATAATATAAAAACTTTACTTCAAACCATGATAAGATTAGAGAAAGACATAAAGGAGACAGTTGTACAATTTTCAGTCTTAACACATTTCTACAAAAAAAATGTCAAGGAAAAACTAATGAACTTGAAAATAAAATTCGAGGAAAAAAGCTAAAATGAAAGCATAATAACTTTGCAATAAGTTGATAAGTTTTTATTAGAAACCAAAGACTTACTTACCCTCAAACAAATAAACAGCTAAAGTCCAGGCATATGCAGGCTGATGAAGTTGGCGGGAAGTTTAAAGAAAACTTAATTGGATTTTATTTCCGTTACGTTGAGATTTATAACGGATATTTGTTTAACATCAGTCAGGGATTTTCCACTATAAGTTTTTTATTTTTTTTTTTATAAGTTCTTTAATGTTTTTTTATAAAAATTTTCTTAAAACAAAATATTTTTTACACTTTATTCACAAAATAAAAGAAACAAATTAAAGATGTTACACGAAAAGAAAACACCTTTTTGATATGGTCATGTGCAACAACGAAATTTTTTTAAACTTATTGCGGTTACTTCAAACATATACATACATAATATTTCAATTAGGCCTCCACTACAGCGCCCCATCAATTTCAAAATATTATTGTATGTTTATGTTATTTGCCATGTTATTTCTATATTGCCCTTTATTATTTAATAAGTCGCACGGTTTCAATTAAAATATGGCGCAACTATTATTAACAACAAAACCTAACCTATACATGGGGTCTTCACCTGACAATTTTTTGTCATACCAAACGTCCAAAGTCTATATAAAAAAACTCTAAAATTTTTTTCAGCGTTTTTTTACATAAAGTTTGACGTTTATTATGAGAAAAAATTGTCAGGTGAAGACCCCATGTTAAAGCAAAATTCAAATTTATGCACATTTCACAGTATATTGCACTTTTTTTCGTTGTGCAATAAAAATCAAAAGGATTTTGATGCTTGCCAATTTATTGGTGGCACACATTGACGATATAATTGTACGATACGAAAAATTGAAGATTTCAATTGCAAGTGTATAATTTATTATTAATTTATGTTTAGTTAAGCATTCAATGTTTAAAAAACTATTATTTTTTTTAATAAGAGGGTTTTAAAGTTGTATACACAAAAATATCAAAAGAATAAATGAAGCAGTAAAAACTGTAATCTTAAACAAACGAATAAATAGCGAGTCTGTTCTAGTATTTAGCACCGCGTTTAGAACAGTGCAGCAGTGAAGTAATATGCTTTTCACACTTGTCAACATCTAACATCTACCATCAATTTGCGAAGATGTTGAAATTTTTACATAAGAAATGCATAAAGCTAAAAATCAAAACGTTTCAACGAATTTAAAAGATGACCCAATCTCATTTTGTTCCCTTCGTCATCGTCCAGACTTACAATTTTCGTTCCAGAAATTTTTGAGTTTATTGGTGAGAGAGGTGACAATATTGGGAAGGTATACTCAGTTTCATGTACTCTGCAATTCTGTTTTGTTTTGTGAATCTCACACTTTTCAACTTGAATTTGGCTGTAGTTGTATTTGTATTTTATATATAAAATATAAAAAGAACAAGATAAAAATGCAAAAATTGCCACCCTAGAATTTTAAAATTTGTGGATTCTAGTGCAATTTTAAAGCAGGATTTAATAAAATTGCAGCAACAAAAATTGAAAGTCTAGACAATGACTTTTACATCCTTCGATTTTTGTAGTGTCACCTCTAGAAAATTGGCAATAAGTTCTATTGTTATTGTGGGATCACTGACAAAATTATCAGGGGTGTCATGGAAATCGAAAACGTAAAACGAAAGAATTTGGCAGTTCTTTTTATTAAACTTTTAATCTAATTTTTAAAATTTTTGTTAAAAAATTCTTTTTAATAGAGCATTATTTGTATCACAATTGTTATAAAAATTTTTTATTACAGAAATCTTATTGAAAAACGACTCTTAAAATTCTTACGTTTTCGATTTCCATGACACTGCTGCTATTTGTTTTGAAAGCAGCGTTACCAATTGTCAAATTTTTACTTTTTTCTAAGTCTTTTTTGTTTAATTTTTTTTTTATATTATTAAACAAAACATTTTGGTGTTTTTTTTAAATTTTGTGCAGTTTTGTAGAAAAAAAGTATTGAAAAAAAAAATTCCAGAAATGGTTACATGGTTGTAACTGCTTGATGGAAGCCTAATTACCCATATTATGGTTGTTAATGACAATTATGTGGTTAAAGTAAAATGCTGAAAATTTTTCCGTTAAAAATTGTTTTGTTAGAGTTGACCATAAAAAAAAGCTGTTTTCTCTGCGTGTAGATTATACCATTTTGTAAACAAAAATCAGGGTTTAAAATTTGCTTTTTATTTTAAAAGTTTATACAGATACTAGATATTTAAAAAAAAACCTTCAATTAATTTTATATACATACATACATACTGAAAATTATATATTTTTATTTTATATTGTACTTTTTCAAAACATTTTTGCACACATTTTCACGTTTTTTTATTCAAATTAGTTTTTGTTTACTTTATAAATACGATCGCATATAATGAAAAATAAATAAAAAAAACACACAAATATATTTAAGTGAGAAGACGAAAAGTCGTACCGGCAGACTTAAAAAATTTAAAAAACTGACTCAAAATATTTAAACTCTTGAAGTTTTTGACAAATTTTGAAATAACAAAGAAAAACAAAAAATCTATTTCATAAATAAAACCGATGATCCAGCAGCCGTACAACAAATAAATGTTATCAGAGCAAGTTTTTCCGTCCTTTTTTCTTAAAAAGTAAGTTTTTCCATATTTGCAAATATGCTTTGTGAATTTATTTTTTTCTTGGGAAATTCAAAATATTATTAACGAAATTTGCTAATAACCATATTTTCAATACATTCTCTATTGACCTGCGCTAAAACTGATAACTTCAATTCAAGAATTTGATATAAAAACATTTTTTTTTTTCATAGCAAATCAAAAATTTACTTTTCTAGAAAATAATCTATAATGACTTTTTTTAAAAGCATATTTATGCTTTTTTCTTAAACTTTAAGCATATTGTTCCGTAATTATTTTTTTTAAATTTTTTTGGTTTTTTGCATTTAAAAACTTGCCCTGATTAGTATTAAATGATCTAAAAGATCACTTAATATAAAGAGTTTTTGAGAAAGGGGGTGTTGGGAAAAGGCCCACAACAATCATAAACAAACGCCAGCAAAACGCCATTGGCATTCAAATAATAAAAAAATGTATATTCGTATGTGTGAATTTTTATAAAAACAATCATTTTTTTCGTTTAACCATAACAACAACAGCAAAAAAGAACCTATTAAAAACAGCAAAAATCATAATAATCAACAAAATTTTAATTTATTGATACGTTGAGAAGCAGTCAATATTTGCGCCGTTCTAAAACACACAGAGGTGGACATGTGACAGAAGTAACAGACAGAGGCGCTGGTACTAAAAAAATTAATGAAAAATTTATGATTAATTTAAAATTAGCCTTAAGGCACAGTTAGCCGGGAATAACAGTAACTTAACCTTACCGTAAAAAAGTAAGGCCAATCTATTTCATACAGATTGAGACGTTACATCTTACTGCTAACGATAATCGTTATAATTGCTTTACATACAAACAAATGAAGCAGTTGATTTGCAACGTTACTGTTACTCCCGGCTAACTGAGCCTTTATTTTAATGAACCCTATATCAAAGCTTTCCGGATAAAGTCAGTTAGAAAAGTTAGCTCTCTCTCTCTCTCTCTCTTTAAATTTTTAACAGATATTTTTCCAATGAGAAAAGTACTGAAGGGTATTGTTGCTGATGTAATCTGAAATAGCCTAAATAATGTTCAAAATTATACAGGGTGGCGAAGAACTATCTACATACGTATATGGTTTAAATCAGTTTTCGAAAATAAACAGAACATTATTTAGCGTTCGGCTCACACACCCAGCAACGATAGCTATTTTTTTAGTGTTGGTAACTATTTTCAAGAAAGAGCCGAACATTATATAGTGTTCTGTTCTTCGTTAAAAAGCAGAACAATTGTACTGATACTGTAAACAAGCATTATATTTTAGTGTTCTATAATTTTTCTTTTTTTACATTGATAAAGAAATGAACAAACAAAAAATTTAAGCAACGACCGCAGCACGAACAGCTTGTGTGTCTATTCTGTAATTGTTTTGTTTTTGTAAAAAATTTTGGTTTTTTCCAGCTAAATGGGCGTTAAGCACAACAGAAACGAACGAACACTAATGAGCTGAACCGAACACAATGAAGTTTGTGGTTTAAAAAAAAACAGAACGAAATTCAATGTTCTCATCTCTTTTTTAAGTTGGATAAGAACAGTATTATTTTTGTGTTCGAAAGATGACAAACAGGGAATCTTTTTTTTTGTTTTTATGATTTACTACACAAACACTATTAGCGTTTGTGTTTTCCACAAATCTACCGAACCGAACACTAAGGAGCGATATTAAGTGATTACAGAACAATGGTTTAAATTCTTTATAACATTTCTGATTACATATTATTATACACTTCACCGAAGGTAAAAGGGTTTATATAAGTTTCTCATTCCGTTTGTAATTTCTACAATATTAATGTAGCAAAGTTGATTTAACGATGTCCGTCTGTCCGAGTATCTGTTGAAGTAGGATTTCCGAAGACCCCAGAAATAATGGGGACCGGGTTGTAACATATTTATGTTATGTCACACATGCTCCGTTAAATTTTGGCATTGAAATTCAGCCAAAACGATCCATAAATGACTGAGATATGAGCAAGAACCAACGACTACCTCTAATTTTACCCACAAACTTTGTCATTGTTGTTTTTTGGTAAAAAAATTTGGTAAAGGCATCTTGCTTATCAATTGGATTGGAGAAGTGGGCGTGGCACTTCCCATATAAAGATATTTTATTTCAGTATATCTGGAGAACGGAAAAATCCAAAGTTTCCAAAATGAGGGCGGAATTGGAAAAGTGGCGGTGGCACCTAATAGATTTATTAATATCTAAAGAGCAGTATTTCCGTCACTTTCTGTTCTTATCGCACTATGGTGAAGGGTATATAAGATTCGGTATAGTCAACTGTTTGGTACGCTGTATCGTCCGAAGGGATAATTGCCCCAGATTTCTTTTAATAACATTGGTGTTTCAATTAATTGGATGGCAGATCAGACGCTGTTGGAGAATTTTATTTTAGGCCATTTGTGGAAAAGCATCCAACCTTTTGGCACACAGTACTACAGGTGCTTCAATCTTTGATAAGCGGCATATTAGTCAAATGTTGATTTTAACTAAACTCCTCAAGTTCAACCTCGAGAATGGGTAGTGATGTTAGTCAAGACCGGAAGGGTCTAAGCCGAGTACGAACCAAGACCTACCCCCTGTCTATAAGCGTCTGTTGCTCGTTGTTGGAGCGGCTAATAGTAAGAGGGAAGTCTTTCTGCACCCCTTTTTTCAAGGCGGCAGAGAATGCGTCCGCTGGCCCTCAACGGTCATTTGTTATGCCTTCTGAATGCTGTCGGTCCGCTATTAACAGCTTCTAAGAGTTTTCTTTGGGGATCTCCAACTAAAAACTAACATTTACAATTAAACCATGGCTGTTACACACGAAAATTTGCGAAAATGTATAGTTTAAAAAGAGACCGTACATATGTATGTATGTGCGAAGCGGAAAGAAATACCGCTTCTTCCAGGATATAATTTTTCAAACCAAATAAATAACGATTCCCCCAAATACTCTATTTCATCAAGAATCCAAAAAGTTATTAAACAATTAATTAAATTTCATTAAAAACTTACGATTTCAACATAAGAAATTTTAAGAAAATTAAATTAAAATCAATTAAATTAAAGAAATTAAAAATGTTTTCGTAAAAGCAATAACCATATTACTACTAAAACATACATTTAAATAACAAATTTAAAAATGTTTAAATTGGCACATTCTTATCAGATATTTGTCAATTTAAGCAAAAAGTTACTGGAACTACCCCCCAAAGGGTTAACTTTAAAGAATATGTACTGCATGTGTGTAAATAAGAGCATCACTATCATCAATAAACCATTTAATAAATTCTTTTAATTAATTTTAAATTAAGAAAACAATACAACAAAACTGAGAAGAAAAATGTGTTTTGAAAAAAAAAAAATTAATGAATTAAAACAAAAAAATATATACATAAAACTAATTGAACATAATTAAGGCCAAAAAATGAAATACTCTCTTAGATGGAACACTTACGAACACTAAACGTAAAAAAAATTACGCATTTTCAAAATCTGCAAAGTTTTCTAATAATTTTATCGATTTAAAAACAAAACTTGAAAATTAAAAGAAAACAATATTTTAATTTATTCTAGGTTAAGAATACAGTTAAAAAATAAATATGGACTAACATATTTGTGTATTTCATGGAAATGGAGCTTGAAAACGAAACGATTTAAAACCGATAATTTAGTTTTCAGTGTCTTTAAAAATGTATGTATTTCCAATACATTTTCCTCCTATTTCCCATCTATTAAACTTTACACTTAATTCTGTTTTACGCGATAAATACGTTTCTCGAAAGCTCGTGTAAAAAAGTAGAATATCCATATAAAACGAGGGGATTGGTTCCACGTACGAATTATATTTCAGGTAAATAAGACATTCATGTAATTCAATTTCATGTTGCTTTTAAAAATATTTTATTTTAAAAGATTTTGTTATTCGTGCTTTATTCCCAGTTTTTATTATTGATAAAAACACTTGAAATTTATTGTTGATGGGATAAGCTATTCCTATGCGCATTTCACTGGTTGCTTAGGCCAGATCATCAGGAAACTTCATCCATAACGTTTTAGAAAAACTAAAGATATTAAACCAAATAAAACTGTTAAGCGTATAAGACTTATAGCAACAGTTCTACTTGTAATAATATCAAAGCTTAAACAAAACACATCAACAATAAACAGTGAGTTTATCTCATCTTACATTCCCCACTACAATTAGTTGAAATTCTCTCAACATTAATTGTAGCTTATCCCATCAACAATAAATTTCAAGTGTTTTTATCAATAATAAAAACTGGGAATAAAGCACGAATAACAAAATCTTTTGAAATTAAAATTTTGTATTCCCAAAAATTGAAATTACTTTTTGATAATATTTTATTTTAACAAAAAGCAATAGAAAAAACACCATGTTTGATACAGTGCTGAATAGAAAATTTCTTCCACTCGTCTGCGACTTTTAAATGTTTATCATTCATTAATTTATCTAAAATGTAACTGACTATTTCTAAAAGTTGTAATAATTCTTTGTTTCAGTGGCTGTATGTTATATTTGCAGACAAAAACAAAATTGCACATTTCGATGATCTAAAGATGGATGACCTATTGATTAAGTGCCGATATGTGTTTAATTGCCTAATATGCCTTGTGAAAAAATCGTCGCTCGTCCCAATTATGTTTATAGCATTGAATTTATTTTCAACTCATATTTTATTGAATGTTATTAAAATTTCTGAAAATTTTCTTTTGGCTTATTAGGTGAAAAAATGCTTTGGAAAATTACAACATTCGATATTGGTCGAAATTACAATACAATTTAAATGGGAATTTCGATCGATATCGATTGGATTTACGGATTATTTGCTTAGATTTTTTTGAAATCTATAATTCTTAATTATTTTTATTTCCAAATATAAACCTCTTAATAGAAGGAAAAATATATTAATTACCATCTTTAGATTAGGGAGGTAACGATACGCCTTTTTGCTGGTACGATACCGATACTTAAAAAGAATGATTGGTGATTTTGATATGAATATTCAATTTAAACAAAAGGTAAAATTAACAAAATTATACAAAATTATAGTTTAGTGCCTGTATTTAAAAAAAATTTTTGAATTTAATAAACGTTTACAAAACAAATTTTGTGTGAAAATTTGGCTTAATAAACGTTTGTTAAATTTAATAATCGTTTATAAATACGGGGGTAGGAGTTTATTAATATTTAAAATTGAAATCAATAATATTTTTATTGAAAATACAAGGTATTCTCAACTTTTGAGGAGATCGCAAATCCGTTTAAACTAGAATTGCTGTGTAAAAAAGTCTGTCAGATGCGACAGAACTCATTTGAAAACTTAAGTATTTGTGCACCAAGCGTATCTGCGTCTCTAGAAATATTAGGAGATCTAAGATATATCTCGACTTATTTTTAAGCAGAACCACAGCTTAGGATGGATAGAGGCTCATCCTCCTCGGATTTTCTTATAATATGTTCACAAACGCTCCAAAGGCCAATTTTAGACTTATCAGAACTTTTACTTAGTGTAGGGATGACCGAGTTTTCCCCAATTTTAGAATGCATAGACATAGTAGCTCAGCAAGAAGTTTTTTCGCTACGATTGAAGCCGATTGTCTTTAAAATATTCAAAGAATTTTAGACAAACAATAGGTTTCATTATTCTCTAAATCCTCAAATCTTTCATTTAGAACTTATGCTAAGTCGCCAATTTTTTAATTTCTGAACTATTCTCTATCTCAGTTTATTCATTTATTAAATGTTCTAATAATATTCCAAGACAGTTAACTAGCGGAATAACGTCAGACAACGTAGCAGTCACCTTTTTTATTGATTTAAAAGCCTCTTCAAAGTAACGAAGTAATAAAATTTTCAGCAAATTTATTTTTATTCTCACAAACATCATTAAAAATAAGCATAAAAATCTAAAAACGTACAAAATTTTTAGGTCTTTTGTACTACAAATAGAGAAAATATTTAGCATTGAGAGAACAATTCACTTCTATGGTGCAAAGCAAAATGGCTAAAGCTGGAGGTCTACACTACGTGTTCAATTCGTTGATGCATTTAAGCATCTGTCAAAAAAGTAGAATCAGAATAAAATTATTTTAGCATGTAACACAGCAAACGCGTATAATGCATTTACAGACGTATAGACGCATTAAGTGGGATAACATTCCACATTTGCATGCATTTTGAAAAAAGGTAAAAAAAAGTATCAAACGCATAGAACGCGTAGTGTGAACCTTCAGCTAAAGAATTAAAAGAAAATATTTATTATTCTGTTTTATTATAATCTATGCTTTTAAATGCGTTATTTCTTTTAGTTACTATGCAAAAAATAAAAATTTTACATTAAATTGTTTTTTTTTAACTCTAAAAAAATATCGGCGTATCGAAAGTAAAATATCGCCAATACCGATATATCGACAAAACTCGCCGATATATCGGTATCGGTATTCGTTACGTCGTTACTTTAGATATCATCAGCGTTGCTATTTGTAAAAATTGGTGTAAAACTTTTTTAAGTTTTTTAAAAAAAAAAACTTAATTTAAATTTTGCAGCAATTAAACGATCTTATATTTCTATATTCTTTGTTATTGCAACAGTGTTTAATTGTGTTTACTCCTTCCTACCCAAATATATTTTTTCACATATGTAAGTTATCTGAAAATGATGAAATGGACTTTAGAGTTCATTGATTAAATTCCAATGTTGAACTTTGCAATGATCTGTTAAAAAATGTCGATTTTGATAATATTGAGAATTTTTGGGAGGGAGTATTCAAAGCAGTGTTCGAAAATAAACACTAAATATCGCTTCTTAATGTTTGGTTGGGTAGATTTGTTGAAAACACAAACGCTAATAGTGTTTGTGTAGTAAATTATTAAAAAAAAAATAACGTTTCCCTGTTTGTCATCTTTCGAACACAAAAAAATTCAGTTCCTCTCCAACTCAACAAAAAGATGAGAACATTTAATTCCGTTCGTTTCTATTGTGATAAGCGGATTTTTGGCTGGTAAAAAAACCAAACATTTTTTACAAAAACAAAATACACATACGAAAAAAAGCCAGGAAAATAATTTTACACAAACAAAACATATACAGAATGCACACAAAAGCTGTTCGTGCTGCGGTCGTTGCTAGAATTTTTTTTGTTCATTTCTTTAGCAATTTAAAAAAAGAAAGATTTTAGAACATTAAAATAAAATGTTTGTCTACAGAATCACTACAGTTGTTCTATTTATACCCACACCACAATAGTGGAGAGGGTATTATGCATTTGTGCTGATGTGTGTAACGCCTTAAAATATTGGTCCTAGACCCACCTTAAAGTATACCGATCGACTCAGAATCACTTTCTGAGTCGAACTAACGATGTCCGTCCGGCTGGCTGGCTGGCTGTCCATTTAACCTTGTGCACAAAGTAAAGGTCGCAATTTAAGAGATAATTTGATAAAATTTGGGACATAGGTTATAATTGGCACAAGGACCAAGCCTATTGAAAATGGGCCGAATCGTAGGACCACGAGGGAAGATAGGGGGAAATTTCTTCCTCTCCGAAACTATCAAACCGATTTTAATGAAATTTAAAACATGGATAGATCCATATCTATATGGACACATAAGGTATACAGTTTTAAAAAAATAGGACCACAAGGGGTGATAAGGGCAATTTTCGTCTCTCAAACCGATTTTAATAAAATTTAAAACATAGGTAGATTTATATCTATATGGACACATAAGATATACAGTTTTTCAAAAATTGGACCACAAGGGGATGTAGGGGGCAATTTCTGCCTCTCACAAACTTTCAAACCGATTTTAATGAAGTTTTTAAACATAGAGAAATCCATATTTAAATGGACACATAAGCATGATGTGTTTTTAAGTACTGTGGTGCTGGGTATCATATGTTCGGGCTTGACCGACTATACTTTCTTACCTGTTTTTAATGAAGAACAGAACACTATATAATGTTCGGCTCTTTCTGAAAATAGTTACGAAAGGTATGCGTTCGTCTACATAAACACTAACAAAAAATAGATATCGTTTCTGGGTGTGTGAGCTGAACGCTAAAGAGTGTTCTGTTTATTTTCAAACACTGATTCAATGTCAGACGTTGTGATGAGTTAGAAATTAAATTAATACGAATTTATTTTGTATTTCCTTGTAAATTAATTTTTTGGTGAAAAGAAAATAAAATTTTTTATTAAATACAGTACACTCGCGATAATATGAACTAATTAAAACAAAGCCAGTTCACTTTTGCAAGATTGTTCACATTTGCGAATGGCATCTAATTTCCCTTCAAAAACGTATTTTGCATAAAAATAAAAGTTTCTAATGTTGAATTTTTTTTATTTATTGTTCATTGGATTTAAAAAACTATTGATTTTTAAAAAGAAGAACAGACTTAAAGTTATGCGCAAAAGTCTGTGATTTTCTTTCGTTCAATCAGTTTAAAAACGCCCCGCTCTCTTAAAAATCTCCAGATATTTTCCGTGTCCGCTAACAGTGATCTTTTTGTTTCTCATTTTCAAAAACCATCGATGCATGCATTTTCCTTTTATTGGGTATTCGGAAGACCGCGCATTTTTCTTTTTCCAAGTCAAATAAACGTATTGTTAGAACATTAAAAAAAAATTATTTATTTGCTAAATTAGTAATAACTTTACCTAAATTTTCTGATTTTTCTTTTTAAAGTTCAAAACTTATGCTTTTTTTAATTCAGCTTTAAGAACTTTTCACGTTATAATTATATTTAAAAATGTGTATAGAATGCCATGTTAATGTGAGAACTAAGTAAAAAGTGTATGCAAAACATTCTGATTAACGACTGCAGATAATTTTAAAGCAGATAGCTAGCGAAACCCCCAAGTTATTATGCAGTTGAATAAAAATTGATTTTGATTTTAACACTGTGTAGGTAGATAAAAACCGTTAAAAATACAACTATAAGTTGTTCATATTTTAAAGCTTTTGCACAAGTTCATATTTTAGAGCAGTCAATGGAAGAAAATAAGTGTTCATATTTTGGGGTGTTCATATATTAGGGTGTTCATATTATCGCGAGTGCACTGTATTTTTTATTTTCAAACAAAACAAGTTCCAAATACATTTTAGTGTTTTGTTTAAAACTTTGTAGAAAAAAAAAGATTTTTTTTATAAATAAGAAGTTTTTTTAAAAAACATATATGGTAACGCTGGATGTCATTAATATTGAGTTAATTTAAATTGGTTTGATTTGTTTACCACGTACACACACACAAACCAACATAATTACATATGAATTTCAAATTACAAGTATCAATTTGTGATTTTCCGTTTCAATTCCTACTTACAAATGTGAACCAATTTCTTCCGGTTTATTTATGAAAAGGATACGGATGCATACACATAAACACAGAGATATGATTTAATGCATATGATGATGAAGTTTATTAGG
This sequence comes from Pollenia griseotomentosa, assembly GCA_963931875.1. Lineage (NCBI taxonomy): Eukaryota > Metazoa > Arthropoda > Insecta > Diptera > Polleniidae > Pollenia > Pollenia griseotomentosa. Next base: position 169,842,110 of record OZ007563.1, read on the forward strand.
TTATTTCCGTATTTGGTTATCGCAGTACATATTTTTTTTTTCTTTCTCCTAATAATTTTTTAAATTTAAATATAAAAGCTCAGTTTAAAACTAACTGCCTGTCCCTCGATTTCGAACGAAAATTTCGTTCGCTAAACTTATATGTATAATGAAAAAAAAAAAAGATTTTAAAGTTTGCTTTTTTTGATGTAAAACGAAGTGTTCGTTCGAAATCGAGGGTCAGGCAGAAAAAATGTTTCGTTTTTGTTTTGTTCCCCCTCATAAATGTTTGTTTCTTTTGATTTTCCAGCCTTCACTAAAATTCTTATTCTCTAGTTGATTTTATTCTTGCTAATGTTGTTGTAGTTACAGTAATATTTTTTAATTATTGTTGTTATAATGAGAACATACAGATTTACGTAGTTAATTAAGTTGGTGGGCTTGAGAGTAGACAAAAATTAAATTTGATATGTAGGTATGTATGGGAGTGTGTGTATGCTAGAAACTAATCAGCTGCTGGATTTGTTTCTTTATTTTTGTGTTCTTAGTGCTTTTCTATTTCTGCTTCTTTATTATTTTGTTTCATATTTGTTTATTGGTATTAACAAGATGAGTACTAGACTGTATGTAGGTATGTATGTTTAGGCGTTTGTAAATATTTGTAGTTGCTGGCTGCCTGGCCCATTTTGGCTCGCTTTATAAACTAATTTGTGTGTTTTTTTCATTAATAATTCTTTTTTTAATATCTTTGTATGTATATACTTATGTCTTTTTTTATTAACAAATTTATTTGGTGACATGCACTCCACTCATTTACTTACTCGCTGGGCGCACATGAACATAAACACACGTTTATAGACAGTTTTATTCGTTTAATATGTTTGTGGATATACATAAAAATCGTGATGCACCACTATCGCGCACTAGGTATGCATAAATTTTATATGCACTTTGGTTCAAGACGAATGAAAGAAGGAGAACAAAAGCAGCAAAATAACTTTTTTCTTCACTCCAATTTACTTGCACTTTATTTCAATTAAAACTGTTTTAATTTTGATGATATGGTCACTCACTTAAAACACACACACACGCAATTTTCTCTACTTCTTTTGTAAAATTCTTTCACAAAAATGTATTTGTTTAACAATCAAAAAACACAGTTTGTTTAATTTCTTTGTTTATTTCCTTTTTATGAATTCCACAAAAGACTAGCAAATGTATCCTAAGCGGAAAACACAACCTTTACGAACGAAATGCAAAAACGCACTGAACAAAACATTTATGTTTCGTGCTCATCATGATACAAATAATAGGGTAACCCTAGATCTACAACAAGTACAACCAGTGTTGCCGTTAGGATACGAAAGATACATTTTTCGTATCTTTTGACTACTTCAAGTATCATGTATAATCCTGACATTTTTCGTATCTTTTGAATCTGTACGCAAAATGTACAGAAACAAAACATTCGAGAATTTTGAGCCAACTAAATTTGAGCCAACTATACTTATTATGACCATCGTAACCGACTCAATACTAATACAATAGCAGCCAAGGCGCATTGACTAGAATGTGAGTTCAACTCTACAACAACACTGCTTCTGTGGTCGGATTGTCAAAAATATTGCTAGCAAAAAAAGGTAAGTTTACATAAAAAACTAGTTTGTATACACACATACGATCCACCTAAGTCGATGATTACTAGTAGTGCGAAGTTGTTCTGAGGAAATATGAAAATCTTTTTTATTTTCAGGAAATTTATATGAACTTTTCAATATAATCGCCTTAGTATAAACGCCTTAACTCGTATATTAATTTTTACAAAAATGAATTTGTTTTAATAGCATCCTAAAATAATTACATATAATTAATTTTAAAGTTTGCTTATACTACATTTATACCTACGCAAAATCCAGTACTTACGAGATTTCGAGCCAAATCTAGTTGTTTTTGACTAGATTTCCCATACAAAACAAAATCTACTTCGTGACTAGATTTCGACGAAATCTACTCAAAATCTAGTAGTACTTAATGATGTAACTATGGTTTTTTCAATATAGCACTTAAAAATACGAAAAAACTTTTAGTCAGCTGTTTTGTTATAAAAACCAAATCTCGCTAATGTCAAAAAAGTATAATGTAAACGCACTAGATTTGGAAGAAGATTTTAAATCAAATCTACAAGACTTCGGCCTAATGTAAATGTAGTATTACTGTATTTTTTAAAAATTACATATGTACACAATATTTATGACTTAAATAAATATAAAAATTAATTTATACGAAATCATTTACTTTGCAATATTAATTTAAATTTGAAATAAAAATGCTATGTTAATAAACGTTAAACGTTAAAAATGGATTTTCAAATTTTTTTCAAAACGTATCTTTTTGGGAAAGAGTGTATCTTTTTGGAAACTAAAATGTATCTTTCTCGAAATTTCACTGGCAACACTGAGTACAACCATGGTACAATTAATAAGGTCATCCCAGTAGCCCAGATGAATTTTATAAACGAACCTTACATTATGTCACAATTTATTTACACTTTTGTTTGTTTAAAAATACGAGCATTTATTGTTGCTAGAAATACACATATTTTTTGACAATCTATCAGGTTTTTCTACCAACAAAAGGCCCTATTAGTTTGACAAAAATAACAATCATAAATTCATCACTCTGGCCAAAGAAAAACTATAACAAAATACATGTTGTTTTTGCCGTGTTGTAGAAATATGCCAATCTTTAATTGTACCATGAGTACAACAAGAAAAAAACAACATGTATTTTGTCGATTGAAAGCATGGTGGAATAAGCAGGTGGCATCGTTACGGCAACAATTACAACAAAAATGGAATTTACATCACCGTTTACGTCAAAAAATACATTAAACAAAATCAAAGCGTGACGCTGAACTTTATAAGATAAATAAATTTTTAGCCAATTTTTATTTAATTATGATCAATATCTTATATATTTTAATTTAAAATTATCAAAAACTTTAATAAAATACAATAATCACAGCACAAAACGTGGACTTTTTGTAAACATAGACAAAACTTTGACATAAACCTAGACAAACAATGCAAAAGCAAAAAATCGTCATCTGGCGTAGTGCTGCCACCTGTTTATTTCACCATAGTTGAAAGCCCTAATAGATTGTCAAAATGCAATGGAAAACAAAAAAAAAATAAAAAATTGTGATATAGGGTGCGTTCGTAAATGCATCACTGCGCTGCATCAGTGATTTCAAATGGTAATATATATATCAGTGAAGTCAATGTGGACCAAAAAATTGTGAAATACTCCACAAAAATATAAGTCACACAATAAAAAAAATTATAATTATTCTTTTAACGCCATTAAAAAAAGTTTGCTTTTCTGATGCAGCGCAGTGATGCATTTACGAACGTACTCATAATGTAAGGTTAGTAAACAATACTCAGCTGGGCTTCTGGAGTTATCTCATTAATTGTATGATGGTGCTCATTTTACCATACGGCGCAGGGTTGCCATTCTTGGTCTTTTTTCACCAAATTAGGTCTGATATTTTTCGTTTGGTTGGAGGGTAGGCTAAAGGCCATGTCAGATTCAACTTCTTCGCTTTGCGTGACATTTTTTACTTAAGCAGAAAAGCAAAAGGTGTATGACACAATAAAAACTTTGACAACGGACATGCATTGTTTGTTAAAAAAAAAATTAATAAAAAAATTATACTAGCAGATTGTCAAAGCGCTGCGTTAAAAGTACTTTATGTGACATGTTTCGTATAAATATAAACTAGTATGGGCCAGCAGTCGACACAATCTATGCTAGCCATAAATATAAATATTTCATCTCAACGCGAAGCAAAAGTTTTATCTGATATGGCCTTAAACCGATTTGTCGGTTTGAGAAAATATACTTTATAAAGTAACTCGACTCTTATGGCCAATTTCACCAATTCTATTTGAATATCAATTCATATTTATATATAGTTTTTTTTATATAATTTTATATTATTTGACATGAAAAACGAATTTTAAACATAAATGGATATTTAAATAAATCGGCCATTAATATTTTTTTAAATTAACCTCCATATGTACTGGTGCTTTGTGAACACAACACCTTTTTGAGAAATTAACACAAAATTTATATTAAAAACAAGAGCTTAAAATGTGAGTATTTTTTCCGTTATTTAACTATAATCGTATCATCTGAAATATTGAAAACGGATTGATCGTAAATATAACATGCAGGCGTTTAAAATTTGATTATTTGTCGTTGTTTATGTTCATATTTTGCGCAAATTAATTATTACAAACTGCTTGTTTAACATATTGGTTTTTAACTATAGGTTTACGTGGTGCAGTTTTTAGTTCCCGCTGTGTTACTTTTTTTAAGTATAAGAGGACAATTTTCGTTTATTTATATTATGTTGCGTTGCGAAAGAATAATTGAACAGTGTAAGCACGGCTTAAAAATAATACTATTGCCGAGTTTCGGATTTTTTTGTTAACTGAATATGGTCAACTGTTTCCAAGTTATTCTAATATATGTATGTAGCACAAATTATGTCTGTGGTATGTAGTGAAAGTGCCTTAATTTTGGACATTACGGTATATCTCGAAAAGTCGAGCTGATTAAGAAAAAAGGAAATTTGATTTTAAATCAGAGACCTGATATTAGTAAAAATTTGCAACAAAGTTTCAGGCCGCAAAATGACTGTTCCGCAGTGTTATTGATTTTGTAAAATTGTTTGCTTCTCTTGAAAAAAAAAAATTGTAAGTGTATTATTTATTATAGTATTATTTATTCTTTGGCGGCATTTGCATTTTATAAAAAAATATTTCAGGTTTATACAAACGAGTTTTCTAGGAAAATTTGTTTAAAACAAATGTGTGTTAACAAAAAAACTTCAAATCGATAATGTCGTTGTCAGTATCTTTCTATATTCTTTTGAATTTTATATTACACTAGCTGTTTGGTCTGGAAAATTTTGTTAATAAATTGACCCCAGAGCTATCTACCATCAATAAAAAAATTTTAATATCACGACACCAGCGCCACCTACCGGGAGTTATTTTTTATAAACCTTCAGTAAAGGTAGACCTTTCCAACGCATGTACTCGTTTGAAAATCGGTTGAGTGGTTCTCGAGTTTAAAATAACGAACATAGGGCAACTTATTTTTATATACATATACAGCTGCGGTCAAAAAAATAGCACCAGGATATATAAAAAAATTCTTCGTTGGATATTTGTAAATAGGTCAAACTTATTTCGTTGAGTACTTGTCATAAGATACTTACAGGACTGTCAAACAATATTTAATAAAAAGCAATTGATTTGGTTTTTTATTTGATATAAAATTTTAAACTTTTTCAAAGCAACGCAACAAAAACACTCAGTCAAAAAGTAGTACTACAGCTCTTATTCTATTAAAAATTAATACTTAAACTAAAAATAAATTAAAGATTTTGAATTCTGTTTTTTATAATGTCTCATATTGAAATTAATATTTTGTTGGGTGCCCATTATTGGCAATAACCTCTGCACAACGTTTTTGCATCGATTTCACCAGATTTTGACACCTCTCCTTCGAAATTCTATTCCCAATTTCCTGAACTGCCACCCAAAGGGCTTTGTTACTTGTTAGTTGTATTTGGGATACTCCCTTCTTTATATCTGTCCATAAGTTCTCGATTGGATTTAGATCTGGGGACTAAGCTGGCCATTCCATAACGTTTATTTAATTGAATCTCAAAAGAAAGAAAAGAAAAACCCATCTTTTATTGTTTATTTAATTGTCTTGAAATCACTTTTTGGCAAGTTTGCTGGCCATTGTCTTGCTGAAACACACAACCAAGCGGCATTTTCTTAGAAACATATGGTAGCATTACTTCCTGGAGGATATTAACGTATAGTGTCTTATCCATGATTGTTCTGATCCAATATATGGGTCCTACTCCATAGTAGGAAAAACACCCCCATACAATATTGCTTGAACCACCATGTTTAATGGTTTTCGTTGTGAATTTTGAATTGAATTCAGCGTTAGGGGGTCTTCTGGCGTAAGAACGCGATCCATTGCCACCAAATAAAACAACCTTGGATTCATCTGTCCCAACAACATTGCTCCACTTTTCAGTTGGCCTCTCCAAATGAGTTCTAGCAAACTCCAAAAGTTTTGCAACATGCTTACGTGAGAGCAGGCCACTTTTCGGGGACTACAGGCATTCAAGTTGCTGTTTCGCAATCTCCGCCGAATAGTTTCAACACTTGCGGTCACACTTAGCTCCTTTTTTAGCCCTGTAGCTGGCATAAACGGGGTCTTCTTGCATTGTCTGACCAAACACTTAACCATTAATGGTGACAAAACTTTCTTGCGACCACATGTTTCCGACTTTTGAATAAATTTTATTGCATTTACAATCATTTTATTGGAGCACCCAATAAAGTTCCTTTTTAAGAATATGATTTATGCTCAGAAACCATTTGTTTTTAATAGCACGTTTTTCAGGTGTACAATGCTTTCGACGTCCCATTTCTATGAACATCAATAATGTAATATGCGATGAATTATTTTATTTAAAAAAAAAAATATCTTACCTTTAGTGTTTGATCCTTTTATTTCAACTATTAAATCACTATGAATATTCTTAAAGAATTTTTGTTATTCGGTGCTATTTTAATGACTGCGCTGATGCAGAGTTGTTTTTATAATTTCGACCACTGGAAAAGAACCGTTAACATTTTTTGGAAGAAATGAAGACGCTCAGAATGAATATACATATTATAACAGTACTGCATTCTTAATTTAAAATAATTAGCCCAAGATATTTGTTTTCACTAGAATGAACATAGAAAAGGTTATTGGTGCTATTTTTTGACTGGTACTGTATATAATATACATATGTTCATTGAACTGTATTTAAAATAAAATATTAAAACTTTACTTCAGAAATGGAATTAAAAATCGGTCGAAATCAATCACTCATACCTGTATATTTGAATATACATACATATGCCATATTTCTATAAAAAAAATTAAAGGACACTTCGTACTTTTAAGCAGCCGACATTTAACTGTACACCACTGTTCCGACCACTATACCAAAACTTATTCAAAAGAGATGTTTTTCGTTTTTATATCATAAAAAGTACCCAATATTTTAAGCTACGCTATTATCTACCGCTTTACCAAATTTTTCGGAAAAATAAATAGTACCAAAAGTAGAATAGTACCAACTTTTCTTCATCTTAGGCCCTCAGAAGGTACACTGTATGTTAATGTAGGCTTTAATCTGTATGTATGTATATCAAATTTATCGAAAAGAGAAAAAGTACCAATTTTATCCCGTTTTTACCCTTTAAAAACCTAAATGTTATCCCTTAAAAAGGTACCTTATATTTTAATCCTAACCAAATTATGGTATGCAATCTGCATACCAAACTAAGCAAATAAAGAAATTGTAATAATATTTTGCCCGATTTCCCTGTTAAAAAGCACCTTACATTTGAATATCCTGCTACCAAATTGGCGAGGCTGAGCCACAAACTAACAAACATCCAAACTTCCACATTTTTAATATTATGTAGTACGATGTCAAATGTAAACAGGGGTCTAATCACCGCATTCGACACTATCGTATCGAATAAACTATCAAATATTTTTGCATACGATAGACACTGACGTATCGAAAAAAAAACTCTATAAATGTAATGTCGAGTTACTCGATATCGAATGCAATAATTTCAAATTCAAAACATTTCATTCGATATCGAGTTTCACGATACCAAAATATATAATTTCGATCAATTTTGCTCGATATCGTATGCGGTGATTAGACCCCAGAATTGTTTAAACTACTCTTGAATTTTACCTGTACGTCCTAAATCATACAAAACAAATGTAAACAAGCAACTTTGGTGTTCGGCTACTTCTTTAATTTACTCATTGTAGCCTTTAAAATCTACTTATATATTTATACATTCTGAAATAATTTTTCTTTCCTCTAGGTAAAAACATTCTAAGGCCCGTTTTCACAACTTACCGATAGCTAAAAGTAGACTTTAACCGGCCTTATAAAAAGTGTTCCATTATTAAAAACTTTACTTTAACCTAAAGTGAGCGATTAAGTAAATTAAGGTTCATCCAACCTGGTAGGTAAAAGAAAAGTTTTAATAATGGAACGGCCGATAAAATCCTACTTTTAGCTATCGGTAAGTTGTGAAAATGGGCCTAAATTTATCATAGAGAACTTGTGTAAGATGCATGTTTTATAAAAAAAATGTTTGTTTTTAATTCTGTTTATTGGAAGTTGAGGTTGAATCCCTCACTATGTATCAGTTATTCTGGGGTTTTGACCATTCAGCACTAAGAATCAAATGATCATAGCCGTGTCCATTAAGGATTTCAATAGCAGCAGCAGCATCTTTACGTTGGCGGAAATGAACATAGGCGAAACCTTTGCAGAGGCCTGTGTTTTTATCGCGGGCCAAATACATTTTTGTGTGTTGTCCAATGCGTTTGATAAGTTCCTCAAGATCTTGCTCGGTCATAGATTCAGATAAATTGGAAATACGTATAGCAGCGGTATCATCACGTCCACGCATACCCATACCACCTTTTTGGCTGTCTTTAAGGAATGGAGGTACATATTTGCCAGGTTTGGGTGCTTCTGTAACAGCTGTGGCGGCAGCAGTGGCTTTCTTTTCCATAAGATTTGTGTCCATAGCTGTACCCTTGTAGGGACAATAAACGGACCAATGCTCACCATTACAAATACGACACTTGGCAATATTTTTACTTAAGTCCAACAAAGGATCATTGGCCTTCTCTTCTTCCTTAGTATTAAGAATCTGCATGAAGATTTCTTCGGCCACAATGGTAGTTTGTGAATTGGGTCCGGCTTTGTCATTCTTCGATTCACCGAATTTGGGCCAAGTGCGACGCAAAGCAACTGTTTTTGGTACAACTTGTTTTGTAATTTTGTATGTACGCAGCACTTTAACTTTCTTGTCATCCTTGTCGTACTTGTACTCTGTGACGTATTTGAACCCGTTTTCAATTGTTTCAGTAGGTGGTGGCAGACCACCGTAATCTAACTCAACCTCATCGGCCCATGAAGATTTAATGGTATCAACTGCTGGCATCTGCATATATTAATAATAGTTAGCAACGTTAAGTACACTTTTATAGCAATTTTTTTATTTTACCTCTAGTTTTAATTAGTTTTTTGCACAAAAAAATTAAAATTTCCTTTACGCCACGAGTTAAGCAAATTCGATGCAAATTGTGAAAAGAAAATGTCAAATATTTATCTTCTTCTTTCGTTGATTAACAACATACTCAAAAAAGTTTCAGAGCAAGAAGTTATTATATATGTTGCCATATTGTTTTACAGCGTCCCCTTTTACAATGTACTAATGTATAAGCAGACTCCGAAGTTTGTCGGCAGTGATATGAAGATGTAGAGTGTGTAGTACACGACTCTCTATACCATGATGAAATACAAAGGTGGCATTACTACGCCAGATTGCTCTTGCATTGCTTGTCCAGGCATGCTTTGATTTTTGTTTAACTTGAGGGTTACACGATCAAGTTTTGCCTATCAAGTTTTAAAACACTCACACTTTTTACCAATACACTCATACTTTTAAAAATTGAAACGAACTTGCCTTTAAAATTCTCTTTCCAGTGAGTATTTCAATTTACGTTCAAGAAAACAGCTGATTTCAAGGTTAGTGAGCAAATTATTTGTTTGCCTTTGTAAATTGTGTTCTTGATGACATCTTGAAAATAAATTGCTCAAAAATTGAATGCAGCCTACGTCACAACTATCAATTTTTGGAAATTTTGACAAAAAGTATATGTAAAAGACTATCAAGAAAATCTTGATCGTGTGGCTGCACTGTAAAATAATTTTTGACGTATGCTGCGAAAAATTTCCATTTTTGTTGTAACTTTGTATTTGTTGCTGAGCGATGCCACCTGTATTTTTCACCATGATCTTTGCCAATGTTCTGTAACTCTCGCATCAAGAACTTTTCGATTGAGATGTGAGAAATGATAACAAAATGGCATATATTGTAACAAACAATTGTTTTTCTCACTTAACCGTGTCTGTCACATTTTTGGCGAGTAATAGCTTTCACATAAGGAATATGCTCGCCAATTCACAAAAAAGCGTGTCTGTAAATTTTTTGTGAAAAGGGTGAAAAAAAATGTTAAAACTACAAAATTTATGAAAAATGCAGTGAATAAAAACACGGAAAAGGTAAGTATTTTGTTCTTCGCTGATTTTTTTAAATGTTTCATTATTTTGCTTTTAACTTTTTTGGAAATATACGAACTATGTATTTTGTAAGCAACAAACATTACAGTCGCTCTTTACATTATTTGGTATAGTCGACGGTTGTATTTTCGTCGTTGAAAATTTTCTAAATTTTAGTGCATTTCGGTCGCCGTCGTCGATATGTGTGATAGGCGTTCTCAACGTCTGCAATTTCACATCGACTCGAGTGGAATATTATGAATTTTATAACGAAACGACGTAATCTCGTTTGAAAGTTTTCGACATGAGTTACAGCAAATTTTTTTCCACTTTTCGAGAAACGAAATATCATATCTTTTCCGTGCAAGAAGTTGTTTCCAAAGTTACAGAATATGGCTACTGTAGTCATGGTGAAATAAGCAGGTGGCATCGTTACGGCAACAAATACAACATTACAAAAAAAAAATTAATTAGGTCCCAGCTTACGTCAAAAAATATTTAAGACAAAAACCAAGGAGTACCGCTGAACGTGGTGAAATAAATAAATTTTTAGACAATTTTACAAACACAATGGGTAATATGATGCAGGAAATTCTTAGAATGCAATCGATGTTATTGCAAGCTGTACTTAACAAGCCATGAACTGTTTAAAAATTTGTTTTTGGAACGCAAACGGCATCCGCCAACATAAAAATGAATTAGAATACTTTCTTAAAAATAAACAAATTGATGTCATGATGGTTTCTGAAACTCATTTGACCTCAAGAAATACGTTCAAAATCAATGGTTATACTCTATATGATACCAAGGACCCTCGAGATAGAGCTTGTGGAGGTTCTGCCATTTTAATAAAAAATCGAATTAAACACTACCCAATGTGTGATCATCGTGAAGATTATCTCCAAGCAACGAACATTTGTGTTGGAGAGATAAATCGAAACATAGTAATTTCATCTTTATATTCACCACCTAGGTTTTCAATATCAGAAAGCCAATATTATAAATATTATAAGTCATTGGGGCCCTGTTTCCTGGCTGCTGGCGATTATAACGCTAAACATACCTTCTGGGGGTCACGACTAATAACACCAAAGGGTCGTGTTTTGTTTAATACAATCTCTAAAATGAATTTAAATGTTGTCGCGAGTGGCCAACCAACATATTGGCCTGCTGATGCGCAAAAAATTCCAGATGTCATCGATTTTGGCGTTGTTAAAAACATCCCCACAAAAACGATTCACGTTGAAGCTTCCTTAGAATTATCCTCTGATCACACACCTACAATAGTTACTATAATAAACACCAATAGAATTGAATCTCCCTCTGGATACATAGCGACGTCAGCTACACATATAAATTGGTTAAAATATAAAAAATATCTTAGTACCCATTGCACAGAAAATATTCCGCTTAACACACCGGAGTATATAGATCGCTCTATTGTCAATTTTGACAGTTTTCTAAAACTAGCTGTACAACATTCCAGTATTGCCCCCAAAAAAACCAAAAATAATAAAATATATTCCTCAGATGTCGAACGTCTTTTGTCTGAAAAAAGGAGAGCTCGTAGAGAGTGGCAATTGCACAGATCCCCTCAACTGTACAAAAAGGCTGAGAATGTTACTGCAGACTCAGAAAACGGCTTCACTGGAAAAATATCTCAAGGAACTTGATGCAACTCCACAATCAGACTACTCATTGTGGCGTGCAGCTAGAAATCTCAAAAAGCCAGTTGTCTCTAAGCCACCATTAAGAAACTTAAATGGAAGTTGGGCAAGAAATGATGTTGAAAAAGGAAACCTGTTTGTCGATCATTTAAAAAACGTATTTACACCAAATATATCTCACAATATTGCGGTCGAGTTACCACCTGTTGCTGCTAGAGGAGCTATACCCTTCAGATTTGAGATAAGAGAAATCGAAAAGGCTATTTGTGACTTAAACACTAAGAAGGCACCTGGTATTGATAAGATCAGTAATAAAATGCTTTTAGAGCTACCTCGCATAGCAAAGAAAATTATTCTTTTTATTTTTAATGCTATTTTACGCCTCGAATACTATCCTCAAAAATGGAAGGTTTCCTTAGTTACCATGATACCAAAGCCAGGTAAAGATCATACAAAAGTTGAGTCTTATAGGCCTATTAGCTTATTATCAAATATGTCAAAGCTGTTTGAGAAATTATTAGTTTCAAAATTAACACCGATTTTAAGTGAAAATAGATGTATTCCAAACCATCAGTTTGGATTTAGAAGAAAACACAGCACAATCGAACAGACTCATCGAATAGTAAATGTCATAAGAAAAGCATTTGAAGAAAAGAAATATTGCTCAGCACTCTTCATCGATGTTTCGCAAGCTTTTGATAAAGTCTGGCATGAAGGCTTATTACATAAATTGAAGCAAAATTTACCAGCAAACACACACAAGCTGCTAGAAAGCTACTTAGTCGGTCGTCAATTTATTATTAAAGAAGGAAATTTCTTAAGTTCACCTCAGCCCATTGACGCTGGAGTCCCACAAGGCAGCATCCTGGGCCCCCTATTATACTTAATTTATACTTCGGACATGCTAACAAGCAACTATACACAAACTTCAACATTTGCAGACGATACAGCTTTTCTAAGCGTCCACGAAAACCGTTATGAAGCATCTCGTTACTTACAGGATCACATATTTCAACTAGAAATATGGTTAAGACAATGGAGGATAATGGTCAATGAGCAAAAATGCGTACATATTACATTCTCCTTGCGCCGGGAATCTTGCCCCCCTATTACAATCAATAAACAAATAATTCCTCAACATTCGCACGTAAAATATCTCGGTATGCATCTGGATCGGCGATTAACGTGGAAATGCCATATAGAGGCAAAATTAACTCAAATGAAACTGAAAGCCATTCAGATTCATTGGCTTATTGGAAGAAATTCTGTCCTTAGTCTCGATTGCAAGCTTCTACTTTACAACTCTATCTTAAAGCCAATATGGTGCTACGGTATTCAACTATGGGGCACTGCCTCGGCCTCTAATATCGAAAAAATTCAAAGGCGCCAAAATAAACTTCTTCGAATAATCACAGCCGCTCCCTGGTATGTTAAAAACTCAAACATTCATAAGGATCTCAATGTGCCATTAGTAAAAATTATGATTACAAAATATGCGGTAAAATATTTAAAAAGGCTTGAACAACAACATATCTTAAATCATGGCTGCCACACTCGCTTAAGAAGAAGAGACACTGCAGCACTTACCCAGTTAGATGAGCGATAAACACTTATATATGTGAACAGAACCGGTGATGAAGAACATTTTTGTCTGGCAATGGCAGGACATAAATAAAGTATTAGGATAAGATTTGATTAATTATTGTTAGTTCATATTAAATATATGAAGATTCAATAAATAAATGTTGAAAAAAAAAAAAAAAAAAAAAAAAAAAATTAAGGTCAATATTATATTTATTTTAATTTAAAATTATTAAAAACTTTAATAAATTACAATACTCACAGCACAAGTAGTAGTCGTAGTAGCAGTAATTCTTTATTTTTTCAATAATTCATTACAAACATTTTTATTTTTATATGTATAATAATACAAATAGATAAATAAAATAAAAGAAATTTACGTACGGCATTGACATTGTCGTTGTCACAGCACAAAACGTGGACTTTTTGTAAACAAAAACAACACTTTGACATAAGATTGGACAAACAATGCTAGAGCAAAAAAATTGTTATCTGGCGTAGTGCTGCCACCTGTATTATTTCACCATGACTGTACTGTTCGCAATTTCCTGGATGTTGCTTCATATCATTTTTCTTACATCCATGTCAATTAAGTCCATCTCCGTTAACGGCGAAGAGAACGGACAAAGAAAACGAATAGTAAAACAAAATATTTACAATTGTGAGAATTTCCTTTTATTTTACCTAGATATAAGTGGGAAGGGGGGCACTTTTTTGTCAAAGAGGCACAGGGGCCCCAGAAGTCCCGCCAGCCCTAAATTTAATTTTTTGCGTTATTCTTCCGCAATTACCTTTAATTTGAGTTCCCACACGCCACTAATTGGGTAGGGCGGTTCTTTGATCCAGATAGGTCCACAGGCCTTAGCCCCCTTAACTTTTAATTTTGGTTTTTTAATTTTAATTCCACAAGGGGTCCAGTTTTTTTGGCGTGTTCCGTAAACTACAGTTTTGCCAAAAATATTTTTTTTGTATGAATCACAAAAATCTACTATTTATTTAAGGAATAGTCCCCTCTATTCTCTTTTCCCCTTCACTATTATAATCTCAAGATTTTGAAAAGTAAACTTTGACTGAAAATTTCAATATAATTTCTTTAAGTGCAACTTAAAATAGTTTGTATAGCAACCAGCGTTGCCACAACCAAAAAAAATTTGTAACCAAAATGCAAAAATAAAGTAACCAAAAGCGAAAAAAAGTAACCAAAATTATTTGTATCAAAAGTTCTATGTATTTTATTCGCACTTCAGTTTAAAAATAGTGTGTCTAAACAAGAAATAGTGTTTGTTAGTATATTATAGGCTCATAAACCGTTGGACCGATTTTTTAAAGTTTTGACAGTATATTACCGATGGTCTCGAAAGAACAATATGCTATATAACTTTTCGTAATTTTTAAGTGTAAGTGGCACCTTCTATACAAAGTTAACACTTATTTTTAATTTTAAAAACTTTTTGAGCTAGATCTTTCAACCTTTTTTATAAAGAGCTCTTACAAGTAAAACTTTTAAAGTCTTGCTATGCGTAATGGTATCAAAGTGCAAAATTGAGCTAAATTATTTGGTAGATCTTTTATATATAGATGCTTTTGCCCTTATCGCTTATCTAGAAAAGTGTTTCAGTTAGACCTTTGAAGCATTAAGAATAGCAGATAATGGCCATATATACCACAAAGTATATACCTTATATGGTTAACAGACTATCAATGTTAAAGTTTAAGCTTCTAAAAAAATAATTTTTAAGTAGATAAAAAAAGAATTGGTTTTAGATGCACAAATACCACACACAATTTTAAGGGTTAACAAAGCGCAACAGGTAGTTCTTGTTACAAAACAAAAAATTGGTTATTTTTGTGTTGAAAAAAAGTAACCAAAATGGAAAAAAAGTACACAAGTACACATTGGAAAAAAAAGTAACCAATTTTGGTTAAAAGTAACCAAAACGGCAACGCTGATAGCAACCAGCTTCTGTATTATCTCCGTATTAAAATGTTGACATTTCATAAAACAGCTGGGAAAATTAACAGAACATAATTGAAAAAAAAGAAAATAGTAATCAGTGACAAAAACAAAATTTATTTTAACTAATAAATCTGTAATTAAACATGAAGCAGAAAATAGATATTGATGAAGATGTATCCTCTATATGTGAATCAACAGTAAGTTTAAAATTGATATTCTTAATTATCTGGGTTACCAATATTATTTGTAGGCCTCCCTAACAGAAGGATGCAGACTTTCAGTACGTATGCACAAAACAGACGATTGGCCCTTGGCGGAAATAGTTAGCATAAAGGATCATGATGGCAAAAGACAATTTTATGTCCATTACGTTGATTGTATGTAAGAGAAATGGAAGAAATTTTAAATATTTACTTCATGTTGTATTGTAGTTAATAAGCGGTTGGATGAATGGGTAACGGAAGAAGATTTAGACACACGTAAAGTACAATTTCCTAGGCGAGATGGTACTCAAACTGGTGCCAGCACAGGCGTCACAACGCCCAAGAAACACCTTTCAGTGGCTGGTAGTGTCTCTCGACCTACTTCACCACAACCTACTGGTGGTGAAATGGTTAATGGCAATGCTGTATTGGCGGCAGCATTACAGAAAAAAATCAATAGAAAAAGAAAAGTAAATTCTGTTGCAGTGTCCTTAAAGGAGGAAGTAGTTCCTAAGAACAATTGTAATATTTTACAGATAAATTCCACGCCGTTGCTCCTCTCAGCGCCACCAGTGGTAGCGGTAGCAGCAACTGCCACAGAATCTTCTTTGGCTACAATGCCAGTGACCACAAATGAAGAAGGCTCCCAGGACGGTAAAAACGGTACCCCGAGACAATCAGGTAGTATGGTTACAATACATCAAGATGATGTAGTGACACGTATGAAAAACATCGAAATGATAGAATTGGGTAAACACCGTATAAAACCATGGTATTTTTCACCATATCCACAGGTAAGTTTTAGTAAAATGGTTTTATTTCATTTTGCTTCAAATTCATCTAAGCAATTTCAGGAACTTTGTCAAATGCCCTGTATCTATATTTGTGAATTCTGCTTAAAGTACCGTAAGAGCCGAAAGTGTCTTGAAAGGCATTTGGTAAAATGCAATCTTAGACATCCGCCTGGTAATGAGATTTATCGTAAAAATACAATATCGTTCTTTGAAATTGATGGCCGCAAAAACAAAGTATATGCTCAAAATTTATGTTTACTGGCTAAACTATTCCTGGATCACAAAACTTTGTACTATGACACTGATCCGTTCTTGTTTTACGTAATGACAGAATACGACAACCGAGGCTTTCACATAGTTGGTTATTTTTCCAAGGAAAAAGAGAGTACAGAAGACTATAACGTTGCTTGTATTCTGACGATGCCTCCTTACCAGCGCAAAGGTTACGGCAAATTGCTTATAGAATTCAGTTATGAATTATCAAAATTTGAAGGCAAAACTGGTTCCCCTGAAAAGCCTCTATCTGATTTGGGTTTACTTTCTTATCGTTCATATTGGGCGCAAACAATATTAGAAATTTTTATCAGTCAGAAACCAACAAATGACGGCGAAAAGCCAACTATAACAATAAAGTAAGATACTTTTTTTTATTAAGAACAAAATATGAATAAACTTTTCTTAGTGACATTTGCGAAGTAACATCCATTAAAAAGGAAGATGTAATTTCAACTCTGCAGAACCTGAATCTTATTAACTATTACAAGGGACAATATATAGTTTGCATTAATCGGGATACTATAGATCAACACAAAAAGGCAATGGACAAAAGAAAAATACGTATAGATTCGAAGGCTCTGCACTGGACTCCTAAAGACTGGTCTAAGCGATCCAAGTGGTAATTGAATTTTCTCGTCATCCCTAACCCGCCCTCAGTTTTTAGTTGTGTAGTCTAATTCATACATTTTTTTGTTTTTCTTTAATTTTTCATTATTAGAATTGAATGTGTAGAAAGAACTCCAAGATACTTCCCCCACTGAAAAGAACCCAAATAAAATACATATGATTAAAAATAAATGCACTGCAGTCTGGTAAAAAGATGTTAATCATGCTCTTTTACCAGAAGCTGTATAAATTAAACACAAATTTCTTTCTTTAATATTTATTGTATTGATATTCCTTTAAAAGCTTAGGAAAGTTGATCATATCCAAGGTGTTTGTGAAATAATCCAAACCTTGGGTAGTACATTTTTCCAAAGATATTTCAATAGATTCCGTGGAATATTGTATAGCATCAGTTGCATTTTGAAGGTCGACAAGCTCAGAACGCCTGATTGGAAGATTTTTATATTTCTCTACCATATGTAGCAGTTCCTTAAACTTTTCCAACTCTGTAGTGCTAATGTAATCAGTAGCACTGCCACTACTTAGTTTATCTTTAATACTTTTGGCATCCGTTCCGGCTGATTCGGTAGAAAAGTCAACTAAATCATTGCGTAGTAAAACTTTCCTTGTAGAAGCCAATTTAACTAATGAAGCATATTTGGCCACCATAACCAAATACTTGTGGCGACGTTCCTCAAAAAGTTTGTATGCTTCTTCGATTTTCTGTCTTAAAATTATTTCATTGTCCCTGTTTCGTTTAAGTGTTTCCAAGTGCAGCAATAAATTAATTTCGTCCAACACTTTAGTGGAAGAGCTGAGATTTACACTAGAAGTTCCAGCACTATAGCTGATATTGGACATCGATTTTGATTTAGTTGGTGTTACTGGCTTTATATTTGACCTATTTTTTGTAGGTGTTAATGGTTTTACAAATGTAGACATTTTACTAATGCTATTTTTGCAAACTTAATTGATTTAAATAATTTGTCCCGCTAATTTACATAATTTAGTTGAATTGATCAAATATTTTTTTAAACTTGGCAACGCGACAATAGAACGGGCAATCTTGATGCACTGGCAGAAATTTTAACATTTTGTTGACAATACTAAGAAGGGTTGCCAGGGCCCAAAACTCAAATAACTGGTCAATGCAAAAATTTTTAAAAAATAACTGGAAGATTTATTAAGTGTAATTTACATGTATGTATATGCATTACATAGTTAAAAAATTAACATTCAGCCATGTCACAGAGTACAATTCCGTTCGGAATGATTCCGTACGGAATCGAAGAAAACATATTTCTTTGTTGATAGAAATAAAATTTTGATAATTTTTTGGCCTTTCAGATACAGAAAACTCACATTCCGTTCATGAAAACATAAATGGTTTCATTGCAAAAAGTTTTTTCGTCGTTTTCTGAACCAAAATACTGAATGAATTCCGTTTTCGAACGGAATTGTACTCTGTGACATGGCGGATTATATCTATTTTTTTCCACGTAACAATTAAAATTTACCTCACCTGAAATCTAAAAGGCTATAAGTAACAAATAAAAAAAAAAAAATAAATAAATTTGATTGTTTATGATGTATTTTGGTTAATCACATCATGATCAATCGAATATAACTGCCTTTTGGTTTTAAGATGACGATATACATATATTATTTAAAACACATACAAAAATATAAGTATTCGTTTTGCCAGATTATGCACATATTTTGTATTTTTCTTTACAGAATGTACTAACTCTTGTTTTAGTTGTAAGAAAGGTGTTTTAAACTTTCATAATAATTTAGCCTTATTAAAATTTCGGAAGGTCATTATATTCCTTTCTTGTGAGTATAAATTATGGTATGAGGATAACAAATGAAATCAATTTATCTATGCAAATAGATTTTGTACGTTGTTTATATTTAGTACTAGCTTTAAAAACGAGAAAAGGCGTATTTTTGAGTGATCATTGTACGTAAACAATTTTTTTATTTATATAGATAGATTTTAATCATGCGTTATTTACATTTAACATCGCAATCAATCTCAAGATGTTTTATTAATATTTATGTGGCATCACCGTTTCGTTCATTGCAATGCTTTATGATACACAACATTTTTGTTTTGTTATCTGTCGTGTAAACAAACAAAGCGGATAATTTTCCGACAGGGGAACAGACAACATACAATTTACCATGGAAGAAGCATGGATTTTCAAGTTTAATTTCGCAAACACTCAATGACTGTCCATGTGATTTGTTTATTTTCATTGTAAAATAAAGAAAGAAATTAGCAAAAGCGGCCCCGTCGTCAGTAGTCGACGTATACAGTTTTCACATAATTTGACAGTAGTGGACGTACGAATTTGCATGGTCAGTTATGCTTGTACGGGTCATAACCCAAGGATTAGCAATCATTTGTACCCAGTTTAAACTGAATCTATAAGAAATTTAATTTGTTTTTGTATTTTTATATAGAGCGAATTAGGGTAAATAGAAATTTTAGATATATCGGTAAAAATGTGCACAGATGTGATCGTGGGCAACTTTTATTTTTCAAAAAAAAAAAAAACAAATTGGTCCAGCCGTTCTCATGTGATACGATAATTCTGAGTTCATACGGCTCATATCTTATTGACACGAGTCTTACTTTTTCTTCTATGAACTTTCATTGACGTTCAAACAGTTCATGTCATGTTGACGACATGTTTTTTTGTATAGTTTTTATATACGAGTAAGAAGGAAAACAATAGTGAATGAGAAAGCAAAACTTACTGATAGTACATGCATCTGTGTACTCGATTTTTCCCCTAGTCTCTGTCGCCTATAAAATAGCAATCATATCAATAAGACATTAACCGTATAAACACAGACAAACCAACGATCATCATTTCATTTTCATTTATAAAGATATATTTAATAAAAAAAACAACCGAAAAAATAAACGTAAAGAAAGCTGCAGAGTCACTGACTAGGACACTTACAAAAACCTGCAAAGGCTAGTTTACATGCTAATACATTGTATTACGACATGATGTTTAATGATAAAAATCATATCATGTAAAAGCAAGCATTGTCCTACTCAGTCCATTTTGCTTTTTCATGATAACATTTTTCTCATTCTACATAATTTTTGTAAAATGTCGTAATACATGCATTACCATGTAATGATGCCTTTACATGGGGTCTTCACCTGACAATTTTTTTTCATAATAAACGTCAAACTTCATATAAAAAACGCTGAAAAAATTTTAAAGTTTTTTTTTATAGACTTTGACGTTTGGTATGACAAAAAAGTGTCAGGTGAAGAACCCATGATACCAATTAAATGATAGAAATTATTCATTGTGTAAACAGAGACAAATTAGAAAAATATCCATAAATAGCGATTTTTGTAAAAACTTAAGTCTGGTATCGTTATCATTCAACAACACGTGTTGACATTAATTTGTGTTGTCATTTTTTTTACCTATTGTAAAAATTTCAATTTTAACTTTAAATAAATAACAATAAATTTTTATTAAATAATGGCTAGAAAAAATAAATCAAATCCTTTTGCTGCCAAAAAACGTCAAAAGCGGCAAAATGTAAGTAGCTTTTAAAATAAAAAGAAAACAAACATACAAATGTTATTTTCGCTCAGGCTGAAGCTGGAAAGCCGGAACGTAGAGCTGAACCTTATCCTGACATTGTACGCGATAATGCAGCATTTATTAAATACTATAACATACAAAATATTTGTGCCGACGAACAGGAGTGGGAAAAGTTTTTGCTGGCCATTAGAGAGAATTTGCCGGCAACTTTCAGAGTAACCGGTTTCAAAGGGGAAGCTAAAGCCTTGCTGGATATTATACAAACAGAATTGTTTACTGAATATGTTAGAGGTGTGGCTGAGTTACGTGACAAATCTGTAGAGGAGGTGGAGCGTCCTCTTTGTTTGCCTTGGTATCCAAATGGCATGGCTTATCAGTTGGATTTGACCCGTAAGGATATACGTCGTTCTGAAGCTTTGTATCGTCTTCACAATTTTCTTATTAACGAAACAAATGCTGGCGCCATTAGTCGTCAAGAAACTGTATCTATGATTCCACCCATTGTTTTGGATGTTAAGCCCACAGACAAAGTTTTAGATATGTGTGCTGCTCCTGGCTCCAAAACTGCGCAATTAATTGAAGCTTTGCATGCAGAACCTGAAAAATATAAAATACCTCCAGGTTTTGTTTTGGCCAATGATGTAGATAATAATCGGTGTTATATGTTGGTGCATCAGGCTAAACGTTTGAATTCTCCCTGTTTTGTTGTAACCAATCATGACAGTGCTTTCTTTCCGAACTTGTTGGTATGTTAATGTAAAGGTATTAAAATTATAATTTTGGGTGATTTTTAATTATTTTTTTTTAATGAAAGAAAACTGAGGTCGATGGCTCCAAATCCATTTTAAAATTCGATAAAATTTTATGTGATGTTCCCTGCTCCGGTGATGGCACTTTACGCAAAAATCCTGATATTTGGTTAAAGTGGAATTTAGCTCAGGCCTATAATTTACATGGGTAATTGAACACTTTTGTTAAGAATTTATTTTAAAAATAAAAACGTACATACTTAAATTTCTGTATTTTTGGTAAATAGTATTCAATATCGCATTACCAGACGTGGTGCTGAAATGCTTGAAGTTGGTGGTCGCTTGGTTTACTCCACATGTTCTTTGAATCCAATAGAAAATGAGGCCGTATTACAACGTATTATTGCTGACTCTAAAGGAGCTTTGGAAATTGTTGATGCTTCCCATTTGGTGCCAGGTTTAAAATATAAATCTGGGATGACTGAATGGAAATTGGCTTCCAAAGAAGTTGATGAAATCTACAGCAGTTTTGACGAAGTACCAGAAAAGTACCACACCATTATAAGACCCAATATGTTCCCTATGCCTAAAGAAGAAATTGAAAAATTGGGTTTAAAAAAATGGTAAATAATTTTAGAAAAAAAAGAATAAAATGCGTAAAAATATTTACTTATTTTCTTTCGTTAAGCTTACGTGTATTGCCACATTTACAGGATTCTGGTGGCTTCTTTGTTGCTGTGATACAAAAAAATGCCCAATTGCCATTCGAGAAAAATGACGTTAAAGATTTGTTGAAAAAACCTAAGCCAGAAGTAAAATTAGATGAAAATGGGCAACCTATTGAGGAAAAATCTGTTCCTTGGGGTCCTCAACGTAAACGTAGACGTTTACATGGCTACAAAGAAGATCCTTATGTTTTTTTCAAAGAAAATGATAAAGACTGGGAGGAAATTAAGAGTTTTTATGATTTGGATGAATCCTTAAACAAACGTTGTTTATTAACACGCTGTGTAACAGAGAAAAAGAAGAATATATATTATTGTTCTGATTTAATAAGAGATTTGGTTTTGTTAAATGAGAGTAACATAAAAATTATTAATACTGGTGTTAAAGCTTTCGTGCGCTGCGAAAATCGTCATACCCAACATCCCTTCCGTTTGGCTCAAGAAGGTTTGCAAACAACAAATGCTTTTGTAGGAGCCAGCCGTCGTATACAAGTTGAAAAAGAAGATTTAATACTACAGCTCAATTGTACAGATCCTACCAAGCCACCCTCTACCACAGAACTTAAGGAGGCCACACAGCAGAGGTGTAAAGAATTAAGTAAGATTTTCTTTACACTTGAAATTAGTTTTAATAAGGTCTGTTTAATATTTCTTGCGTGATTTATTTAAGGTGTTGGCAGCTGTATTATAAAATATGTAGATGAACGTTTTACTTTGTATATAGTGGGTTGGCGTGGCACTTCCAGTCTTCGTGCCTATGTGGACAGCAATGAAACTTTACATATTTTACGCTTGTTGGGAGCTGATCTTAGTAAATTCGGTAAGTTTTTTTAAATTTTAAAAAGGTTAACTGCTAACTTATAGTTTTTTTTTCTGAAGAGGTAAACAAATATAAAAAAGCTAGAGAAGCTGCAGCTGCTTTAGTTGCTACTGATATGGCAGTAGATGCATCTGCAGTTAACGCTACCGTGGCAGAAGAAACCTTAAATGAGGTTGCACAAAAACAGACAAAAGAAAACGCAACCAATGAATAAATGATTTGAATTTTTCGTTTAAATTATTTTTAACGTCTGAATAAGATATTTAGCCCTCTTATTCATAAAAAATATTTTTGATTTATAAAGGGTTTATAAACCTAAAGTATATTTTATGATTAAGGCCTCTACAATTAAGAAGGGCTAAGAAATTCTATTTTATATAATTTTACTTTAAACTGATCCTTGTTTATGTTATTTTTTTATAATTAAGAATCTATAAAAAAACATGCATAAATGCGAAATATTTTCAAATATTTCAATACATATTAATCTAAATTTGGAGCTGAGTATGTTTCTTTTTATTTGTTAATGCTCAAGTACTGAGTTAATAGAACGAAGAAAACGGACTTTTATTTGGAGCTACAATTTTTTTTTTTATTTCTAATAAATGTTAGCACAGCTAATTCTTATGCTTAAGCATTGAGTTTAGAGAACGAAGAAAACTGTTTTCCATATAAATTAAAAAAATTAAAACTTCAAATAACAATGGCAACGAAGGAAGACTCCGTTCGCTTAACTTAAAGTTAAAACAAAAACAAATTGTAAAATATTGTTCTTGTGTTCCATGTTGTTAAAGCGAACGAAGTTTCTGGTTGAAATCGAAGAACTGGCCATAAATTTAAAATTTTTTATGTTTTTTAAAATTTTAAGAAAAAAAAATTTTTTTTTTATTCGATTGTTATTCAATTTTGCACAAACTCTCTGACTACATATTATGCTAAATACATACTTAATTTCTTGATGATTAGTCCATAATATACCAAAGGCCCTGTATAAAGCGTACTTTAGACTAAAACGAACTATCATACTGTGAGGTTGGTTTAAAAAAATATTGGTTTATAATTTATGGATTCCATATAAAGCCAATCGTTAGCTAAAATGCAAAAAGGCGTAACTAACAAATAATTCAAAATCGTGTTTTTGATTGGTTATTATGAATGCCATTAAACTACATGTCTTGACAAAGTTTTACACTTCTGCGATCAAAAATGACGCTTTTATTAACAAAAAACAAAAGGACGTAACTACAAGGGTATTTATTTTATAAATGCAAAATTACGTAGTAACCCATTTCTTTTTTTTTAACAAAATATAATGAAATGGTTTCCTTTTAAAATTGTTTGAAGAATTCCATGGACGACTTATCAATGCATGTTTTCTGACATGTTTGTAGTTTTCATTTCATAAAGTTTTTTGCTTCTCCTGTAAAATTATATTTTTTTTTCTTTATGCGTTTTTGCATTTTAGCTAACGCAATGCTGTTTTGTTTCAAACAGACTTACTATACATATTTTCAAAAAATTTCATATTTAAATTACAACTACTTCTTCGTTTTTCGCATTATTAATCTAATACTTTTTTTAAATAAAATTTTTAATGAAATATATGTATAGTAAAATTAATTTTTAATCAGCAGATTTTTAGCATTTTTTTTTTTTTTTTTGTACAAACTTAACATTTTTTTTTTTTTTTTAATTTTATGTTTTAATCTTAGCAGATTTTTAGCAAATTTTCTTTATTTTGAGATTTAGCAGATTTTTTTTGAAGTTTTGTCATGTTCTCATCAAAGAGTTATGGTAACACTGTTTACAATTAATTAATGACCTTCAAAGCCTGCATGTAGGAAACTATAAACTATTTAGAGTAAAATCGAAAAAAGGTCGAAAAAAGGTTTTATCCGATAAACACAGAATAGATACTTATGATAGAGGAAAAATATATATTTGCAACAGTGTACAATTTGCGTAATGCAAAAAATAAGTTCTCAAGATTTTTGGAAATAACAGGGTCTCGAAAACGCATCTAAAGCAAAATTAATGATCGTGTTCATCGACCCTAATTTAGCTTAGAAAACATTTGGCTTTTGAGGCTATGTCAAAAACTTAAAAATTTTCGAACCAGTGTAATTTAAGTTTATTTTAAATTTAGTTTTAAAGCCAGATTAAAGACAAACTGCGAAATTAAAGAAAGTCTCTGGTGTATCTGTAAGAATATGGGTATTTTATATATGAGTGAAGATGTCTTCGTCGATCATCGAAAGGGAAATATAAGTATAATTGATGAAAAAAAATTAAACTTTGGAAGAGTCAGTTGATTCTGGGCTGCGTTTTTTTTTAACTACAAGGCAAAAATCATTTACAAAGAAAGATGTTATTGAAATTGTGAAAAATGTTAAAAATCAGATCCTTGGCGTTAAATAACATTTTAATGAGCTTATAAACCAAATAAGCTTTTAATGTCATCGCAAAAATTTTTAAATTTTGTATTCTCTAAAGGCCCAATTAAGCGTGACATAACCACAATGCCACAGCCGTTACGGCGAATTTAAAAACCAAAATTGAATTGGTTTGTATGGTATGTTTACCTATGTCGTTTTGGTAATACAGTTTTGTTATGGTTATGTCACGTCTAATCGGACCTTAAGGCGATCGAGATTTAGCTTAGCTAAGCGAATTACAGAATACGGCTGCTGGACTACTTCCAAAATCATGTAAATTTGAAATAAATGATAATTTAAACAGGGGGCAAATTACGGCATTCGATATCGATCGAAATTTCCATTTGAACTGTATTGTATTTTCGATCGATATCGAATGCCGTAATTTGCCCCCAGATCTCTAAAAAATATTAACAATTCTTCCAAAAATAGTTTTATAAAGGGAAGGCATAAAAATTCGTATATTTTCCTACTGGTCTAAAAAAAAAAAAAAAAAAAAATTTACTTCAGAAACGAAGCATGTTTTTTAACTAATCTGGGTGCGCTAAATTCGAATCTGGCATTATTGGGCTATAACGTCTTGTTCATTTTTTATCGCATGCTCGCAATACTGTTATATAGTCAATACTGACACTACAATTTCACAATTATTTATTTGACAGAAGACCACATTCATTCCCAATCTTCATAATAGTAGCGTTTAAGCATTGTCGCCTAGCTTGTCGTTGATGACCACATGCACGACATTGTCGCCTAACTTATGATTGATGACCACATGCACGACATTGTCGCCTAACTTGTCGTTGATGACCACATGCACGACATTGTCGTCCATATTGTCTTTGATGACTATATAGACGATAAATGGATTCTACTTTGTCGTCAACGACTGCGTATAAGACAATGTCGATGACGTTACTCGAGTTACAGCAATACGATGTCGTCTATAAACTTAAACAAATAAATAAAAATAAAGAATAGCACAATGTGCTATTCTTTATGTGTTTATGTATGTGCTATTAGCACATACATATTTTTAAAATCATATATTTAAATTAAAGACTAAATTATACTTTACTCTGTGACTTATAAAACTTGACTGACTGATTTTCTTCACTTTGCCTTGATTGCTTTTTTATTCATATCGTTATTTTACAGCTACATATATTTGTTTTTTATAAACGCTTTTCTTCGGACCAAATTATTTTTGTTTGTTTAGAAGACAGCTTACAAGACACTGTCGTTCATACTGTCTTGTATAGTTGTTGATAGAGGATAACTTACAAGACAATGTCGCTCATGTTGTAGTGGATACATTCTAATAAGGGACAAATTACAAGACGCTGTCGCTCATACTGTCGTGTAACGTTTATTATAGAGGATACATACCTTAGTCTAAATTTACACGTTTCATCTTTTGATGCTCAACTTCTTTTCAATTCCCTTTTAAAGATGCCAATATAATCACACGTAGCAATCGGTTTCAACTCTTTTCTGTTCAAAACAACAACAATTTTATTAACAGAGAATCAAAGTGCCCCGGTAGGCTAGCTGGAAGTGAGCTAGTCTATCAGCGCCGGGGTTGCGGGTTCGATTCAGGCCAGAGACTCTGGTTTCTTTCCTGCAGACAAGCGTAGAGCTTCGCGGGGATTAGCTTAGGGAATAAAAAAAAAATAAAAAAAAAAAAAACATTGAACACAATAATAGACAAGGTACTTTTTATACCTATACTACAATATTGGAGAGGGTATTTTTATTTATTTATTCATCGGTTAGGTAATACAAAGCATTTGTACTGATGTTTGTAACACCTTAAAATATTCATCCTAGACCCACCTTTAAGTACATCAACCGATCGACTCAGAATCACTTTCTGAGTCGAATTAACGATGTGTGTCCGGCTGATTGGCTAGCTGGCTGGCTCTCCATGTAATCCTTGTGCGCAAAGTACAAGTTGCAATTTTGGAGATAATTTGATGAAATTTGGTTCATAGGCTCTAATTGGCACAAGGCCAAGCCTATTTAAAAAAGGGAACGAGTCGGTCCATAATTTCACATAGCCCCAATGCAAGTTTTTTTTTCCAGAATAGAGTCTTTGTGCCCATAAACCATCATATTATGTTGGTATTAAGACTAAATTGGGTTTAAACTAATTTTATTGCAATCAAAATCTATTTACTAAATTTTATTGGAATCGGTCCATATCTGACTATAGCTTCCATACAAATACTCCCAAAATTTCATAAAGATACCTAATAGAGTATTCATTCGGTTAACCGATTAACTACTACCCGATTAACTGTAGATATCGAATAGGGTATTCATTCGGTTAACCGTTGATCGGTTAACCGATGAACTAATCGGTTAATTCAAAATTGGCCATTTTCGATTAAAGATTAAACCGGCTAATTTCAGTCGATTAATCGATTAGCCGATAAAACACAGTTTTTACTTGTTTGTAGTATTATAACATATTTTTTGTGCTTGCTATTATTTGTTTCGTCTCATTAACAGAGGTATGTGTTTAGAAAAATATTTTATCATACAATATATTTCCTTCTCGCAATACATTCTTAAACACTGAAAAGTCTGAAAGTACTGAGAAATTAGATAATCAGCATTTGGGTTGCTTTCAATTTCTGCAACATCTTCTCAATTTCTCCAACATCTTCGATATGTGAAAGAATTTTTTCTAGTTTTATCAGAACTAAAGAAGAGAACTGCTTAAACCCTAAACATTTATTTGTCTATAAGATTATTTTATAATATGTATCTCCTTAAACTATTGAAATAATTAATAAAATGATCACAGAGTTTATTTTTTAATAAATATATAATAATATTATGTATAAATTATAAAATATGTTTAACATATTAATGAATTACTTTTTTGTTTGCTCGTTTTAGTTCAAGAAGTGTTTTGTTTTGTTTGTTATGGTGTTGTTTTTTTTTTCTACAAAGAAACTCCAAATAATAAATAAATTTAGAATTTTTATTTTTTGAAATTACTTAATTTATAACGAAACTTTATTGATCGTTTAACCGCTCAATAACAAAATTAACGAATTATACCAAAACCTCGGGTAATTAATCGAGCGATTAACCGATTAAAGCAAAATCCCGATTAAATGAATACCCTAATATCTAAATAATATTCGGCACAAAGAACTTTAACATGGATTTTAACCTCCTAACATAATTTTTTTCTGGCAAGTCTATGATTGCCCATTAGTCGCAAATAGGGTACTCTGATCTCTTATACTGTGGTGTAGGGTATAGTATGGTCTGGCTTGACCGACTATACTTTCTTACTTGCTTACGAAATATAGCACTGACGTATCTGAGCGACAAGAAAAAATAGTTATACTAGACAACCGTCCTGTAGAATTGACGAAGAAGACAGGAAAAAATAATGGGAATAACATCTAAAATATACAACTCCAAATTAGATGTGCCATCTGCTCAAATCGAGTTAAGCGGCATGCAACAAGTTTATTTGGAAAGAGGATGTTTTAGTGCGCCTCTCATCATGCAACTTTGAAATATTTATTTGTTATTTATTTTTTTTTTGTAGTATTTTAAGGTAAGTGTTTTAATACTAACAATTCGAATTGGTTAAATTATTTACAGTTTTGATTAGGGCATAAATGGGTTAAAGCTAAAATTTTAAAAGTTTTACACCTATCCCTCTATTTACACGATACTTTTTTTGCACGATTTCACTTTTACACGATTTTTTGGTTTTCGTTTACATTGAGGGATGTGGAAATTACCTCAATTTACACGATTTTTTATTTTGAATATTTTTAGCAAAAATTACTTTTCTTTTTTTCATAAAATATATCCTGCAAAATTATAAAAAATAGTTATTTTATAACGATAATATATACGTTTAAGGGTTGATTTTAAATAATATTTATATTTTAAATCGTTTTAAATAAATAATTCTAATTTCACTAAATATTAAAATGAAAAAAAAATTTTATCAATCTGGTACACTTAAAATAAATTAAAATTTCCATTGTGTATAATTTTGCAAGGTGGCTTCAATATCACAACAATACACCAACAACAGGCAAAGCAAAAACAACCAGCTGTTTTTTGAGACTACCTTGTATACAAATGCACATTTTTATGATATTATGTATATATTTAGTATACATATAGTGCTACCATAGTTTTATCTTAAATAATGAAGACTATTTAAATAACACTGAAAAAATTAAACTACATATATTTAAATACAATTAAATTTTATATTAAAACTAACAAAGTACATTTTTAATTACGAAGTCAAGAATTAAATATATAAATTATGAGGCTTATACATATTATTTGAAATTAACGAATACTTCCAAACGTTTATTTTCGTATGGTAACCTTAGCATTATATATAAAAAGTGGGTTTACCGTTTTTATATTCACATACACAAGAAGCCTAAAAATGTATTAAAAAATCAGTTAGTGTTTAGAAACAGAGAGACGTGTATCGTGGTTAATTTTAACCAGAAATATAAAAATATTTGTGACGTCGGTTTTTGCAAAATTTGTATGGTATAATCTATTAAAAACTCTTCACCATGCCACTCTACCAGGCGAAAAGAAAAGTAATATCTTTAGAAACAAAAATTCAGATTTTAGATAGACTACGTAATGGAGATAGAGTAACAACAGTTTCTAAATTTTTTTCCATTCACGAAGCGACAATAAGATCTATAAAAAAAAAATGAAAATCTAATCAGGAAAAGGGTAGCAGCTGGGACTTAAACAAGCTTGAGTTCAACTTCATACGTTCGGGACATTGGACATTGGATAGAAGATCAAACTCAAAAGCGAACTCCAATTGATACCAATGCTATAACAAATAAAGCTTTGAGGATTTATGAAAAACTTAATGATCAACTACCATCTACATCATCAACATCGTTTTCGGCAAGTCATGGATGGTTTTAAAAATTTAGGCAAAGACATTCCCTACATAATCTAAAATTAAAAGGTGAATAAGCTTCTGCTGACGTAGATGCGGCTAAAGAATATCCTGAAAAATTGCTGAAATTATTGCTTTCAATTCATACTCTTCTGATCAAGTCTTCAAAGCAGACGAATCGGGACTATTTTGGAAAAAAATGCCACAGCGGACTTTTCTTTCAAAAGCTAATAAAAGTGCAAGTGGATACAAAGTTGCAAAAGATCGCATAACAATTCTTTTTTGTTCCAATGCTTCCGGCGATTACATTATGAAGCCATCGGTTATTAACAAATCACAAACGCCACGTGTATTAAAAGGATTAAATAAAGACAACTTGCCCTTTATTGGATGGCCAATAAGAAAGCATGGGTTACGGCCGCTGTTTTAAGTGAGTGGTTTCACAACATAATTGTCCCAGATGCAAAACGGTATTTAAATAAGAAGGGATTGCCATTTAAAGTGCTTCTAGCAATTGACAACGCTCCTGGACATCCAAAAGACTTGCAACACGAGAATGTGCAAGTTATATTTCTACCAAAAAATACGACTTCTTTGTTGCAGCCCTTAGACCAGGGAATCATTTCGACTTTTAAAGCATTGTATATCAAGCAGTCGTTCAAGTTTTTTTTAGATCAAATCGAAAATGATGAATCCTTATCTGTAATAAATGCATGGAAAAAATTTACAATATTAGATTGTGTTAAGCATGTTGCATTGGCTTACACTGCACTGCACTCAATCAGTCAACGCTCAAAGGTTGTTGGAAACATTTGTGGCCAGATGCAGGAGAAAATGTTATCCTATCTTGGAGCATGAATATTCTGAGATAGTTCAGTTGGCACATACAGTGGGAGGAGAAGATTTTGATGACTTTTGTGCAGGTGATATTGATTTAGTAAAAATGGTGATCGAAACAAACAACAGCGATTCCGATGAAGGAGTTACGGTAGCACTGACAAAAAAATATGTAAGTGAAGGGCTTGAATTAGGCCGAAAATTGGGAAATCATTTTTTAAAAAATGACCCAAACATTGAAAGAGCCCTCGCGTTCCAGCGATATATTTCACAGGGCTTAGCCCAATATCGGGAAGTTTATAAGGACTTAAACAATAAATCAACACAAGTTTTAATAACAAATTATATTTACAAATCTCCACGAACTGATGTTAACTCCAATTTATCAACTATTGAACCAGAAACACATGAAATATTATCTAGTGACGAAAGTGATATGTCGCTTACCAAAAAGATTCGATTAGTGGTGGAAGACAGTGATGAAGAATTAGTTGGAAGTGATCACTGATACATATACTATAAATAAAAAAAATATATTTCTAATTGTCTCTTTTAATGAACTGACATGTAATATTTTTTATGAGTTCCATTTATTCTGTTTTATTAAATGCTTTAAATACAATGTATGGATTTTTATTATTTTTTATATGCATACATAATTCAATTTACTTTTAAATAAATGAATTTTCTTAACAAAATTTTAAATTAAATCGTATATGGGTCTTTTTTCGATTTACACGATTTCTCATACAAATATTTTTCTTTTCGATTTACACGATTTTTTCAGGAACGCATCTATCGTGTAAATCGGGGGATAGGTGTATTTCAATTCAAATTTTTTTATATCTTTCCTAATTAACTTATCAAAAAATCATTTTTCCATTATCCATCAATTATTTTGTTTTACACTATTTTTAAAACAAGTTTTGTTTTTTCCCATCTATAAGCCATTAACTATTTAGTAATTCTGGGTTATTGGCAATAATGTGTATTGCTTTGCTTCCGTTTAATGCAAAACATAGTTCCGTTTTATTTAACAACAAATTAACTACAAACTAGGAATCAATCAAAAACGTATAGATTTAATCAATAAACAAAATGCACTTTTCTCTCAAACATTGAAATATATAGAGTGCTTAGTTTGAAATAAAAAGAATTTTTTTTGAAGAGTTAAATTACAAAAAATTTTGTGAGAAATAATTTCCGTTATAAAATAATTTTTTAAATTTGATTTTCTAGGAAAGAAAAAAAAAATATTGCTAAAAGCTTTTGCAAAGGTCAAAGTTAAATAAATGTTAAAAAAAAACTTTTCCATTAAATTGCGGAGTACATATTTTTTTAAAAGTCCTTGAAAGTGTTTGATAGTTTTTATTTCTCCAAAATTTTTTGTACAATTTTAATTAAAATTAGCGTATCCATATTCACTTATTTTATGCACACAATATTCATATAATACAACAAATTCTGGTCGTCATTTATTTATTAAATGTAAATAGAATGACCAACCGACCAGCTCAAAGATATACATGAGAGAGACGTGTGTAAATTACTATTACGTGACTAAAACATGTTTAAAACTTTAAGTGTTGTATAGATGTTGGTATTAAAAACAAACAAGCAAGCCAACAGCAATGAATCCTTCTTTTAAATGTAAAGCTACAACAACGTTTATGCTTGTAGTATAAATATGTGTGTGTGTGTCTGTTTCTAGAAATACTATCAATGTGTTAACACAGTTACACTCGCACTTGCATTTAAACTTATGTTCATACAGCATTTTGAGTATGTGTAGATAAAATAGCAGGATGGCAGGCAATCATTTAAGCGGAAATAATACAAAACTGTTGCTTGCTTTCCGGTTAGAAAGCAACAGCAAATCAGTAGTATTTTACACAAAAAAAAAATCAGCAAATAAAAGAAGCACGTAACTTTAATTTGGTTGGTATTCGCTACTTGAAGGTTTCTCCATTACATTCATTTAAACCAAAATTGTTGATTTCTAATGTTCATGTTTGTCTGCAGTTATGAATGTAATTTTTTTCTTTGCCAGTTGAAATGTATGTTCGAATGTGTTTCAGATATGAATGTGGTAAATGTTAGATTTGATTATTTATTCGTTTCCTAACACGAAACAATTATCAAACAATTTGAAAAGATATTAACGTTTATGATTCAAGGCATTTTTTTTTTTGGTTGTAAGAAACAAAACCAGTTGTACCACTAAGCGTTACATCTTTAAAAATCAAGCACCTGCACGAAAGGACGATCTTGTTTATTGGCTTTTGAAGGAACAGTGTTCTGAGAAGGTGCATTTGCTTTTTCAGATGGTGCTTTTTTTATATATGTATTACTTTTGTTCACTTAGCTTTACAGACGAACTTCTAGGCTATTCACGTGAAGTTTTGCCAGGCATTGTAAAATCGATGGCCAAGGCAAATCGATGTCTCAACATTTTTTTCTATTTCAAGGATTTTTACCGGTTTTGCAAAAGTCATCACTGAAATTGTACCCTGATCAAATTCTATTTTTCTTCCGCAAAAAATATATGGAAAAAAGCCAAATTATATAGCAAAAAGAGTTCACATCTTTTTTTTTTATTCAAGGTTAGCGAGAATAGGGGCCTGTTCGGAAATGCATCACTGCGCTGCATTAGTGATTTCAAATGCTTAAATATATATCAGTGAAGTAGATGTGGACCAAAAAATTGTCAAATACTCCACAAAAATAATAGTTACACAATAAAAAAAAATTTAAATTATTTTTTATCGGTATTAAAAAAAGTTTGCTTTTCTGATGCAGCGCAGTGATGCATTTCCGAACAGGCCCTAATTCTAAGAGGACTCGTTAATATTTTAAAACTAGACCAGAGTACACAAAACAGGTAAACGCATCTGCTCAACTGATCTTTTGATTATATTTAAACTTTAATAACCCCCGTATTCATAAACGATTATTAAATTTAACAAACGTTTATTAGGTATCATTTTCATAGTAAATTTGTTCTTTAAACCTTTATTAAATTTAAAAAATTTTTGTGAATACAGGCAATAATAAACTTTGAATTTGAAAAATCCATATAAAAAATTTATAAGCAGAATCAGGGCTGTGGAGTCGTCAAAACAAAATTCTAACTCTGAATCCGACTCTATCTGCTAAAATTTTTTAAAAACGGCTCCGACTCAAACTCCTACTCTAACCTTGATGCTAAATGTATGTGAGACTGGTCCTTATTTGACTTTAAACTCTTATTTTTAATGGTGTACCTTTTAAATTGTTAATTAAAGCAAGAAAATTATTCTGTAAAAATTTCAAATCAATATTTTAATTCTAACACGTGCCGCATTAAGCTTTTATATAGTTATTAATAAAAACAATTAAAAACTCCAAAATATGCATTAACAGCCAATCCCACGATGTCACACGTTAACGTTCGCATAGAAAATTACATTCAAAGCAAAAACAATTTTTAAATTTTAAATGTTATTTTCTATGCGAACGTTAACGTGTGACATCATGGGATTGGCTGTAAAAAAAAAATGTGAAAATTTTCAATAAAAAAAGTATTTTTTTAAATTTTTAAAACCTTTTCTTTAGCTTCACTTCGGAAAATCAAATCTTGTAACGTTAATTTAACCGCCTTATACTCAATGCAAATGGATGAAACGTTGCAGGCATACATATTCCCGATGACAATACACGAATACATGGGCGTAGCCAGGATAAAATCTAGGGGGGGGAACAGGCTAAAAAAATTTTTTCTTTGGTAAAATGCTTTTTTGACCGCCTTTTACTCAATGCAAATGGATGAAACTTTGCAGGCATACATATTCCCGATGACAGTACACGAATACATGGGCGTAGCCAGGATAAAATCTAGGGGGGGGAACAGGCAAAAAAATTTTTTTCTTTGGTAAAATGCTTTTTTGACCGCCTTTTACTCAATGCAAATGGATGAAACTTTGCAGGCATACATATTCCCGATGACAGTACACGAATACATGGGCGAAGCCAGGATAAAATCTAGGGGGGCGGGCAAAATTTTTTAAAAATGTTCTTTTTTAAGAAAAGCGTTTCTTAAAAAAATTTTTTTTAAATGTTCTGTTGTTATTCAAAGGAAAAATTTTTTTTTAAAACTTAATTTAAATAACTATTTTAAAAATTTTGTTTGCATAAACAAATAACTACTGTTTTATACAATCAAAAGTAAACCTTTGTTTGTTCGGACGCAAATAACTTTTGTGCATGAAAAATTATCTCTCAACTTCAACCGAAGTTAAAGGAGCATACTCGAAGGATGCACATTCATTTGTAGAATATTAATTTTCTAATTCAGATCACACATTTGATTCCAGATCAAAAAATGTTCAAATTTGTTTTATTCTTCCAATTCTTCCTTCCTTCCAGTCTTTTTCAATTCAATAGGTAATCAAGCATCCTCTTGTTTAGTTGACCTATCTCACTTTTTAAAATCCACAAGGAATCCAACACTATTTTTTCCTAGAATTACGAATTTGACAATTTTTTCTGTCAAGCCGGGCACCTGGCGGGTTAATCTAATTCGAGTACGCTGAATTCAGTGGTGCTAACCATTTTTTTTAATTCAGCTCTTGTTTTCGGGGTATACTGTTATTTCAAAAATAGAAAAGGTTGCACAACATATATTCGCGTAACTCAAAAACGGTTTAGTTTATTGAGACCGGGTTTTTGAGATGTAAATTAAGTTTAAACTTAGTTTTACGTAGTCTGAATCTCGGACTTTTCCGGCGAAATTTGATTTTTTTTATTATTTTATTAAACCCCAACATTTTAAAGGCTAGATTACACTATTATACTTTGTATTAATACATGTCAAAAACTCAAGTAATATGGCAAAGTGTAATAGTGTGAATGCAATGTGTCACGAAAATGAAAAGTATTATGAAAAAAGTTTGACATGCCATACCACTTCATCGTTTTTTTAAAAATTTCTAAACAATAATACTTTTCATTGGATCAGGGTTGCATTTTATTTCATATGTGAGTGTTTATACTTTGTGTGATGGTGTGAACACAAACTGTCATGTTAAATTAGATTTTTTGACAGTCGCAACAAAACTCATAAGATTTCTATCTCATGGAATACGGAAGACTTGTGAGATAGTGAAAACTAGCCTTAAGCAAAACTAAGCTGTTCGTTAACCCATCGGGTGCCCCGCTTGACAATTTTTTTCAACTAGCACAGCGTTATTAATAAACTATTTTGATAACTAAGCTTATAATATTAATAAGACAGGCGAACAAATTTTTAACTCATAGACCAGAGTTTACTTTTCTGAGGGTTTGAGTCGCGCTGAATTGCTTATATTTTTTTGTTATTCTTTCCCCACTTATTTTTTTCTAAATTTTGGAGTCTTGAGTAATTTATAACTTTTTTTTTTAACATTAATCTTATTTTTAAAACTTATATGTCTAAGGCTCGATTAATAATTTATAACTATAATAAATAATAATAAAAAAATTGTTTTCTGAAATACATACATAAATACAAACATAGTATGTAAAAAACCTAAACACAATTAAGTCGGACGTCGCACACTGGTTCATATTTTGAGAAGGCGGCCAAAATTATTTTTTTTTTTGTTCTCCGATTTAAAATTTTTTTTATTCATGTGAAAGTAAATACTAGTGAACCTCGGGAGCCAAAAAATTAAAACCCTATTTCAACTATTTCATTGAGAACAGGGTGGTCCGAAATGGACTTTCTCAATATTTGGTTATAGTTTTGAATTTCTGAGTCAATTTTTGAAGTTGAAATGCTCATAACTTTTTTGTTTTTTAAGATTTTTTGACAGAATAAGTTTTGTGTATTAGTTTGTTTTATTAGCTATACGTGGTTTAAAGCATTAAACTCTGCGACCTCTAGAACTATTTAATTTTTTTTTTTTTTTTAATGTCAAAATTTCCCGGAAATTTTCTACTTTATAGAGCATAAGTCCTGAGCGTCAAAATGCGTCAAAAAAAAACCTATACTCTCTTGTAGTCCAGAATCTAACCTACATTTCTATACCCCATTGTACGCACATCTGGATACGGCCTTGCGAACTACAGCAATTTCTGTGACCCAAGGTAAGATATTCGGTTCAAAAAATAAGTCCTGCAAGGAAAAATTACTGAAATTAAAGAAGGTGAATCTTAAAGAATTTTCGACAAATAAAGCAGTTCAGGCCACATAAATTATCTAGCACGTCAGGTTATCAATTAATTTGGAGAAGGTAAAGGTATTGCCATTGTTATGAACTTATTGTGGGTGAACGGATGCTGCAAAACGAATAGGCGACATAAATAGACTAACACGTTAGATTTCTGAGTAAGTTAAAAGGTTAAACATAAGTAAATAACCGCAACATAAACTACATAGTTTAATTACCTGAAAATTGCAAATTAATTTAAAAAAATGGAAGAACAGGTAAATGGTAAAAAAAACTAGCACGCAGTTATATTTTACGTGAAAATTACCTAAATGTTACCTGTTAATTTATTGCCGGTATGTTATCCTTTTAAAAAGTGTGAAAACAGGGGTTTTTTATGTTTCAAAGAAATGCTAATAAAAGATTAAATTTGTATTTAAAAAAGGGTTTTTATGTTTTAAAGAAGCAGTAACAAAAGATCATTTAAAAAAACTTCTATCAAGAGTATAAAAGTGCATGCATTCATAATTTTACCTTCATTATTGTTTAAACAATGGCTAAGTTCAGTTATAAAGTTCTCGCAGATATATATTTTCAACAGAAAGATGAAAAAGATTTTGTGTTACACATAATGAATAATCCATTCTTTCATAAGATTCATAAGATAAAAATTAAAAATTTTTCATTAACATTAAGAAAACGGTACCTTAAATGTTCTAGAAACAAGAAAACGTTTTACTTACGCAACGAAAAATGGCTAACAAATGATCTGATTTTTAAGAAGCTGTCAATAACTGCTAAGGAAACTGGAAAAGTGGGTCGGCCCGCAAAACAAATTGACAATTGCAGTGAAAGATCACGAAGACGCAAGCTAGCAAATATCAATAAAGAAATTTCTCATAGTATGATAAAGGATTCATTTCTGCATCAAATTCAACCAACGCAAAATAAGAAAACAAAAATTGCAATAATTGGAAAAATAGTGGAAGCGAGCCCTAAACGCACAAAGAGGATTTTAAAAAAGTATGCCTACACCAACTGAAGAAATGAAATTTACTCCAGAAGAAGCATTTGCACTATTTTTGGATTTAAAACGGACAAAAAATCAATATACAGAACAGCGAAAGCGAATCAATAAAATAAAATAAAATACACATACATCTCAAACCAAAAATAAAAGTTGAATTACCTTAAATGTTATCGATAGCCAAGAATGCTATTTGGGCATTTTTCAAAATATTCCTTTTCAGTTTTATCCTTATAACAACTCGTCTTTCCCAAAAACGCCAACCTTTGGCCCCTGTGAATATTGGCACTAAAAAATTTATAGGGGCCAAATATTGGCATTTTCTGACAGGATCTAAGTTCGACAATAAAAAATAAGTATCAGTTGTAAAATACAAGAGAAATAATGATAAATTATAAAAAAATCATATTTGAAATATTCAACTTTTACACCGAAACTCAACAAAAAAATGAAAATGCATTTTGAACTCCCCATAACTTTTGGTCCCATCAGTCGAATTTTACGTTTTATAGCGCAAATTAAAGCCTAACATCGCACCTATCGAGCAAAAAAAATCGCATAAAAAAATACCGATCCAGTCAAAAGTTATGGAATTTTGACCGCCTTCTCGTAAAATTTCCCACTGTGCGTCGTATAACCACAATTTCAACGCAAGTTGGTTTGTTTTGTTTACAAAGGTTTGGTTTAGTTTGATTTTAAGTTCTCCGTCAATAGCAAAGGCACTGACGAGGAATTATTTAGCCTCGACATTTTCATTAAGTCATCACAAATTACGGAGCATATCAGCGTTAAAGCTAAGCAGAAGAAAACTTTCCGCCTTCTGCTCCTGTTTAGGTACGGCTATAAAAAGTAAATATTAGGTGCGTTCGAGTAGTTTTTTTTATGAAGTCATCACAAATTACGGCGCATATCAGCGTTAAAGCTAAGCAGAAGAAAACTTTCCGCCTTCTGCTCCTGTTAAGGTACGGCTATAAAAAGTAAATATTAGGTGCGTTCGAGTAGTTTTTTTATGAAGTCATCACAAATTGCGGCGCATATCAGCGTTAAAGATAAGCAAAAGAAAACTTTTCGCCTTCTGCTTCTGTTTAGGTACTTCTATAAAAAGTAAATATTAGGTGCGTTCGAGTAGTTTTTTTATGAAGTCATCACAAATTACGGCGCATATCAGCGTTAAAGCTAAGCAGAAGAAAACTTTTCGCCTTCTGCTTCTGTTTAGGTACGGCTATAAAAAGTAAATATTAGGTGCGTTCGAGTAGTTTTGAGCTTAAGGTCCACACCACGAGTTTTCGCCTCCATGCATTGCATGTTTTTCATACCTTACTTGCGTTCTACGTGTCAAGTTACATGCAACGCTTTTTTGCGGCATCACCACAAGTAAAAATAAAATATTTTTTGTCAAAATCAACTGATTTGTTCGAATGCTGCTTGTGACGCTTACAAAGAAGAAAGTAAACCTTTTTATCGCATTCAACGCATCAAGGCATCCTACCCTTTTGTGCATGTATATTGTGAAAAACTTACTCTCAAAAATAGTTAGTTTTTGTTCAAAAAAGTTAGCAAACAGAAAAACTCGCTAAACTTAGGGAACAGCTGAAGGCAAATAAATGAGTGTTCATTTCTTTTTTACTCTTTTAACAACTTGATCTCTTTTCTTATCGGTACTAGATTTATAACACGAACTTTTTAAGAAAAAAACAAACAAATTATTTTATGTAATTTTTCCTATTTGAACACTTTTTTTTGCTATTGATTACTTAAAACAACTGCAGTACTAATTCCCAATAAAAAATTGTAAGAGTTTCGCTTACCATCTCGCTTACGGAAGGCATGAATTTTATATGGTGAGTTCCCACTTTGAAGCTTTACATTTTTGACACAAAAAGCGCTTTGTTCAACGCATATAAAAACTGGTGAACGTAGCTTACAGCTTTACACACTGAATGTTTTTTTATAGTTATATTTTAGTATTCTCCCTTACAAACCTGCTTTGTAGTAAGGGAATGCCGTGGCACTTTTTTTTTATCAAACTTGCTGAGAGTTCGTTCACTTACTTTACTGCATCTCTGTATGTCTTATTGCGTAGCGCATAATTGTACGCTTGATTTTTCAAATGTTCCATTAGTGCTTTGCAAAATGATTAAATTGTTTAAGCTTCGTTCACAATAGGCAGCAACATTTTCACTGGTGTTCATAATAGAGCAACAATTTTTTTCGCGTCCACAAACATTTTAAAAAAAGAAACCGTTTGCAAATTTCGCCCAGAACAATATTAAGTATTTATTATTATTCGTTAAGGCATTTTGTTAAAATTTTCATTCAAAACTAAATAAAATTATTTTAAACGTCAGAAACAATTTCATACAAATTGTTGCTGAAGTTCTAGTTGACTCAATTTTTTTAAAAAACTTGCGCAACTAACTTGCCGAGTCTGAAAGGGGTCTTACATTCATGGTACAACTACACAAGGTAGACTCGTTGTCAATTGTCAAATTTTGTGTATATAAGCCAAAATTTTTACATGTGTGCGTTAAATTGTTTTTGTTTTATATGACGACAATTTTGACAAGTCATTTTTATAGAGCAGCATGTCTTCAATCCTAAATGAGTCTACCTTGTTTTTTGTTTATAAAATGAAAGGAAAATGTATGAAATGCTTTGGGAAGAAATAAGATAGAAGAAAAAACGAAATTCTCTGATTGTGAACAAAGCTTTATTGGGAAGTACCTAAATATTTTACACTATTATAACTACAAAAAATCTATATATATAATTATCTTATGTGTGTGGTTCTCTTTTTTTTATCTATCCAGAGCTTTTTGAGCCCACTAATGGGCTAGAAGCCTGGAAAACACCTAGGCCAAATCCTAATATAGCGGGTTTTTTGGCCTGTGGGCGGAGAATTAAGAGGAAAAAGGGGTATATAAAATTCGATTTTTTATAGTTTATATTAAATTCCTCTACTGACATAGAAAGCTGAAAATTGCCTGAAGTACTCGGATCTAAGATTTTTGGACTATGGGCGAAGAATTGAGAGCAAAAGGGGCGTGGAAAAGTTGTGTTATTTTACATTTAAGTTAATTTACAAGCCCCTTAAAGACCAATGAAACTAAGAATTGCCAAGCATATGGTACTGACGTTGGGGCTTACCTTAAAGTAGCTAGATTAACAATTTTTGGACTATAGACAAAGAATTAAGAGGAAAAAGTGTTTGGCAAAATTTCGTTTTTTACATATTAACTAATTTGGAAGACCCTTAATGACCTAGGGTGAAGAAAATTGGCAAGCATAAGATGAACACTGAACTGGATTTTTGATATCCGGTGTTAGGGCGGACAAGCGAAAGGAAAATGGGGCGTGGTAAGTTAAGTTCTATATATATATCCAATAAGTCCAAATCATCCATTTGTTTTACAGCGAAGATAGTTTCCAGTAAGGCTGGCATTTTCCACAACTGTAAAAAAGGCGTAGCGTCAGACATTAGAAAATGTGGGAATATATCAAAATAAAAGTTATTTATGAAGATGGAACGCTGGGAATGCTTCGTTAGGGCAGTTCAGAAGTATAAACAAAAAATATTGTGTATAAAGAAAAAATATATTAAAAAAGATTTGAACTAGTAAAATGTTTTACTATTTCGTTAATTAATTATTAAGTTCAATAAGCTACGGTCAAACTTGTTAGATATTTGACGAAAAAAACGTGACCAAGAGGCAAACTTAAATATTCTTAAATATTCCTTTAATTCCAATATTTATTTTGATTATAATACCACATCTTACAAAAAACAGTTTTTTGCTATGTCTAGACGTATGTATAATTAGTTTTATTTTGTGATGTTAAGACTATGTTAAATCTCACTAAATATAAACAAAAGAAGAGGCTATGCTCATTTGGTCAAATGTTTAATAAGTGTGACCGTAGCTTAAGTATTGTACTTTTCTTTAGGTTACAAAATTCGCCTATTTTTTGCTTTTTTTCTTCCTGCTTGGCAGCAGTGTTGACAATTTAGCATTTTTTGAAAAAACTGATTTAATATGTCGCCTTTTTTCTAGCATTATTTAAAAATTCCTAGCATTTTTTAGTTCTTGTGATATATTTAATATCATAAATTTTTATAATGTTTAAAACAAATATAAAAGAAAGAAACGGAAGATTCTAACATTGAATTAGATTTAAAAAATGCAACAATGTAAATGCTCATTAATATTTCACTGAAATAAAAATCAAAAAAGGCGAAAATTTTTAAAAAATAGAAAAAACCTATTCACAAAAGTTTCGCAAAGATTGGGACAAGCACCTAAAGTTAAAAGAATGGGACATTAACATTAATGCCTGGAGCAACACGCAGAAAAAAGAAAGCACAAAAATGTTACGGGCATAACTAAAAACAATCCTATCCCTTTCTAAAGAATTTGCTACAAAGTTCAGCAGAAGCGACATTAAGTTTATGTGCTGTGCATAGTTTGATTGCTCCTGTCAAGTATCTGACACACCTTTATTAAAGGCAATTTGACAGCTCGTCGTTGAACCTGAAGGACAATATGCAGCATATTATAAAAAATTTATTGGCTCTACTTTACATAGGGTCTCCACCTGAGATAAGATATAAGATATTTATATCAACAAACGTCAAATTCAATCGCAGACAGTATTATCTTACGTGTGGACTCTCAAATAGTGTTAATATTAATATTATAATAAATCTTATGACAGTTGTTATGAGAAATCTTATAATAACTATCTTATAAGATGAGCTGTCAAAAATACACGTACATGCAAACATAAAAAACAATAATTAACGCATTCATTAAAATGTTAAATTTTTTTTGTACAAATAGTGAAAATCTTGTGATAAGTGTTTAAAAAAACAATATTTTTAACTAAAAACAAGAAAAA
The DNA here is from genome assembly GCA_963931875.1 of Pollenia griseotomentosa. Taxonomy (NCBI): domain Eukaryota; kingdom Metazoa; phylum Arthropoda; class Insecta; order Diptera; family Polleniidae; genus Pollenia; species Pollenia griseotomentosa. The sequence continues at coordinate 169,885,601 of OZ007563.1, forward strand.
ACTAAAAAAAAATAATAAAAAACGACACAAGTTTACCGTGCGAGAATCATTCGATTATGAAATCTTATAAGATACGTGTTCCCCTTGTTTGAGATTAAGATTAACATGAAAAAATTTGTTATCTCATTCTGTCGACGTTCTCTCACATATTATATCAGATATTCAGCCTTATTCCGATTGTCGTTGTCGTAATCGATCAAGTCGTTTTTGGTAAGAGATTAAAGTAATACACAACCAGTGTTCTTTAATCTCTTACAAAAAACGACTTGAACGATTACGACAACGACAACTGGAATAAGGCTGATTATCTCAGGTGAAGACTCAGTGTTAATGAAGATCTTTCTATATCTTTCGTATTAATTTTTTTTTAAATTTTTTAGCATTTTTTTAACGAATTGGCAACACTGCCTGGCAGGGACAGTCTTTTAAGTTAATTAATATTCATTCACTTTTTGTTTCAGTTTTATTTCAACTTTTCTTTGTTTTAATACTTTTTTCACAATTTGAATATTTTTTTTTTAATTTTACTGCAGTTCAAATTTGTAAATACTCAATAACTGTCATTTTACGCTCTTAATTTGTGTTCTCATTTACCGTGTTCTGTGTATGCGAACAAAATTTTGTAAAATTATGTAAAGTTCAGTAAAAATAGTAAACACTTTTGAGTACTCGAACACACCTATTATCAAATAACTGTCGAAATCTTAAAATTTTCGTAAGGTTTTATTAAAAAGAAAACATACTTCTTTCAGTATGGTAGGGTAGGGTTTCATAAAGAAAGAAACAAACATACAAACATACATAAGATAATCACTTTTATTAACTTTGTTGATAAAATATACATACATACTTATCTTAATAATAACTCTAAAAGCAACAAATAATAAATTTATATTTTCATTCTTGCCAATAAAGTAGACTAATGAAATAATTAAATGCTCGAGAATTAAACAAAAACCCACTTGCCTTCATCTTTATATAAAAAAGATAACGCAATACAGAATATTTTCCGAAAAGATAAAATTTTAGGCTTTTCAAAAAAATAAATAAAAGTCAAAGTAGTAATTACAATTAATTATTTTAATTTAAAATTAGTGTTAGAAAGACCAGCAAACTGTAAAGAATGTTTAAAATCATATTCTTAGTGGTGGCAACAGTGCAGTTATCCCAGCAGGTATGTTAACTTTAAGAAAACAAATTTATGCTTGGTATAAAAAAAAAACTTAAAAATATGTTTTTTTTTTATAAGTTATCCTTAACTAGTGATCCTACTTACAATGCTGGTGTAGTAGAATTCATACCCGCCCAGAATGGCATTGGCACGGCTTTGGTAAAAGATAATTTAAAACGCATGAAAGCTATCGTAGAATCGGACGAGTCAAAGGATTTGGATATTTTAGTATTTCCCGAGTTTGTTTTAAACAACATGGATACGACGACTTATGTGCCAGATCCGAAGGACAGAATAGTACCCTGTGAAATACCAAATTATCATATTTTCTTAACAGAGTTATCCTGTGCCATACGCAGTCGTAAATTATATGTGGTGATTAATGTAGTGGAAAAGTTTCCTTGTTCTTTAGCAGAAGAACACTGTAGTGAAGATGGTTTGAGAAAATTCAATACTAATGTAGTGTTCGATCGTGAGGGTAGGGTTATATCTCGTTACCGAAAGACGCATTTGTATGGTGCTGAGTGGCTAAAGGAAAATGTTTTGCCACAACCTGAAATAGCTACATTTACTACGGATTTTGGTGTTACTTTTGGCCATTTTATCTGCTTTGACATGTTGTTTTATGAACCGGCTCAAGTTTTGGTTAGACAATTAAATATTACCGATATAATTTATCCAACTTATTGGTTCTCGGAATTGCCATTTTTGACGGGTAAGTGATTATATTTCCAAATTTAACGGTCGTATTTATAACCAAAACTTAGCATGAATTTAGACTGGGTATTATGTATAATGTATTTCTTTTTCATTTGCTAAACTTATGTCAACTATCAATCAAATACTTGCTAAGTACTGTTTTGTGTACACTTTATTTTGTAAACTAATTTGAGGGGAAAAACTTAAACATAATTGTCAACAAATACACCAGAGCATTATCCAATAAATAGTCGGCTTTACACCAGTGCTGCCAATGAGGAATTCGGAAATTAAACATGACTGTGTAAAAAATTACACATTTAAAGCAAAATTTCACACTCAATTCGAAAAATTAGCTTTGCTAGATTGAATTCGCCTTGCCTTAGTGATGTTCCTTATTTGCAATTAAGCTGTTTGGTTTACAAAAAAAGCAATGCTTCTCAATTGCTGTAGTAAGAAAGAACTGGACGAACATGTTGGATAACAGCACGTATCAACCGATCATAAGCAGTAGCGTCGCACAGTGGCGCCATTTGAGTTTTTTCGTTGCAAAAATCATATCTTTTGAACCGAATAAGATAATTGAGCAGTTTAAACAGCATATGATAGATAACTGTTCAGCCTATGAAATGAGCGTTTGGAAAGGGTGATACGCTCTGTAGGGGCCTAATTATGGGTTATCAAAGTTTAAATTAGTAGAAAAATCAATTTTATAATAACTAAAAAAAATTATTTTTACATTTTTAGATTGTTTTTATTTTTTTTCTTTAGGGTTTAATGTTTTAAATTATTACCCAACAAATTAAAAAAAAAATTATTTTTTTTTTAAATTTATTTTTTCAATTTTCTGTAAAATATTCATCACAGTTCGCAAGAGAAGGTATATCTAAAAGACTAACCATTTCTAAACTATAATTATTTTCTAACTCTATTCTTGACTTCACATGCCGCAGGGAAGAAATAAGTGGATCGGAAGATGCTGCCAACATGTTGAAGAGGTCCTCATTTTGCCTTACCCTTGATGCTTTGAATGTGTTCTGCAATCTATATTTTTTTTAAAATTTGTTAAGAGACTCCTGTGCTTCTTCAGAAAGCTCTCCAGTTGGCAAAGACTGGTACTCAATTATATCTTTGCCATGCGCCAATATTTTATGGACGGTCGGGGTCACCTTCTTCTGTGGATACATTTCTGCTAAAAGAGATGCAGTTTTCGACGCATATTCTCCATATTTTGTAGAATTGACATTTTCTTTGCAGTTTAAAACATCCAAGATCGTTCCCAATCTTTTCACGATTTGATTGTCAATTCCAGTAATTCTAGTAACTGCCTCATCATTTTCAAAAAATCTCCTAGAAGTGTTTCCATCGTTTGAGTTACCGTATCCGTGCTTGGGACAGTCTACTTTTAGTCCAACTTGTTTACAAAAAGCATCCTGTATTTGCTTCTTTCTGATCTTTTCCTTATCCTTTATTGATGTATTTTCATCGAAGTTTTCCTTCTCTTGTGGTAGGGTATACGCCAGTTTTAGCAAGAATTCCATACACCTTATCCTTGCGTGCAATGGTGACATTCCATATTCGTAATTCTCCTCATTTGTAGAATCGTTTAAATTACCAAAGCTCTTCTGACTCTTTTTGCAAATCGGGCATGACATTGTTGAGGTTGTTCCTGTCAGTTCGTTAACGACTTTTCCGTCAACCATGGTCAGATGAAACTCGTAATTGCATTCAATATATTTTCCTTCTCCAATTTGCAGCTTTGTAGGCTTAATCTTGCTTATTTGTTCTTCAATGTCCTTCACCGTGGTCCTTATGAGTTCTGCCGATTCCCTTGCAAACTGAAACATTATTGGTCGGCAATAATGCACTGATGACGGACGTGGATTTTTCCAGTGAAGGGAAACATCAGATTTAAGCCGCAAAGGAACAACAGATGCCATAAACATATTTCCGTCCGATATTGTAGCGTCATCGGGAGATATCCTTTGCTAATAAACGCTTTGTCCGGATGATCCATCGCAGCCCCATTTGCTGATCAATGTCAACTTCTCAGGAAGAATTTTCACCTCATTTTCAGGAAGACTCTCCAACAACCGTTTTGCTGTATGGCCTATGAGATCCTGCAGATTGGCTTTCACAGAGACTTCAGTAAACTCCGTATGCAGTGGTTGGTCGTGAATTTATTTTGGCTTGCGTAATATGCTTGTATCCGGGTAAAACGTCAGCGCCGTGTCGCGTTAAAGATGCCCGTAGTTTCTCATATTTCTCTTTGGAAAGTTCTAAGTCCATAAACAAGGCCAAGGCTTCTTCGGATCCATACTTTTTAATGTGTGCGTTTGTGGGCGTGGGAATGCTTTCCTTAATCCTTTTTAGTCGCAGTGGGCTTGCATCAGCAACAGATTTGGTTATCTGCGACCTAACTCTTTCACTATCCTTTGTAAATTTAATAGACAGCGCGTCCGATAATTGCTTCGTGGTCAAGTCATTGGTGGCATCGGCAAGTTTCCTCTTCCTTGTGAAAATTGAACACTCCTCAATACTTTTTTTTTGGCCTTCCTTTTGCTCCTCTGGTTGATGTGGTGGGTTTATCTACTGCCAATATATCCAGGATGGTGTCTTCGTTAAGCCAGTCCTCGTATTTGGAGTTGAAGTTCTGAATAGTTCGATTAGATTTCAACCATTTTGCCTTAATATTGGCATATATCAGATAAAAATATTTTTTATAATTTCGCTTCTCTCAATATTTCCGTATAAGCTATCAAGTTCTTCTTAAGCAGCTTCCGTGAAAAAATTTGGTGTGGTTGACTTTCTAAACAGTTCAAATAATTTAAAATTGTTCAACGCCATGTTTTCAGTACTTAAATTGTTTAATGGTTTCAGTAATTGTTGCGCCAACTTTCAGTCGTAGACTAATCCAGGCATTATGCTTATTTTGCAATATATAGGCTTATGCTACCATGCCTTAAAACTTACCTGTTCCCTGCATACATATGGACTTAGGCTGAATAATGCAATTTTGATATTATGCACGTGTCCAAATAAGATTTGTGCCTACCTGTAGGGACCATAAGTCAATATTGTTTTTGATCATTTGTACGCCAAAGTATTGTTTAAGTGAGGTACGTACCTGCTAATTTCAATGAGTAGTTTTTTTCAAACTATTAGATCAAACTACTGTCAGTCAAAACATATAAGGGATGGACGCCATACAATTTCTGCAACCATGTCTTTTTAACCTTTTTTACCTCCAGAAGCCAGTCCGGCACGTACGGGCAGATAAAATTTTTCAATTATGTAAAGAAATAATCAATGAACAGGTTTTGCAAATATGGCAAATATAGAAAAATATAGATTTTTTTTATTTTCCGTCAAAGTTGAAAAATAGTGAAAAAACTGATAGTTTTTAAATAGTGATTTACCAGGAGAAACACAAAGCAAACAGTTAATTTTTTTTTATCATTATACATTTAATAAATACATCAATCAATACAAACAAAAAATAAGGCGATTCGTTACCTATTTTTCGTGATATTACACCTGAAATCGCAACAAATTTACTAAAAATTGTGTGTTTTTTTGAAAACCGAAAGTCGGTCAACTTTGAACGGCTATATCTTCTAAACTAAAAATGTGATATTATTAAGAGTGGCAGATTTGAAATCGTTGAAAAGTTTCCTATAACATGGGTTTATTCAAAACTTCGTCGGCGGAAGAACACCACAAAAAGGTATTTTTTTACAAGCCTAAGTAGGATCAAATTTGACGTTTGGTTGTGCACTTAAATCATAGAATTGTAAAATGTTCGTACACAAAAGCAATAACACATCAAACAAATCACAAGAAATTTTAAATTTTTAATTACTAGTGATTTGTGCGCGCACAGCTTCATTAACAAGTAAAGACGCTGAGCGCGAACAAATCACACGGACAAGTCACTCGTGTAAGGGCATATTTAGGCCCTTATTGTGTAAAACGCAATAGCTACGCCAAAAATCACATTGAAAGCAAAATCAAAAATATTTCATAATTTTGTTGCTGTTTTCTGCAGAAATTCATATTGAATTTTTTAAATTTTAAACGCTGCATATATTGAAAATTTTAAAACGCAATATGAATTTCTGTAGAAAGCAACAACAAAATTATGACAAATTTTTGACATTGTTTTTGATTTCATTGTTAATTTTCGCGTTGTGTTCCGTTTTACACAATTAGGGCCTTAGAAACACAATCCGACAGTAGAGTATTGCTCGTGGGGACAGAAAGTGAAAAAAGTCAGGCTGTAAAAAACCATTGTGTTTGTTATGGATACTGAAAAAAATTCTTCACTGTCAAAAATTAATGGAAAAATGGATTTGAAAGTAAAAATACACATAGATTACACATGAAACTACATAATTCACATGGTCTACACATGCAATAAAAAATTACACATGATATGTGCAATTACACATGGATTGGCATCACTGCTATACACAACACTTTTCAGAGTTGATATTAAATTTTTTTTTGACTGCTTAAAATTGGTTTTAAATAAACTCTTTGCTAACTCTCTGCTTATACTAATCGTTCTCCTAGTTAGCGGATAGATGTATGTAATGGATAAGCAGTGGGTAAATTTTGGTTATAAATTCGCCCGTACAATTTTTTTTTTGGTAGATATTAATTTTGCAAATTTTCTTAAAAGCTGTCCAACTACAAGAAAGTTGGGCTTTTGCCAACGATGTTAATTTGCTGGCTGCTGATAGCAGTAATCCCAAAGGTAAAAATTCTGGTTCTGGTATTTATGCTGGGCGCTTAGGTCGCCTTACTGCTGTAATAAATGAAGAACCTACTACTCAAGTGCTTAAGGCCAAAGTTACCAAACGCCAATATTTGCCCAGCTACCGATTACCAGTAGTAGCTGAGCCTTTATTTGTGCCATCTTTGGATAGTAATCGTTATACTAAATTGGCTTTATTGCGTGATTATAATGTGGATATATTTAATACTACTTTATTGGATGACGACTTTATCCAGGTCGATGAGGTTTTATGTCACCATCATTTCTGCTGCAGCTTTAGAATTCAGAGGGTGAAAATTGCGAATTCGTTGAAGCATTCAACGTACCGTTACCGATTGGCAGCTTTTAGTGGTTCCCAGTCTACGTTCCAAAGCATGGATAGCAGCAATCAAAGTGTTTGTGCCTTAATTACTTGCACTGGTAGGGAATTGCATACATGCGGTTATATCTTTCCGGAAAGTGTTTTAGTTGGCAATAAGTACTATTTTAGTGGCATAAATGTAACGGGAAACTTTGTAAAATCTGATAAGCGCTTGATTATGCCCAGCACTCTTAATTCGGTAATGTTGCCTTTGACTGTGCAAAGTTTTAATTGGTTGAAAAATGAGAAGTAAGTAGAGATAAAAAAATAATAGAATAATAATGTTTTATAATTAATTAAACTCTTTTTCAGCTCCTCAACAACTAATATACAAATGAGTTTAAACTCACCCCAGCAGGATTTATTAACTTTTGGCATTTGGGCGAATTACTACAGTACTGTAAAAAATACTCACAATTTGGATACTTTCACATGGACCAGAAATTCGTCTTTTAGTTTAAAGACAGCTTTTAATGTTTATTATTTTGCAGTTTTTCTTCTGTTAATGGTTTTAGTTTAACAAAATGCTGTAAAAAGGAAAATTTTAACAACGATTTTATCTAAAAACTCGAAATTTTTTGTTGATTTTCAAATAAAAATTTGCTATTCACTGTTACAGCATGCTTCAAAGAATTTTAAACACTGTGTGCTCTTATTAAAAAATATATGTATGTACATACTAATACATATTTAATGTGGATGTCCTTGTACCTTGACATACACAGTGTTTATTGTTGAATCTTTAACTGTTTGTTATTGTTTGTATGCTGGCCTTTTCCCCACAGGTGTGGGCCAAAAGGTTGCAAGGGCAAAAAGTGTTAACGACTAAGAGTATGAAATCAATGATAACCTGAAAAACAAAAAAAGTAAAAAAAACAACAAAAAAAAAAAAAAAGATGATACCCAAAACAAAAATTAAACATGAAAAAAAATTGTAACAATTTGTTTAGAAAAAATAACTGAAATAAGTAAAAATTTTTTAAAAGGTGTTTTTTTATGTTTTTTCTAAAACTATAATCTGTGGCATTTTGACAAAACATCTTAAGTCGAGTTAAGATAGCAAAAGAGTTTTAAAAAAAAACTCGGTGGAAAAATCATTTTGATCAAATAATGAAATAAACCAAAATTAAAGAAAAATTTCTTTAATAATACAACATTTTAAAAACGTAAACAAAAAAGAAAATTATGTCCACATATAAAAAAAAACACTAGTTGGATAGTTGGATAGATCAAATATGCAAGCACACGCATGCATACACAAACATGCCGCATTCAAAAAAATTCGAGTTGAGTAAAAGTGTGATGTGAATTTCCATACATTTTATATTGTGTCTACATTTGTAGACTACTGGCCAGGATATGGTCATTTTGAAAAGTATTTTTTAAAGTGTCAGAGGCCAAAACTGCTTAGAATTGATTTTTAGGAAGCTACTGAAAATTCCGGACCCTGTTGTGGAAATTTATTTTTTTATTCAACTTTTTCTGCAAAAATGCTACAAATGTAGACTACCGCTCATAAAGGCTAAAAAAATCTAGCAGAACGATTTTTAAAGTAAAGAATCAACAAATTTTTTTTTTATTTAAGCATTTCTCTTTAAAATTTGGTACAAAATTTAACACTTTTAAGTGTTTTCAAATTAAATTAAGTTTAAATGACCTTCGTCGATTCTACGAACAGTAACCATCCAGGGTTAAGGGAATCAACTCAAAGTTTAAAATTTTTAATTTTTCAAAGAAAACGATATACAGTAAAAAGTCTTACATAGTTTTCTCTAGTCTTTCGTCACAAAAAACAAAACTGTGTACCTCTTTGTGATATAAGAGTTCATATAAAAACATACAGTCTTTTGCTTTCACTGAAAATTTATAAGTTTTGAGTTAAACCTTTCTAGAGAAACCGGTGCGATTAGAAAATATACGTCCATGTTATGACAATAGCACGATTTGAAAACGCAAAACGCCAGATTTATTTTATGGTGTACTGAAACTCCCGCGTTTTGCTTGCGATCTGCCATAGTTTCTTAAAAAAATTCCAGTTCCATTGATCATACTTTTGCAATTTGAAGCCGCCAAACTTTTTGCAATTGGGTTTTACAGAAACACCTATTATGAGATTTCAAGTCAGAAGCGCAAATGTTAAACGTTTAGCAATTGTCAGAAAATGCCAGATATACATTGTGAATAAACAAATATATCATGAATAAAACTACACAAAATGCCTTAAATAATTGTAAAAATAGTACTGGAGAAAGATTAAAAAAATGTTGAATTCAAGCTTTGCTGTTTACTTTGATAAAAACGCGACAATTTAGTGAGATTTGCATAGTTAAAACGCGCTAAATTGGCATCGCTGCTTTCAACGCCACCTGAAAAATGAATTCGCCTTGGGTACAATTGTGTTTTTCGAAGTGTACTTCGATGTATACTTTAAAGGCCATTCATCCACCACCCCCCCAGGGCTTATTCTGGCAGTCGTTATTATTTTCGATTTGAAAGAAATATTAATAGTGTTGTAAAACATTAATTTAAAGTTTCACACCACTGAAAAAAAGTTTTGATTCGTTCAGTATCGACTTAAAGAATTAGAAATAAAACTGCTTTCGAATCGGAAAAGTATTTAAACATGACTAGCAGAATTAGCCCCCTGGTTGGTTTGAAATTAATTATGTCTTGTTTGAAAGCCTACTATTACGCGTCGAATAGTGGCTTCAGCGCTGCCAGAAGTAAGATTTTACCTTATTTTTTAAGATTTTTTAACCGAAAAAAGATTTTAAGATTTTTTCCCCAAAAACAAGATTTTTTGTTTTGTCTAGTAGAAGGTTAGGTTCAATTAAAAAAACCTTCTTTGTTCCCATTTGAAAATTTTTAAACTAAATAATGCAACCTTGCGGTTTACTTAAAAAGGAACCTCTGTTTGGCGTTTAAGGGTGATTAATCAGGTGTAAGCTTTGCACGCTTATTCTTTTGCAAAAACAGAAAATATTGCAAAAATTAAATAATAGCAAAGACATTAAATAGAAAAGTTGTGTAGGTACCTACAATTTGAATATTCTGTTGTTTTTTTTTGTTTATTTTATGTACCTATTAAATAAAATATGAATTGTTTTTATTATTTATAATAAAAAGACTACTTTTTTCCAAAAATAAGATTTTTTCTTCAAAAATAAGATTTTTTTTTTGGTGAAATTCAGATTTTTTGCTGAAATTTTCTGGCAGCCCTGAGTGGTTTATTAGATCGAATAGAAAATGCTTAGATTTTGTGAACATTTTAAAGTTTTTTTACCAATTATAATCAAACAAGATTTAATTCATTGAATCAGTCTTTGACTCTGGATGGCGGCTGAAAGAGAAATACATATCGCTAATTTATTGCAACATAGTCATATCTCAAAAAAATCATAAATTTCAAGTTACTTAAGTAAAAGTGTTCCTTCATACCTACTTTAGGCCGTTACACACTATCCCACAGTCTAACGTATTTTTCAAAAATGCTTTCCTGATCTAATTATTCTTTGAACATTTTTAAAAAACAAAAACAACTTATTATGACAGGGCTGCATTTTCGTAAATTACTAAAGACTTTGTGGGATAGTGTATAACGGCCTTTAATAAGTACTAAAATCAGCATTATATATCAAACTGAATGGAAGTTATAGCAAAATATAATTAATTAAATCTCTATATAGAGATAAATTTTGAAAATTGTAATCTCATTTGGCCAAGTTTGATTTTTTTTGAGATATGACAGATCATTGGTTTGACCTAGTGACCATTTAAAAAAAAAAACTGAATAAGGTATGGGGTATATTTATTTTTAATATCCCCTTCACAATCTTAATTCTGTTTCACGAAAGTTTTTATGGTTTCTGAGATGTTAAGCATTAATTTTGCTCCATATTAACTATTTTAAAGTTTTTTAAATATTGTTTTACTTTACATGTCACAGTTTGGCGATTGCAGCAAATTCCTCATACAAAAACGTACAAAATTGATATCATGCTTGCTTTGCTCCATTGCCGTAAAAAAAAGAAGTTAAATCGAAATCAAAATAAAATGACAACGAGAAAATAAATTTCACTCTTGCTTTGCTTCATTGCTGTAAGAAAAAAAGTAGTTACAGCGAAAGCAAAATAAAACGTCGATAACTCAAAACACAGCAGTAAGAATACATATGCAGCATAAAAAGCTACTTATTAAAAATAAATTTAGAAAAGTGTTGTATGCGGCACAAGACAATAATTTTCACTTTTAATAAAATACTATTAAGTTTTACTAAAATTTACATTTTTCTTCAAAACATATGCCAGAAGCAGTGACATACAAAAAATTCTATCGGGTATATTTTCAGAAAACTCCATGTAAACCTTCATTGTCGTTTTTCTTCTTTACGACCTTTTTGGCATATGCCTATGTACTATTATCTGGTTAATGTGACGTGGTGCATTTAAACGAAGTTTTTATTTGCTTTATATAGACCAACATCTAAATGTTTTATATGAAATTATTTAAAAAAAAAAACTTATTTATCGCTGACCATTGATAATTAATGTGCATCTTATGAGCAGCCACTAGACACTCCAGTCTGCCGCTACGAGCACACTAACATGAAAAAAAAAATGATAGATGGCAATGGCGATGATGTTAAGTATAATGATGATGGGTATGAAGTAAAGTGGTTTTGTATTGCTGATTATCTTTCTCCCAATTATACAAAAAGAGTATCACACTGTTGCTTCTATATTTAAAAAAAAAATAAGAAAAACAATTCCAAGGCATGCGTTTTAGACTAAAAGAGTAAGGAAAACAAAAAGTCTCCAACTATTGGGAAATAGAGAGAGAGAGAGAACCAATGTTTTTTTGAAATAAACTCATTCTCTCATTCACTTATTGTTCGCAATGCTTTAATGCTTAAAATGAATGTTTGTATAAAATTTAATTTCCAACAGGTAACACTAAGTAAATCTCCTGAAGGATGCTGTTTGCTTGCTTGCCTTTTTTTATTTATTAGCACGTCCTCGTATATTCACTGGCAGTCGCACCATTTGTTTTTATTTGACTAACTGTCTGTTTGGTACAAGTTTTTCCTTTTTTTTTAACTTTTAGCCATTATTAAATATTACCGTTTGAAGGAAAAAAAAACTGCGTATGTCGGTCGGAATGTAAACTGACATGCTGAGGGAATGAGGCATATATTTTAAAAAAACAAACTAGGTCGCCGAGCCTGAGTTGATGATAAGTTTGTATTAATGTTTATATGTATGTGAGTAACTGAGTGAGTGTATTAGTGCGTTTGTCTGTTTAGTTCAGTTTTGTTTGAGTACCCCACAGTATCACAATTTAAATACTCTAAAATACAAGGCCTACAAAAGCAAATTTTTTTTCCCCGTTTTGTTGTTGAGTTGTGTTGGATGGTTGGTTTGTTGATTGTTGAAGGAGACAATTGAAGAGCAAAAAAAAGCAGGGTGTTTATTATTGTAGCATCATCATATGTTGTAGGGCTGATATTTTTTTCTTAAATTTTTTAAAGTTGTTTTCATTATTCAGTTGTATATTTTTGTTTCAAAATGTATTGGTTTGTGTTGTTTGCTTTGAATGCTGGTGCCTGGATAACTTTCAGAGCCATACAAACATAAATACACACATATTCATATGAATGTATCAGGGCTGTGGAGTCGGAGTTGAGGTTTTTGTGCCGGAGTCGGAGTCGTAGTACCCACAAAAACTCGCGACTCCGACTCCAAAGTTTTTCGGCATAAAAAATTTAAGAAAAATTTTCCAAAATAAAAATTATTCGAAATTGACGATGCAATATTTGAAATATCGATTTGAAATTTTTAAGAATTATTTTTATGCTATATTTAACCATTTAAAAGCTAATGCATTAAAATTGTTAGAGTGCTATATTCGGATGTTCCGAATCTTTGACACCCTCCACCGAAAGTTGGAATATATTAGAGCTATAAATTATTAAATAATCTTTATAAAACGGACGTCAGTATAAAAATTGGTTCCAGTTCAAACCAATTATACGACAATCAGAAAGTTTTATGCTTTTTTCTTAGCAATTTGAACTAACTTGAATAATATATCGTGATTCGTAACAGTTTTTCCTTTTTTTTGCAAGTTTTTTGAGATGCAAAAAAGTGGCAAATCTAGTCTATTTCAGTGATATTGAAGAAGTTAATAATGAATAGCTGGAGCTTTAATTTTAGTAACATAATTAATAGAAAGAGCAAAATATTGAAAATTTTCGCGAGGGCGTATTCCATAGTTGGGGGTAGTGCACTAAATATTGATTTAAATCAGCATTGCACTATCACTAAATAAAACTGCAAAGAAATTAGTTTGCACTCTTTTTTACCAGCTTTAGTGATGATTGTTATTTTTTAACTGCCACTAAAAAATTTTGAGTGATATTGCAAATTTTTTCACTATCACTAAACGCAGATTTGAATGCAAATATCTGCACTCAAATTAAATAGTGCAAAATTTAGACATGCAATCAAAAAAGCTGCATACAAATATTGTCTCACTAAAATCTAAAAAATGTAACTTTGTATGTGCATGGTTTTTGATTGCTTTTGAGGATATGCATACGTAAAAAACATTAAACAAAATGACATTTTGTCAATAACGGTATAATTATTGGCTTTAATCATGAAAAAACAAGTTTTTAATTTTAAATTTAGTGCAACAATTTAAGTTGCACTCAAATGAGTGAAGAAGAAAAAAGTTGCAATAAGTTAATGATTGCTTTTTTTTTAAATCAAACTATTTTTTTTGAGTGCAAAATTGTTTAACATCACTATCACTCATGTTTAGTGAGGCTGCAAATTTTCAATTCATCACTCAATATCAACAAAATGATTGCAATATTTTTGCACTATCACTAAGTGTGAGTTGAAACTGCAAAATGAGTGCACTACCCCCATCTATGGCGTATTCAAAATAAATACATTTTTAGATTAAATTTTTATATATTTTTAAATAAAATAAATTCTATATACTTTTTTTCATTTAATTATTTAACAGTAATATAAAAAGCCTTACAACATGTTTTTGTTTTTTCTTTTAAAAATGTTAACACTTTTGTAAAAAAAAGGTTTTTTCAGAAATAAGAGTTTTTTTTAGAAAATAAATTATGGACGGATCATCGCGAAAGCCTGTATAGTGATTTCCGTTATTAAATATCTAAATGGAACAAATTTCAATACAGTAGTGAAATTTGTTTTAGCGCTTAAAGTGCTTTTCAGTAAGCTGCTTAATAGGGGATCTAAGGTAAATATGGACCGATAATCAGAAAATTGCATGGTATTATTTCTAGCCATATAAACCAAAATTGGACCAAATTTTACAAACTCTATAGCTGATACGGTTTTAGGTGTATTTAAATAATTTCCTAGAGTGAGCATTATATGGGGCATTATATAGCAAATTATGGACCGATCTTCACGAAATTTTGCAGTGTCTTATAAAACTGTGACGTTCCAAATTTCATTATGATAGCGATATTTATTACGTTTTTATAAATTTTAGTATTTTATATAGGGCCTATGGTAAAATATGGACCAATCTTTACGAAAGCACATTTAAATATGATAGCAATAACTATTACGGTTTTGAAGTACATTATGGCACCTTTTACTTAATTTTTTGTAACAAAATTGTTAATTTTTAAGGGTGGTGCTTCTACATTTTGATTGATTTTTGCTGGATGTCACTCCCAAACTGCTTATTATAACTAGAAGTAATTTGACACCAAGATTGAACTTTTGTTTTAAGTTTTTCGAAAGTGAGCGTATTTTGAACAGACGGACATGGCTAAATCGACTTAGAATTACTCAAGAAACCAGATTTATTAGATGAATAATAAAAAAGTTTCACATGGAATGACAAACTGATAGTATACATATCAGAGAAAGCCAAAAAGTTATATTTTTAATACTTATAAGGTATTCATACGCCACCGAGCACGAGTACAGACAGGTATGACTACCAATAAGTATGAACATAAATAAGTTTGTATATCGACCGGTACGAGTATGACAAACAGGCATGCGTATGGATATTCGTTTGAATGCGTATGAGTTTAGGCATGTATCGATGAGTATCGACAAGTAACTTCAAAAACTAGTACGCTTATTGTAAAGCAAGCAGTGTTGCCACGACCTAAAAATTGATTATGTAGAAGATGTAATTATGAGCGGTTAAATTTTGTGGGCCGGGTTCTGGCATTCTTACAAGATTTGGAAAAAAGAAACTAAATTTTCTTGCTGTAGGCTGTGTTTCAGACAAAGTCGAGCTAACTGTTAATGTTTGCATTTGGCCAGATGTTGATGGTACTTTTGGCGTTGGCTGAACCATTTCATCTTGCCTTTCAGTTGAAATTTGTTCAATGCAAAACTCCTTAATATTATTTATGTCACTAGACTGCAAAGATTTTGCTGGAGGGAACAAAAACACTGCGGCTTTATGCCAAATACTTAAATTTGTGCTCCATTTCGTCAACGACAGTAATATATTTCTCTTGAGGACTGTTATACCGTCTTCTTCATTACTTCGAACGGTACATATCATTTGTATTTTGTTGATGGATTGAATCGCATAACATATTGTTGCAGACATACAGCCTTGAAGTTCCTTAAAAATAACCTCAAAATCACTGCATATTTCAACCAATTCTTGAAGGAGAGACATGCTGAAGTTTAATAGACTGCGCCTGTCAGCATTGGCCGTTAGAATTTCGTTAACTTTTCCATAGTTATCCAAAATTGACTTTAGCATATAGTAGTTTGAGTTACATCTTGTTGGACAACTGGTTTTCAATGCTGTATTCAGCATGTGCTGCTTATTAGACTTTTTAAAATATTTGACAATTTTCTTACAAGAATCTAAAACGACTTTTAATTCAGCTGTTTTCTCAAATGTGTCATCCAGGACATTGGAGAACAAATGAGCCGATGTTTTGATGTTAGATCCTCTATCCGTTATAAAAACCACGTTATAAATATTGTGGCAAACTTCACAATATAATCGATCCTCCAAAATAGAGCCATCTTGTCTTTGAATATGGGAAAATATTTTCCATATAACACATTTTTTAATCATGGTTTTTTAAAAGGATATATGTGCCATTACTTATTTTTGCTTTTATATCCTGTATTTCTTCCATTTTTCTTTTAATTTGTAATTTGGCCCCAGATCTTTTATTCCAGAGATTTTTGTAGAGTCAACAATACTTTTTCAATAAAATTTTGTTGAATTCTACTCACACGACTTAAAAAAAAAGTATTTTATAGTGATTCAGCAATTACAAAAAACATTTCTGGCAACATTTATGAAAAAAAATTTAAAAATAAAAAATGTTTGAAGTCAATGATATAACAATGGGTGTATGTGGATATGTGCGAGTATGAAAAACAATAAGTATGATAACATACATGAATGAAATCAAATGCGCATGGATATACACAAGTATGAGAATAAACAGATACGAGTACGCACACGTATTGAAAATTGTCGATATGTGCTAGAGTACTTTAATTTTTTTATACCCATTGACTTTCTCTGATACATATACGTGCTTACATATGTATGAATGTTTAATAATTTTAACGTTTGAAAGGTGATTTGAAATTTAAAAATAGATAAATTTTAAAACAAAAAATTAAGAACGTAATGTTTTTGCAAATGTTTTCGTAACAGCGATAAGTCAAATTAAGAAAACTGAAATTATGCTTGTATAGTTAATAAGCTAATAAATTTTACTATAGTTTTCGGATTATTTTAAGTACGGATCACGGATTAAATGGGGCTAGAGTTAAGTGTTTGGCACTTGAATAATCCGTATTTAAATCAAGCATTCTGTACTTGATTTAAAAAAATCTGTACTAACCGTACTATTGACACAACTTTGCCTTGGTTAAGTACGGATGGATTAATTTTTCTTGTGACTGCAACAATTCAAAAATTATTATAGTACATAACTTTCTTTAAGTATATAATTAAATGAATTAAAGAAAACATTATTTTTTTTAATGTTTATCACATAGATATGCACGCTAAGCGTATTAAAAAAAAATATTTTGAGTTGAATGAATATAAAGGGTGGTTAAATTGTAAGGGCCGATGTTGAATGTGAACCACACCTAAACGCCAAGTTTTTTTCCGAATTTTATTTGACATTTCTCTATTTCAGACTTACTCAATTTGAACCATGGAGAGATACACCATCCAACAACGTGTTAAAGTTATCCAGACTTATTATGAAAATGGATGATAAATTTCGAAGAAAATCATCTTCAGTGATGAGGCACATTTTCACCTCAGTGGATTTGTCGATAAGCAGAATTTCCGCATTTGGGCGAATAATAATCCAAGAGTGATTGTCGAAAAACCAATGCACCCACAAAGAGTGACGGTTTGGTGCGGTTTATGGGCTGGCGACATCATCGGGCCGTATTTTTTCCAAAATGAGGCCGGTCAGGCAGTTACTGTGAATGGTGTTCGCTATCGTGAGATGCTAACGAACTTTTTATGGCCCGAATTGGAAGATATGTATGTGGACGATATGTGGTTTCAGCAGGACGGTGCCACTTGCCACACAGCTAACGAAACAATGGCTCTTTTGCGCAACAAATTCAATGGCCGTGTTATCTCACGTAATGGCGATGTCAATTGGCCGCCAAGATCATGTGATTTGACACCGTTGGACTTTTTTCTTTGGGGTTATTTGAAAGAAAAGGTGTACGTCGATAAGCCAGCAACAATTCAAGAGCTAAAGGATGAGATAATTCGGCACATTAACGGCATAGAACCTCCATTATGCCTCAGGGTCATCGAAAATTTGGACCATCGGATGGAGGTCCGTGGTCGCGGCTCCCATTTGGCCGATATTTTGTTCCATACATAATTGAGTAATACCAATATATCATAATAAAATAAAATTACAATAATTTCCTAAATAGTTTGTGTTTTATTCAAAATCAACATCGGCCCTTGAAATTTAACCACCCTTTACATATGTATATGTTTGTATGTATCTATTTTATTCAAAATATTTTACTGCCTTATTCATAAAAATACAATAATTTTGCTTAAAATGTTTTTTAAACAAAAATTTCTAATCAAATTTTTTCTTAAAACACATTTAAAATTTTAACAAATGGTTTATGAATACTGCTCGTATGTGGTATTACCAAATGACAGGCGATGGACTGAGCGCTTTTCATATAATTTTATTACATAATCAATCGTCTGTCATATTTTAATTTCTTCTCAATAACGGTAATTTTTAGAAGGCCATACGGTAATGAAAAAATAAAAATTAACATCACTGAGTCTCATATACATTAAGCATCATGATTATAGAAGGAGTCGGAGTCGCACTTAAAAAATTTCAGTGTTTGGAGTCGGAGTCGGAGTTAGTACTTTTTTCGGACGACTCCACAGCCCTGGAATGTATGTATGTATGTATATAATCCATAAAAGGCCTGGCAAGGCAACATGTTAAGTTGAAACTTTTACTAACTATGTTGTATGGCAACTATTAGGGGTCGGTAAAAACAAAAATAACAACTGAAAACAGAAAATAACAAACTGTGCTAGTAAAATAAGAAATAACGGGACATTTCAAACGGATGCGGATGTTCATCTCGAAACTTTGTTAACTCTAGTGGTAGTTATTGAGCAAACACACCAGTGTTACAGAAACGTTGTTTTTAATATTGTCCAAGCTCCTTGTTTTCTTGTCTAGTTTGCTCAATTTGCTTTCTCTTTTTTGTTTATATTTTCCTTTTGTTAATGTTTATTGAAGGATATAAAATTTCTAAATAGGTATTTTTTCTATTTATTGTTTGATATTTGTTTTGTATTATAAAAAAGAAGCATCTGATAACAGGTTGAAATAATGTCTGTCTATTAATATAAATAGCACTTGATTAAATTTAATATAATTTTTTATAGAACATTTCGCATTTACATAAATTTTTTTGGAATATTAGAAACAGTTTCAGATTTAAATTGACTTACTGCCTAAAGAGCAAATGATTACGGTGGAAGGCAGTTGTGTTAGACTTAAAATATTGATACCAAACGAAAGAGAAAGAAGTAAGAGTTCTACATTCGGCTTTGCCGCATTTTGAATAACCCTTAACATACCACTCACCCACTAACGTATTTTATTACATATCAAATTAGAGACAATCGTGGTTTTCTGCTTATATCAAAGAAGTTGATAGACTTATCTGGCTGACTTTCAGTAGAAAACTTTAACGGAGTATATGTGATATAAATATTAGAGCGACTCAAGTTGTATGGAAGCGAAATTCGTGCAAGGTGTACCCCCCTCAAAATGAACCTTGGACTTTTTTAAGATGACATTAAAAATATTTCGGCTCCAGTGAGCTGGACCATTTTGAAAAAGGGTCTATTTTTGCATGTTTTGTTAATTTGAGAATCTATTTCCTTACCAATATATACAATATTGGTATCATAAGAAAGGTTTTAAGGCGCGTATATACAATTTGTCATCAATGTAATTTTTTTAAGGATATTCTGTTAAAAAGAACGGGCTTTGAATTTTTTGTTCGGGGTTGTTTGTAATAAAAATGCCAAATTAATATATTTTAATCTTTAGTCGATTTAATTAAGTACGTATCTCAGCTTTTTTGAAATTCGTGCTAGTTCGCGTTTTGACAAAAATGCAATCGGGTGGTAAACCTTCGTTTGAAATAGGGCAATATGGGTATACAATTTTTTCTTTTGCCAAGTACATCATCTTTGTATGTAGGTGATTTAGAGTTTTGCAAAAATATAAAATCAAAGTATGCTATATGAAAAATTTCATGCATAAAAACAAAATTGTAAATTTAAGTATCCATGTTCTGTAACTTTAGCAAGAACTTCTCGCATCGAAAATATGTGAAACAAAATATCCCATTGTTTCTCGAAAAGCGAGAGAAAAGTGTGTCTGTAACTCATGTCGAAAACTATTAAGAGATTACGGCGTTACGTTATAAATGTCATAATAGTCCACTCGAAGCCGATGTGAAATTGCAGACGTTGAGAACGGCGGCGAAACTACAACCGTCGCCTCTACCAAATAAAGTAAAGTGCGACTTTAATGTTTGTTGTCTGCAAACGAGTTTTGAAAACATTTGTATATTTTATAAAAATGCTAAAAGCAAAATAACTAAACAATGATAAATTTGCCAAGAACAAAATATTATTATTATTATTCTTTTGCATTTTGAATTGTTTTTTAGTGTTTTTAGTGACAAAAAATGTTACAGACACACTTTTTCTGTAAATTGGCGAGTAATTTCCTTACGTGACAGCTAGTACTCGCCAAAAAAAAAAAAAAAATTACATACACAGTTTAGTGAGAAAAACAGCTGTTTGTTTCAATATATGGCATTTTTGTTTCCTTTCACACATTTCAATCGAAAAGTTTCTCCAAGCGAGAGTTACAGCACATGGGCACAGGCGTATGATTAATATTATTTGTTGTTGTTGACGTTGACGTTGCTGTTATTTACCTTTAGCTTTCTCAGTTTTGTGCATTTGCCCCCAAATAAGGAATTTTTTTGTAATTAGGGATTAAAATTTCTTGAAAATTCCCTTTGGATTTTTTTGGGGAAAACGCACTTTTTTCGATGGGGATTTTTGGATATATTATTCTAAAAGCCATTTGTGCAATGGCAAGACAGATTTGGTCAAGATATGGGTACATATTAAAGCCTTTTTTTGGTGTTCGAAAACTTTTGAATATCAGGCTGAAATAGTTTTAAATACGCTTTCTGTTCCGGCATGTAACGCATGTGTATACAATTAATACAACCAAAACCAAAATTCGCAACAGAATGCGGTATGAGTTATTAGGATCTCTCCTAGAATAAAAAAGCGTTTTAAAATAATTCAGTGTGCTGTAAAAATATTATTCCATCTTCTGAAATCCTAACACTTTTTAATAAATACAAACAACATGTAAAACAAAAAGAAGATTTTCATTCTGAATTTTTGAAATGATAAACATTAATGAATTTTTTTTTTCTTGGCGATTTTTACGTAACTCTTTTTATGTATCGTCACCTAAAATGCAAAAGGGCGTAACAACACTTTTTATTTTTTTTTTAATTTTATAGGGTTATGTAATTTATGGTGTTTTCTTTTCTACAAAAAAATAACAAACAAAAAAGGTGCATGTATAAAATGTCTTGCCAACCCTGAATTAATGCAATTTTTTATTTAACAAGAACAAAACGCAAAATTGGATCGCCCTGTTTTTAAAAGCTGAAAAAAAAGTTTTTTCTTCAAAATATAAACAAATGTATGGTAAATCACGAAGTTTGTTGTTAAAAATAAAAAAATGGCTGCGGTAATATCCATATTTTTTACTTTTAAATGTTTAAAAATGTTCTGTCATAAAATATGTAAACAAGAAAATACCTTTGCCAGATTGCCGAAATTTTTAAGATTTTTTATTTTGACGATTTTTTTTAGAACAATTTTATAACACCGAATACACTTAAATTTTATATCATTGACAACCCAGCCAGCAAAATAGTCCGACGTCTTCTAGATATCTGAGAGAAACATCGATTAAAAAGTCGGAATCGTATAAGAATTCTGTCAGATTTCTGACCCAAAAACGTATGAAGTGGTTGACACGAATTCTGACAGACATGTCGTGGGAAATTCAGATTTTTTTTGCCGACAATTCTGATTGATATCTGACAGAAATTTAATGAGACAGGTATGGAAAATTTTGATGAGTTTGCCGAGATTCTTATTGCTTTTTAACTGATAGCTGAAAGAATTCCTATTATTGCAAAATATTTAAAAGTATATACATAATTATAAATTTTACACGTACGTACCTTTTTTTAATCTTTTTATTTTAAAACAATAAAATAAAATTAAAATTATTTTCAACTTAATGACAATTGTCATAATTTTCACAAAAATAATAATAAGTCTCGTTAGACACATCTGTAAGAATTCCGTTGGAATTCTATTAGACATATAAATTTCACCCGATATATCCATTCGAAATCAATCAGAAATCGTCCAGACAGTAAGTATATTCAATGTCTGACAGAAATCTGAGCGAAGTCTCTAAGAATGAAGTCAGACATTTGCAAGAAATCAGACAAAGTCGGCGATATTTTGCTGGCTGGGAACCTACCATCAACAATATAAGGCTTTCTTATGTTTTTTACTATAAAATAATAGAAAAATAACTATTGAAATTTAAAATTTTGACTTTCCTGATTACAGGCGATTTTTCCCAACTTCGTCTGGTAACTCTATATATAAACAGAAGTCAACTCGTCAGGTTATTAATGTTTTAGCCTATAAGCC
The DNA here is from genome assembly GCA_963931875.1 of Pollenia griseotomentosa. Lineage (NCBI taxonomy): Eukaryota > Metazoa > Arthropoda > Insecta > Diptera > Polleniidae > Pollenia > Pollenia griseotomentosa. Next base: position 169,907,975 of record OZ007563.1, read on the forward strand.
ATCAAGTCGGTTTTGAGAAAAATAAAATAAATAGGCAAGGCGAATTCATGTAAACGCCATCCAGCCGGCCGGCCGGATGGACATCGTTAGTTCGACTCAGAAAGTGATTCTGAGTCGATCGGTATACTTTAAGGTGGGTCTAGGACCAATATTTTAAGGCGTTACACACATCAGCACAAATGCATAATACCCTCTCCACTATTGTGGTGTGGGTATAACTACATGCTGGTCGACGAGGCATATTTTTCTCAACCATACGGCATTAAAATCTCAATTTTCTTAAAAAGTGGATTTAGCAGGTTAACACTCTAAGCCGACGATATGTAGCAATATAATGTTCAATGAACCTAAAAAATGTGGATGTAGACCAAAGTCGATGCTGAATATCTCAGATTATATACGAGATATCAAAAACTGGATTTTGGGATATGAAAGAGAACATTGATGCCACATAAAATCCATTCTTAACTCATTTTCTTCAAAAGTGGCGTGTAGGCTAAAACAATAATCACCTGACGAACTGTTTTACAGTGCATTTTTAACACTGTCGATCTATCAGTAAGGGTGCATTTTTTTAGAATAAAACAAGCCACCCTTTTAGTGAGCAAAGCATTTTTAAGAAACGGACACAGAATTTCATTTTTTGTTGTGGAAAAAACACATTATTAGTCGAATGCAATACAATCATCAAAAACTCGATTTTGAATTTTTTGGTGTTACCCCCTTTTGCAATTTAGGTGACGATATGGACATGAGTATGTAAATATGTTCTTAGAGCTAAGAGAACAAATAAAATTAGTTTTAATAATAAAGGGTAGTCCAACCATAATGCACGATGTTAATTGTGAGTCCTACCTTAACGTCAAGTTTTTTGCCCAACTTAACTTGACATCTCTTTGTTTCAGTGTTTGACAAATTCAACCGTGGAAAGGTACAGAATTGAGCAGCGCATAAAGATTGTTGCAGTCGTTAGCGAAAATGGGCGTTCAAATCAAAATGCATTTCGTACACTTCGTGAGTCACCTCAGTGGATTCGTTAACAAGCAGAATTGCCGCATTTGGGCAAAAGAGAATCCACCAGCCGATGTTTCCACAAAGAGTGGCTTTAAGGCGAGGTTTATGGGCTGGCGCCCTACTTCTTCGAATAAAGGATGAGATAATTCGGCACATTGAACCTCAATTATGTCTCAGAGTGATTGAAAATGTGGGCCATCGGATAGAGTTATGCCAACAAAGCCATAGCGAGCCTTTGACCGATATTTTGTTTCACACATAATTTACAAAGATCCCTAAAAAAAAAAAAAAAATTTAAGATAATTCTTTGAAAACTTTTTGTTTTATTTGCAATTAACATCGTGCGTTTTGATTGGACCACCCTTTATTACACAAATGGATTTAGTTAAATAAATAAATGTATGCAAATTTTTCCTTTTACATAAAATAAATTTATTTTTAAGGATCTGTAGGGATTTTTGGGAACAAGAAAATAGCTATTTTGGGAATTTGGGGCATGAAAAATTGCAAATTGGGGATAAAGTAAATATAAAATACCTGCTACCTCAACCATAAATTGGAAACACTATTGTCTGCAAAACAAACTAAACAAGTTAGTAAGAAAAAAAGAGAAAATAAAGGACGGCAAAATAAAATCATGACAAATGATCTTAAAGGAAAATCATATTTGCATAAGAATTTTGTACGCATTAAATTTGTGTGTTAAAATTAGGAAATAATCGATAAGGATTTTCAGTATTTTGTCCCTTTTTTATTACAAAAAAAACTTAAGCGAGTATAAAAAAAAAACGTTTCATGGCAAAATTAAAAAAGGATTCATGACAAAAGCAACAAGTACGTTTTGCGGCAAAAAGAAAAAGGTCCTTTTCCTCTTTTATTCTATTATTTCGATTTTATTTTAGCAAAAGGAAAAAAAAATATTAATTTCCGTTTGCACAATGTGATTTTTATGTTTTATTTTTCTTATGGCAGCTGGGTGTTTCTTTTTTTTACGTTAATTTTTAAAAGTTTATTCAATATTTTTGTGTTTTCTTCTTTTTGTATGCCGTTAAAGGCAACCTTTTATCTTGACTTATTACTGCTGCTACAGTAGCACTGTAAAATAAGAAAATGTAAAATAAATCTAGATTTTGCTTTGCTCTCTCTCTCTCTCTGTATTATTTCCAAGTGAGTTAACTTTTGAAAACAAAAAATTGTATTAAGCTTAAGAACTAAGTAAATTTGTTAAACTGACAAATAGCCATTTACAATAAACAAAATAAGAATTGATTTCTTCCAGTGTTTCTATAAAATTTTTAGAATTTGACATTTCTCTACCCATGTTCTGTAACTTTAGCAGGCTTGCCAGAAGAATTCAAATTCAAAGTGCTAAATCGACAAAAATAAAGTGCTAAATTGTTCTTCAGCGAAAAATAAAAGTGCTAGTTTTGTAACATTGATTTTTATGAATATAATAAAAAATTTACATATGAATTTTTTTTACATATTTATTTTGTTTCATAAAAATACTTATTATAATGTTACATTATAAAATATTTTATGATGATTTCTTTCCTGAGAAATATGTTGCATTAATGTAACATGTTCTACATTTCTGTGTTCGTTTGTACAAAAAATACAACTGTGGCAAAAATGTTCAAGTTCTTTTGTGAATAAGTTAATAAAAAACATGCAAAACATGTTGCATATTTTACCCTTACTTTTATTTAAGGTGTTCATACTGCCCTGTTATACAACTTTGGTACTTACTTTGTTTGTAGAACCAATGTTTTATTTTCGTTGTCATAATTCATACCGCTCATAATTATGTAAAAATATTGTTTTAAGACAAAATATAAATATATTTACATATTAAAATGAAAAAAGGTCTATGTACATTATTATCGTTTTAATTTTTCTAAGCCTTTAGTGATGCCAATATTTGTTGCCAAACCGTAATAAAGTGCAGAAACCGCTCGAATAGCCTTAAAAATCGCTCATGAAGTACATTAATGATAAAAGTGTAATAGTTGTAAATAAAATCAACTTATTTTATTCTATTGAATTTTTAACACTTCGAGTGCTTATAGGTAACATTAGAAAGTATTATATGTATATACTGTAACATATTTTTTCCAGAAAATAAATAGATATTAAATAAAGTTGTTACAACTGTTTTTAATTTCAATTATGTCATTTTCATCCTAGCCTTATATGTATGTATTTGATACACTTAAAGAATTGATACTTTACTTGAATTGATTATGTGAGATTGTAAGTTGGGATCTAAAAAAAGTGCTTAAAATGCTTAATTATTATAAAAATGTGCTAAACTAGCACTTAGCACTTTTTTCGAAATTCATAGTGCTAATTCAGAAAAAAATGTGCTAAGTCTAGCACTAAAATCAAAATATTCCATCGTTTCCATCGAAAGTGAGAAAACACTGTGTCTGCAGCTGTGTCGAAAACTATCAAAAGAGATTACGTCGTTAGGTTATAAATGTCATAACATTGCACTCGAAGGCAATGTGACATTGCAACCGTTGAGAACGCCAGTCACACATATCGCTGACGAAAATTTACTATAATTGAAAAATTTTCAACGACGGCGGCGAAAATACAACTCGTCTATACCAAATAAAGTAAAGTGCGACTTTAATGTTTTTTGTTTGCAAATTAACTTTGAAAAAAATTCGCATCTTATATATATGTATATATATACAGTGCCGCACATATTTATTGGCACAACAAGAATTTTTATGTTTATGTCCGCTGCACGGCGAATTGGAACATTGTAAAGGGTGGTTAAAATTTCAAGGCACGATGTTGATTTTGAATAAAACACAAACTATTTAGGAAATTATTGTAATTTTATTTTATTATGATATATTGATACTACTCAATTATGTATGGAACAAAATATCGGCCAAATGGGCGCCGCGACTACGGCGGCACACCTCCATCCGATGGTCCAAATTTTCGATGACCCTGAGGCATAATGGAGGTTCTATGCCGTTAATGTGCCGAATTATCTCATCCTTTAGCTCTTGAATTGTTGCTGGCTTATCGACGTACACCTTTTCTTTCAAATAACCCCAAAGAAAAAAGTCCAACGGTGTCAAATCACATGATCTTGGCGGCCAATTGACATCGCCATTACGTAAGATAACACGGCCATTGAATTTGTTGCGCAAAAGAGCCATTGTTTCGTTAGCTGTGTGGCAAGTGGCAACGTCCTGTTGAAACCACATATCGTCCACATCCATATCTTCCAATTCGGGCCATAAAAAGTTCGTTATCATCTCACGATAGCGAACACCATTCACAGTAACTGCCTGACCGGCCTCATTTGGGAAAAAATTCGGCCCGATGATGCCGCCAGCCAATAAACCGCACAAAACGGTCACTTTTTGTGGGTGCATTGGTTTTTCGACAATCACTCTTGGATTATCATTCGCCCATATGCGGCAATTCTGCTTATTGACGAATCCACTGAAGATGATTTTCTTCGAAAATTGCACGATATGCATTTTGATTTGATTTCCTATTTTCATAATAAGCCTGAATAACTTTAACGCGTAGCTCGATTGTGTATCTTTCCATGATTCAAATTGAGTTAGTCTGAAATTGAAAAATGTCGAATAAAATTCGGAAAAAAACTTGGCGTTTAGGTGTGGTTCACATTCAACATCGTCCCTTACAATTTAACCACCCTTTACAACCCTACAGATAATATTGGACTACGTGGTCCATTCTGGCTTAAATGGACTACTTACAACATGGTCCAACCTACTGTATATGGACCATGTTATAATAAATTAACATGCAGTGCTGCCACCAACTGTACGATGTATACTTCTCTATAGTTTACAATACTACACATTGGTTGCCCTGATGGTGTCCATTATTAATTGTTTATTTAAAAGTGAAAGTTTGTGAAATTTGTAAAAAAATTAAAAATACCAAGTAAATTAATAATAGCAATAATAGACTACAGGGCACGCCATAAAAGAGTAAAAAAATTAAAACTGCTTAAGCTACCCCTTTAGTGTACTTCATACTGTGGTGACATGGAGTACTTTTAAAACTAGCCCACTTTAGTACTCCATGGAGTAGTTTAGGGACTACTTCGGTGGGTTATATGGTCCCCTCCTAGGACATCGTAATGTTAAAGGGACCACCTTTCGACCATATATTTGGAGTAGTTTTGGAGTACTCCCTCGTCTTTATGGACTACTCTTTACATGCATGTATAGACTAGTCTCGTTATCTGCAGGGAAGTGAAAAAATGGTCTCCCATAAACATTTTTCAGTTTATTAAGTAATGCAAATATTTCTTGAATAAAAATTTAATTTTATTAAGTATTTGCAACATATATAACAAAAAATAATAGCAATTCTACTGCAAAAAACTATTGGCACACCTTATCTATATCTCGCAAAACGAACAAAATTTTTATATGGTATACCACATTTAATACTTTGTTGGCAAACCTTTTTTACTTTTTACCTGCATCTAAACGTTTTGGCATGGAATGCACCAATTTTTTCATTATTCGCTCGCCAATTTATCGCCATTCTTCTATCAATGCCTTCTTTAGGTCAGATTTATTAGAAATTGGCCTCTTTTTCACACGTCTATCGAGTTCTTCCCACATATGCTCTATCGGATTGAGGTCTTGGGATTGTGGGGAATGGGGTAGGACGTGTGCGATGGTTTATATAAGCCACATACCAACATCATTGGCTGAATGCTTCGGGTTGTTATCTTGTTGAAATGTAAAACTGCTTGGTAGTTTCAACTCTTCAGCGCTTTTTTTACATTTTATTTTAAAATATTTAAATAAACCGTTTTGTCCATAATGCCAACTCTCCCACACCCGAAGTAGACATGCAGCCCCACACCAAAACTCCTCCCCCACCATGTCTAACAGTTGGCGCAAGTTTTGATTTTTCATATGCCGTATTAGGTTTTCTCCATACGGTAGTTCGTCCATCATAGCGGAGAATATTAAACTTAGTCTCATCCGAGAAGAGTACATACTTGATCCCAGTAGATGGCAGGGTTGCTTCTGTATCGTTTTGCGTAGGCTAAACGCTTTATTTTGTTAATATCAGAAATAAGCGACTTACGTCTAACAACTCGAGCATTGTAATTTGCCTCGTACAGCACTTTTTTGACCGTCATGGGGTGAATGTCTTTCCCAAAGTTTTCCTTTACTTCAGCGGCAATCTCTGTAAACGTTTTTTGGGGTTTATTTTAATTTTCCGCACTATTTGGATACGCTCGCAATCACTTAATATTCTGGGACGACCTGTTCTTTTAACATTTTCTTAGTTTGCTTGCCCTTTAAAACGATTTACAATACATCGAATTGTGAAACGGCTTCTGTCCATTATTTTACCAATCTCAGCGTACGATTTGCCTTGATTGTACAAGTGCAGTATTATTTTGCGATGAGATGTGCTAGTTTCTTTTTGTTTTGGACTAATTTTATAGTTTTGTACACTAATTTATAAAATTTTCTTAGCAAACTGTCACATTAACTGTAAGAGCTGCTAGATTACGGTGTCAGGCTAAATTAAACAGGTATTTTCTTAACTAAGTTGCCAAACCATAAACAAAATGAGGAACAATTCAAATAAAAGTTTGAGTGTGCCAATAGTTATGTGCTGCATAATTGTGCATTTTTTGTCAAATTCCTTCCAAAAATTTATTTTATGCAGATTTTTGGATGAATTTTTTGAATGTTTCAATAATAATATGAACTACTTAATATTAAATATTTCCAATTATATTCCAACAATATGATATTTATAATGCTCCTAAAATGACCGTGAAATGAAAAAAGCTCGTTGTGCTAATATTTATGTGCGGCACTGTATATATATATATATATATATATATATATATATATATATGTATGCACAGGGCATATTATGCGAACAGCAAAAATCATAACTTTTTTTGATGAAATATTACAAATTGCAATATTTTCGAAATATAAATTCAATATTTTTCTTCTAAACTTTCTAGAAGTCGTTTAAAAATCGATTTTTTGGGGCAGCGCACATATGACGAACAGCTGCATACGTTGCGTTTAATTGCCGAGACTGTCTGCAAAATATATTCCTTGTATATGACATTTTTTGTTGCCATGTTTCCACATTATTATTCCCAAATTCTTATAGGGGATTAATTTCAATTAGTGCTGTCAAAACGTTTTTCATAATATTTCAATAATTTTTTTTCAAAAAGTTTATTTTTTAGCGATTTATTACTTAATATTCTTATTATTTAAAAAATTAAGCTATTTTCTTATAATATTTTCCTTTATTTCAAAAAGGGAGGTTTTAAGCGATTAAAACCAAATATACTTTCTATTTAAAATATTGAGCAATTTTCTATTGTGTTTGTGTTACAATATTCTAATAATATTTTTCAATAAGGGTGGTTTTAGCGGTTTATAACTTAATATACTTTCTATTTAAAATATTGAACTATTTTTAATTGTGTTTGTTTTATAATATTTCAATAATGTTATTTAAAAAAGTGTGGTTTTGAGCGACTTATAACTAAATATACTTTCTATTGAAAATATTAGGCAATTTTTTATTGTGTTTGTTTCATAATATTTCAACAATTTTAATTCAAGAAGGGTGGTTTTTAGCGATTTATAACCAAATATACTTTCTAATTAAAATATTGAGCAATTTTTTATTGTGTTTGTGTTACAATATTCCAATAATATTTTTCAATAAGGGTGGTTTTAGCAGTTTATAACTTAATAAGCTTTCTATTTAAAATATTGAGTAATTTTTTATTGTGTTTGTTTTACAATATTCTAATAAGATTTTTCAAAAAGGGTGGTTTTAGCGGTTTATAACTTAATATACTTTCTATTTAAAATATTGATCAATTTTTTATTGTGTTTGTTTTATAATATTTCAACAATTTTAATTCAAGAAGGGTGGTTTTTAGCGATTTATAACCAAATATACTTTCTAATTAAAATATTGAGCAATTTTTTATTGTGTTTGTGTTACAATATTCTAATAATATTTTTCAATAAGGGTGGTTTTAGCAGTTTATAACTTAATAAGCTTTCTATTTAAAATATTGAGTAATTTTTTATTGTGTTTGTTTTACAATATTCTAATAAGATTTTTCAAAAAGGGTTTATTTATTTTTCAAAAAGCGGTTTATAACTTAATATACTTTCTATTTAAAATATTGCGCAATTTTTTATTGTGTTTGTTTTATAATATTTCAACAATTTTAATTCAAGAAGGGTGGTTTTTAGCGATTTATAACCAAATATACTTTCTAATTAAAATATTGAGCAATTTTTTATTGTGTTTGTGTTACAATATTCTAATAATATTTTTCAATAAGGTTGTTTAAAGCAGTTTATAACTTAATAAGCTTTCTATTTAAAATATTGAGTAATTTTTTATTGTGTTTGTTTTACAATATTCTAAAAAGATTTTTCAAAAAGGGTGGGTTTAGCGGTTTATAACTTAATATACTTTCTATTTAAAATATTGAGCAATTTTTTATTGTGTTTGTTTTATAATATTTCAACAATTTTAATTCAAGAAGGGTGGTTTTTAGCGATTTATAACCAAATATACTTTCTAATTAAAATATTGAGCAATTTTTTATTGTGTTTGTGTTACAATATTCTAATAATATTTTTCAATAAGGGTTGTTTTAGCAGTTTATAACTTAATAAGCTTTCTATTTAAAATATTGAGTAATTTTTTATTGTGTTTGTTTTACAATATTCTAATAATATTTTTCAATAAGGGTGGTTTTAGCAGTTTATAACTTAATAAACTTTCAACTTAAAATATTGAGCAATTTTTATTGTGTTTGTTTTATAATATTTCAATAATTTTAATTCAAGAAGGGTGGTTTTAAGCGATTTATAACTGAATATACTTTCTATTTAAAATATTGAGAAATTTTTTATTGTGTTTGTTTTATGATATTTCAATAATTTTAATTCAAGAAGGGTGGTTCTTAGCGATTTATAACCAAATATACTTTCTATTTAAAATATTGAGCAATTTTTTATTGTATTTGTGTTACAATATTCTAATAATATTCGTCAATAAGGGTGGTTTTAGCGGTTTATAACTTAATATATTTTCTATTTAAAATATTGAGCTATTTTTAATTGTGTTTGTTTTATAATTTCTCAATAATTTTTTTTTTTAAACGGTGGTTTTGAGCGATTTATAACTAAATATACTTTCTTTTTAAAATATTGAGCAAATTTTTATTGTGTTTGTTTTATAATATCTCAATAATTTTAATTCAAGGAGGGTGGTTTTAAGCGATTTATAACCAAATATACTTTCTATTTAAAATATTCAGCAAATTTTTATTGTGGTTGTGTTACAATATTCTAATAATATTTTTACAAAAGGGTGGTTTTAGCAGTTTATAACTTAATAAACTTTCAACTTAAAATATTGAGCAATTTTTATTGTGTTTGTTTTATAATATTTCAATAATTTTAATTCAAGAAGGGTGGTTTTAAGCGATTTATAACCAAATATACTTTCTATTTAAAATATTCAGCAATTTTTTATTGTGTTTGTTTTATAATATTTCAATAATTTTAATTCAAGAAGGGTGGTTTTTAGCGATTTATAACTAAATATACTTTCTATTTAAAATATTAAGCAATCTTTTATTGTGTTTGTGTTACAATATTCTAATAATATTTTTTCAAAAGGGTGGTCTTAGCAGTTTATAACTTAATAAACTTTCAACTTAAAATATTGAGCAATTTTTTATTGTGTTTGTTTTAAAATATTCTAATAGTATTTTTGAAAAAGGGTGGTTTTAGCAGTTTATAACTTAATACACTTTCTATTTCAAATATTGAGCAATTTTTAATTGTGTTTGTTTTATAATATTTCAATAATGTTATTTAAAAAAGGGTGGTTTTGAGCGATTTATAACTAAATATACTTTCTATTGAAAATATTGAGCAATTTTTATTGTGTTTGTTTTATAATATTTCAATAATTTTAATTCAAGAAGGGTAGTTTTAAGCGATTTATAACTAAATATACTCTCTATTTAAAATATTGAGCAATTTTTTATTGTGCTTGTGTTACAATATTGTAATAATATTTTTCAAGAAGTTTGGTTTTAGCGGTTTATAACTTAATATATTTTCTATTTAAAATATTGAGCTATTTTTAATTGTGTTTGTTTTATAATATTTAATTAATTTCAATAAGTAAATTTCAAAAAGTAAATTTCAATAATTTTTTTTTTAAAACGGTGGTTTTAAGCGATTTATAACTAAATATACTTTGTTTTTAAAATATTGAGCAATGTTTATTGTGTTTGTTTTATAATATTTCAATAATTTTAATTCAAGAAGGGTGGTTTTTAGCGATTTATAACTAAATATACTTTCAATTTAAAATATTGAGTAATTTTTTATTGTGTTTGTTTTACAGTATTCTAATAATATTTTTCAAAAAGGGTGGTTTTAGCGGTTTATAACTTAATATACTTTCTATTTAAAATATTGAGCTATTTTTAATTGTGTTTGTTTTATAATATTTGAATAATTTTAATTCAAGAAGGGTGGTTCTTAGCGATTTATAACCAAATATACTTTCTATTTAAAATATTGAGCAATTTTTTATTGTGTTTGTGTTACAATATTCTAATAATATTTTTCAAAAAGTGTGGTTTTAGCTGTTTATAACTTAATATATATCTAAACTGACTTATTATTTAAAAAATTGAGCAATTTTTTATTGTGTTTGTTTTATAATATTTTAATAATTTTATTTAAAAAAGGGTGGTTTTTAGCGATTTATAGCTAAATTAACTTATTATTTAAAAAATTGAGAAATATTATAAAACAAACACAATAAAAAAATAGCTCAATATTTTAAATAGAGAGTATTAAGTTATAAACCGCTAAAACCACCCTTTTTGAAAAATATTATTAGAATATTGTAACACAAACACAATAAAAAATTGCTCAATATTTTCAAAAGAAAGTATATTTAGTTTAAAATCACTAAAAACTACTCTTCCTGAAATAAAATTATTAAAATATTATAAAACAAACACAATCAAAATTTGTGAATTGCCTATAAATCGCAAAAAACCACCCTTTTTATATAAAATTATTGAAATATTTTGAGACAAAGACAATTAGAAATAGCTCAATTTTTTAAATAATAAGTTAATTTAGCTATAAATCGCTAAAAATCACACTTTTTAAAATAAAATGATTTTTTCCTGTAAAATTTTATTAAAAATCGCTGGATTTGACGAGAAAATAGCTAAATTGGCAGCAGTGTAGAAAGAAACACGCAGAGTTGTACTTGACCAGCGTTACCATTTGTCATGTCATACCTTTTTTAAAAGTATTTTTGGACGTAAAAATATTTAAAATTTTTATAAAGATTTTGATAAATAATAATAATCTAAGATTTGCAGTATATTAGATGAAAAGATTTAGTGAAGTGTTAATGCAATAAAGCAATCTTAGATAGAATCTTTCCTTTATTACTGTAAAGTTGGTTAATTTTGTTTACTCCTTAAATACTTCATACCTTAAAGATCCCAAATACGTATATTTCTTTAGGTGCTAAAGTATCTAAAGATGATGAAATCGATTTTAGAGTTAACTGTTCAAAGTCTTATGTTGAATTATGTAATGTTCTGTTCAAAAGTTCGATTTTGATAACGACCTTATGAAACGCGTTGTAGTTTTATTTTTTACTACTTTAAGCACTTTTTATTCAATAATGAATTATTTATAAAAAATGTACCAATGGTTTTCTTATACAACCGTAACATACTCTTCGTCACGGAAACAAACTAGAATTTTGTTTTCTTGTCTTCGTCATAATCTTAGCTATAAATAAAATAAGCCTTAAAAACTGAATTTAGTGCGTTTAAGGTGGTGGTTTTTAGCGATTTATAACTAAACTACTTTCTACTTTCTATTTAAAATATTGAGCAATTTTTTATTTTGTTTGTGTTACAATATTCTAATAATATTTTTCAAAAAGGGTAGTTTTAGCAGTTTATAACTTAATATATTTTCTATTTAAAATATTGAGCTATTTTTAATTGTGTTTGTTTTATAATATTTCACTAATTTTAATTCAAGAAGGGTGGTTTTTAGCGATTTATAACTAAATATACTCTCTATTTAAAATATTGAGCAAATTTTTATTGTGCTTGTTTTATAATATTTCAATAATTTTAATTCAAGATGTGTGGTTTTTAGCGATTTATAACCAAATATACTTTCTAATTAAAATATTGATCAATTTTTTATTGTGTGTGTGTTACAATATTCAAATAATATTTTTAAGCGGTTTATAACTTAATTGAGCTATTTTTATTGGGTTTGTTTTTTAATATTTTAATAATTTTATTTTTGAAATAATATTTTTGAAATATTATAAACAAACACAATACAAAATAGCTAAATTTTTGAAACAAAAAGTGAATTACCTAAAAACCGCAAAAACCACCCTTCTTGAATTAAATTTATTGAATTATTATAAAACAAACACAATAAAAAATTGCTCAATATTTTGAATAGAAAGTATATTTAGTTATAAATCGCTTAAATCCACCCTTCTTGAATTAAAATTAGTGAAATATTATAAAACAAACACAATAAAAAATTGCTCAATATTTTAAATAGAAAGTATTATTAGTTATATATCGCCAAAAACGACCCATTTTGAAATATTGAAAAACAAACACAATCAAAAATAGATCAATAATTTAAATAGAAAGTATATTTAGTTATAAATCGCTAAAAACAACCCTTCTTGAATTAAATTTATTGAAATATTATAAAACAAACACAATAAAAAATTGCTCAATATTTTGAATAGAAAGTATATTTAGTTATAAATCGCTAAAAACCACCCTTCTTGAATTAAATTTATTGAATTATTATAAAACAAACACAATAAAAAATTGCTCAATATTTTAAATAGAAAGTATATCTGGTTATAAATCGCTAAAAACCACCCTTCTTGAATTAAAATTATTGAATTATTATAAAACAAACACAATAAAAAATTGCTCAATATTTTAAATAGAGAGTATATTTAGTTATAAATCGCTAAAAACCACCCTTCTTGAATTAAAATTATTGAAATATTATAAAACCAAACACAATAAAAAATTGCTCAATATTTTGAATAGAAAGTATATTTAGTTATAAATCGCTAAAAACCACCCTTCTTGAATTAAAATTATTGAAATATTATAAAACAAACACAATAAAAAATTGCTCAATATTTTAAATAGAAAGTATATCTGGTTATAAATCGCTAAAAACCACCCTTCTTGAATTAAAATTATTGAATTATTATAAAACAAACACAATAAAAAATTGCTCAATATTTTAAATAGAGAGTATATTTAGTTATTAATCGCTTAAAACCACCCTTCTTGAATTAAAATTATTGAAATATTGTAACACAAACACAATAAAAAATTGCTCAATATTTTAAATAGAGAGTATATTTAGTAATAAATCGCTTAAATCCACCCTTCTTGAATTAAAATGAGTGAAATATTATAAAACAAACACAATAAAAAAGTGCTCAATATTTTAAATAGAAAGTATATTTAGTTATAAATCGCTAAAAACAACCCTTCTTGAATTAAATTTATTGAAATATCATAAAACAAACACAGCAAAAAATTGCCCAATATTTGAAATAGAAAGTATATTTAGTTATAAATCGCTAAAAACCACCTTTCTTGAATTAAATTTATTGAAATATCATAAAACAAACACAACAAAAAATTTCCCAATATTTGAAATAGAAAGTATATTTAGTTATAAATCGCTTAAAACCACCCATTTTGAAATATTGCAAAACAAACACAATCAAAAATAGCTCAATAATTTAAATAGAAAGTATATTTAGTTATAAATCGCTAAAAACCACCCTTCTTGAATTAAATTTATTGAAATATCATAAAACAAACACAACAAAAAATTGCCCAATATTTGAAATAGAAAGTATATTTAGTTATAAATCGCTAAAAACCACCCTTCTTGAATTAAATTTATTGAAATATCATAAAACAAACACAACAAAAAATTGCCCAATATTTGAAATAGAAAGTATATTTAGTTATAAATCGCTAAAAACCACCCATTTTGAAATATTGAAAAACAAACACAATTAAAAATAGCTCAATAATTTAAATAGAAAGTATATTTAGTTATAAATCGCTAAAAACAACCCTTCTTGAATTAAATTTATTGAAATATCATAAAACAAACACAACAAAAAATTGCCCAATATTTATAATAGAAAGTATATTTAGTTATAAATCGCTAAAAACCACCCTTCTTGAATTTAATTTATTGAAATATCATAAAACAAACACAACAAAAAATTGCCCAATATTTGAAATAGAAAGTATATTTAGTTATAAATCGCTAAAAACCACCCATTTTGAAATATTGCAAAACAAACACAATCAAAAATAGCTCAATAATTTAAATAGAAAGTATATTTAGTTATAAATCGCTAAAAACCACCCTTCTTGAATTAAATTTATTGAAATATCATAAAACAAACACAACAAAAAATTGCCCAATATTTGAAATAGGAAGTATATTTAGTTATAAATCGCTAAAAACCACCCTTCTTGAATTAAATTTATTGAAATATCATAAAACAAACACAACAAAAAATTGCCCAATATTTGAAATAGAAAGTATATTTAGTTATAAATCGCTAAAAACCACCCATTTTGAAATATTGCAAAACAAACACAATCAAAAATAGCTCAATAATTTAAATAGAAAGTATATTTAGTTATAAATCGCTAAAAACCACCCTTCTTGAATTAAATTTATTAAAATATCATAAAACAAACACAACAAAAAATTGCCCAATATTTGAAATAGAAAGTATATTTAGTTATAAATCGCTAAAAACCACCCTTCTTGAATTGAATTTATTGAAATATCATAAAACAAACACAACAAAAAATTGCCGAATATTTGAAATAGAAAGTATATTTAGTTATAATCGCTAAAAACCACCCATTATGAAATATTGAAAAACAAACACAACAAAAAATTGCCCAATATTTTGAATAGAAAGTATATTTAGTTATAAATCGCTAAAAACCACCCTTCTTGAATTAAAATTATTGAAATATTATAAAACAAACACAATAAAAAATTGCTCAATATTTTAAATAGAGAGTATATTTAGTTATAAATCGCTTAAAACCACCCTTCTTGAGTTAAAATTATTGAAATATTATAAAACAAACACAATAAAAAATTGCTCAATATTTTAAATAGAAAGTATATCTGGTTATAAATCGCTAAAAACCACCCTTCTTGAATTAAAATTATTGAATTATTATAAAACAAACACAATAAAAAATTGCTCAATATTTTAAATAGAGAGTATATTTAGTTATAAATCGCTTAAAACCACCCTTCTTGAGTTAAAATTATTGAAATATTATAAAACAAACACAATAAAAAATTGCTCAATATTTTAAATAGAAAGTATATCTGGTTATAAATCGCTAAAAACCACCCTTCTTGAATTAAAATTATTGAATTATTATAAAACAAACACAATAAAAAATTGCTCAATATTTTAAATAGAGAGTATATTTAGTTATAAATCGCTTAAATCCACCCTTCTTGAATTAAAATTAGTGAAATATTATAAAACAAACACAATAAAAAATTGCTCAATATTTTAAATAGAAAGTATATTTAGTTATAAATCGCTAAAAACCACCCTTCTTGAATTAAATTTATTGAAATATCATAAAACAAACACAACAAAAAATTGCCCAATATTTGAAATAGAAAGTATATTTAGTTATAAATCGCTAAAAACCACCCATTTTGAAATATTGAAAAACAAACACAATTAAAAATAGCTTAATAATTTAAATAGAAAGTATATTTAGTTATAAATCGCTAAAAACAACCCTTCTTGAATTAAATTTATTGAAATATCATAAAACAAACACAACAAAAAATTGCCCAATATTTATAATAGAAAGTATATTTAGTTATAAATCGCTAAAAACCACCCTTCTTGAATTTAATTTATTGAAATATCATAAAACAAACACAACAAAAAATTGCCCAATATTTGAAATAGAAAGTATATTTAGTTATAAATCGCTAAAAACCACCCATTTTGAAATATTGCAAAACAAACACAATCAAAAATAGCTCAATAATTTAAATAGAAAGTATATTTAGTTATAAATCGCTAAAAACCACCCTTCTTGAATTAAATTTATTGAAATATCATAAAACAAACACAACAAAAAATTGCCCAATATTTGAAATAGGAAGTATATTTAGTTATAAATCGCTAAAAACCACCCTTCTTGAATTAAATTTATTGAAATATCATAAAACAAACACAACAAAAAATAGAAATAGAAAGTATATTTAGTTATAAATCGCTAAAAACCACCCATTTTGAAATATTGCAAAACAAACACAATCAAAAATAGCTCAATAATTTAAATAGAAAGTATATTTAGTTATAAATCGCTAAAACCCACCCTTCTTGAATTAAATTTATTAAAATATCATAAAACAAACACAACAAAAAATTGCCCAATATTTGAAATAGAAAGTATATTTAGTTATAAATCGCTAAAAACCACCCTTCTTGAATTAAATTTATTGAAATATCATAAAACAAACACAACAAAAAATTGCCCAATATTTGAAATAGAAAGTATATTTAGTTATAAATCGCTAAAAACCACCCATTATGAAATATTGAAAAACAAACACAACAAAAAATTGCCCAATATTTTGAATAGAAAGTATATTTAGTTATAAATCGCTAAAAACCACCCTTCTTGAATTAAAATTATTGAAATATTATAAAACAAACACAATCAAAAATTGCTCAATATTTTAAATAGAGAGTATATTTAGTTATAAATCGCTTAAAACAACCCTTCTTGAGTTAAAATTATTGAAATATTATAAAACAAACACAATAAAAAATTGCTCAATATTTTAAATAGAAAGTATATCTGGTTATAAATCGCTAAAAACCACCCTTCTTGAATTAAAATTATTGAATTATTATAAAACAAACACAATAAAAAATTGCTCAATATTTTAAATAGAGAGTATATTTAGTTATAAATCGCTTAAAACCACCCTTCTTGAGTTAAAATTATTGAAATATTATAAAACAAACACAATAAAAAATTGCTCAATATTTTAAATAGAAAGTATATCTGGTTATAAATCGCTAAAAACCACCCTTCTTGAATTAAAATTATTGAATTATTATAAAACAAACACAATAAAAAATTGCTCAATATTTTAAATAGAGAGTATATTTAGTTATAAATTGCTTAAATCCACCCTTCTTGAATTAAAATTAGTGAAATATTATAAAACAAACACAATAAAAAATTGCTCAATATTTTAAATAGAAAGTATATTTAGTTATAAATCGCTAACAACCACCCTTCTTGAATTAAATTTATTGAAATATCATAAAACAAAAACAACAAAAAATTGCCCAATATTTGAAATAGAAAGTATATTTAGTTATAAATCGCTAAAAACCACCCATTTTGAAATATTGCAAAACAAACACAATCAAAAATAGCTCAATAATTTAAATAGAAAGTAAATTTAGTTATAAATCGCTAAAAACCACCCTTCTTGAATTAAATTTATTAAAATATCATAAAACAAACACAACAAAAAATTGCCCAATATTTGAAATAGAAAGTATATATAGTTATAAATCGCTAAAAACCACCCTTCTTGAATTAAATTTATTGAAATATCATAAAACAAACACAACAAAAAATTGCCCAATATTTGAAATAGAAAGTATATTTAGTTATAAATCGCTAAAAACCACCCATTTTGAAATATTGAAAAACAAACACAACAAAAAATTGCCCAATATTTTGAATAGAAAGTATATTTAGTTATAAATCGCTAAAAACCACCCTTCTTGAATTAAAATTATTGAAATATTATAAAACAAACACAATAAAAAATTGCTCAATATTTTAAATAGAAAGTATATCTGGTTATAAATCGCTAAAAACCACCCTTCTTGAATTAAAATTATTGAAATATTATAAAACAAACACAATAAAAAATTGCTCAATATTTTAAAAAGAAAGTTTATTTAGCTATAAATCGCTTAAAACCACCCTTTTTGAATTGAATTTATTGAATTATTATAAAACAAACACAATAAAAAATTGCTCAATATTTTAAATAGCGAGTATATTTAGTTATAAATCGCTTAAAACCACTGTAACAGAAACATAATAAATAATTGCTCAATATTTTAAATAGAAAGTATATCTGGTTATAAATCGCTTAAAACCACCCTTGAATTTAAATTATTGAAATATTATAAAACAAACACAATAAAAAATTGCTCAATATTTTAAAAAGAAAGTTTATTTAGCTATAAAGCGCTTAAAACCACCATTCTTGAATTAAAATTATTGAAATATTATAAAACAAACACAATAAAAAATTGCTCAATATTTGAAATTGAAAGTATATTTAGTTATAAATCGGTAAAAACCACCCATTTTGCAATATTGCAAAACAGATACAATCAAAACTAGCTCAATATTTTAAATAGAAAGTATATTTCGTTATAAATCGCTAAAAACCACCCTTCTTGAATTAAAATTATTGAAATATTATAAAACATACACAATAAAAAATTGCTCAATATATTTAATAGAAAGTATATTTGGTTATAAATCGCTAAAAACCACCCTTCTTGAATTAAATTTATTGAATTATTATAAAACAAACACAATAAAAAATTGCTCAATATTTAAAATAGCGAGTATATTTAGTTATAAATCGCTTAAAACCACCCTTCTTGAATTAAAATTATTGAAATATTATAAAACAAACACAATAAAAAATTGCTCAATATTTGAAATTGAAAGTATATTTAGTTATAAATCGCTAAAAACCACCCATTTTGCAATATTGCAAAACAGATACAATCAAAACTAGCTCAATATTTTAAATAGAAAGTATATTTCGTTATAAATCGCTAAAAACCACCCTTCTTGAATTAAAATTATTGAAATATTATAAAACATACACAATAAAAAATTGCTCAATATATTTAATAGAAAGTATATTTGGTTATAAATCGCTAAAAACCACCCTTCTTGAATTAAATTTATTGAATTATTATAAAACAAACACAATAAAAAATTGCTCAATATTTTAAATAGAAAGTATATTTAGTTATAAATTGCTAAAAACAATTCTTCTTGAATTAAAGTTATTGAAATATTATAAAACAAACACAACAAAAAGTTGCTCAATATTTTAAATAGAAAGTTTATTTAGTTAAAAATCGCAAAAAACCTACCTTTTTGAAATATATCAAAACAAACAATAAAAACAGCTCAATATTTTAAATAGAAAGTATATTTAGTTATAAATCGTTAAAAACCACCCTTCTTGAATTAAAATTATTGAAATATTATAAAACAAACACATTAAAAAATTGCTCAATATTTGAAATAGAAAGTATATTTAGTTATTAATCGCTAAAAACCACCCATTTTGCAATATTGCAAAACAGATACAATCAAAAATAGCTCAATATTTTAAATAGAAAGTATATTTAGTTATAAATCGCTAAAAACCGCCCTTCTTGAATTAAAATTATTGAAATATTATAAAACATACACAATAAAGAATTGCTCAATATTTTAAATAGAAAGTATATTTCGTTATAAATCGCTAAAAACCACCCTTCTTGAATTAAAATTATTGAAATATTATAAAACATACACAATAAAAAATTGCTCAATATATTTAATAGAAAGTATATTTGGTTATAAATCGCTAAAAACCACCCTTCTGGAATTAAATTTATTGAATTATTATAAAACAAACACAATAAAAAATTGCTCAATATTTGAAATTAAAAGTATATTTAGTTATAAATCGCTAAAAACCACCCATTTTGCAATATTGCAAAACAGATACAATCAAAAATAGCTCAATATTTTAAATAGAAAGTATATTTAGTTATAAATCGCTAAAAACCGCCCTTCTTGAATTAAAATTATTGAAATATTATAAAACATACACAATAAAGAATTGCTCAATATTTTAAATAGAAAGTATATTTCGTTATAAATCGCTTAAAACCACCCTTCTTGAATTAAAATTATTGAAATATTATAAAACATACACAATAAAAAATTGCTCAATATATTTAATAGAAAGTATATTTGGTTATAAATCGCTAAAAACCACCCTTCTTGAATTAAATTTATTGAATTATTATAAAACAAACACAATAAAAAATTGCTCAATATTTTAAATAGAAAGTATATTTAGTTATAAATTGCTAAAAACAATCCTTCTTGAATTAAAGTTATTGAAATATTATAAAACAAACACAACAAAAAGTTGCTCAATATTTTAAATAGAAAGTTTATTTAGTTATAAATCGCAAAAAACCTACCTTTTTGAAATATATCAAAACAAACAATAAAAACAGCTCAATATTTTTAATAGAAAGTATATTTAGTTATAAATCGCTAACAACCACCCTTCTTGAATTAAAATTATTGAAATATTATAATTAAACACAACAAAAAATTGCTCAATATTTTAAATAGAAAGTATATTTAGTTATAAATCGCTAACAACCACCCTTCTTGAATTAAAATTATTGAAATATTATAATAAAACACAACAAAAAATTGCTCAATATTTTAAATAGAAAGTTTATTAAGTTATAAACTGCTAAAACTACCCTTTTTGAAAAATATTATTAGATTATTGTAACACAAACAAAATAAAAAATTGCTCAATATTTTAAATAGAAAGTACATTTAGTTATAAATCGCTAAAAACCACACTTTTTGAAATATTGAAAAACAAACACAACAAAAAAATAGTTTAATATTTTAAGTAGAAAGTATATTTATAAATAAATCGCTAAAAACCACACTATTTTGAAATAAAATTATTGAAATATTATAAAACAAACACAATAAAAAAAATAGCTCAATATTTTAAATAGAAAGTATATTTAGCTATAAATCGATAAATCCACCCTTTTTGAAATATTATAAAACAAACACAATAAAAACTAGAAAGTATATTAATTTATAAATAGCTAAAATCAAAATTTTTTACAATGGCAACGCTGATCAAATGCAATTCTCTGTGTCCTCGAAATCACATGTATATATTTTTTACGGAGTAAAAAACGGGAAAGTATATAAGAGTACTTGGCAATACTACGCAACAAAATTTGTTAAAAAATACAAAAATATCGCATTTAAACCGTATATATAGAAGTTTTAATAGTAATTGCTCGATATATAACCACAGTGCAATCAAATAAAGTAAAAAAAACGGAACCAAAAAAATATTTAAAAATTTTTGGCAAAATTGACGTGTCCGGTGAATATGCTCTAGGCATGTGATCATTTGGCGGACTGTTCGCTAAGTATGCAACTGTCCGCTATTTATCTGCTAGCTTCAAACTCTGTTCGCTAAATAAGCGCTGTGCATATATATATATATATATATATATATATATATATATATATATACATATATATATATATATATAAGAGAGTGACGTTAGTTACTACGTTTATAACTAAAGAAC
Source organism: Pollenia griseotomentosa (assembly GCA_963931875.1). Lineage (NCBI taxonomy): Eukaryota > Metazoa > Arthropoda > Insecta > Diptera > Polleniidae > Pollenia > Pollenia griseotomentosa. The sequence continues at coordinate 169,929,677 of OZ007563.1, forward strand.
GCATGAACCGATTTCGATGATTCGTACCAATTCGGAATGGTCTCTGGCCACATTAGAAGAATAGCAAAAAATATTATAAAATATTCCAAAAAAGAAATTATAAAGAAAATTAATTTTCTCATACATTTTGTATGAAGTGATGTCACAGAAGTAGTGCTGGCAAATTCTTCTACTTTTCAATACTCGATACTACTTAATACTTTTCATTTGGGTACTCAATACTGCTCAATAATTTTAACGGATTTTTAAAACTGGCTTTTTTTAATAAAAAGTTGTTTTTTCCGTTAAAAATTTAACAATAATTAGTATTGTGGTTATTTCGTTGAACTATCTGTGATTTTTAATCCAAATTGTTAATACTTTCAATTAGGCTCAAGTCCATTAAATTTAATTTTCATTAAATTATTTTTATGAAGAAAGGAATTTCACAACATGAAAATTAATTAAAATTGTTATTGATAATCTTTTCATTCTTGACCGTAATTGAAAGTATTAAAAATTTGGATTAAATATATTTAACTTTAATCGTTTCCATTTAAACTTAATTTATTAAATGCGAAAATTTGACATTGAAAAAATTTTATTTTAAAATAAATTTTGAATTTAACGTCCCAAGCAAGTTATGTATTATTTATGCTATAACATCATCAATCGCCTTCCTAAAAATGCAACCCTGAAAGTATTGAGTAACTACTTTTCATTATTGAGTACCGGGTCAATACTCGATACTCAATACCCACTACTCAATACTTCGCCAGTACTACACAGGAGTTCCCCTACTTAGATAAAACACTTCTTGACATTTTGTAAGCAGTGTGTATTTTAAATATACACAAAAACAATACTTTTCTAGGCAAAACATGGTTTGCCGGGTCAGCTTGTTATTTTATAAAAATGTTAAAAGCAAAATAACTAAACAATGATAAATTTGCAAAAACAAAATATTATTATTATTATTATTCGCATTTTGCATTTTTAATTGTTTTAAAGTGTTAACATTTTTCCTCCCCCCATTTTTTATTCGTGAGTTTATTTGACAGTTCAAAGCGTGAACTTTTCTCACCAAAATGTTACAGACACACTTTTTCTATTTATTGGCGAGTAATTTCCTTACGCGACAGCTAGTACTCGTATTTTACAGACGCAGTTAAGTGAGAAAAACAATTGTTTGTTTCAATATATGACATTTTTGTTTTATTTCTCACATTTCAATCGAAAAGTGTCTCGACCGGAGAGTTCATTGACTTCATCCAAGGCGTATTTATTACAGGTTATCTCGGTATTACAAAAAGTACAACTCGTAGAAAAACCACAAGCAATTTGTTTTTGTAAAATCATTGTACAAAGTCAAAAACAGAAACAAAACAAAACAGAAACAAAGATAATAAACAAAATGTTGACATCAAACAATTATAAAGCTTAGAAAAAAAGTTATCAGCAGGATTTTAAGATGACCTGTAATGAATTCATTCGCCTTTATTTCATCGTTAAACTATTTTTGAAGAAACGGACTTGTCTTGTGTTTAAATAACCCAAATGGAAAATTCCTTAAATTTTTTTAAAAAATTTGGTTTTAAAAGAAGTACTTTTTTCCCCCTATTACCAAAAGTACCTAATTTAATTAATAAAAAGAAAATAATTTGTAAAAAATAGTATTTTTTAGAATACTCCTTTCTGGGTACTTTTGAAATTATTGGTAAATATGTTTAAATTGAGTTCATGTACAGAATCACTTGTGTGTGCTTGTATGTTGTGTGCTTGTCTCAAATTGTATTCGGATGTCTGCTTGTGCAAAACTCCTGTAAAAAAAAACGATTGTCATGTCATATAATAATAAAAAAAAGAAGTAACGAACTGTATTTAATATGGAGTAGACACAATTTGGATAAAAAAAGAAAAAACGAATAAAAAATATTTTACGTTTTGTACGTGATGTGATCTTTTCTTTTTTTTGTATGCATTTTAGGTAAAACTTTTTTTCTAAAATAAAATTTACATTGTAATTTTGCATATTTTTTGTATACACGTTTAGAAAACAAAATTTCTCGTAATATTTATTTTAATGATTTTAAACAGTGAAATTTAAGAAAACACGTACATATTTCGTTGAAATATGCCTTTATAGAATTCCTAATTGAAATTTGGCTTTAATTTTAACAAGTAAACGTTCTTCGCCATAACATTGAAAGACCCATTTTCCCTTAATATTATGGGATGAGCGCTATCGTCTTAAAATACTTATTTCTGGAGCATATTTGTATGGGCGCTATGTGAAATAAGAGAAAGATTTCGCTTATTTTTTAAACGAAACAAATCTCATGCATAAAAAATATTTTAGAACAATTTGACCATTCTTGGCTTGCACTCCGTGAGGACACTTGTGTGGAAGTTAGGTAAATAATGGACCGATTTGGCTTTTTTTTTTAAATTTACACGTTTCAATTATAACCACACAATCTCTTCAGAGTGGCTTGTCGTTTAACACTCACCGCAATTGACGACGGCTAGCAGTCAGTAGCCAAACATCAATCTCTAAGCCAAATTATATATTTTTTTTTAATTTAACATTTTTTTCAATTGATTTACATGTTCTTTCTTTCTTCTGGGTTTTTGTACTTTTTGCCAAAAATTCTTCTTGAAGTCCAAAATAAATTTTTTATGTTTTCTGTCTTTCTTTTTCTTGTTGACCTTTTTCAGCACAACTTGAAGGACAAATTTAAACGTAAAGCTTGTGCCTTAGCTGTTAACAATTATTAGTATTGTGGTTAATTTATTGAACTGTTAATGGTTTTTAATCCAAATTTTGATATTTTATGCAGGCTAAAGTTCATTGAATTTAATTTTCATTAAATTCAGCGAGTGGAGATACGGTGAATAGGCATTTAGGCCAAATCGAGTCATGTTTTTAGGAGATAATCTCAAAAAGCCAAAAACCTAGGAAATTGGAATAAATTCAAAACTCATTTACTAACCCAAAAGAAATAAAAAAAAAACGTATATGAGACAGTGTTGCCAGGACTTTTGCAGGAAAAATCAGCAAAAAGCCATAATTTTTCATCAAAAAATCTGCGTCAACGTTTTAAAAATCTTCAATAAATCTTCAAAACACATTCATTACATTTTTAATGTAGGTTATTTAGAAAAGAACATAACAATTGATATTAAAATATGCAGCCATGCTCTGGAATTTGAAATCGATGGTAGTTTTAAAAATTAATAAGAACAAAAAATTCAATACAAACAAAAAATTCAATAAAAACAAAAATTCAATTACAACAAAAACAAAAGGGAGAATATAAAAAACCATATGAAATCTAAAAATAAAAATCTAAAATTACGAAAAATGTAAATGGAAGTAAATAAGTCATGAAAGTACCAACTTACCCTAAAATTTGAATTGCACCCCAAAAGTACCAACGTTAACTAGAAATGTTTTTGATTGTTTTAGTCAAACCAGCAATAATGAGATATGGACATCAGAAGCACTCTCTGTTGTATGTGCTCTCCTGTCAATCTGCTTCTTGTGTCCGACACTGCTTCTTATAAATGCCAATCATTTTAGATCTTCATATTAGTTAAAAAAAAAAACATGTGATGCATGCAGTGATGCCAATTCTTAAAAAAACATATTGTTTGAAAAACGGCTAAAAATTTGAGTTCTAAATGAAGACTGACCTTAAAAAATATCGAATTCGATAGTCGTATTTCAAAATCGATATATCGGTATTTTAAATATCGGCGATATATATCGGTTATTTTTTTTAAATATCGATATTTTGATATATCGATATTTTTTGCCCATTCCTAATGCAGGACCTGTGGAGTTCATCTATGCATCCGAACAAATTAAAATTTTTTTTGAGATTTTCACCACCTCATTTTTCAAAATTATCAACATTTTTATAATAAATAAACTTTACATAATGCAAAAATGCGCCTGCTTTAGTTAGTTGCATATATAAAGGTGTGCCTGAAAGAGTTTAATTATTGAAAATTTACAAGAGATCAAATATTGCAATTATTAAACATATTTACACATATGTTATTAATTGTTATTTGACCTTTATTTTTATTATTTTATTTTATTTTTGTATTAAAATTTGTAAATTTAATTTTCTGACGATGCTAACCAAAAGTTAGCGAAATATTGAGTTAAATAAATAGATCATTTTATAAATAAAAATACCTCAAGCTTAAATAATTAAAAATAATTATGTATATATTCATATGTACTTAACATATGAATATATACATACGTACGTATGCATACTGTTTCGTGTAAAATCAGATGACATAAGTCCCGCGATATTAATGTATCAAGACAATGCGAAGTTTTAATTTTTAAGTAATCTATTTCCCAACTTCTATGAATGGTTGATATATTTCGTTTATCAATGCAAGAAGTGGAAATAGTACAAACATAAGTGACAATGTAAAGAAGTTTCCACCGAGCTAAAAAATCTGAACTTTTAAACCAAAAATTTTGACAATTTGGGGTATAAAATTAGCAAAATGCAGATAAATCTGCACTTCTGGCATCACTGTTACTGACCCAAAAGAAATAAAAAAAAACGTATATGGGAGCGTATGATTGATAAATGCTCAACTCTCTTAATGCATTTGATTGAATTCCAAAGCATGCTTTACGGGTTTTTTTTTTGTTGTTTATAGTGGAAAAAGTAATTTTATTTCTACACTCACAATATTATTACAGTAACGGACTGTAGTTTATTTAAGAAATATTCCGTTCAGTCATTTTTAAATAAATAAACATTTAAAATTCCAAGCAAATTTATTTTTAACTGATTCTAACAGTTATTCAAAAAACTAAGTGCATATTAATACGGATTTTCAGTTGCAGTTAATATTGTCTGTTGATTGAGTTAAATTCTTCTTTATGTTAAAGGAAATAAAAATGTAATTTAAAGCAACGAAAAGTTCATTTAATTTTTACTGTCAAAAATTCAACAGCGAATTCCGTAAAAACAAATCAATATTCAGTTATCTTATATAAATTAAGTGTCAAAAAATTAACTACATATTCCGTAAAAACAAATAAATATGCAGTTATTTTATAAAATTTTACTGTCAAAAATTCAACACCATATTCAGTAAAAACAATTAAATATTCAGTTATTTTATATAATTTTACTACCAAAAATTAATTTTTACTTATCTATAAAAAATGAATTGTTTGTTTTGTGTAAGCAATTCCCATTTTCTATTTGTTAAAATAATTTAGTTAAATACATCAAATTTTAAAAGTAAAATAATTGCGAAGCCATATCGGTCATGCTGCTGGTGTCTTATAATTGAGAGTTCTTCTGTAAACAACTGACCACAGTACAACAAAAGTAAAACAAACGTGTGTAACTGGGTAAGTAAATAAAAATATTCTCCCTCTCTCGCTTATAAGAAAAACAAGCGGACAGGTGTCTGTCTGGTTTTTTTTAGAAATTCGGCTCTTTTGTGGAGTAAACGAAAATTTAACAAAATAACTGAATATTTAATTGTTTTTACTGAATTTTTTGACAGTAAAATTTTAATAAATAACTGAATATTTAATCGTTTTTACTGAATATGGTGTTGAATTTTTGACAGTAAAATTTTACAAAATAACTGAATATTTATTTGATTTTACGGAATATGGTGTTGAATTTTTGACAGTAAAAATTAAATGAACTTTTTGTTAAAAATAAATGAAAAATAGGTAGACCGGTTTTTAATTGAACTTTCATTTATTTTATATTACAATTTCAGTTAATTTTACGTACCGAGTATTGTGAGTGTAAATTTACGAAAAACTAAATTTAATTAATTTTAATTATTTGGGCTGTTCACGGAAGGCTGGTTATCAGGTTATATGGTTATTGAATAATATTAACAACAAAATACATTTATATAATTTTTTTTAAATACATTTTGTTGTTAATATAAAAAAAAAACCTGATAATCCGCCATCCGTGAACAACCCAATTGCTTTAAATTTTTTTTCTATTTAATTAACTAATAATAATAAAAAAAAATCTTTTTTTATTGTTGTTTTATCTTTTGTTATTATGTATTGTTTAATCAATTTTATGTTTTACCTCCAAATTTAATTTTATAAAAAACGTTTCTGTAATTGAAATTAGTAATGTTGGGTCTTCAATTTTTTTTGGTTGTTCTTGTCTTGTTTTCCTGAAATATAAAAAACAGTTAAATGTGTAAAATTTTTTTTATTTTTAGATTTTTAAATCGGTTATTTTTTACAATATCTATTTTTAATATACTAATTTTGTTAGCAGTTTTATCTATTTTAAATGACAAAATAATATCTAAGCTATTTAATCTTTAACTCAAAGTGACCTAACAAAAAACTAGTAAATTTGAAATTGATTACAGTTTAAGTACATATTTAAGTTAAAAAGAGCAAAAACTTTTATAAAATTACAAAAAAAGCAATAAAATTTTGTTTAGCCGGACGGAGCAGATAAGCGTTAATTTGATTACGGATTATTTGGGTTTTACTCTACAGGAAAAGCAAAAACTTTTGTAGTCTTTTTACGATTAGGCCTTTTTGTAAAGTTATAAAATCAAACGAGTACCACCGCATACTAATAAAAACCGACATCAACATTATTTTCTGACAACAATAACTTCTAATCATAACAAATCAATGCGATGAAAAATACGTATAAAATTAATTGATTGCTTTTGGCCCGTTTATCGCCAAGTTTACGGATGAATTCCCTAAACAAAAGTTACTATTTCTTCCTCCATAAAATACTTTTGTGTAACGAGGAAAGAAAATGTTGAAAAACATTGCAGAAAAATAAGGATTTTTCTTATTTGTTTTTTTTTATTATTGGATTGTAAAGGGAGGTCCAACCAAAACGCACGGTGTTTATTGTAAATAATACATAACGTTTTCAGAGAATTATCTTAATATTTTTTATTATAATTGGAATTTTGGATATTTTAATAAGGCTTTTAAATTCTTCAAATTTAATTTTCATTAAATTATTTTTAGTGAAGGAAGGAATTTACAACATGAATTAAATTAAAAATTTTTTGGATAATTTTATTTTTGACTGAGCACGGGATTGAACGCGGGATGAATTAACATGTTTCGAGAATAACCAAATTTCCATCATCAGAATTCTTTGCCGTTCTACCGTTTGCACCACTGCGGCGCCTGCCAGTCTATATCCAAACATCAATTTTTCACCAATAGTATTGGTGGTGGCATACCTCTATTCGAGGGTCCATATTTTTAATGACTCTGAGACATAATTGAGGTTGAATGTCGTTAAAGTTGCAAATTTTCTCATCCTTTTGCTCTTGAATTGTTCTCGACTCATTGACGTACACTTTTTCATTTATATATTCTCAAAGAAAGAAGTCCAACGGTGTCACATTACATGATCGTGACGGCCAATTACCATCGCCACCACGTAAGATAACACGGCCATTGAATTTATCGTGCAAAAGAGCCATTGTTTCGTGGGCTGTGTGGCAAGTGGCACCTTCCTGTTGGAACCATATATCGTCCGGGTCCATTTTCTCAATTTTTGGCCACAAGAAGTCCGTTATTCACAGTAACTGCTTGGCCGACCTCATTTTCGAAGAAGTACGGCCCGATGACGCCGCCAGCCTATAGACCGCACCAAACAGTCTTTCTTTGTGGATGCATCGGCTTTTCAACAAAGACTCGTAAATTCTCAATTGCCCAAATATGGCAATTATGCTTGCTAAAGAATCCACTGAGGTGAAAGTGTGCCTCGTCGCTGTAGATGTGAAGAAGTGCACGAAATGCATTTTGATTTGAACGCCCATTTTTGGAAATGTTCAACAATCTTAACGCGCTGCTCAATAATGTTCCTCTCCATAGTTGAATTTGCCAAACATTGAAACAAATAAGTCCCAAATTAAAAAAAAAAAAAACAAAAAACTTTACGTCAAGGTGTGACTCACAATTAACGTCGTGCATTATAGTTGGACCACCCTTTATTTTGTTTTTTTTTTTTTTATCAGTTTCACTCAAATTTATACATATTTTGGTTGTTTTTTTGGTTGGTGTTTTCTTTATTTCTATATTTTGTGCTTAATTTATTTATTATTATTTTTTTTTTTTTTGCATTTGCAAAGAGTGAGTGAGTACGTGTTTATAAGAGTGAGAGAGGGATTTGTTTGTATTTTGGATAACAAAAAAATACAAAAGTGTGTATGTTAAGCTTTAGTATTTAAATGAAAAGTGACAGCTTAGTGACAGGCAATTTGTGGTAAATGAATATATTTTGTGAGTGTTGCCAACTACAAAAACAACAATTTAAATATGCACTATACTTTGAATCTAATTAAAATCCTGTCTGCAAAAAAAATGTGTCAATTAAAATTGAAAAGTTTGTAAACTTCAATTAATTTGTTTTTATTTAATAAAAAATTAGAAAAAACGAATTTTTTTATAGCAATTTAGTAAGCAAAATCAAAACTTTTGTATTTTATTAATTTACAAAACCTGATTTAGAGCAGATTTCAATTAAAAGTTAACAGAAATTTCCCTAAGGATTGGAAAATCTTTGAACTTTTCTTTAATTTAATAGCTTAACCTAATTAAAGGACAATTTTAAATGCTTTAAAAGCTAAGGGAGTTCAGCAATTTCTAATGTTCGTTTAATTTATGTCCTTTTTAAGCAAAGTTGACATAAAACACTTCATATTAAGTAATAGGACTTAAAAAAATATGTTTTAACAAAATTTGTTTAATTTAATTAGTCATTTTTTTGTATACAATTACATACTTAAATGTTTCTTTACGCATTTTCTACCAACTCTTGACCCTTTACTTTTAGTTTATAGAAAATCTTAAAAAAAAAAAAATATTTCGACTTTTGCCGGCCCTTTTAATTGTTAAGTTAGTCAATGCTTTTGTATTATAAAAAAACCCATATTTTCATAATTCCTATTAACTTTTATAACTCTCTAGAGAGCAGCTATTTAAGCTCCATTAACTACCCCATGGTTGGCAGACAACGGCACGCACACAAACACTTAATCTACACACACATTCTCTTATGCACTTACACATGAACCGGTCTTTGTACACCCGTAGGTTTCGTGCAGAATACAGTATCTAATGATGTCCTGATTGAAGATGGACATGTGAATAAAAAAAAATTATACTTTATTCTTTATTTCTTAAAAAAAGAAGGAAACAATTTTGCTGAGATACACACATTAAGGGAAATATGTACAATAATGACCAAATACAGTGGGGTATACACAAATGCAACAAAGTATTGACTTTAAAAATTTAAAATTTGTTTTTTGTTTGTTTAAGTTTTAAATCTATTTTTTTTAGTTAAAAATATCTTTTTAAAGAAGTTAAATTTTTTTTAAAAATTTTTTGAAAAAGTTTGTTATGAGAAAAATCAAAATCTTCAAAAAGTCCTTTTTTTAGTGTATTAATTTAAAATAATGCACGATGTTAATTGTCAGTCACACTTTTAGGGAAAGCTAACGAACACCAAACTTGTCACATAACAGTTCTAAAGTGGTAGGGACCGGTTCGAGTTCTTACACTTTATATGAATAGGACTTGTCACTTTAACTTGGCGATGCCCTAAGAGAGGTTAATTGGCACATTTTTGACTTTTTGTAACTGATCACTGAAATTATTGCAATGGATACATTAAATTTTGGGTTAAAGTAATGCCTGGCGCAGATATCGTGTTTTGATATGATAGATCCCCTTCATATAAAGTAATACAAATAAATATAATCAGACCCTTCCCGCACTGGAGTATCTACTCTTTAAACACATTATCACCAGTTAAGTGATATGTTCTGTTTCACCTATAACAATCCGCTCCTTTTTATTACAAAGCAGTGTTCACTGGTCACGGGATACGTGCTTTAAAACCAATTGACACAAATTTCCCACAGGGACCTTAACGTCTATTTTTTTGCCCAACTTAATTTTAAATTTCTTTGTTCCAGTGTTTCACAAATTCAACCATGGAGAGGTACAGAATTGAGCAGTGCGTTGAAATTGTTGAAGCCTTTTACGAAAATAGGCGTTCAAGTTAAAATGCATTTCGTGCACTTCTTCAGCGTCGAGGCACACTTTCACCTCAGTGTATTCTTTACAAGCAGGATTGTCACATTTGGGAAATGAGAATCTACGAGTGATTGTTGAAAAGCCGACGCATCCACAAAGAAAGACTGTTTGGTGCAGTGGACCCGGACGATAGGATGGTGCTATTTGCCACACAGCCAACGAAACAATGGCTCTTTTGAGAGAGAATTTCAATGACCGTGTTATCTAATGTCGTAGCGATGCTACGATCATGTGATTTGACACCGTTGGACTTATTTCTTTCTTTAAAAGAAAAAGTCTACGTCAATAAGTTAACAACAATTCAAAGATAAAATAATTCGCCACGTTAATAACATTGAACCTCAATTTTGTCTAAAGTAATTGAAAAAATGGACCATCTGATAGAGGTATGGCACATCGAATAACACTGGTTAAAGATTGATGTTAAACTACAGTCTAATGGGGTGCAAACGGTAGAACGGCAAAGAATTCTGATGATGGGAATGTGGTTATTCTCGAAACATGTAAATTCGATCCGAGTTCAATCCGGTGTTCAAGCAAAAATAAAATTATCAAAAAAAGTTCAATTAATTTTATGTTGTAAATTCCTTCCTTCACTAAAAATAATTTAATAAAAATTAAATTGGCTGAACTTAAGCCTAATTATAATAAAAAATATTAAGATAATTCTCTGAAAACTTCTTGTTTTATTCACAATTAAAGTTGTGCGTTTTAGTTGGGCCACCCTTAACTAATTTTCTGAAAAAGCTCGTTTGATTTCAAACATTAAAACAGTTTTTGTAAAGAAAGACTTCAAAAAAGAGTACTATTTTATACAAAAAACTTAAAATTAGTCTTAAAAAAAGTACCTTAAAAAAGTAAAATTTTGAACAAAAAATACATTTAAAAAAAAAACCTTTTGTATATTTTTTGTAGTTCATTTAAACAGTTTTTGAAATTAAATACTTCAAAAAAGTACCATTTTACACAAAAAACTTAAAATAAGTCTTAAAAAAGTAAAATTTTGAACAACAAGTACATTAAAAAAAAAATCCTTTTGTGTATATTTTGTAGTTCATTTAAACAGTTTTTGAAAATAAGTACTTCAAAAAAGTACCATTTAACACAAAAAAACTTATAATAGTTTTTAAAAAAGTACCTTAAAAAGTACAATTTTGAACAAAAAGTACATTTAAAAAAAACCTTTTGTATATTTTTTGTAAAGAAATACTTCAAAAAAGTACCATTTAAGACAAAAAACTTAAAATTAGTCTTTAAAAAAGTACCTTAAAAAGTACAATATTGAACAAAAAGTACATTTAAAAAAAACATCTTATTGTATATTTTTTGTAGTTCGTTTTAACAGTTTTTGAAAAGAAATACTTCAAAAAAGTACCATTTAAGACAAAAAACTTAAAATTAGTCTTTAAAAAAGTACCTTAAAATAGTACAATTTTGAACGAAAAGTATATTTAAAAAAAGATCTTTTTATATATTTTTTGGAGTTAATTTAAACAGTTCTTGTACATAAATACTTCAAAAAAGTACCATTTAAGACAAAAAACTTAAAATTAATCTTTGAAAAAGTAAAATTTTGAACAAAACGTACATTTAAAAAAAACATCTTTTTGTATATTAAGTTTTTTATATACAAGTTTTTTAATTTAAACTTTATTTTAAACAAATAAACTTTTCCAAATAAAATGTAACTTTTGAAACAAAAAGTACCTTTTAAAAAGCAGAATCTGAGAAAGTGGATTTAAAAGAGGGTATATCCTCCTTATTCAAAAACGATTATTAAATTTAACAAACGTTTACAAATTATGGTTTTCATTAAAAACTGAATTTTCTAAAAAATTTCTTAAACTCTCTTGAAAATCCCAGTTTCACATGCCTCCCTAAAGTCACCATTTTTTTGTAACTAAAAACTTTTTTTCACAGCTGTTGATCACATTTTTATTCTTATCTAGATGACTCCATACATACACACAATCTCATACAATTCTGTATTCTTTTGAAATTTCCCCCACAAAAATATTTATGTATGTGTGTATGTATGGATCTATGACCGACCATGTGTGTGTAATTTTCTTAAGAACACCTTATGAATGTTCTTAATAATACCTTAAGCTGTTTATGTTTTGAGTCCTAATTAGAGACAGCACAGAGAAAATTGTTTATGTATATGTTTGAATAAGTGAGTCAGCATGCATGCATGCGAATGTGTGTGCATGTGTGCGTAATGTGTGATAATACATGAGTATGAATACAAACACAAGACACGTTCTTGAAATAATCTTCAAACAAATCGTTTATTAAGATGATAAAATAACAAAAGTAAAAACTATAATTGGCTAATAAGACTACTACTACATACTACTACTACTGTATATATAAGACATTGAAAATGAAACTTATTCAGAAATATTTAAGTAAAATTTGAAAGAAAACGAGGGAGCAAAAACCAGTAATAGATAAATGTTTATGGCTGGGTTTTCCCAACAAACACGAAGTCAAACATTTGATATGAAATGAAATTATTATGAAATGAATTTATCATTTGACATCAAACACCTTTAACAATTGTTTGATTTTAATATTTGAATTCAAATTGATAAGGATTTTTATATAAACATTTGACATACAACGCTTTGTCAATTTGATGTCAAATTGTTATCAAATGTTATTCTTAAATCAAAAAAATAACTTGGCAGCACTGAAGCGAAAAATAAATAAAAACTCTAAAAATGGCTTTTAAAGTTAAATGTGTTACACAGTTAAAGAATAGTTACATATTACGTGAAGTGAATTCCCTATTAAAAAACCGTCACGCACACGCAGAGAAAAAATATGGTTTGGCATGGTTACGGCAACAACACTATGTTTAATGTAACAATATATTGTTGTCGTACACAAATAATTGCTATTTTTATTTAATATCAACAATATTATAGTTACTGTAAACATATCAATGTTTATCGCAATTATGAATTTGAGTATTGTTGACCGAAAAATAATTATTTTTCTAACAACTTTATTATGATAACTTTCTAAACATATTATATTTCTCACAACCATATCATGATATTTAATAGCCATAACATGATAACTTTCTATACATTTATCATATTATGTTAAAGATGCAATCAAACTATTTTTACTCTAATCATATTATGTTAGCGCCATTTGTAAAATAATTTTGAAGAAGTTGTGTCGTTTTTTTTATTTGTGAGTGGTTAAACAATTAAAAGATAAAATTCCATAAAAAAAAATAAGTTTAAAGATATTAAAAAATTAAAATATTAGCGGAGTTCATTCAAGTATTTGTGATGTAATAGTGCAAATGGAAAATATCATAGTTTTTTGTAAAATCCAACAACAAAACACACAGAGATTTCGTTATATTTTATAAAAGTGCTGTGATATTTCTGTGGTTTTCATAGGCAACCGCGTATGTCTTAAAACAAATTGTTCAGGAAAGCCGAAAACCCATTCTAGATCAAACTATGGGCTAGGTATTGCACATTTTAAACTTTGTCATTACGTTACAAAACGGAATTAATCCATCTTTTTTCAAAAAAATATAAAGAGCGTTCAAAATTAGGCAATATGGCATCAACATCTTAAAATTAAAAAAATGGACACACGCAACCATGAAAACCACAGATTTTTCATTTGCTCTTTTGCAAGCCTTATATTGAACTCCGCTATCTGATTAACATTAAGAAAAATTGTAAAAAGCCACAAAATAAAAAATCGATTCAAAAATATTTAAATTTATTTTGTATTTTTATGACAGCTATGAAAGGTGCTGTATCATAATATGATTGCTTCTAAATTTATTATGATTAACATGATGATAATATGATTACTTCTTAGCTTATTATGATTAACATGACAATAATATGATTAATTTCTTAGCTTATTATGATTAACATGACAATAATTTGATTACTTCTTAACTTAGTATGATTAACAGAATAATAATATGATTAAGGGAAAAATATTATGATGACATATTACGAGTATATTGAGTCATAATATGTTTCAATAATAATCTTAATATGGTGACTACAATCATAATTCTTATCATAATACGTTGCTCTTAGAATATGTTTACCACAACCATGTTTTTTCTTTGCGTGCAGAGAAAAACATGATTACAAAGTGTTCACTACGAACATTTTTATTCTTATTTGCCTAATATGTTTACCCCAATAAATTTATTATGGTCCTAATATAGCTTGAAAATTTTTTTTGTCCTTAACATTTTTAAATTCACTATAATAATAATGTATGGTGTTTTAAACCTAAAAAATTACTCTGATCTGGCTAAACATATTTAATTATGTGAAATGTTTGCTACTATAATATTAATATATTCAACTATACAATTAATATCATAACATAAGTTGCACACAAAAGGTATGTTTAGTACCATAATTTTGGTTTGCTTTAAACCACATTCTCTAATTGAGCAAACATTTATTGTCAAAACAAACGATGTGTATTATACGTCTGCGAGCATCAGTTAATCGGGAAACTTTCAGGGAGAAAAAGGCCGTGCTGCCTTGGAAACTTATACGTTTATTGAAACAGGTAAGTTATTTATATATACACAGAAAAAAAATATTTAAATTTGAATATGAAAATCGCATATTTGATTACAAAAATTTATGAATTTTCTGCGATGACCATTTTTGCGGTATTGATAAAAAAGTTTGTGTGTATAATTGTTAAATTTTTAGTCAACAACCAAGTTTATTGAGACAATAAAACAAGTTGTTGCCCAAAATAATTTTTTTCAACAAAATGTTTACTTGATTTGTTAAAATAAATTGTTGAAAATGTTGAATAAATCAAACAAAATGTTAATCGAATCTTTATTTTTTTATTTATTAATGGTGATGTCATAAATTTTCAATTTTTATATTTTTATAAAAACACTAAAATTTATTATGCGGGGATAAGTAAGTTCCTATGCGCAATTCACTGTTTGCTTAGGTCAGATGATCAGGAAACCTTTTCCAAAGACTTTGGCAAAACTCAATATATTATTCAAATAAAACTGTAAAACAAATGAGAATTATGAGCTATTTAAAAATGGACAAGATTTGTTAAAATACGGTCTTTACTTTGATTCAAATATTTTTTTTATTGAATATGAAGAAATATTTAATTATATCAATATTAAATATGTTTTATTGAGTGCTATTTTGCAAAGTGTAAATTTGATAAATTTTTTCTTTGAATCAAACAAAAAGTTTGTTGACCTAAAATTTTATTTTTAACGTACTGTGTTGCTAAAAATTTTCTTGAGATATTTTTTTCTGTGTAATTATAAAAATAATACATACATGTATAAACGCTTTCTTTTTTGCAGCCAAAAACACCTACAACATTGAAACCGGGATACAAATTTTGAAACAAAATTGTATTATAAAGCTTCGAATTTTTTCAATTACCGTTCAACATTATATCGACGCGGTGGATTCCATAACAGATGTAAATATTGTTTGTGTTTGACTTTGTTTTACCAAGTCTTAAATGTATGCATTTAAGTTTTTAATATATGCTTTACTGTATATATTTATTTTTAATAAAAAATAAATTTTTAAGAATAAATTTGATATTCTTTTAATTATGATAACCATATAACATGTTGACACAGACATTTTACATGGTTTTGGGAAACATAGAAACATGGTTGGAAAGGTCGTTTGTGTTTTTCTTCTGAGCATAATAATATGTTTGAGACAATAATAAGTTAAAACATTATGTCTCAGCATATATTGTTACTTACGACGTGTTTGACATTAATGATAGTTGGCGATTGTGATTGCATGAACCATGTTTTTTCTTTGCGTGTTGATTTTGTTAAAAAATATAAATTATTTGTGAGTAAAAAATTAAATACAAAGTGAAAGAATGTGAATAAAAATAAAACGGGAAATTGGAGAAAAAAAAAGTTTGTTGTCAAGTATTTTGTCTTTCCAAAAATTATTACATATTTAAAAAAATAATATATAATTAGTATTGTGGTTATTTTATTGAACTATTTATGGTTTTTAATCCAAATTTTTAATATTTTTAATTAGGCTTAAGTTCATTAAATTTAATTTTCATTAAATTATTTTTATGAAGAAAGGAATTTTACAACAAGAAAATCAGTTAAAATTGTTATTGATAATCTTTCATTCTTGACCGTGGGCGGGATTGCCGTTTTACACTCGCAGCCATCGACGACTGCTGACGTCAATAGTCAAACATCAATCCTTAAACCAAATTGTATTTTAACCTTTGGTAGATCGAAATTTGCTTTTTTGAATGATTATCCGTTTTAATTGATTTTACATGTTTTTTTTTCTTTACTTCTGTTTTTTCGCACTTTTGTCAAGAATTCTTCTTGAAGTCCAAAGTACATTTTTTGTTTTTTCTTTTTGTCTTTCTTTTTCTTGTTGACCTTTTTCAGCACAACTTGAAGGACATATGAACACATTGAGCTCGTGCCTTAGCTTTAACAATAATTAGTATTGTGGTTATTTTATTGAACTATTTATTTTTTAATTAATTTTCATGTTTAAAAATTCTTTCTTAATAAAAATAATTTAATGAAAATTAAATTTAATGAACTTAAGCCTAATTAAAAATATTAAAAATAATAAATTAAAAAAAGAAAATATCGTTTGAAAGGAAGTTAAAAATAAATGCATTTAAATTCCCTAAGCTAATCCCGCGAAGCTTAACGCTTGTCTGCACGAAAGAAACCAGAGTCTCTGGCGGGAATCGAGCCCGCAACGCGGCGCTGATAGACTAGCTCACTACAATCTAGCCTACTGGAGCACTGTTAAGAATCCTATGATTTTGAAATCATTATCAAACGTTTATCGTTTGAGAAAAGGTTTGATTTCAAATCACTTTTAATTTCAAATCAAACCTTCTAGTTTGTTGGGTTTCTAACTGAGCTACCTAAACAAGAGCGGCAAGCGTTTTTTTAAACATGAAAATTCTATTGCCAATATATTTTTAATAAAATAAAACGACCAAGCGATCTATCAAATAAGATTTTCCAGCCAGGTGGTGTTAAAATGGCGTTCAAAAGGATTGTTTCGTATAAACTGTGTGAACATGAAAAGTTTTGACATAAAACAGACGCTTGCCGCTCTTATTTAGCTAGCTCAGTAAGAAACACAAATCCATTTTATGTCAAATCTGTTTAAGTCTATATAAATTGTTTACACATAAACTAAACAATATTTACAGCAACACTCTGCTAATTGTGTACGGCTATAACGGTAAATTGACAACTAAAGTTAATGCTCTCTTTACATGTTTGCTGGTGTTTGTTTGGGAATAATTAACTGTTTCGTTAATCTAGTGTTAGTTTTTAGTTGCTAATATGTCTAATGAGTATGAGTAAGTGTTTGTGTGTGCGTGTTATTTTTTGTTTTAAATATATGTATCTCTTTGTACAATTTAGAGGCGAAACAAATCAGTTTTACAACATCATACATGTATGTTTATTTGCCAGCCTTTTTATGGTTCTGATTAATGGTACATTTCCACAAGACATGAGTTTCTAACTGACAGTTGTTAGTCACAAACTTACGAGTGTAAGTAAAACTCCCGGACCTTTGGCAAGTAATATCATGTATAAGTTTGGTTGGTTGTGTGTTTTAAGCACATATGTATGCATTATCTGTTAGTATTTTTCGTTTAAACTGACATCAATTTAGTTTTGTCAGCCCCTGAGGCGCCTCTATGTCTTATGTTAATATTTATTAAATGGACCTTATACATATATCATTTAAAGGGTATAAGGAAAAGAGATGGCTTTGGAAGCTGATTTAAAGTTATTTTTTTAAAGCTAATAAAATAAATTTAATAAATTAACTGCTAAACACTTTATAGCACACTTTATACATCAACATCTAGTACTTAGGAGATTTTGAGCCATATATAGTTGTTTTTGATTAGATTTCATATACAAAACAAAGCCTAGTTCATGACTAGATTTCGACGAAATCTACTCAAAATCTAGTAGTACCTTGTGGTGCAACTATGGTTTTTTCCATATAGCACTAAAAAATACTTCCCTGCACAAGAAAAAAATGACATTTTAATAAAAATAAAACAAAAACTGTTAAAAAAATATTAAAAAATTTGAGAAAAAACTAAAAAAAGACAAATAATATTGGTAAAATAGGTGATGTTGATTATTAATAAAAGGTAGTACAAATTTTTTAATGTATATTTCTTTTTGTATTTGTATTTGTTACACAAAAGACTTTTAGTCATTTGTTTTGTTATAAAAACAAAATCTCGCTATTGTCAAAAAAGTATAATGAAAACGCACTAGATTTTGAGGAAGATTTCAAATGAAATCTACTAGATTTCGCTGTAATGTTAATGGCCTATTAGATTGAATAAATTTTTTTTAAATTCTTATACAGGGTGGACTAAAAGTAGTCATGGGGCTTTAGCACTTATAGCTAATAAATCAGTGAATGTTTAAACACTGGTTTAGTTGAACTAAACTTAAATTTAAATGCGCCATATATTATAGTACTAACGCTGAGCTGATTCGAAGCACGAACCAACAGCCAATTCAGTACGAAATCCTGAAAAGGAAATTTGGATGGATTGGTCATACACTGAGATCCGATAACGAGGTAGCAAAGCCAGCGCTACAGTACAACTCCCAAGGTTATCGGCGTCGTGGACGTCCAAAATTCCACTTGCCGCATCGCAACCAAACGTGAGCTGACAATTGCAGGGTGTTCATGGAACGAGGCAGTAAGAGCAGCCCACAACAGAGTCCGTTGGAAGTCAGTAATTGAGACCGTTTGCTCCCTAGCTGGAGAAAAGCGGAACATTATCATCATTATATGTAGTTTATAATATAATATTGTGGCAACACTACGATAAAAGTTGCCAAATTAATACATGGTTTGCATTGGAAGTTTATGCTTTTGGAGATGGTTTATATGTTTACTGATTTGTTGATTTGCTGGCTTAAAAATATTTTAATGTTAACTTGCACTGATTTTTTAGTATAATTAGTATTGTGATTATTTTATTGAACTGTTTATGGTTTTTAATACAAATTTTCCTTTTTTTAATAGTTCATTTAATTTAATATTCATTCAATAATTTTTTGAAAATTTATCAATAAATCGAACCCACGTTCACGGACAGGTTGATTTGCCATGTTTCGATAGTAAACACACTATCTCTTTAGAACTCTTTGCCGTTTAACACCTACCACCATTGACTACGGCTGGCAATCATTAGTTAAATTCCAATCTTTAAACCAAATGGTATTCTTACTTTGGTTGATCGAAATTTGCTTTGAATGATTATCTTTTTTAAAATTGATTTACATGTTCTTCCTTATTTTTTTTCGAGTTATATAAATAACACCTGGAGAATTAATAATGGAGAGACTCATAAGCGAACAAAGAACCAGAATAATAGAATTGTATAAGTTTAATAAGCGATCAATAATTTTAATGTAAGAATTTCTTTTTCTGAAGCAATGATTCGTTGCTTGGTTCATCGTCAACACCAACATGGCACGTTTAATTCGCACTGCGGAAAATATTGAACGTGTTGCAGAAACTCGAGCACTACAGCCACGAATGTTGAATGATTTTATAGAAAATACTCTAAGAACGAGCCCATAATTGCGAAGCTGTAGTTTAAAAAATTTCAGCTTCGACATTGTTACAAGTAAGACTTTGAGTGTTTATATTTCTTATTCGCTTTAAGGTTTTATTTGATAATATTTTTAGCTTTTCTAAAATCTTTAGAAAAGGTTTCCTGACGATCTAGCCTAAGCAACCAGTGAAATGCGCATAGAAGCTAGCTTTCCCTCAATAATAAATTTCAGTGTATTTATCCAAAATAAAAAATTAGGAATTTAACACGTCATACGGAAATCTTTTTAATAAAAATTTCCATTTTGTATATTTTACAACCTAAAAAAAAAAAAATTCAAAGAAAGAAATAGAATGTGGGAATTATTTCTTTTTCAGAAATTATTGTGCATAATTATATAAACCATTTTTTCGAATGTGCTTCTATGAGTTGAATTTAAATTTATAAAGCTTTTTACAATAGTCTTAATCCCTCGATATTTCACATACTTTTTGCTTAGGAAAAAAATATATTAGCGAAAAAGTTATTTCATTTTTAAAACCCATGGTGACTTTTGATCCACCCTGTAATTTCAGGCAATTTCTCAAGACTTTTTATTAATGGATATCATCGTAAATTTTGATTAAAGAAGTTAATCTGTTCACAAATAGTTTAATAAACAGTTATCACTCACGTATCTCTACTTCTCGCCATCACACGTAATTCGTTTAACGATTTGGTCGTATCACTCTGCACTATTCTTCCGCAGTTCGCTTTTTCTCAAGGGAAATACTTTCCTCGAGAAAAACTAGTCCAATTATAAATTCCGCGGGAACAAAAAAATGAAAAAGTTAAAGTAAAATCTATATAAATCGGCAAAGACAAAACAGTTAAGAACATTTTCCTCCTCTGTTTGTCAACCGATTTAAAAAAATGCAGCATTTGAAAAGTATTTATTTACGGAAGTGCACAATGTATACATATTTTAATTAAATCTGAGGGGGTAAAAACGGATAAATTCGGTAACCTCATATCACAAAAACTAAAATAAAAATTTAATACTTATCGTTATTCATTAGAAAAATAAGTAGATAGATTTCTGGCACTTTTTGGAAATTCGGCCCTTTTGGTACTTCTTTGTCACCCCATCTTTTTTTTAAACCAATAAACATTGAAAACAAGATTATACCAAATTCGTAACAAATATAAATTTGGTACTTTTTCAAAATTCGAACGGATAAGAGTTCACCTCGTACCTATTTTTGGTTACATATTTTTCAAAACATTTTTCTCAATGTATTGATATAAACGTTTTAAATATGTAATTACATTGTTACTTTTTATTGTTTCATTTTATTTCAAAAAATTAATAAAAACAAAAAATTCAATCAAAACAAACAATTCAATCATAACAAAAACAAAAGGGAATAATAAAAAAAAAAACCATATGAAATCCAAAAAAAAGTAAATTACGAAAAATTTAAATGGAAGTAAATAATTCATGGAAGTACCAACTTACCTTAAAATTTGAATTGCACCCCAAAAGTACCAACTATAACTAGAATTTTTTTTTGATTGTTTAAGTCAAACCAGTAATCATCAGATATGGACATCAGGAGCACTCTCTGTTTTATGTGCTCTCCTGTCAATCTGCTTTTTGTATCCGGCACTGCTTCTTATAAATGCCAATCATTTTAGATCTTCATATTAGTTACATGTGATGCATGCAATGATGCCAATTCTTAAAAAAACATATTGTTTGAAAAACGGCTAAAATTTAGAGTTTTTAATGAAGACTGACTTTAAAAAATATCGAATTCGAAAGTCGTATTTCAATATCGATATATCGGTATTTTAAATATCGGCGATATATATCGGTTATTTTTTTAATAATCGATATTTTGATATATCGATATTTTTTGCTCATTCCTAAACGAAACTACACCAGATTTTAAGCATTTTGCTGGCATGCCGTCACTTCCGACAGCTATGGCCGCTTTTTTTACATGACTGCTTGGCGGATCGCGCAACTTCCAGTAGGACCAGTGTTGCCAAAACTTGGTGACGAAAAATGGCTAAATTTACGGAAAAAAATGGCTAAAAAATGGGCTAAAAAATGGCAAAACTTTTTTTTTTTAAGTAAAAACACATTAAAATTCTACAATAAAACAGAAATAATTCATTTAAAGTTGTTTACGATGAAATTGTAAGTTAAGATCAATTTCTTAAATAAGAATTTTTGATAGATATTTAAAATATTAAATCATCAAAAAATTCGTCGTTATTGCTCATCTCATAGGAATCACTCGTGCCTATTAGTTTTAAATAATTTGAAGGAAAATCATAATCACGACAACATTTACCCAACATTATGAGTCCAGATCTACAATAAAAAACAAGTAAAAAAGTTTAGTCGGTCAACCCTGACTAGATGATACCGTACACCACATTATAACCTATGTACAAAATTTTATTAAATTATCTTTAAATTTGCGACCTGTACTTTGCGTACAAGGTGTGCATGGACAGCCAGCCGGACAAACATCGTTAATTCGACTCAGAAAGAGATTCAGAGTCAATCGGTATACGTAAAGGTTGGCTAAAGCTATGTTCACACCTATTAAATATTTGACGTCCTACACGTGACCACTAGTTTTTTTAAAGAATTGTTAGCTTTTGCAAAACGTTTAGCTAGGGCAAACATTATTTAACAGTTTCTAAATTACGTTATACAATGATCATTTTAAAATTAAAGTTTTGTAAATAAATAGAAATTGTCTGATTAGGTCTGAACATACCTTAAGTATCAATATTTTAAGGTGTTTCAAACATCAGCACAAACGCATAGTACCCTCTCCACTGTTGTGGTGTTGGTAGAAATATTTTATTGTTACAGTAAAATTCTTTACCTAATTAAAAAAATCGAATTAACGGTTGCTAAATGTAACCTATTTCTCAAGTTACTTTAAACAATGTTTACTTGGCAAAATACCCTCTCTACTTCAGCATTAGACCATGGAAGAGAGAGCAACTTTAAGGTCAATTCTGAAATTTCTAAAAAAATTTTTTGCTGCCTGCATCTCTTTACTGAAATACTTGCAACCAGAAAGAAACACCAATGTTTGTGGTGATCCATTTTATAAATTTAGTATTGGAATACTGTTCCTTTATTTTGAAACATGTTTCATCATCATCGTTTATAGCGATTTTCAACATTTGTAAAAGTTGTGATTTAAATTAAAGGCGTTTTAATTGTTAAAAATTTTTGTTTTACTTTTATAAATTTTTATAATAAAACTAGCTGTCGCGGCAAACGTTGTTTTGCCATATAATTTATTTTTAGCGAAAGAAAGAGTAATAAAGCATTTATACCATGATCGGCGATGAAAAAAAGGTATTTATTTCTTTATTTCTAATTCTAATTATACGTGGCATGTTCTCGAATCGGCAAGCCATCGAGCTTATTTGTGTTGGCTAAAGAAGGACTGACAAAAAATATCGTACACGCAATTGCTCTTCGTAGTGAAATTTGATTATCTCTGTTTGATTTTCATACCGTGTGAAAAACATGATGTGCCCAAATCTAAGCCGCAAACTTATTGATTGTCATTGCAAATGCTAATCTATTAGAAAATTAAAAGTCTGCTTTCACACGTTTCATCTTTTGATGCTCAACTCCTATGTTTTTAGGTGAGGGAAGAAAGAAGAAAGGGAGTTAGTACAGAGATGCCTGTACTCGGTCAGTACAATTTGTGTTTTTATTCGTTGGTATATGCACAACGATGGCTGCGTGTAATTTTTTCTTTTCTTTTTCTCTTTGATTTGCTGTTATTAAAATTATTGTTGTTTTGAAGCGTAAAAAGTTGAAACCCGTTGCTGCGTGTGATTATATTGGCATCTTTAAAAGGGAATTGAAAAGAAGTTGAGCATAAAAAGATGAAACGTGTAAATTCAGACAAAGCGTTTGAATTCAATTGGGATATCTGTGGCAATCATCGGAGTTCGTGGCAGCAAAACATTTTCGTCTCGGAATTTACCATTCAAAATGGTAGCTTCGATAACGTTTTTCATAAATTTTTTTAGCGACCAATCGTGTACCACTGCATAGCCGAAGTAGAATAACCGGAGAAAAATTAAAAAAAAAAATACATAAACTTTTCAAAAGAATCGGTTAATTAATTAAGTAGGTATAGGAGGGGTGCTTTTACCCTTTTTTCTTTTTTTACGCCGTAAATGTTAAAATTTATAGCCTTTAGTTAATAGGATATAAGGAGGGGGAGCTTGTACCCCTCTTGCCTTATTTCACGCCCTAAGTAAAAAAAATATAGTTCTTTCCAGTTGTTACACTATTTACCGGCGAAATTTCAAGAAAATCGGTTGATTATTAAGAATATATAGGGTGGGGGAGCTTTTACCCTCTTGCCCTATTTCACCGCCTATTCGATATTTTCTTTCAGATGTAATAGTTTTTGCATGCCAAATTTTAAGAAAACCGGTTGATTAGTTAAGAAGATTGGGGAAGGGAAGCTTTTACCCTTCTTGCCCTATTTCACTCCCTAGCTAATAAAAAGTATAGGCTATAGATGTTACACTATTTGCCTTCAAAGATATAGAGAGGGGGAGCTTTTGCCCCTCTTGCCCTTTTACCTACTATTTCTTTTCAGATGTGTATGTTTTAAGAAAACCGGTTGATTAGTGAAGAAGATGTATTAAGGGGGATATTTTACCCCCTTGCCCTATTTTACGCCCTATAGCGATATGAAATATACTTAACGACCTATTCCAATACCTACCCAATACACACACATATTAAAATCATAAAAATCGGTCAAGCCGTTTCGAATGTAATTCGAAAATGGGGGGCATTTTGTTGATATTTGTATGGAAGTATATAGGGAAATCTAAATGCCATATCTCCGGAACCACTGGGCCGATTTCATGCAAGCTTCACATAAACCATCTACAGACTATCCCCAACCTACCCTTAAATTTTGGTTGAAATGGGTCGACCCGTTTTCGCAGTTAGTGGTGACATCAAAGTGTACACTTCTTTTTATATATATAGATAAAAATTATTCCTTTAAAAGAAAAACGGCAAAAAAATTTTATGGCTAAACAATTTGAAAAATGACTAATGGCTAAACTCATTTTTTAATGGCTAAACAGGGTGAAAAATGGCCAAATCTAGCCACTAAATGGCTAAATTGGCAACACTGAGTAGGACTTATGACGATGCTTAGGTTAGTGAATGCAGCGTTTATTAAATGTAAATAATCGACATGTTTAGCGGGACTACGTTTAATATTCTCCGAAAGTGTCTTTTTCGTACATCCAGTTGTTCCTTATTGTCAGCAACTTGTATGTTCATCTTATTCTCCCCCGGCGTTTAAGTTGATTTCTGATTTCTGACTTCCGACTTTATGCTTTTTTAATATTAAAATATTTGTTTGACATCGCTCATGTTTTCTGGCATTTGTGCTGAGTTTAGGGTCAGTTAGTCGGGAGTAACAGTAACGTTGAAAATCAGCTGCTTCATTTTGTTGTATGTAAAGCAATTAGAACGATTATAGTTAGCAGTAAGATGTTACTTCTCAATCTGTAAGAAACAGATCGGTCTTACAATTTTACGGTAAGGTTAAGTTACTATTACTCCCGCCTAACTGAGCCTTTACTCATGTCATTAAAGTAGTTCCGTTTACCTTGTTTGACACGCTTTTTGATTCCTTGTTTCTGTTCTCAAGTTCTATTTTAAGTGCTGGTATGTTCTTAAACTTAAAATTCGAAAAAAATATTAAAACTTAATAATAAAAACTTTTTAGCTTTTTTATATTTCTATAAGTTTTTAAGTGTCTTTCAAGGCCAATTCACTAGAATGTGCTACAACAACACTGCTTTTGTGATCCGCTTGTGAAAAATATTGCAAGCAAATTAAAGGTTTGTTTACATAAAAAACTGTAGTTTGTATAGAAACTTTGATAACTCGACCTCAGACCCACCTTCTAGTGAATTTACATTGGGCCTTATGTTGTCTTGATATGGAATTGCTATAAAGTTACTCAAAATAGGGGCCGTTAGGTTAAAAAATTATAATTCAATTTCTATTAGTTAACAAATATTTTTGCTGCTAAAGTTCGATACTCCATTCGAGCCGTTCAAACTCAAAAAACTATGCTTTAAAATTTTATTATTTGGCAAATACTTTATTCTAATCCGATATCATCCGTTGCTAAATTATTGTGAAGGTTTGTGTAAAAAAATTGTTCATTGCCCCAACTTGCACTTGCTAAAACACTATTTTATAGGTATACCAGTACATATACACAAGTGCTCCTGTATGTATGCAAACATTTTATTAATATGAAATTTTTTTTTGTATATTTACGATTTATTTCCATTTTGACAAGATTGATCAAGATTTATGATGTTACGTTTTGATTTTGTTCGTGTTTTAATAAAGTGTCAGTGTATTTGATTACAGCAGTTGTTAGACACCCACACTCACACACACACATAGACTATCTCATGTACAATTATTTACCCACATTATATCCTTAAAGTAATAACTCTACTATTTGCTCCGTTCTCTGTAAAACTTACACACATACTAATATATTTCTATGGTGAGTGGCAAAATTATAAATTTATGCAGAAATATTTTCTACTCTCTATCACTCGCAAAACACTAAATTATTATCATTTACGACAATTTTCATCAATTCAATTTGACATGAAATACTCGAAATGAAAAATATGTAGGAAATAAGGAAAAATGTTGAACTGAAAAATGAGAAACCATAATCACATCATCATTGTTTGGAAAAGTGGAAAATTCAATTTGAAATATTCAAATGTTGTAACAATACAATAGCGACATTTCTAGTCATCTTGATGATGATGATGAGAGCTAGAGCAAGGATGATGACAACAAAAACGATGGCAAAAAAACCAACAAGCCACTGAATTTCTTTTAAAACATAAAATAAAAAAAAATTAAACCAGACGTAAGTATAAAAAATGTTGAAAAAAAACCATTATCTAATATAAAAAAATATGAAAAAAAAAATAAGAATTCAAATCGTTAAAACCACAAACATAACAAATGCATTTCAACTGCACAAGTATTTAAATATACGATAATATAGAAATTGTGTATGAATGAATTTAAGTCTGCTTGTCTACATACCCAGTTGGCCACGTCTTTAAGACATCCTCGAAGACGGATGCAGGACAATGTTAATTCCTGCACGACATGTGAGGGACAGCGGGAACAAATCGTCAACAACATTTTCACAAGTGTCGCGAAAATCGTGCACGACACAAAGAAAGACAATGTCGCCTACTTTGTCGCATGACAGTCTCGTCTATTTTGACGTCCACGACAAAAACAATTACATGGTTTTACATTTCAGACAGTTTTTTAGTATAGTTGGAATTTAAATTTCTGTTACATGTTTTATATTCGACTCTTATAAGCAATCCTAAATTTGACAGCAAAGTATTAACTGCATGTAATCCATTTTCCTGCCCGCGAATAACTTCATCAGCATTTTCCGGTCATACTGGTAAGTGCTTATACGTAAATTTTATGTCGGTATTTAAATCAACCATTAAAAAAAGAATGTGAGAATCTTCAGAAAACCAAGCAAGTGATTGTAAAGCATGCAAGTAAACTTTGCCGTCAGTAGCTTTTATACAAGACAAATAGAAGGCAACTTATAAGACAACGTCGCTTATACTGTCATACATAGAGTTTTAAAGAAGACCACTTATAATACAATGTCGCTCAAACTGCCGTGCAAGACGATTTACTGTAAATTGTCTTCCAGAAAACCTCAAAGACAGGAGACAAGTCGTGCATAAATCTGGGCAACTGGGTATCGTCTGCATGCGTTTGCATGTGTGTGTGTGTGTCTTTTTAAGACTATTTGTGTTATAATGCACAATGTAAATGTAATTTGCCCTCTATCACTGCTGCTTCTCCTGCCCTTGCTACTTTAAAAAACTACGAGTAGCAAGCAACCATTCTACAAATGATTGTGGTATAACAACTTTTCAGAAACGCCACTTAATAGCTAGAGGCAACAAATTCTTGAACACATACATATAAAAATACATTGAGATACAGACATTCTAGCAAACAGTCATCTATTCGTCTTTTACTATTGTTCTTTGTTCCTGTCTACAGGAGTTTAAATTAATGAAAACGATGAGATTTTTAGAAATCGAAATTTGTAAAGGGCTCGGGAATATATCGCACGTTTGCTGCAACGTCGTCATAACTCAAAAAATAAAATTTTGGAATTAGTAATTCAGAATTGTTCGCTTTGTTTTTCATTACACTGCTTATAAAATTCATCTTTAACAGTCCAAGCGCGAGTAAGAATTCCGCAGAACATTCCCTTCCTAAAGGATGGGAGTTTATAAGAAACTGTATCCGCCGTACCTAAACAAGAGAGGAAGGCGAAACGCTTTCATCCGCTTAGCTTTTAAGCTGATATGCCATAACTAAACCAGAGCGAACCGTAGTGCTAACTCTATTGTTTTAAAAAACCCTCGTTATAGAAATAAGAAATGAAGATAAACCGCTAGATTGAGAAAAAAATAGCTAAATTGCCAACAGCGGCCAACTTCACTATTAAACGCGCTGTCAAAATCGAATTTTTCAACTGCAAAGCGTTGACGCCGCACTATTTAGGAATGCTTCCTACAAATTGTATGGACATGACAATTTTTGACAACTAGAAAACGTGTGCCGCTTTTGTTTAGGTACGGCTGTAAGTAGGGCGTTTGGAGGAATGCTGAAAACGATCTCGACTAGGTGGGGCCTCCAAAAAGTTGTTTTACTGAGTGGAAAAATGTTTTTTATTTATATTCTGAAAAGCAATTGATCAATCAATACAAGTAAGTACGGCAAAAGGCTGCAGCACAATACAAAATATGGACACATGGGGAGTTAAATCATTCGTCGAAGTTGTGCTGGTAAAGCCAGTTGGTGTTACCGTTAATTTGTTAAAAAATAAATTTTTGATAAAGAACTTCCAAGGCTATGATATTTTTTTTAATTTTTTTTTTGAATAAAATCAACAATTTTTTTTTGGCCTTAGTGGTTTGATTTGTCGAGAGACTAACCCCTGTATATTATTTTCCGCTCAAGCTCGTGAGTGTTTAATTTAATTTTGTATGTTCAAAAATATAAAAAAATCAAAAAGTACCAATTGAAAAACAAAAAAGTACCAAAAAGTCTCCTCTTATAGTTTCCCAATATCTCTGGACTCCGCATGTTGAATTTGATGTTTCTAGGTTCAGTATTAATTAAAAATTCAAAAGTACCCGTTAAAAAACGAAAAAGTACCAAAATGATCCCTCTTACAGATTCTAATTTACTCGAACCTTGAATGTTTAATTTGATGTGTCCAGGTCTAATACTAACGGAAATTGAAAAAGTGCCAGTTGAAGAACAAAAAAGTACCAAAAAGTTCCCTTTTATAGATTCTCACTCACTTAGGACACTGCATGTTTGATTTTATGTTTCTAGGTCCAATATTAACGAATATCAAAAAAGTACAAGTAGTAGAACGAAAAAGTACCAAAATCTCCCCTTACCAATTCTTATTCACTCAGAACCATGCATTTTTAATTTTAGGTTTCTAGCCCCAATATTAACGAAAATTTAAAATGTACCAGCTGTAGAACAAAAAGGTTTCATCTTATAGGTTCTCAATCAATCAGGACCCTGCATCTGATAATTTTATATTCAATGTGCAATATTATAAAAAATTCTAAAAGTAACACATGCAGTAACACAGAACTAAAAGAAAGAAATTAAATTTCCCGTATTTGCCCTTTTTGATACTTTATTTCTCCCCTTTGAAGTAACAAAAATTTCAATATTGTAGTTGGAGCCCATAATTTAATAGGTTTATGTCAATACATGAAGAACATTTTTTGGAAAAATAAGAGCCATAAATAGGTACGATTTTTACCCCTTAATCGTTAAAATTTCGAAAAAGTACCAAATTTATATTTGTTACGAATTTGGTATAATCTTTTTTTCTATATTTATTGGTTTAAAGCAGTGATAGCCACTCCCAAGGTATATTTATAGCAGGTAGTCTTGGAAAGCCAGCTGTTTATTTTTTATTTGCTTGTTTTGTGGTACGAACTGTCAAATGTAATAGTAATAGTAAACATGTAAACAAGTTTTTTGTCTCTATCTTTTGTCTTTTTTGTCTCTTATCAACCCCTTTGCCTTTTGACAGTTCGTACCACATAACAACAATAAAAAGCCCTGTTGTTTGTTTTATTGTACAATTGTTGTAATCTCGCGGCTACCTGCTATAAATATACCTTGGCCACTCCATAGCCTCGCGAGGCAGTCAATAATAGTATTTTTCACACAGACACGGTCGGCCAAGGTATATTTATAGCAGGTACCCGCGAGATTACAACAATTGTACAATAAAACAAACAACAGGGCTTTTTATTGTTGTTATGTGGTACGAAATGTCAAAAGGCAAAGGGGTTAATAAGAGACAAAAAGGACAAAAGATAGAGACAAAAAACTTGTTTACATGTTTACCAAGGCCCATTGAAAAGGTCTGCGCAAGAAGCCTGATGATCATTGTTTATGTTCTTTTTAGTTGTCAAAAGTTGTTTTGATTTTGCTTACATGTGCATGTATACGTTTTTTTACGTTTGTGATATGCCACACATACACGTTTTTTCCTTTTGCTTTGCATATGTGGTAGTAAATTTTTGACAACTAAAAAGAATCGTTTTTTGTTTTTGTACAAGTAAGCAGACCTAATAGATGGGCCTTGATGTTTACTATACAACATTTGACAGTTCGTACCACAAAACAAGCAAATAAAAAATAAACAGCTGGCTTTCCGAGACTACCTGCTATAAATATACCTTGCGGTCAGCAATTCACATGTATACAACAATTTTGTTCGTTTCAAAACATCAGTCTATCATCAGTCTCTGTTCAAGCTTTGTGAAAGCAACATCACGCACTCTTGTTTGGTATTGTTTTGTTTTTTTTTGTAATCAACACAAAAGCACACAGAGCAACAATGTTCAATAATTCTTGGGAACTGATGTTTTTTTTTTAAATAAATATTTTTTACTAGCTGGCCCGGGTACCCGGCGTTGCACGGGATCCAATAATTTCATTAAAAAAAAAATATTGAAATAAAAAAAAAATAATTGATAAAAAAATTTATATGTAACAAAAAAAAATTGTATCGGAGGTACCACGCCCCTTTGTCCAATCTTGACTTAATATAGTCTACTTGTCCTTCTTGGTCGACAGTAATATACTGTGAAAATTTCATGAAGATCGGGTCAGTATTTAGTTTAGACGCCTATACGGAAAATAATATGCATTCAATTTTATATATACAGATTGTTACACAGTGTACAATTCGGCAGCGACCGCAGCTTCTGTTTGCGACCGCACACAAGCACATAATATCTTTGTGTACTTGCGTTCGGGGCTTGGTTAACACCGGTTTAAAGGATAGATGGGGTGACAAATAATTCGCAAAAGGGCTGTGTATGAAAAAAGTGCCAGAAATCTGTTCATTTATTTTTCAAATGATAATTACAATAAGTATTAAATTTTTATTTTAGTATCTTTTTTAGTTTTGGAGATATGAGGTTACCGAATTTATCCGTTTTTACCTTCTTTACCCCCTCAGATTTAATTAAAATAGTGGAGTATTTTTTGTTTAAATTTTTTTCCTATTAGCTAATACCGCGAAGCTCTACGCTTATCTGCAGGAGACCAGAGGCTGTGGCCGGAATCAAACCCGCACTGGCGCCGGCACTGATAGACCAGCAAGCCTACCGGGGCACAGACTACCGGTTGACAAACAGAGGAGGAAAGTGTAAGCAAAACAACTTCGGTGATGCCACTTATTAATTTTTTTTGTTTCCCAGAATTTATAATTGGACGATTTTTTTTTTCGAGAAAAGTATATTTCATGAGAAAAAATTCTTTACGAATATTCGGAATTATGCAGTGTGAATTTAATACTTTCCCCGCTTGAAGAGAATATTGATATGTATTTTTTTTTATTTCGTTTATTTCGATATGTATTTTTTTGAGTTATTGCAACGTTGCAGCAAATGAGCGATATCTGCTATATAGAGGCTATTGAGAAGACGTCCTTTTTTAAATACAACAATTCAATAATCCTGGGTTAGCGAAGTCAATTAATAAGGCCATTTTTTATAATTTGTATGAACATTTAAGTAAAGAAAGCACTCTATTTCATTCTGCCCCATCACTATTGTCAAGTGCTGGTTGGCTGGTTTGGTTTGTTGGTTGCCCGCTTTATTGTTGAAAGTAGGATGCATGGTCGGTGTTGTATAGATTTCCGTTGCATGCAAAATCTACAATTCGAACACAAAACCTCTGGTACATGAAAATCTATTTGTTAATGTCACTAAGTATCGGTCCATGGGTGTATGTGTACGTATTTTTGTTTGTATATTCACTTTAGTTTACTTTTAAGTTTAGGCGACCTTGTTAAGAATGCGTCGACTTGTACTTCTACATTCATACATACTTACATACACAATATGCGTCTCTTCCACCGTCTTCAAAGTCTCTTCCTTGCCACTATTTAAATTTTTATTTATTTATAGTCTTTATGGTTTTTGCGGTACATGAATGCAACGAAATTTGTTTACAACTCAAAAAAAAAAAATCAAAAAGCACTGAATACAACCCTCAACAGTCGTTATACAGCTGCAGTAGGTACGTTAATACTCACTTGTACAATAAATACCTGACTTGCAAACCCATTTTTTCTACTTTAATGCTTTTTTTTTCTTTGCTGGTGTATTTTGGTATAATGATTGTACTTAGTGGCGCGAAGTAAATAATGATGCTGTAGCATTACAAAAAAATATTGCCAAAAGTATCTACATGAAAATTGCATTTCTTGTTGAAGACAAGAGAGAGAACAAAAATAAGCGACCCAAACACAGAAATATGATCATGAACTAACAGCACATGTCACAGACTTGAAAATGATATTAATTTTCCTAAAAGTAAGGAGTAAAAGGAGTGTTGGAAAATTAAGTAGTGCATGAAAATATCTGAAAATTTAAAATTTTTTTCAAACATAAAAAGGGAAAAAGGTTAAGAGTAAAAGAAAGTATGCAAATTTAGATAACAAAAAATCGGAGGTTTAAAGTTTATAGTCGGTAGAAAAAAGGGAAATATAAGTGTCTTAGCTAAATTTTATAGCAGTTGTCCCTAGTGCTTTGCTTGTTTTTAAAAAAAAATTTTAATTGTGAATTTTAAAACTTTTTTAAAAAGTATTTTTTCATAAAGAGTGAAAGAATTTTGTAAATTTTGAAAGTACATTTTCCTAAATTAACCCACAATGTAACAAAAGTGTCTAATCTCTATATTTTGCCAATTAAGGAGATTTTCTTAGTCATCGTCCAGACTTGCAATCTTTGTTGCTGCATATTTTAAAAATCTGCTTTGAAATTGCATTAGTGTCCAGATTATGAAATTCTAGGTTTGAAAGTTTTGTATTTTCATCTTAGCGTTCCTCTTTTCTTTTTATATCTATGTATATATATAAAACTATTTGTGCCGTGTATGTGCTCCTAAATTTCAAGAACCGCTGGACCGATTGACACCAAACTTGCACAATAAATTATTTTAGTCGGGAGCCAGGTTTCTCTTAAGTTTGATTCCAATAGGTGGCACTGTTGTCGTGATATTAACATTTTTTTATTAATGGTACGATTTGGCTGAAGAAATATAATATAAACAAAAATAGGTTTCCTAATAAAATTTTGACCTGGTAGATAGAGCTAGGGTTAAGTTATTAACCAAATTCTACAGTATTTAATTTTTATTTAGATTATGCCGAGCAGCGCCGGTACTAAACAGCTAGTTTTATATATAAATACAAACACACCTCCACCTAGGCTTGCCAGATGGCCTGGAATGGCCTGGATTTTCCAGTTTTCTTATGACGTGTCCAGTTTCCAGGTAAAATATAAATTTTCCAGTTTTTTTTAGTGAAATATTGGTTTAATTTATTCAGTTAATATTTTGTACAAAAAAATCATTTTTATATACTTATGCAATTGTCCTTGCAAATAGGTATATAATTTACAGGTTTTCGTAACACTGACTTGTACCTTTATTTGTACATCACTGATAATTTATGAACAACAAAATCTTTAAAAAGTACCAACACTCTCACAAAAATTGTCACACAGCATTTAAAATGTTGTTACTGCAGCTGAATCTACAGATGAATCTCTAGTCTCAAAGGCTGAACTAAAGTTCGTTTATCACAACGTTTCTCATGGGCTGAGTTATAATAGTTTAGATTGCCAAATCAAATTGAGCTCAAACATTTTTTGTGATAGTAAAATTGCTTCAATCTCTTTTGCCGTGGAATAATTTATCAGAGCTTGTAAAAGTTTAACAAATATCAAACTTTATTGATAATGATATGTTGTATACTGACTTCTGCTGCCTGCAAGAGGCCTATGATAAGTTGCCGAAAGATATTCCAATTGATAAGGTATGGTCCGTCTTTTTTCAGAAATGTTATAAAAATAAAGTAAAAAATCTATATAAACTGATCTCATTTGTTCTTTACATACCAATTAGCAATGCTTTTTGTGAAAGGACTTTTAGTATTTCAAATAGCTTGTACTCACAAGAAAGGGATAGAATGTCCTTCGACCCAATTAAGGCTGAAATTTTAGTAAGACTTAATTTTAACGAAAGTTTTAAAAATTTTCAAACATTTTTAAATTTGAATAAAGCAAAAGAATTAGTAATTTCTGTAAATAAAAATACAAAATATATGTGGCAAAAAAAGTAGATATGTTTTTTTTTTTTGTTATAAGTTATATAATGTAAAAATGAATTTTATTTGTTAAGTTTCCTTGTTAGTATGTCATTTTTATTAAAAGTATTTAATAAAATTTTTCTTTTTTGAACAAAAAGTGCACTTTAAAATTTTCCAGTTTTTTTTCAAAATCCAGTTTATTTTTTTCAATTTTCCAGTTTTTTTACTTTTGGCATCTGGCAAGCCTACCTCCACCCAACTTCAAATTAAAAAGTGTGGGAATTATAAAACAATATAGAATTACAGTCTACCCCAACGCAATCTTCTCACCTCTCCCACCAATAAAGTCAAGAATTGCTGCAAATAAAATTGCAAGTCTGGAAGATGACTTATTAAACACCAAAAGTCAAATATTTTTAAAAGAGGACGTTAACTGAAAGGGCAACACTGCCCGTTGAGATATTTCACCAAATTGCCGAGTTTCAGCCGCGATATCTCAGAGAGTCCTCATATGGGTAAAACTCCCAAATAATCCATGTCGTGTTGAATTAAACACTGGGCAATCGCAAAGAAAATAAAAAATTGTCTCCTCAGTTCCTGGTTCTTTGCAGCTGCGGCAGAATTCATTAAAAGGGAGACCGAGTGTCATTGCGTGCTTAACGATAGTCCAGTTATTATAAGTACGAATGCCAGTCTCGAAATAACTTTGCGACTGAAGTTAAGAAGTCGCTCATGCCAATCATATCGTCTGTGGGCCACGTGACCTTGGTAGCCTTACAGCCATCAAGTTTTTTCCATCTATTATTAGCCATATCCAGATAGTGGCTGAAGATTTTGCTTCTGAATGGTTGTTGCAGGGGTGTTGCGACTGGCACACCCTGCGAAATATCAAAAGCAGCGCTAATGGCCAGCGCGTTCGCCTCTTGTTTTATTGTCGACTCTATTTTTACCTTCCATACATGGACAACTTAAAATTAGGGATCTTTATTTGGAGATCATCGATTTGTATAAACTGGGGACTCAGGCATTCAGTAGTAGGATGGATATACACATCAGTAGTGAGACTCAATCTTACGTATGGGTGCTGTGTTTGCTGGGAAGTCAGAGGAACCTTCTATCTAAGGCTTAGAGCTGTGATTCGATCGGCATGACTAGGGTTTTGAGAAGTACAGCTTCGGATGTTATTCTACATCTTCTGCCTATGAAGCAGTATGTGATTGGAACAGCAGCCAGAAGTTTTTCTTAGCTTAAGGGAGCTGGGACTGTTAGAAAACGATAGGTCGCTGGCGGATCATGGATGAGTTTGGCAGTGGTGTTTATTACCTGGGGCCACCCGGGTCTCCGGATTACGTAGGAATTAGGGTTTACTTTGGGTATTTACCGAGGGGTAAATTACCGTCTATCTGGTCAGGTCAGGGCAGATTATTTGAGGGTTTCCTAATTTTACTAATGGTTCGTGAATAAGGGGCACAGATGCAGGCGTCTACTTTGAGGGCATAGAAATTAAAAGGTCAGAAAGGGCTTTCTGCCAGCTGCAGTGTATTTTTTGCGGAGGTTCTAGGGATTTTGGAGGTCGTAGAATTGATAACGGGTAACATTGCTGGTGGCTCGAAGGTCACTATGTATGTGGACAGCCAGTTGCCTCTAAGGGCCTTGATGGGCTGTTTTGTGGATTCCAAGTTGGTGGCTCGAAGGTCACTATGTATGTGAACAGCCAGTTGCCTCTTAGGGCCTTGATGGGCTGTTTTGTGGATTCCAAGCTAGATGATGATTGTAGGTCTAAGTGAAATCTAAGGGAAGTGGGACAATGCTGGTTACCGGGTAACTGAAACATAGCCAGTAGTGAAACGGCCGATGAGTTGGTGACACAGGGCTCGGAAACGGGGGATACTGACTGTGTGGAGACAGTCAGACCTCCAATAGGCTTTAATGCGGGGAAGATTAGGCAATGGGTTCTAAACTTCACATATGGCAATGTAGTCAGCGGGGACATTAATTTGTTTGTGCTTGATGTCCCTGCAATTTATCTTTTGCTCAATTGTTACTTTATGTTGGACTAATACATTAAGCAAAGCATTGCTCCTCACACATCGATATAAAATTTGATTTTTAAAGGAGTGTTATTTTTCGAGAGGTTGCTTTTTTCGATAAAGTTAACCCATATGCGAATTCGTCAGCACTTAGCTTAATGAACAAAATGTTAATCAAACACATAAACACTAAAAAAAAGATATGAAAATTGGTGTTCTTTTCTTAAAAGATCCAAACAAAACACCAAAAGTAAAAAATGCAGTCTAATAATTTGCAAAAAATACTAGACTAATCTTATTTTAGGTATTTAAAAGTAACAAGCAACGAGCATTAATATTTTTTGTTATAAAATTTCATATTAAAAAGGGACTTGGCACTTTTTCTTTAACATTATGGGACTTAGCACTTTAACGTACCATTGCAAAACCGCAAATATATTTTTTTGTACTCTATTGAACTGCATCATAAACTGAATTTTTAATAGATGTTGACTTAGCTCTTTTACGAGTGAAAGTAACGATATATACTTTACTATCGTTTTTCAAATTTTTTTAGATTTTAATCATATATTTTATTAAATTAATTGGGCCTTAGAAAATTTATTGAACATCCAGTTATTATATCTATCGTAAGAGACAACTTTCGAAATTTTGTAGACTTTGAATTTGAACCGTTGCGGAGAAAAAGCCCCTCTAAATCCAAATTAAGTATTGCACTGCTTAAGAAAAAAATAATAAAAACTTTTCTTGCTAAATTTACCTTTTTTCGCTTACGATATAATCGCAAATAGGGCTCGATATAGTTAAGGTGCCTTTTAGGAACTAAATCGATATTCGACTGCTAGAACGAATTTTCATTTGGTATTATGGCGCACAGTCGATAAAAGAACACTATTGTGAATTTGACCGACTTGGTTTATTCACAATAGTAAATTTCAATCAGCTGGTACTGCAAATAAAAAAAAATTAACAAGGTTTCGTTTACATGTGCTAAATTCCCATTTCATACTATTGATAAACTGAAATGTATTGTTGATGGAATCAGCTTTTCCTATGCGCATTTCACTGGTTGATTAGGCCAGATCGTCAGGAAACTTCATCCAAAGATTTTAGAAAAACTACAGATATTATACAAATAAAACTGTTGACATTGTTACAAGTAAAACTGGGGTTTATAACTCTTATTCGCTCAACAGTTAAGTGTATATGTAATGCCGTCAGAAGTTCTGGAAGTGGTCGAAAATTGTATTTCTCTTCCAACTTTGACAAATAAAATTTTACTGCGGCAAGAAGTCTAGGGTCTTTTTATGCATTACAGTGCGAAAGTTAATGCGATGCAAAAGAAAGCTGGTATACTATAAGACTATAAGACAACATAAATTTTGGAACAAACACATGATTACCAAAGTCTGCTATCGCAATGATCACATCACAGGTAAAAAGCGCCAAGGATAAAAAAAAGTACATAAACCATGCGGGGGTCCTGCTGTATTTTTAATAAGAAAAATTCGGAACTAAAGTACTGAATTTTTCAACACTATCCCGTACTCAAAGTTTGGTTAAGTGAGAGAATTGCATGAAGTAGCCCGTATTTTTTCTTTGGATTGATTGGGAAAACTGTTAAACAATGAGCTGAGTCAGAAAATAAACAATAAAAAACTACAAACAAGTATTACCAAAAGAATTAAAATACAACATATTAACAAAATAAACAATAGAAAATGTTAAAAAATGTAAGTACATGCTTGAATTTTACTTTTATACATGCTAATGTGTCATTTATGTATTTATTTGAACGTTTTCATAGTAACGTTTTCTTTTGGGGTAGAAATTTGGTTTTTATTGATCCCGTACTTTTGTCTCATTTCACCGAACTTTACCCAAAAAGTACGGGATCGCACCTTTTGTTTCACGACGTCTTTCTACAACAACTTTTCATGTCAAATTGTATAAAAAATGTGGTCTCGACGCAGTTCTTCTAAAACACTTAACGTAAAATTTACAATTTTTGTGGAAAACGAGCTTTTCCAATACTTAAAACTGACGACCACACAGAAAAAAATTCTCCAAAATTTTTCACCAATTAAAGCATTAATCAAAAACATAATCAGTTTTAATTAAAAATTTAATCAAGTGAATTAAACTTTTAATCAAGTGAATTAAACGTTTAATTAATACTATTAACTGGTTTAATTAATACTATTAATTTGTTTACTGGTGCAAATTTAATTAATTTTTTAATTAATATCACAAATTTTTTAATTGAAATCAATTTTTATTTTTTTTCTGTGCAGCATATGAATAAAAAAATAATCTAAAAAGTTTTTTAATTTCTTTGCAGCGACACAAGCAGAATTGTTTTTGTTAAAAATTTCGACGCACAACAGAATCTCGACAGTCAACTTTCAACTCATAATTAAAAATTTACATTCGATCTTCGATAGCCAGCGAAAACCGTTTGTCGAATGTAACCCATAAAATGGGGCCTATTATTCTTTCTTAGTTACTACAAACTTTCCCTCAAATTCTTTATTACCTACCTCCAAAAAGTAGATCATTTACAATAAAGCCAATCCAATAACTAATAGTGTGAAATGAAATTGTGTAAGTGAAAAAAAAATATGTTTACTATTCCCATTTCTATTCAACTTTGGCAAACGCTTGCACAAAGAGGAAACTATCCGTATTAGTTGCAAACTTTTTTTTTACAAATTTATTTTATTTTTTCACCACATTTTTTTGTTGTTGTTAGTCCTTTGAGTATATTTTCCTGTTGTGCCAGTGTATTATATTTGCATTATTTCTTAGATATTGCATTGGATTGGATTTGAAAATAAATATGTCATCATACGAGTTATATAAGCGATTTTTTTTTTACATTTTACCTAGAAATTTATAGCATTTGCATCCTTTAGATAGAGAGCTCTTTTTTGTGGTAAGGGTATTACAACTTATTTGTGTGAGTATGTGTGCAGTTTGTTGGTTGAAATTGATTCAATAACGTGTTGTTTGGGTATTAAACTATAATTTTACTTGGTTAGATTCCTAAGAAAAAAAAAACAAAACTGCAAATTTATTCACTGTAAAAATTGAGGGAAAAAAATTGCAAAAATATTGGTTAAGTAGGTAATAAAGCACAGAAAATTTTGTAAAGTGAAAAATTAGTTTAATTTTAAAAAATAAGCAAAAGAATTATGACCGCAACAAGTCAGTTATTTTGTAAACAGGAAACTAATAATTGATTTGTAGAAAATGTAGAGCATACTTTGCGGTAAATAACTGTTAAGCAAATAAGAAATTTTATATTTACGCTTGGATAAATAGATAAATACTATGTTTAAAACAAGAATCAGGTTTGGAAACGGTAATGATAAAAATCATACTTTCGGTAAATATTTCTGGGTATAATGCAGCCTGTAGGTTCTGTTGTGAACTAGTCTCGTTCTATAAGCGGCAATTTTGTTTATTAATAAGCCCGTTAAGCCTAAAATAGCTGAGTGCCATACAAACCGCGAAGTCATCTATAAGTTCCGCGAAACGATGACTGAATTACGAAGTTAGTTTCATTTTAATTCTATAAAACTTAATCTAACAATAATGATTTACACAGAAAAAAATAAAAATTGATTTCAATTAAAAAATTTGTGATATCACCCCTATTCTGCGTTTCGATTCGAATTGAAATTTTCTCCGTCTGGCAATTTTGTTATTCTGCGTTTCGATTCCGCTCAGTTTCTTTCGATTGTATGTATTATGCATTACGATTGGAGCTCCGTTTCTCTCAGTTGTTTTTTGTTAACGGAGGTTTTTTCTATTTTTGTTTTTTTAAGTAAAAAAGTGAAAAAATGTAAGTAAAAAATTAAAAAATTCAAAAATTCAAAAACGATTTAAATACAAATTATAATGATAATTTTTTGTTTAAAATTGTTATTTTTAAACTGGAAAATGAGTGTTTTGTTATGTATGTATGCAGGTCAAAAACAACAACACCGGAGCAATACGAAAAACTGGCAAATTTAATGACGGCTAAAGCTGCAATAGACTCCATTTGTCATTAAATTTTAAATAAAAATGCAACTCACTAAATTATTTCTTTACAAACAGTTTTTATTAACATTTTGTCTTTACATATTTAACCACAGCACTTTTATTTTCTACTTTTTTTAGTTAATTACAGCTTCACTAGATTATACACACTTATATATTTATGCAAAACTTATTTTTACCTTTTTCTTTTTTTATTTTATTTCAACATTTTTCTTTAATTAAATTTATAAACAATTTACTTTATTATCCACATTGATACAACTGATTTTGTAAACATTGTTATCTTCTTCTTATTCTTTCGATTCCGTTTTTCTGCAGAATACCAATTTTCGATCGTAACGGAACTGAAAGCGGAGACGTAATCGAAATGCAGAATAGGGGTGATTTATTAAAAAGTTAATTAAATTTGCACCAGTAAACAAATTAAAAGTATCAATTAAAAATTTTTTGATATTAAAAACATTTTCTGCAGTAATGTTGTTGATTTAAGTAAACGTTTAAGTAAACGTTTAATTGAATACAATTTTA